>CAMZMU010000042.1:26798548-27398548 GCA_947311845.1 Poa pratensis
GCAACCGGCTAGTCGAGCCGGGTCCTCTTCCTCTGATCGGCTAGACTTTGCCTGATGCCTCTTGGTCTCTTCCTGTCTTTAAATTGATCCGGTCCGAGTGATCCGGTTTGTGAGACCCGGATTGACTTTCCATTCCACCTCTTTGCCCTACCCGGGGGCAACTCCCCGACAGTAGTCCCCGAAGCTGGTGCGGTCCTACAGCCTCGGATGAAGGGCCGTAGCAGGTTAAAAACCAACGCCTTTAACCGAATTCCATATCACCCAATCTTGTCTCAGGATTTCCTGGGACACTTGGCAGGGAATCTCTGCACAAAGCCTCATAATCCGGGTCTCTGATTTGACATGTCACTGACAACATATTATCCGGATCCATCAGGTACTTGAGTGTTTTTGACTAAATGACCCGCCTCCTCGGTTTCTGTGCTGACCGGCACACTTGATCCCGCACCGCTTCCAATTCTATGATCCACCGTGTGCTTGAAATACACGGCCACAGCTACGACCGCAAAGTTTTGGTTCACACCTGATCCAGCCACACCCCGGAAATCGTGCGGTAGTGCGCCCGTTACCATCTAGGGGCTATAATAGGGGTGCGGGGTTCCTCTTCTTCTTCCCCGCACCTCCACTTCGAGAACTCCAACCGCGCCGTCGACGCCGCGCGATCTCGCCCTTGCGACCTTGCCGCGCCGGAGACCTCGACAACACGGAGAAAAATCGCCGGAGCGCGACCGCCCGCACCGCCGTTTTCCACCGCGCTTCTTCTTCGCCCACACAACCGTGAGTTCCTCTTCTTCCGGCCATGGCGACCTCGAGCGAGTTCTTCTTTCGCCGTGAACTTGCACTTGCTCTCCCTAGATTCACTAGCAAACGAGTCCATTGCCGCCTTAGTGCATTGCCTAGATCTCCTTTCTAGGTTTTGCGCTAGATTGCCCCAGATCGGCTTGCCACTTCATGAACAGTTCCACCTTATTTTTACTCGGGATTTCATCTCTTTTTACTGCTGCGGTAGATCTTTCGTAACCCTAGATCCTTACAAAAAGGTGTTTTTAGTTACTAGCCGAATCACTTCTCCGCAGTAATCGGGCAACTCTATCCGGGATATCCTTTACCGAATCCCTTAACAGCTGATTCGGCTATACCTTATCCGACTTGCTCTGGATTTGAGATTCCACATCTTCTAACTCGGCTATCTCCGATTTCTTGCAGGACTGATTCGGATATGCCGAAGTTCCCCCGGCAGTTGGGAGGGTTGATGTACAACGATGACTTGGAATGGCTGCTGAGTACCCGGCGTATAACATCTAAAGTTATATGCCGAAAACCGGGGAAGGAACTCCAACCGGTCACCCAACCGGGTGAACGCGTTGTGTTTCTAGCGCATTTCGACGTGGATTCGGACTTCCAGCGAGTGACTTCTTCCGGAGATTCCTAGATTTCTTCGGCCTGCAGCCTCACCACCTTCCGGCTAACTCCTTTGTCTCCTTGTCGGCTTTTACCTCCTTTATGGAGGGATATCTCGGTCTCTGGCCGACTATCGAAACCTGGGCGAAGTACTTCCACCTCCGGAAACATACTATCCCGGGTAGTGACCGAAGGTGATGACCGCCTGTGGTGCGTCCAGCATTACCCCGAGGACGGGCTCCATCTTTCCCCGGATTACTGGCCTGGACTTGCAAGAAATGGCAAAGGTCCTTCTTCTACGTGAAGAGCGTTGAAGGCCATGATGCTCTCAACTTGCCCGAGTTCAGGATCGAGCCCCCCACGCCGAACTGAACTTCAGATATGATCCGGCTGACGCTCTCGCGGAGCTTCAAATCGTACACCAAACTCTAGAGGATTTTCTGGAGAAGGGCCTGCTCTCGGACGATCTCCTCCGAGCCTTCGTCTCTCGCCGTGTCAGTCCTTTACAACAACGTCAGCACAAGATTTGCCATATGAGCGGTCTGCTAGATCCTACCCGGATCAGCAAACATGACCTCACCAGAGCTTCCGTCAGGAGACGGGTAAACGCTATTGCCTTCACCGAGATGTCGGATAAGTGGAAATGGGGCGTGGAGCCGTTCCACCGAGACGCACTTCCCCTCAGGTTAGTTCATCATCCCGGATTAACCCATACTCCACCAAAATGCCATTGGACTAATCCGGATCTGCCTTGATTCTACTGCAGCTGTTCGACCGCCAGATCCGAAGATGGAGATCTTTCCACCAAGGTGTGGGCACGGGACCGCAGCCCGCTGCGCGAAGGCGAAGAGGATGCGGATACGGACGATTATTTGCCGATTCCGCGCGCCAAGCCTATCCGCAAGGGTAAGCAACCGTCTATTTACAACCTTTCCGAGGATGAAGATGATGATTGCTGGATCCTGGATCCTATTGATCCCATTCCGATTTCATGGTCACCACCTTGTGTTCCAGCCAAACCGGATGCTCAAGGGACATCTCGGAAACACCCTGACGCGTCCGGATCAGATGCCCCTCCAGCCAAGAGAATGAAGAAAACTGTCTCCAAACCGAATCGGCTGAAGGCCATGCCTACTACCAAGGGGTAATGCCAATTTTATTTGCTTTCTTCTTTTATTACCCGAGTCATCTTTATCCGAGTTAACTGTTTTATTTTACTCTATGCAGTGACGTCCTTGTCACCGAACAAACCCATTCATCCATCCTTTCTCCCATTCCTCCACTGGATACGGCCATGGAGCACCAGTCTCCTAAAAAGGCTGCCACCTCTCCCGCGCGTGCCACAACTGCCAAAACTCCCCCGCCGGATCTCGTCCCAGAGTCGGTTATTGACCTGGAGAGTGAGGAAATCTCGGGTTCGACCCGAGATTCAACTTGGCCACGTCCTCTGAAGGAGTTGGAGGGAGAAAGCAAGACTTCGGCTAAGACATTGACTAAGCCGGATCCTCTCCCTACCGCCAAGGCTCTGAATCAAGAGCAGCAGAAGAGAAGAAACTGCAGCAGCAGCAACCTCTCGAGAAGCAGCAGAAACAGAAACAGGAAGCATCTAAACCACCCCAGCAAGCGTCACAGAACCAACCTAAGCAGTCAGACCCTGCCAAGACCTCGAGCGCATCACCTCTGCCTAAGCCGACTCCGGTTTCTTTTGGCACAACTCCAACAACCTCGGATAAGCAGATGGTCGCTAGTAAACCGGCTTCCGCCGCTCCATCAGTGACTCGGGTGCATGATCAGCTCTCTGAGGCGATTACTCGTGCCCGACTTAGCGGCCAGGTCTTGCCGAATCTCCGCACTCCGGGCGGCGACAAACTCGGCTCCGCAGAGGAATTTGTTAAGGCTTGGAACGCTGCGGACCTTGCCGAAGGCTCTTCTACAACAGCATCGCCACATCCGGCTGGGCCTAGCCGGATGTTTCAATCTCTACACTCTGTGCAGGCCTCGGTACTGAAGCTAACCGGGTCTTCGAGGTAACAAAGCCGAATCTCGCTTTTAATTCACCATGATCACTCTACTATCCCCAGTCCCCGAGATTCGGGTCGAATGACTGATACTCCTCGAGTAAGAAAGTCATCCGGCTTGAATCTCTAACATTTGATCATAGACTTTGTGCTAGCCAAACAAAAAATCGTGGGACTTCCAGTCCCCGAGTCTCTTTTCAAATTGATTCGGTCAACTTTCTTTTTTATTAATCTCGGGCCTCCAGTCCCCGAGATTCGTTTTGGCTTCACGCTGTTAGTCTCGGGTGCCAGTCCCCGAGACTCTTTTTACGCCATTAACTCCTCTTCTTTCAGGAAACCACAACTGCTCGCAGCCGGATCTTTAAACAGCTAGTCCTGCAGCACCAGGCCCTCCAAGCTTCCTTTGATGCGCAAAGTGAGGAGATGAAAAAGAAAGATCAGGAGCACAAGCGCGCTTTATCGGAGGAGAAGTCAGAAGTGACCGGCTCCTGCGGGAGCTTGACCGAGTTGGAAAAGTGAAGGACAAGCTCAAAAAGACCGGGATACGCTGCAGAGGGAGAAAGACTCGATCCAGAAGGAGCGAGATACTTTCAAAGCCGGGATTGAGAAGCGGGCTGAATTGGACAAGAAAATCCAAACGCACGTTGCAGCCGCTGAGGCCGAAGCTCAAGCGGCGAAAGATGATCTGGCTGCTCACCAGGCGATCAGCGCGAAATGGCTTGCTGATCTCGCTATCCTCAATGAAGACATGGATCGTAAGCTTGCCGAATCCCTTTTTCCCTTCTGCTCTTATCCGCCTCATAATTTTTATTCCTTCTCGTCTAACTCAGTGTTAGCTCATCTATATGTAGGAGAGTTTACCAGCATCCGGTTTCAAGCCGCCAAAGCTGTGAGAGATGCCCGAGCTGAGAGGGCTAAGATTGCTGGGGCCCTCTGCCAGAGACGTGGGATATTGAAGACCACATTACTGCACTGAAAGCTCGGATTGCTCCTTTAAAGGAGTCCCACACTGCTCTGTTCAATGCTAGTCTCAAAGCCCACCAAGTTCTGTTTCCTGAAGTTCGGCAAGCCCAGTCAGCGGACGAGCTAATCAAAGACCTGGATCAGGCAGAGACCCGGCTAAGGCAGTGGAGATCTTCGTCCGCCCGCGCTGGTGCTGACGCAGGTTTGCTATTCATCATGTCTTGGTATGAGCTCATTGATCTTGCCAAAGTGCGCTCCCTTCGCCAGGGTTCTTCATGGGCTTCAGATCCAGACCGGATCAAGATCCGTGAGGAAGCTGCTAACTTTATGGCCGAATTCGCCAACACCAAGCATCTTGATCTGCAAGCTCCGATCTACTCGGATGGGGAAGATCTGAAGAGGAGGAATCAGATGATGCCTCACTTGACGACTACGCCGAGTCTGAGGCCGACTCTGGTGATTCGGCTGACTTCGCCGAACAACCTGCAGCTTGCGACTCGGCCAAGACCTCCAAGATGCCAGCCAGTGATTCGGCTGACACTGCCGAACAAGCTGTAATCCAAACTTCCAAGACGTCATCCACTGATTCGGCTAAGGCCACAGAGCAAATCACCGCCAAGACGTCAGTTGATCCGGATGTTTCCGAATCTGCCAAGCCCTCAAGCTCTCCGTCCAAAGTCATTCCTGCAAGTGAGGACCCTATCTCAACCGAGGTTCCTCCATCATCCGAGTCCATCCCTGCAACCGAGACGCCTGCAGCCTAGGCTTCGTCCTGATTTATCTTAATGAAAAAACGTTAAATCCCCGGTATGCCGGGAGCAGATGTAATATACAATTTTAAGTTCCTTCGAGACTATTTCTATTTTGCTTAAGTGATCCGGACCAGGTTTATGTTGGATCATTTTAAACCGAGTCCCCGAGTGTGTTTTCTTGTTTACTATTTTTACCGGATCTTTGCTCTTGTCTACCTTTTAGGTGTTTGACAGTCGAGTCACAAGATAGGAAACATAGCATACAATACTTGAACATTCGAGTTTTGGTTTAGAATCATCTAACATAAACAAGAAAGAAATAACAGGGGTTAGTAAACGACATGTGCCGAATCGGTTTCGGACCGAGTCCCCGAGTCCATTTTCATGTTTCCCATATTCTCCACCTCTGCTCTTGACTACCATTTTGGTGTTTGTCAGTCGAGTCACGAGATCAACAACACAGCATACATTACTTGAATTTTGGGACGAAGTTCAAAACAATTCGACACATGAACGGTATGGACAAAACAGTAGTAAAAAACACATGCATAAGAACAAGGCAGTCCCCGAGTCCAGACTCGGATTGCCGAAATTTCATTCATGATAAACTGAGATACATACATTGCACCCTTAAGAGTAAAAGGGTCGAAGCAGAGCTACATTCCAGGGTCGCTTGGTTTCCTCTCCGGGTCTGTCCAGGCCATCCTTCCTTTGTTCCTGTGCATCTACAAGGTAGTACGAGTCATTGTGCATAGCCTTGCTCACAATGAATGGTCCCTCCCATGGAGGTGATAACTTATGTCGACCCTTGCTGCGCTGCACCAGCCTTAGTACTAGATCTCCTTCATGAAATACACGAGGGCTGATCTTCCGACTATGATAACGTCGGAGACCCTGCTGATATACTGCTGTCCGAGACAGGGCCAATTCCCTTGCTTCCTCTAGCAGATCCACTGCATCTTCCCGAGCCTCTTTTGCCTCGGTTTCCGTATACATTGTCACCCTTGGTGCATCATATTCTATGTCAGTGGGTAGCACTGCTTCTGCCCCATATACCAGAAAAAATGGCGTATAGCCAGTTGACCTATTCGGCGTGGTCCTTAGACCCCATAGTACTGATGGTATTTCATCTATCCAGCACCCCGGAGTCTTTACCAGGGGTTCTATTAACCGGGCTTTTATCCCAGCTAATACCAACGCATTTGATCTTTCCACCTGTCCATTGGACTCTGGGTGTGCCACTGAGGCTATATCTAACCGGATCCCCTTATTCATGCAGAATCGGGCAAACTCTCCCACAGCAAAGTTCGTGCCATTATCCGAGATGATGCTGTGGGGGTAACCGTATCTCAAAATGATTTCTTTCAGGAAAGTTACAGCCGAATGACCATCCACTTTCCGGATCGGTTTTACCTCTATCCACTTGGTGAACTTATACCATCACCAGCATATGTGTCATGTTGCCCCTAGCCGGCTTGAATTCTCCCACCATATCCAAACACCATACAGCAAACGGCCAAGTGATAGGTATTGTTTTGAGCGCCGATGCGGGTAGGTGTGTCTGCTTGGCAAACCTTTGGCATCCTTCACATTTTCGGACTATGTCCTCTGCATCTGCATGAGCAGTGGGCCAGTAAAACCCATGCCGGAATACTTTAGCCACCAGGGCTCTTGTACTGCAATGATGCCCACATTCTCCTTGATGTATCTCCAGGAGCATCTCCTTGCCCTCGGCTGGCTCCACAACGTTGTAGCACCTCGGTTGCACTCCTTTTGTATAACTCCTTATTTATGATGGTGTAACCCTTGGACCTCCTCTGCACTCGCCTAGCTTCGGTTTCATCATTTGGCAAACTCCCCTCCGACATGAACTTCATGATTTCTTCAGCCCATTCCGGTACTGGATGTAAAGGGAATAATGTTCATCTATTTCCACTGGTTCGGCCGCCATTATCTCTTCTATCAGCCTTTGTCCATTCCCTAAGATTCGGTTAGCACCATCTTCTCTCTTCCCCTTTTTCCTAAGATTAGAGTAGCATTCCGAGTCTCGGTTCGCAGTCCCCGAGTCTCGCCATGCAGTCCCCGGGTCCTCCCAAATGTACCCGACATCAACATTCATAGGAACAGCTTCAGATTCTTGCTTCGGGATAAAAATCGACTCGGAATCAGGTGAAGGTTTGATTGAAGGGATCCTTAGGTGATTCAAGGATATCCCGGGTGGGATTGCATCCCTAGACGACCCGAGTTTTGACAAGATATCAGCAGCTTCGTTCTCCAGCCGAGGTATGTGCTTGTACTCGCAACCTTCAAAAAACCCTGAAATTTTCTGGACATGAAATCGATATAGTGCCATATTGGCATCCAGGGCATCCCAATTTCCAGAAGACTGCTGCACCACTAAATCTGAATCACCAAAACATTCTATCCGGCGGATGCCGATGTCCTTAGCCACATTAAGCCCATGGATCAGTGCCTCATATTCGGCCACATTGTTTGATGCTGAAAAATGAATCTGCAATACATATCGCAACTGATCTTGCTTTGGTGATGTGAGTACTATCCCAGCACCCAGTCCGATTTTGGTTTTGGAGCCATCAAAGTGCAACTTCCAGTAATTGTAATCCGGCTTGGGTGGTTCATATTGCATCTCTGCCCAGTCACAAAGGAAATCCGGTAAAGCTTGAGACTTGATAGCATCTCTTCTCTCATAATGCGGGGTGTAAGGAGACACTTCTATTGCCCATTTGGCAACTCGGCCAGTCGCATCTTTGCACCCAATGATCTCCGAGATTGGAGCTTCGCATACAACGGTGATCGGATGCTCCTGGAAGTAATGTTTCAACTTCTTGGCCGCCAGGTATACACCATATGTCATTTTTTGGTAGTGAGGATAATTTTGCTTTGAGGTTGAGATCACCTCGCTTAAATAGTACACCGGTCTTTGCACGGATCTACCCTCCTCATCTCGCTCTACCACTATAACCACACTTACGACTCGGTTAGTGGCCGCAATGTAAAGTAACATTGGTTCATTCGGCAAAGGTGACGCCAGAATTGGTGCAGTGGACAACATCTTTTTTAATTCATTGAAAGCCGAATCTGCTTGCGGGGTCCACGTGAACCCGGTGCTCTTTCTCATCAATTGATATAAGGGCAAGGCTTTTTCTCCTAGCCGACTCACAAATCGACTTAGCGAGGCTAGACACCCGGTAAATTTTTGTACATCTTTTAGACATTTAGGCAATTTCATGTTTTCTATGGCCCGGATCTTAGCCGGATTCACTTCGATACCTCGGCTCGATACAAGGAAACCGAGCAACTTTCCAGCTGGGACCCAAAGGTGCACTTATCCGGATTCAATTTCAACCGGTACTTTCTCAAGTTTACAAATGTTTCCTCGAGATCCTCGAGGAGAGTACGTTTTTCTTTAGTTTTGATGACAATATCATCGACATACACCTGCACATTTTTGCCCATTTGAGATTGTAAGCACTTCTGCATACATCTCTGATAAGTTGCACCGGCATTTCTCAAACCGAAACACATGACACGATAGCAATACGCCCCATACGGGGTAATAAAAGCAGTCTTTATTTGATCTTTGGGGTTCAGTGGTATCTGGTGAAAACCAGAGTACGCATCAATAAAAGACAACAACTCACACCCAGCAGTAGAATCGATCACTTGATCAATCCGAGGTAAAGGAAACGGATCCTTCGGGCACGCCTTGTTCAGGTTGGTGAAGTCGATGCACATACGCCACACCTTGACCACCGCTGGTTCATCCTTCTTCTTCTCTACCAGAACCGGATTGGATATCCAGTCTGGATGCAACACCTCCATAATGAATCCGGCTGCAAGTAGCTTAGCCAGCTCATCAAGCACCACTTTTCTTCGGTCATCTGAAAGACGACGAGTCGGTTGCCTCACCGGCTTCACCTCCGGCCGGACAAATAAAGAGTGCTCTGCCAACTCCCTCGGAACACCAGGCAGGTCCTTAGCCGACCATGCGAAGATATCCCGATTCTCACGGAGGAAGTGACAGAGCGCGCTTTCCTATTTCTCGCCCAACCCGGCACCAATGATGGCCATGCGCTCCGGATACTCCGGGTCAATGGGGATCTTCTTTGTCTCCTTGGGCACCTCAAATGTTGCACCTGCATCCGGATTGGTCATGGCCAGCACACCGAGCTGAGCTGACTTTGCCATTGCCACTACTTCATGCATCTTGCTCTTCTCCGCCTGGATCACCAACGACTCGGCTAAGGTGGAACCAACCGTGGCACACTGTATGGCCTTCTTGTAATCTCCCGCAACGGTGATGATACCATTTGGGCCAGGCATCTTCATCTTGAGGTAGGCAACATGAGTGGATATCATGAACTTGGCTAATGCCGGCCTGCCGAGCAGAGCATGGTATGGGCTCTCCAAGTCTACCACCTCGAATTCGAGACTCTCCAGTCTGTGATTGTCCTTGGTACCAAACAGCACATCCACCCAGATCTTTCCCATTGGGGAACAAGACACCCCGGGTACTATACCATGGAAGGTGCAACTGCTCTGCTGCAGCTGATTCGGCGAATAACCCAACTTGACCATTGTGTCCCGATACATGATGTTTATAGCACTGCCATTGTCAACCAAGACTCGAGTGAATTTCACATTAATCTTTGGTCCAACCAAAGTCGGATCCACCACCAGTGCGTAGTTTCCTGGGCTGGGCATAACCCTGGGATTATCAGCCCTACTCCAAGTGATCTCCTGCTCGGACCAGTTCAGGTATTTTGGTACTGCTGGTGTGACTGCATTCACCTCCTTCGCCCTTCGTAGCTGACTTTTTTTGTCAGTTGGCTCGGTCACAAAAACCACATAGCTTTGATGAGCTTCCTTGTAATCATTTCCGGGGTATCCACCTTGCCGACTTGGACCTGCATTGTTGTTGCCTCCCATATTTACCAGGTTAACCGGCTTTGTGGCTGCCGGCCTTGGAGCTCCTTCGTTCACCGGGGTTGCATTGGCTCCGGATAAAGGCGTATTTGGCCTGAAATTCGGTCTAGGAGCACCTCTCTGAGGTGGCCCTCTCTGACCTTCCGCCTGGATGCGATGATGCCAGCTACAATTCCGAGTTGAATGATTGGCCGGCTTGCGTGGGTCTGTTGTGTGATAACGGCAAGGCCCATCTATCATTGCCTCAAAAGTTAAAGGTGGACTCGGTCCATCCCACACTTTCTTTGCCAAGCACCTTGATTCGGCCTCCAAGCTGGACCCTCATTTTTTGGTCTCTGGCTATCAGGATGATCCATATTTACTGCAGCAACCTGGTCTGAGCCGTATCTGTAATCCGGATCTCTCCTTTTATAACCGAATTCATGTCGGTCACTGGGCCTCAATGGTCCAGTTCGGTTGTTAACCGGTTGCCTCCTGCTAGTTCCCACCGCATCCAACGCTGGCTGCGTCGGATCGCCAAGAGCATATGTATCTGCTATCCGGATCATTTCGCCAGGTCTTTGGCATATCTCTCTGGAGCTTCTGCCAGAGCGGGGTGCCATGTCGGCAACCCTGCGCAAACCAAGAAATGGCCTGCTCCTCCACAACACCTTCACAAGAATTGCGAATGTTGCTCCACCGAGTCAAAAATTCTCGGTCTGTCTCCCGCTCTTCCTGCCTGCACGCAGACAAGAGCTGAGGTCGGTTTGGCCTCTTGTACGTGCTGGAGAAGTTGCTGTAAAAGCCTGTTCCAAATCCATCCAAGAGTTGATACTGCCCTCTGGCAAATTGTTCAGCCAAATCCGGGCTGGCCCTTCCAACATATGCGGGAGATACCGGACCGCCCATCGGCGATTGCCCCCCGCAATGTGCACCGAGGATACATAGTCTATCAGCCAATCCTGTGGCTTGGTGCTGCCGTTATACGGCTTTGTGATTCGGCCAAGCTGAAACAATGGCACATTCGGCTCGTTCATGATCCTAGGCCCAAAGCAAGGAGGACCTGGTGGGCCTTGCTCTTCCAGCCTCTCGGACTGATAAATCCTATCCAACCTGAGACGCTGATCATCCGGAGCCAATGTCCGAGGTCCCAGCCTGGACGCAAGTGCATTATCATACGTTTGGTATCCGGCTCGCGCCATAGCCGAATTACCATCATCATAGTGGTAGCCCGCCTGGCCCCACCTTGTTGCTGCGCTTGCACCATCATTGCTGCTCCTGCCGGGGTTGATTCTGCCCAGGAGGACGAGGTGGTTGACCTCGGCCAGCCGAATTGCCCCTTCCGGCTCCCGGATTGCCTTGACCGCCATTGTTTCTGCTCTGGCCACCTCTTCCTTGTGCCGCTAGCTGCTTGCCGGCATACTCGGCATCATAGGCCTGCAGCTGCTTGCTCTTGCCCGAATTCACGCTCTGAGCCCGGTCAACTCCGACATGTGGAGATGACGCTTGCCCCTTGGATCTCTGGCTAACAGCCTTAGCCGACACTACCACTCGAGAACCACCAGCGTCCGGATTAGCTTTCCGAAAAGCCTCATTCTGCCGGTTACACACATCAACCAGCTCATTGACTCTTTCTGCCTGCTTGCGCCAAGCATCCCCGGTTAAAGTGGTTAACTCGGCTCGCGCTGCCGCTGCAGCCCTAAGATTCTTGGCCGGGGAGCTATACACCGGCTTGCCTGTACCCGATCTATGACTAGTAGCCTTACTCGAGCTCGATCTTGCGGCTCTAGCTAACTCGTCATTGAGGTCCTTACCCCTGTTGCGCAAGTCAACTCTCTTGCGTGGGTGAGGCGCTACTGGAGTGAAACCATCGGTGATACCATTGGCAGCATTGTACTCTCTCATGTCTCTATCAAATGCTTGCCTAGACTCTACCACCAACCGGGCTTCTCTTTGCAACCTCAGGCGCTCTGCCTCTAACTGAGCTATAGTAAGCTCTACATTTGCCCCGGGCGCCACTGGCCGAGCCAACTTTTCGAGGACATCCTCTAAGGGAGCCTCCATACTTGACATGCCAAGTGGGCCAACCGGATCTGGTTTCTCCTTTGGGAATTTCGCCGTCCGAGTCGGCTTGTCAACCGGATCGGTTGGTGTGATCAGCTCCTCGGGTATGCTGTTGCCGGCATCACCTTTGCCAGCTCCAGCACTTGCTCCGGTCATCATCACTTCCACGCTACTCCCGGGGCGAGCGCTACGCCGTCCGAGAGCTGCGCGGTGAGAAGGAGGGTCCTCGGCCACGAGCACCTGCGCCGGGTACTCGCGGACAAGCTCGGTGGTGACGTAGGTGAGGAAGCTGCCGAACTGGATGAAGTGTCCATCCACAGGGAGTGGTCCTCCCGCGAAGCAGCCGGCGTTGTCGCTGATGAAGGTGAACCCGCCGTAGTTGCAGACGAGCCCTGACCGCACTCGCACGCCGGAGCTGGTGACGGAACCCGTCCGGATGGAAACCCCAACCAACGCCACTGCTTGCCCCACGGTGGGCGCCAACTGTCGTGGTGGTGTCACGGCAGATGCCATAGGATGGCTTAAGTTGGGGGCTCGCTAGGACGTTGGGGGATCCGGGGAGGGTGTGCGCGCTCAAGAAGCACGCATGAAGAACAACCAAGAACTCACAAGAACAAGCAAGAACAAACCAAACCAAGAACAACCAAAGCACACCAAGATGTACCCTGCTTCGGGGCCCTCTTGAGGAGGTAACACCCCTACTGCAGCACTAGCCTACTCTCTTATATCTCAAAGGGAACAAGTACAAGTGCTCCTCGAGCTGTATGAAGCAACAATGGTGAGAGCTCTAAGAGGAAGATGGAACAGGGGGAAATGAGGCCTCTCCTTCGTCGTCCCTCGCACTGGAGGATGTAGTGGTCTACTTATACACTAACCGGTTTACCTTTTTGCCCCTGGCCGGAGATGATAATGGCATTGCCAAGAGGAAAAGGACAAGCCTCTGCCCCTGTCAATCCAACGGCCGGACTGTCAGGCCTATCTTGCCCCTTCGGGCAATGGCAGCTGTAGCCCACCGGGTCTAGGTCACATCCTCTTTCCCGAATTGGCCGAGTCAGCTCCTAGGTTGCTGCGCTCCCAGGAATCCCGTGGCTTGACCTGGCTGTCAAGTCCTAGCAGGCCTATCTTGCCTCTTCAGGCAATGGCAGGCGTAGCCCCGGGTCTAGGCCACATCCCTTTCCCGAATTGGCCGAGTCAGCTCCTAGGTTGCTGCGCTCCCAGGAATCCCGTGTCTTCTGAGCCTGGGCAGGAGGCCTGCAGGACCCGTGAACTTTACTGACATTACTCGGCCCCTGTGCATTATCCGACATTACTGGTAAGCCGGGTTCTTCCAGGCAACCCGGCTAGCTGAGCCGGATCTCTTCAGGCAACCCGGCTAGCTGAGCCGGATCTCTTCCAGGCAACCCGGCTAGTCGAGCCGGGTCTCTTCCTCTGATCCGGCTAGACTTTGCCTGATGCCTCTTGGTCTCTTCCTGTCTTTAAATATGGTCCGGTCCGAGTGATCCGGTTTGTGAGACCCGGATTGACTTTCCATTCCACCTCTTTGCCCTACCCGGGGGCAACTCCCCGACAAGGTCCATCTGCTCGGCCTTGCCACTACTAGGAAAAAGTTTATCAGTGGCGCACGTTTTATGCGCCACAGAATTCTCGCCACTAAATTGTATTTATGTGGAGCATATCTACATGCGCCACAGAATTCTCACATTTTTGTGGTGCATCCATACGATATGCGCCACAGAATTCTCTTTTTTTTAAAAAAAAGGTTCAAAAATCCAAAAGAATTCAGGAAAAAACAAAAAAAATGAAATAATTTGGAAAAATCTAATATTTGAATTTTTTGAACATCTAATAGCACTGCAAACATATCTCAAATGATGACTTCCCAATAGGTCACCCATCGTCAAATTGCTTCAACCCAAGCACGCTTAACTTCTAAGTTCTATTCAATTCAGCTACCCTTATGCTACTAAAATTCTTATTAATATTAGTATCATATCAACCCTCTTAAGCCTTGTATGTGTATATATATGTGTGTAGATGTATGTATAGTTTATGTGTAATTTTTTTTAAATGACAAAAAAATAAAAAATTCAAAAAAAATAAGAAAATTCGAGGAATTCTAAATTTTTAGAAATTTCAAAAAAAAACTAATTTTTCAAAAAAAAATCAAAAATTGGAAAAGAATCTAAAAAATACTAAAATTTCAAAAAAATCTAACATTTAAAAATTCAAAAAAAATAAAAAATATTCAAAAAATTGATTTTTAGAAATTTCAAAAAACTAATTTTTAAAAAATTCAAAAAATACTTAGAAGTTCAAAAATTGGAAAAGATACTAAAAATTCGAAAATCTCAAAAAAAAACTAAATTTTAAAAAATCTAGAATTTAAAAATCCAAAAACAAATTTGTGGCGCATATAGCAATATGCGCCGCTATATGCGCCACAAAAATGTGTATTTCTGTGATGCACGTCCACATGCGCCACAGAAATGCGTGCGCCACAGATTCCAAAATTTCTGTGGAGCATATTTTTGTATGCGCCACAGAAATATTATGTGGCGCAGGCACTTTTATATGCGCCACAGAATCCATTTCTATCTATAACTAGTTTCCTAGTAGTGTGGGTACCTTGTCATGGAGGTTGAGGATTGTTAGCAATACATGATCAAGCTATGTAGAAACACGCAATGCACGATCAATGCAGAAAATCAAGCACATGTACATTTGGGGCAAAAAAAAACTCCAAATCAAGCACTGCATAATCGAGGTATGCACAAACGCTTGTGGATTTCGGACATCAAACACCCAAATCCAGCACAGGACAAGCCATGTAGAAGGAAGAAATAAAAAACCCCAAATCAAGCACATGTGTATTTGGGGCCACAAAACCCCAAATCAAGCACATGTGCATTTTTATTCTAGACCTACAGATCAGACGATCTACTGCACATTTGCTACTTCAAACCTACAGATCGGAACATCTAGCTTCAGAAATTCTAGGCATGAGCAAGGGGCGGCCAGATGGATAGATTGGTACTTCAAACCCTAACCAAATCGGATGGATATATTGCTACATATCGTGGCCGGTGCCTGCGGTGCAGGCAGTGCAGGCGCTGGAGGGGGTGGAGAGGGTGGAGGTGGCGCCCAGGGTCCGCTCGAGCAGACGGGGATGAAAATGGGCACAAGCAACGACGCGGGCTTCGGCGCCATCAAGCCAATCGGCACCGCCGCCCGCATAGATGGGGCCGAAGGCCAGGCAGTTGATGGCCCGTCATCGATGCGGCCTCCTGAGCTCCTCCAGCGACATCTCCTGGACCAAGACGGGGGAGGCAGCAGATGGGGGAGGCGCGTGGAAGTGCCGCCTGATGTTTACGTGTGCTTCTATTCTTGTAGACAGTGTTGGGCCTCCAAGAGCAGAGGTTTGTAGAACAGCAGCAAGTTTCCCTTAAGTGAATCACCCAAGGTTTATCGAACTCAGGGAGGTAGAGGTCAAAGATATTCCTCTCAAGCAACCCTGCAATTAAGATACAAGAAGTCTCTTGTGTCCCAACACACCCAATACACTTGTCAGATGTATAGGTGCACTAGTTCGGCGAAGAGATAGTGAAATACAAGTGATAGGGATGATTATAAGTAGTAACTGCAATCTGAAATAAAGATGGCAGCAAGCAAACATGTAGCAGAACTTGTTGTAAACGGTGTTTCAATGCTTAGAAACAAGGCCTAGGGATCATACTTTCACTAGTGGACACTCTCAACAATGATCTCATAACTGAATAAGTAAAAGCTACTCTTAAACACTCTCTTGTTGGATAACAAACACCATTCATTGTGTAGGGCTACAAAAGCACACCTCAAGCCGGAGTAAACAAGCGCCACAACGTCATAAAGGAATCACACACGGTGCACACACTGTCACCGTTACACCGTGGAGAGTACCGGAGTTCATATTAAAGTAACCTATAGAGTGCATAATAGATAAAGAGTAACATTGTCGTGGGGTCACTCTTCGACTACCCCACGGTGGGGATACCTGGGTCACGCCAAGCCCATCAGCCTGATGACGAGGGCCCAAGGAAGGCCCAAGGAGGACGACGTGCGGCCCAAGATAGTCGACGCTAGGTCATGCGACCCCAGCCGTGCTTGTAAGCGCCATCGGCACCGTTCACCTGAGACCTAGCCTACCATATAAAGGCTAGGAGGGTCCTTCATCTAGGGTACGCTCATAGCCGCCACACAAACCCTAGCGAGATTGCCATCTCGCCATTGTAGCCACAACTCGCCATCAATAACCAGACAAGCAGGAAGTAGGGTGTTATCCTCCGGGAGCCTGAACCTGGGTAAAACGCCTCGCTTGTCAGCCGTCGTGATCACCAGCGCTCAACTCTCTCCCCTCAATCAACCCGGGTGCGTAACCCAGGGATTTGCCGAGTCCACCCCTCGTCAATTGGCGCCGTCTGTGGGAAAGAACGAGCGCTGGAACCATGGTCGCACCGGCTCCATCGACTTTGAAGACCGACGTCTGCATCACCAAGGAGCCAATCTGCTTCGGCTCCTTCGAGTACACCTTCCACCCGCCGGCCCACCGCTCGGTGTACGCCGATCTGCACGTAGGTATGTGCCTCACCTTCGGTACCATGCACTACTTCGTAGACAGCTGTGGAGTACTCAGATCCACGGCGATCGCACCGCCCGCGGTGGTGGCACCCGCATCTGCCGTGGCTGCGCCAACCACGCCCCCACCTGCTGCGGAGATCGCATCGCTGCGACTGCGGCGACAGCATCTTCGACTGCTGAGAAGATCGCGTCCACCTCGACTACTCCGACCGCCTCCGCTGCGGCAGAGATCGCGCCCAACGCGGCCGCGCCATCAGCGTCTCCGGCTGCCACGGAGATCGCATCTGCTACGACTACGTCGACCACCTCGTCGACCACCGTGCGGATCGGGTCTACTTCAACTACCTCGATCGCGTCGCTGGCAAGGCCAAGATCTGCATCAACTTCGACTACGTCGACCATGCCTTCGCGCGCAACGAAGGTCGCGCCGTTCTCATCCACGCCACTCGCGTCTCCATCGACTCGCAAGATCGTCGACAAGACAATCGCGCCCACGTCGGCGACAGCGACATCACTCCTCACGTCCGCGGCGAAGGTCGCGAAACTCCAGGGAAGGAGCCTCGGCGGCGAATGTGGTGTCCACCACGTCGCACCCATTTTCAGCTCCGAGCACGGCTCGGACGAAGGAAGCAGCAGTGGCAGCACCCGTCCCACTGCCCAGATCTACCCCGCGCAAGTCTTCATGATCGGCCAGAGGCCGCAGGGCAACGACGACGAACCCGCATACCCACTGGAGGTGGTCATGCCGGACCAGGTGACGCGACTCACCATCACCCGCGACATGGCGATCAAAGCCCTGAAGCACGTCGAGGACGGCACATACCCCCCACCGGATGCACCCCGGGAGGACCTTATGGCGGTCCAGTACCTGCTGCGGAAGGAAGGCGAACGACTCCGCGCAGAGAAGGCCGAGCTCCTCCGACGCAAGGAGGAGGCTGACGCATCGAGCGCCAGGAGGGCCGCTTACTCGTTCACTGCCTCAACAGAGGTCTCACAAGGAGCAAGGCGCCACAGAGCCCGCGTGCCCCTGATGACGGAGGTCGACCGCGCTAGAGTCACCCGCAACCTCGAGTCATCATACATAGAAGACGCAGACGGGATACCCATCCCCAAGACACCAGGAGCTGCACTCATGGCAGTCGAAACATACCTGCGGCTGACACAGCCACCCGAGGGCGACTCGCGCGCTCTCCTCCACAAGCAGCAGATCATGTCTATCAAGGCACTCGAAGACGCACTGGTAAACAAGGCGCCGACAGAAAAAGCGCGAGAAGATCGAGATCGCCGCGACCACGAGCCCGCAGCACTCGCAGCCCCGGCGACAAGACAACTGCGACAACCGCAGCCAGGCGAAGACCTCCGCAACGTCATCACACAAAGGACGGTAGACCGCAGCCGCACCCAGCGGCCGGTCAGCACGTCCAACTTCGACTACGACCGTAACGACGGCGACTACGAGCCGTGCGGCGCCGCATGCTTCAGCTTCAACATACGCGACACAAGAATGCCCAAGGGCTTCAAGCTCACGGCAGAAGCAGTCAAGTACGACGGGAAGCAGGACCCGAGACTCTGGCTAGAAGACTACCTCATAGCCTGCAGCTGCCAGGGCGGTACTTCGACTACGGCCATGCAGTACATCCAGCTGATGCTCACAGGCTCTGCACGTGGGTGGCTCAACACTCAACCCAAGAACGCCTTCAGGACGTGGGACGAGTTCGCGGAAGCCTTTGTTAAATCCTTCCTGGGGACGTACTCGAGACCGACGACGTTCGTCGAGCTGCAAGCATGCAAGCAAGGGCGAGACGAGCCGCTCCGATCATACATCCAGCGTTGGACCTTGCTCCGCAACACCATGGAGACCGCCTCGGAGGACCGAGTAATGGATGCCTTCATGCACGGCGTCTCCCGCCGCGACCTCCGCGAGGAGTTTGGTAGGCTCCGGCCGAAGAACATGATCGAGGTCATGAAGATAGCAAACCAGTGGGCAGACGGAGAGGACTCGGTCCGCAATAGTTCACATTACTCTCCGAAGGACGAAGCCGGACCAAGCAACTGGCGAGAAGAGCGCCACAAGAAGAAGCCGCGTTACAACGGCAACGACTCAATCGAGCTAGTAGCGGCGGGATTCCAAACCCCCCGTGAGGATGAAGCGTGCGACAGCAGTCGCCAGTACAACCATGCACAGTACAGTCGAAGCGGCGGTGACCAGAGTCGCCAATACAGCCAGGGCAGTACAACCGAAGCGGGAAGCAGCTACCGCAGCGACGGAGGCCATAAACGCGAGTGGCAGAAACGCACGCTAAGCCCAGCGGAAGAGCTAGAACAACCCTGCAGGCACCACATGTTCAGGAACCCGGAAACGGGCAAGTGGGGATCCAACCACCTGTTGAAGGACTGTCGAAAGGCACGCAAAATATACGAAGCCATGCAGAAGATAGTCACCCCAGCACCCGCAGCGCAGCCAGCCGCGCAGCTGGCCATCCAGGCAGCACCCGCAGTCGCCAATCCAGCACAGGCGGCGGGAGCCTTTCTGCAGCAGCAGCAGCCGCAGCAAGATGCCCCACCGGTGATCCAGGACGCATATCCAGCGGCACGCGGACAACTCAACATGATACAGAAGGGGCGCCCCTCAAACAGGACCCAGAAGATTATCACTCGCCAGGTTTTCCAAGCCATCACCTGTCCACCTGCAGTACCCGACTACCTGAGAGGGTCAGAGACACCAATCACTTTCCAGAGCAGATCACCCGCCTGCAGTACCACGACCCGGGCACGCCGCTCTGGTAGTCGAAGCTCTGATCGGAGATTACACCCTGAAAAAGGTGTTCATGGACGGAGGCAGTGGCATTAACATCATCTTTGCCGACACCCTCAGAAGGATAAACAGGCCAACGACGGACTTGGCGGCATCAGAGACCACCTTCCATGGCATAGTACCAGGGCAAGCAGTCACGCCCATGGGAACGATCACACTCGACGTCATCTTCGGCACACCCGAAAACTTCAAGAGGGAGTCGATCGACTTCGAGGTAGTCGACTGGAAGTCGCAGTACCACGCGATACTCGGGCGCCCAACCTTCGCCAGATTCATGGCGATACCTCACTACGCCTACCTCATGCTCAAGATGCCTGGACCCAAGGGCGTCATCACGGTGCACGGCGACTTCGACCGCTCCAACAGCTGCGACCGCGAGTTCAGCAAGATCTCCGAATTCTTCGGAGTCGAAGAGCACTTCGAGGCAATGGCAGTCGACAACGACAAGACCATCTTCCCAGCCCGCAAGAAACCAGCCAAGGACGCTGCCTTCAACGCGGCTGACGACACAACGACCCATCAGGTCCACCCGACTGACGCCAGCAAGACGGTCAAAGTATCGTCGAGTCTGACTCCCGCATAGGAAGGCGCGCTCGTCGAGTTTCTACGTGAGAACTGGAGAATCTTCGCATGGCAACCCTCTGACATGCCAGGAATACCCAGGAACCTCGCCGAGCACTCCTTAAAGGTCCACAAGGACGCCAGACCCGTCAAACAGGCCATGCGACGCTTTTCCGGGCCCAAGCGAGACGAAATCAGCAGAGAAATCGATCGACTGCTGAATGCCAAGTTCATCCGAGAGATCAAGGACTCGGACTGGGTCGCCAACCCAGTCCTAGTGGAGAAGAACAAGACGAAGAAACTCCGCATGTGCGTCGACTTCACCGCCCTCAACAAATGCTGCCCCAAGGACCATTTCCCGCTCCCGCGGATAGATCAGATCATCGACTCGACTGCAGGCTGCGAACGCCTGTCCTTCCTGGACGCCTACTCAGGTTACCAGCAGATCAGACTGAACGTCGACGATGAGGAGAAGACAGCATTCATCACACCCGACGGCGTTTTCTGCTACCAGACGATGCCCTTCGGGTTGAAGAACGCTGGTGCCACGTACCAGCGCACAATGCAAGCATGCCTCAAAGGGCTCATCGGGCAGATCGTCCAAGTCTACGTCGACGACATCGTCGTCACCACCCGCAAGGAGGACACCCTCATCGCCGACCTCCGCAAGGTCTTCGCCGCCCTCGACGAGTACCAGATCAAGCTGAACCCAGACAAGTGCGTCTTCGGCGTGCCAGCCGGAGAACTGCTCGGGTACCTCGTCTCTGCAAGAGGAATCGAAGCCAACCCCGAGAAGGTGCAAAACATACTCGCAATGCCAGCACCAACCAAGCTTCACGAGGTGCAACGCCTAGCCGGCCGAGTCGCAGCTCTCAGCCGGTTCATAAGTAAGTTGGGAGAGAAGGCCCTGCCTTTCTACCAACTGATGAAAAAGACAGACAAGTTCGAGTGGACAGAAGAAGCGCAGACGCGTTCGACCAACTCAAGAAAACACTGACGACTTCCCCAGTACTGGTGGCTCCACTGGAGAACGAGCCGCTATACCTCTACGTGTCAGCCACGAACAGGGTGGTCAGCACGGTACTCGTAGTCGAACGAGAAGAAGAAGGGCACAGCCACCCTGTCCAGCGACCTGTCTACTACCTCAGCGAGGTGCTGACCCTGTCCAAGCAGCGCTACCCGCACTACCAGAAGCTGGCCTACGGAGTTTTCATGACTTCAAGGAAAGTAATCCATTACTTCTCCGAGCACCCGATCACGGTGGTAAGCTCCTCCGGGCTCTCCGACATCCTGACCAACCAATGCGCGACAGGACGAGTCGCTAAGTGGGTCGTCGAGCTAGGACCCTGGGGGCTGAAATACGCTCACCCGAAGTCAATCAAGGCCCAAGTGCTCCCAGAATTCACCACCGAGTGGATAGAGGCCCAGCTGCCAGATGTCCCCGACCTGTCCAACGCATGGACAATGTACTTCGACGGCTCCAAAAAGTTCAGATCAGCCGGGGCAGGAGTCATCCTCATCTCCCCCAAAGGCGACAAGCTGAAGTACGTGCTACAGATGGACTTCCCAACACCCTCCAACAACGAGGCTGAGTACGAAGCCCTAATCCATGGCATGCGAATGGCCAAGAACTGCGGCGCCACTCACCTCATGATCTACGGCGACTCCTACCTCGTCGTGCAGCAAACCATGAAGGCCTGTGACGCCATCGCCGACAACATGATCGCCTACAGAGACCTGTACAACCAGCTGGAGGGCACCTTCGACGGCTGCGAGTTGCGGCACATCGGCCGCGAAAGCAACGAGGAAGCCGACGCCCTCGCCAACCTGGGCTCAGACAAGGCGCAGGTGCCACCTGGCGTCTTCCTTGAGCGCATCACGCAGCGGTCTGTCAAACTTCGACCCACGCCCGGATCCTCCACACCATCAACGAGCACCGCCGACCCGCCAGGCAAAGAGAAGGAGCCAATGGAGGTTCTGCTCATCGAGCCCACCTGGACGAGCCCATATCTGGCTTACATGCTGCAGCAGAGGGTGCCAGTCAACCCAGTCGAAGCCAAGCGCATTATTCGCCGCTCGAAAGGCTTCACCATCATCAAGGGGAGCTATACAAGCGAAGCATCTCAGGAGTCCTCCAAAGGTGCGTCGACCCAGTCGACGGTCAAGCCATCTTACTCGAGATCCACGCTGGCATCTGCGGGCATCACGCCAGCAGTCGAGCCTTAGTGGCCAAAGCCTTACGAGCCGGTTCTACTGGCCCACCGCAATGCAAGACGCAGAGGAACTCGTGAGGAAATGTCTCGGCTGCCAGGAATTCGCCAACAAGCCGCACGCACCAGCATCAGCACTCAAGACCATTCCACTTGCCTGGCCCTTCGCTCAATGGGGGCTCGACATGGTGGGTCCACTCAAGAAGTCCTCGCCAGGAGGACACACGCATCTCTTGGTGGCAGTCGACAAGTTCACGAAGTGGATCGAAGCCGTGCCTATCACAAGTTCGACTGCCTCCTCGGCAGTTAACTTCATCAGGTCGATCATCTTCAGGTTCGGAGTGCCACACAGCATCATCACCGACAACGGCACGAACTTCACAGCCGAAGAGTTCAAGGACTTCTGCTCCGAGCAAGGCATCAAACTCAACTACGCATCTGTCTCGCACCCGCAGTCCAACGGGCAAGTCGAAAAGTCCAATGGTTTAGTCTGCAAGGGCATCAAGAAGCGCCTGCGAGTACCATTGAAGCGCGCCGCAGGCGCCTGGGTTGAGGAGCTGCCGTCTGTGCTGTGGAGCCTGCGCACTACGCCAAACAGATCCACTCAGTACACGCCATTCTTCATGGTCTATGGCGCAGAAGCAGTCATGCCATGCGACATCAAGTTCGATGCACCCCGAGTGGTGGCCTACGACGAGTCCGACGCAGAAGAAGCACTGAGGACGACATGGATACCCTGGACGAAGCACGCGACATCGCCCTTACCCGCACAGCCGTGTATCAGCAAGACTTACGCAACTATCACGGACGGCGACTGCGGCCCAGAGCGTTCGTCCCCGGAACCTTGTCCTCCGCCTCAAACAGAAGAAGGTGCACAAACTAGCCTCCCCGTGGGAAGGTCCATACATCGTGACAGAGGCAATTGGCGGCGGAGCTTACCGCCTGAAGGACTCGAAGACAGGGACAGTCTGCACAACCCGTGGAACGTGGCGCAACTGCGCCGCTTCTACGCCTAATCGACTCCCCTTGTAACAAAGTGTACTATCTCAAGAAGCGGCAGGTTCCAGACGCACTCTTTCCCTTACCAGGGTACCTGAGGGGACTGGAAGGGTTTTAATGAGGCGGCCTGCTCGCAAAAATCAATGAAGTGATTTGTGGAACAAGCTCTCCCCTTTACTTTTTTAGTCAAAAAGCAACATAAACCTAGGCCGTCACCCGACGCACTCGGGGGCTGCGCCATACAGGTTCAAGTCAAAAACCTAGGCCGCCACCCGAAGCACTCGGGGGCTGCGCCATACAGGTCAACTCAAAAAACCTAGGCCGCCACCCGAAGCACTCGGGGCTGCGCCGCACAGGTCTAAGTCAAACCTAGGCCGCACCCGACGCACTCGGGGGCTGCGCCACACAGGTCTAACTCGAAAAACCTCGGCCGCACCCGACGCACTCGGGGCTGCGCCATACAGGTTCAAGTCGAAAACCTAGGCCGTCACCCGAAGCACTCGGGGGCTGCGCCGCACAGGTCTAAGTCAAACCTAGGCCGCACCCGACGCACTCGGGGGCTGCGCCATACAGGTCTAACTCGAAAATCCTCGGCCGCACCCGAAGCACTGGGGGCTGCGCCGCACAGGTCTAAGTCTAACCTAGGCCGTCACCCGACGCACTCGGGGGCTGCGCCATACAGGTTCAAGTCGCAAAACCTTGGCCGTCACCCGAAGCACTCGGGGGCTGCGCCGCACAGGTCTAAGTCAAACCTAGGCCGCACCCGACGCACTCGGGGGCTGCGCCATACAGGTTCAAGTCGCAAAATCCTTGGCCGTCACCCGAAGCACTCGGGGGCTGCGCCGCACAGGTCTAAGTCAAACCTAGGCCGCACCCGACGCACTCGGGGGCTGCGCCATACAGGTCCAACTCGAAAACCTAGGTCGCCACCCGACGCACTCGGGGGCTGCGCCATACAGGTCACTCGCAAAATCTTGGCTGTCACCCGACGCACTCGGGGGCTGCGCCGCACAGGTCTAATTCAAAATCCTAGGCCGCACTCGATCCGCTCGGGGGCTGTGCCATACAGGTTTACAGCCGTCTACAAGATACAATTTATAACTCGGGGGCTACCCCCACCTCGACACATACACTCATATTTCCACTTGGAAAAATTTCTTTTACAAGCTAACGCTACGCAACAGCACTCTACTGCTCTTATTCTACAGGCTCGCCCTTTGGCGCATCAAGTGGCCCTACAAGGTGCTCGCTAAAGTTCTGGACCTGCTGAATCATCTGGCGCGCCGCCGCAAGAGTATCGGCATAGTCACCCTCTCCAGGCAAGCCGTCAAGCACCTTGTGCAATGGAAGATTAGGTCGGTGCAGTCGAACGTATGCCAACGCCACGTTCGCCCCGGCAACAAGTTGAGCGTGCACGACTTCCTTCAACGCACCGCCTTCACGGAACCTCTCCAGAAGCGCAGTCAGTCCATTCGGCTGCTCGTTGTGAGGAAAGTACACCTTGTTGACCTGCCAGAGGGTTTTTCTGCAACCTTCCAAGAGCACAGCAGCCCGCCAGGTGCGATCCAGCATTCGTGCCAGTACACTACCTTTGGATTTGTTCGACCAAAACTGGCGCGCTTCGGGTGAGTCACCGGCGGCCTCTTTCTCTACTCGCTCGTCCACTCGAAGCTGCTCTGCCTTCCAGTCAGAGTTCACATCTGCATCAAGGCCAAGCATTAAGCATAGCAGGAAGACACAGAAGCCGAAGCAAAAACGCTAGAAGGCCAACCTTGCAGCTGTCGACTGATCAAGTCTATCTCGCCTAGCAGAAACTCCTTCGCTGGGAGAACGGCGCAACGGGCCGCGACCTCAAGCGCTCCAACTCCAGCTCTGCGCTCTTCAACTTCGACTCGAGCTCAAGAACCTTGTTCCTCATGAAGGTGATCACTCGTTGATCATTCACGCTTCGCACAGGAGCTGGAGGAGCTTGACGGCGGCGACGAGTAGGCGCAGCCGAAGTGGTGTCCTCTCATCGTCCGCGCCAGTCGTTCCAGCAACGTCAGGAGCTTCGCCCATATCAGACTGCCAAGAATTGACAGCGTCAAGCCAGGAAAAGAATCAACATAATTCATCCAAGCAGATATCAAAAAAGACTCGGCGACTGCACCCCCGAGGGAGCGAATTCACATTTCATCATCAGCATGTTCACTCGCACAATATAAAGTGCATTACAGACTCAAGCCCAAAAGCAGAAGCATAGTCCTAAAAGGAAAAAGTCTACACTACAGACTCCGACTGGGACCGGCTCTTCCTAGCTGCAGCCAACTCGGCCATCTTAGCAATCCTCTTCTCGAAGGTGGAGACAAGCTTCACGGCCAACTGGCTCGCCTGCACTTTCACCCCGCTAAGGGACGCAGTCTTGCCATCAGGCTTTCGAGGGAAGTCGCTGACAACCTTCTCAAAATCGCCTACGACTTGGTGACCAAGAAGCAGCTGGAAAGTGAGCTCTGAGCCGCGTACCGTCTGCGCGCGCGTGAAGTCCGCCAGGACATTCGAATTGCCTTCGAATGGAGCCGCGAGTGCGTCAACAGCAGCTGGTGGCGGCTTGTTGGGGAAGATATTCCGGTGCACAGTCGCTAAGGCCTCCGTCGACTTCTGCAGTGCCGCCGTCGACTGCTGCAGCGCTGCCGATGCATACGCGCAGACGCGGTCGACGAAGCCAACAGCCTCTGCCAAGCCGACGCTCTCGCTGGAAGTCCCTTCTGGAGGAGCACCTCCGCAAGTCTCTGATCAAAAGAAATCCACACCCATAAGACGTCAGAAGTCGAAAAAAGGCAAAGTAGGCACTGAGCCGAAAAACTTACTTCC
Source organism: Poa pratensis (assembly GCA_947311845.1). Lineage (NCBI taxonomy): Eukaryota > Viridiplantae > Streptophyta > Magnoliopsida > Poales > Poaceae > Poa > Poa pratensis. The sequence goes on from CAMZMU010000042.1 coordinate 26,824,722, forward strand.
AACAACATCTGCGAGTGCGAGCAAGCGGTCGACCTGGGTCTTCTCCAGATCATCCCGAGCTTGTTCCCGCTCTTGGGCTTCACCCAGCGACTTCTCCAGCTCCGCGACCCGCTTCTTCATGCTCTCCTTTTCGCCTGCGGATCAACGAAGCAAAGTTAGCAATAAAGGCAGTCGAAGCACCCCTCGAACACAAGGGTTCACACTTACTATTCGCTTGCTCCAGAGCAGTGCGGAGCTGATCCCTCTCCTGCTCCATGCGAACGAAAGCTGCGGCTCCCTCCATCTGCTGGCGATAAAATGGCTGCAGGAAACACAAGATATCAATCTGCGCCCGACTATTCTAGTCACGCGCATCTTCGGGGGCTACTCCCATCGGGAGCGCTGTACGCGCACCCGATACAGATCTTGCAGAACGAGTCGAAGAACACTTACATGCTCAAGCAGCCCAGCGTCAACCGGAGTCGCATCAGCAGCCCTCTCTGGCATAGCGGAGGTCGAAGCCTTCAAGGCCAAAACGTCACCCGCCAGAGCCTCCTCTCCGGTCGTCCTCGCAGTCTGCTCGATCATGGGAGCAGAGTGTGCTCCATCTCACGAGGGGAAGAAACAACATCGCCAGTACGGTCGCTGTGACAAGAAAACTCAATTCAAGGACCCGCAAGTGAAAAAGCACACTCGACAAAAACAAAGCAATGGTTATGCGACTAACCTGACGACATCAACATCATCTTCACTTCCCAGGGAGACGGAGGCCATCCTCGCGAACTCGGTCGGCGGTGCAGAGCCGAGTGGAGGCACGACCAAAGGTTCAGCCAGGTCACTCGGGTGCCTAGCGCCCGAAGAGGACTCGCTCGTCTCTTCCTCGTTCACACCCGCCTCCTTCACAGGCGACGAGGCAGAACCGAGTCACCACTCTTTCGCCTCTGCCGCTTCCGCAGCGGCTCCTCATCTTCATCATCCTCCTCCACCTCTTCACTCGGAGAGGTGGCGGAGGGAACTTCATCGTCATCAACCTCGTCCTCAGGGAACTCTGCCTCTTCATGAGGTCCATTCTCCATCAACGGAGGAAGACTGACGTAGCTCGAACGACCCTGTCAGCAAAATGACGCGTTCGAGTAAGGCAAAAGGATTCGACAGAAGAAGATACAAGACAAAGCAAACGAAGCTCACCTCAGGCACAGGATTATTAGGCCCATATGGCTCGACTGGGCACTTGACATTGCACGGGTCAGCGGCTCGGAGACTAGTGATGCTCCTCACCTTCGACTCGACTGCGTCATCATCAAGCTCATTGCCAGCATCTCACGCGCCCACATGGGTGGACGCGACTGCGCAGCGGCTGCACCCGAAGCCTGAAGAAGGTGGCGATGAGGTGAATTCCACCCGTCTCGCGCCCGAGACTCTTCAGAAGGCCACGAAGTAGCGTCAGCAAGGGCTGAGTCGCCTCCCTGTCCTCCTTCGACAGCGGGTGCGCCCACGCGTTCGTCTTCCGCAACTCGCGATCAGCCGCGAATTCAGGAAGCCCTGCTTGGTCGCACCTGATGTAGAACCACTTCTTCCGCCAGCCCTGGACGGAGTCGGACTTCTTCATCTGGAAGTAGGAGGTGTCGCCACGCACCTGGATGCCGAAGCCGCCGACTGGGTACACCTGCTTGCTCTTCCCCACGTTCCTCCTCACGAGGAATAGCGACTTCCACAGCAGCCAGTTGGGTGCGATTCCCAGGAAGCACTCGCAGAGCACGAAATAGCTCGCGATACTCAAGACGCTATTGGGAGTCAGATCGTGGATCTGAATCCCATAAGCATACAAGAGACCACGGACGAAATCGTGGAGGGGGAACCCGAAACCCCGCGGAAGGAAATCCACGAAGCAAACGCGTTCCCCCTCGCGAGGAGCGGGGAATACCTCTTTCCCAGGAGCGCGCACCGTCGCCTGTCTGCCGGCGGCAGCAGCCCCTGCGCGCGGAGGGCCTCGAGGTCGGCCTTCTTCACCGACGATTTGACCCAGTCGCCGTCGGGCTTCTTCATCACGCTAGCCTCGGCGGTGGCGACGGCGCCAGCAACAGGCTTCCCCCTCTTCATCGCGGCCTTGCTCATGGTAGGGGGAGAAGGAGCAGAGAGCACGCAGCGCAACAATGGCGGAACAGAAGCAGTGGAGACGATGACAGAATGGGGATGGATGAACTGTTCACCGCCGCGGTGAAAATTATATACCGCGCGGTCAGTCAATCCTGGCCATCCCTGCTGAAACCGCTCTCCGCAACAGCGTCTGACCGTCCACGTGTCGCGCGGAGAGGGCAACCGTCGCCGGCCACGCCACCCACTACGCGCGGGAATCAAGGCGCCATCATCACACCGCGAAATTTTCGCGCCCAACGGTCAGAAAAAAGCGGCAACCGCTGTCTCCAGTCAATACTGACAGTTGGACCGCACTGTCACGTCCCATCGGACACAGAGTGCGTCAAAAACGTCAGCACTGACGTCAACCACGAAGGCGTAGGAAGTAAGCCAACGGGCTGATGGAGAACTCGAACAGTTCATTCGAGTGCAAGAAAATTCAGTAAGCTCTCAGAGCTGAATAAGTTCTTACAGTAAGCCAACAAGCTGATAAAGAACTCGAACATTTCATTCGAGTGCAAGAGCATTCAGTAAGCTCCAAGTGCTGAACAAACTTGTGCAGTAAGCCAAACAGGCCGAATACACAGTAAGTCACGCAAAGCCAGTCGCGACTCCAACATGTTGAGTCCCTTCTTTACTCCCATCGGGAGCGGGCTTTTCGACTGAAGAAAAATTGAGTTTAACCTCAATTGCAAGCAATTCAGCTTAATCTCGGGGGCTACTCCCATCGGGAGCGCTGTTCGCGCTCCCGAGTGACTCAGAACAAAAGCAGTCGAAAAATCACCGACTAAGGCTGTACTCACGGTATTTTACCCTGGAAGTGACAGTTCGACTAAGGAATCCTCCATAAGCCCTGAACGGCCGGAGTCGACCAATTTTACTCATCTCTTTCAGAAACCCGACGGCGTGCCCAGGAGGAAGGAGTCCTTTACCCGACTCTACGATTCGACTAAGCACTCGGGGGCTCCTGTCGTGGGGTCACTCTTCGACTACCCCACGGTGGGAATACCTGGGTCACGCCAAGCCCATCAGCCTGATGACGAGGGCCCAAGGAAGGCCCAAGGAGGACGACGTGCGGCCCAACATAGTCGACGCTAGGTCATACGACCCCAGCCGTGCTTGTAAGCGCCATCGGCACCGTTCACCTGAGACCTAGCCTACCATATAAAGGCTAGGAGGGTCCTTCGTCTAGGGTACGCTCATAGCCGCCACACAAACCCTAGCGAGATTGCCATCTCGCCATTGTAGCCACAACTCGCCATCAATAACCAGACAAGCAGGAAGTAGGGTGTTATCCTCCGGGAGACTGAACCTGGGTAAAACGCCTCGCTTGTCAGCCGTCGTGATCACCAGCGCTCAACTCTCTCCCCTCAATCAGCCCGGGGTGCGTAACCCAGGGATTTGCCGAGTCCACCCCTCGTCAAACATCTACATATTCAACTAGATTAGCACAACTGAACACAAGTAAATACTACTCGGGATTATTCTCCTTCTTGATGAAGCAAGAGTACTATGCGTAGGGCTGCAAGAGCACACCTCAAAGTCTGAGTAAACAAACACCACAATTTCCAAGAATAAGCCATGATAAATATCTAAATTATTCATAGAGTCACACAAGTACCCACACTGTCACCTTGATACCGTGTTGTCACAATGACTCCAGAAACTAGACAAAATCACTTGAGTAGCATAAACATTATTAATGTATTCAGCGATACTAGCAATACACATGATCACATAAAGATCACACCATGGGAGAGAGAGATGAACCACATAGCTACCGGTAGAGCCCTCAGCCTCGGGGGAGAACTACTCCCTCCTCATCATGGGAGTCAGCAGCGGCGATGAAGATGGCGGTGGTGTCGATGGAGATGACTCCGGGGGCAATTCCCCGTCCCGGCAGCGTGCCGGAACAGATACTTCTGTCCCCCGAAACTTGTCGTCGATGGCGGCGGCGCTACGGAACTCTTCGTGGAATATGGCTTGGTTTTTTAGGGTTTACGCCCCGGGGGGAATAAATAGGCGAAGGGGCAACGTCGGTGGAGGTCCTGGGCTCCCTCCTCACCTCCCGGCGCGCCTGTGGGCCCAGCCGCGCGAGCATGTGGTTTGGAGGCCGTGGGCCTCCCCTGGCTTGCCCTTCTGGCTCCGTGTGTCCCTCGGAAAAATAGGAGTTTGGCTTTTGTTTCGTTGAATTCCGAGAATATTGCCCGAACAGCTTTTCTGGAACCAAAAACAGCAGAAAACAGGAACTGGCACTGTGGCATCTTGTTAATAGGTTAGTCCCAGAAAATGTATAATAATGATATATAATGCATATAAAACATGTGACAATGATACATAAAACAAGCATGAAACATCAGAAATTATAGATACGTTGGAGACGTATCAAGCATCCCCAAGCTTAGTTCCTACTCGTCCTCGAGTAGGTAAACGATAAAAACAAAATAATTTCTGAGGAGACATGCTTTCACACAATCTTGATCATAATATTGTAAGGCATGTAAGCTGTGATCAAATCATTCAAAGCAAAGGTATATAGTTGATATCAAAAGACAAAGCAAGAGTCAAACAAGCTAAAAGTTTTCATGAACTATTGCTTCAAAGACATGAAACCGTACAAGGTTCATTAAAGATGATTTAAGTATCCAGCATAGGAGTTCTATCCTTCAATCCAAGCATCAAGCAAATTTTCATAACATAGAAGGATTCAGCCAAGTAAACATAAACATGAACGTCATGAATCAACTGTTTCGAAGTCTACTCAACCGGTGAGCGCAAGCATTTGGTATTGGCACCATGATGTTATGGCAAAGAGAACATTAATGGGGGTTTGGAAGGCCAATGGAAGAAAGTCTCACAAAGCTATAAGTGATCATTAGACAAGAGGAAGTCTTATAATCGAAGCTATGTAAGGAGTAGTGACTGCCATGCAACGGATGCACATAGAGCTATATGTGTATGAAAGCTCTCTAATGGAACTAGTGGGGGTGCATCCAACTTGGTTGCTCATGAAGACCTAGAGCACTTTTGAGGAGGCTCATCATTGGAATATACAACCCAAGTTCTATAGTGTAAATTCCCCACATAGTTATACAAGTAGACTATGAAAACTCTCTCACATGGAGTATGGGTGCTAAACATGAGCACAAATGATGACTATGAATACTGCAGGTGCTATAACATGAGCACAAGTGTGGATAAAGGATAGTAATGTTGCCCCCTTTTTCTTTATTCTTTTTTTTTCTTTTTTTTCTTTTTTCTATTTTTTTTCTTTTTCTGTTTCTCTTTTCGATGGCCACATAGCACTTTTCACTTTCAGGGGCAACATTCTAATATGACAACACACTTTTTGGTACATATAACTCATAACGAACAAGACATGATGTATGAAACTGCATGCCTCTGCCAGTGTAGCAGGAAATGCAATGATCTAGCGTAACACGGGTAAGCCACACATCAGCTGTATAGAATCATGCAAAGCAATATATAAGTGATGAATGACAACAAGTCATGTAATGTAAGATGGATGTTGCATGGCAATATATCTCGGAACAGCTATGGAAATGCTGTGGTAGGTAGGTATGGTGGCTGTTTTAAGGAAGATGTATGGGCTTATGTGTAGGAGAACAAGAGGAAGTCCTCCCACGGGGTTGGATGTACTGGCGAAGTATGCACAACTCTCAATATGAGCAGAAGGCAATGCACAGCACCGAAGAGGCTAGCAAATATGGATGGTGAAAATGCCAAAAACCGTAGCTTAACATTAGTCAAAAAGAACTCACAAGTTTATTGCAAACAACTAGCAGGTTCAACATTAAGAGCATGATTAAAATTCACTCCAAGAAGGGCCGTTCACGGCGGTACAAATACCCCGTTAGATCCTGTAACAGCCCCAAAATTTGTGAACCAAATTTTCACTTTTGTGTCCTCTTTTGCATCATGGCATGCATGCATCATTGCATCAATCTTATATTGCTAAACCACACACTACTTATTCTTGGCAATATTGAAAACCAACATGCAAAGCTTGTCCCAACAAAGTTCACAACAAGGAAGACACTCAAACCTGCAAAGAAAATTACCTTGACCTCTTATATTGTCCAGGTAGTTCCAAGAGTCCAAAGTAATATTTCTGCCTTGATTCAAAAGTTACTAAAGTATTTGTGTTGGAGAATTTAGCAAAATGCCTATTTAAACCTCTATGAACAAATGTTGTCAAAAACATTTTATTTTGCAACACCAATTTTTGTGGTGCCTCTACAGGTGATGGGGAGGCTCCCCAAATTTTTGCAGATTTTTATAAAATGTTTAAATGCCTCAATTAATTCAAAACATGTGCTGGTTTTAAATTTAAAACAGAAAAGGACCTATTTGTAATTCCAGGAGGACATGTCCGTGTTGGAATTAGTTTTCCCAGGGGGTTTTGTGGAAGATGGTCTTCTTCCTCCTTGCTCTGTAGCGACCGAGAGCACCGGCCGAGCCGCACCCGCTCACCCTTGCCCCGCCCCTGCCGCTCCGGGCCCCTCCTCTGCCCTACCTCGCAAGGGAAACGAGCACCACGTCGCCCTGCTCACCCCATTTTCCCCTCGCTCACCTGCTCCCCGTTTCCCCATCCTCTCTCTCCCGAGCTCCATGGACGCCGAGCTTCGCCTCCACATCGCCGGCGAGTGAGGGCGTCCCAAGCTAAGCCACGACCGCCATTAGCTCCGCCGGACCGTGCTCTACCTTCCTGCCAGAGGAATCGACAGGGGAGGTCCTAAATCGCCGCCGCCGTCCGTCGATCCTCCGACCACCGTCGCCGCTCCGCCGCCGAATTTTTCGTCGCCGTCGACCTTCACCCCGCCGTCCCCGACCTCCCCACCGTTCTCCTGGTGAGCACCCAGTGCCGAGGCACCCCCCTCCCCTCTTCCCCTTGCTTCCACCTCGCCGGAGCCGCTCGCCACCGTCTCCGTTTTCCGTCGCCGTTCAACTCGCGAGACCGGCCGCAGAACCGGCCTAAACCGGCCAGGAGGCCGTTGTGCTCGGGCCTGTGCCCGGCTGCTGGGCCGGCCCAACCGGCCAGAAGGCCGGCCTCCTCTGTCTGCTGCCCGGTTTTTAAACCGGCCTTAGCCGGGCTGACAGCCGGGCCTCTCTGGACCTTAGCCGGCCTGTAAACCGGCCCAACCGGGCTGTGGGCCGGCTAAACAGTTTTTCCAGTTTCCTTTTCTTTTGTTTTACAAATGCATTAACTATGGTTTGGTTCCTCCGATTTTGGTGTACAATTTATCAAAGTGATCAGCAACTCCAATGCTATCTAACCATGCTAAGATCACATCATGACAACAACTTTTCTCCGTGATGTCAATCGATAATCGGTGAAAAGGAATTAATTTCAAATAATTATTTAATTCACTATTTATTCCTCGGTACTCGGAAAATTACAAATGAGGTACCAAAATGATCGGGAGAACAAAACATATCTAATCATGCCATGTTCATGCATATTTGAGCCACTTCTTGGTAATGTGATAATGGATGAACAATGTGGTCATTAAGCTAAATATGGGGTTGCTTCCAAATAATTGCACTAATTATTTGGCTCTCCATTTAATTTTGCTAGATAACCTAAATGATGCCATCTCCGCATAAACTTGTCATGTCATCATGTGGTTGTGCATTGCATGGTACACATGTGTGGTGATTGATTTGTTTTTCCGTTGTGTGCTTCGATAGATCAAGCAGACGGGGTTCCACCTCAATACCCCGCCGAGCCGTACTACCAGCACTCTGAACAAGGCAAGCGTAATCCCCCCCCCCCCCCCCTCTGAGCATATCTTATCCTATTTTCCGCAAGAATTTTCTCCACTATAATATTGCATGCGGTTCCAAATGTCAACTTTACTTGGAGTAGAGTATCCTATAGTTGCATTAAGTTCCCTATGCCATACCTGTTCCCCTCCTATTTGACCATAGGATTGTATTGTTGGCCGAGATAATTACTATGCTATGTTGATGCTTAGCCATGCTTAGTTAAGTGCATAGCAGTACTATGGTTACTTCATGTTGGTAACAGGTGCTGAGATGAGAATGACGGTGGAGAATTGTGGTGACGGATAATAAAATGCTTAAAGGTGGGGATGAGAGGCCACATGGGATGTGGTGGGTTGTCTCGTTCTCGCCGCCTAAGTGCGAGTTCTCGCCTACGAGCCAAGTTGAGCGTGCAACCATGCGTGGCATATGGAACCTCGTCGACCGACTAACTTGTGGCGGACTAGCCGAGGGTCCTCTAGTTTGGTTTCCCATTTGCGCGTGCGTTGAAGATGGTGGCCAAGACTGAGATGAGGATTGTTGTGTCAGGAAAATAAGTGGCCGCGGGACAGGGTGCGAGAAGGTACCTCTTGCCCTACCGCCACTGATGATCCTGGGTTAGTCTTAAGCGAGGTAAAGGTCGTAGCCGCTCCCACCCAGCCGGCTTTCCCCGGAAGAGAGCTAAGAGCTAGGCAATGGGCCGGACGGTACGCATGGATAAGAAGCTGGGAGGTCCCTCGGGAACCTGGCGACTTTAACATTGTACACCCCTGCAGGGATAAATCTTTTCGAAAAGCCGTGTCCGCGGTTATGGACGACTTGGTGACGGATTCAGAGATCATAGAATAACTTTAACAGAATGATTAAAAACTGGGTACTAGAGGTACCATTTCAAGAATTGCAAGGTGAGCTTCCTCGAGGGTGATTCGGGGAGGTGCCTTTGATGAACAGGTACCAGGTTGATGATGGTGGTGATGGTGAGAAATGTGATTCAAGAGAAAAGAGTTACTTCTTACCCCTCTTTTAAAAGTATTCTGATTAGACGATGCCATGGAGTCTTGTTTTATTAAATAAAATCAGCTTTATGCAAAAGAGCCATAAAACTTTGAAAGCCAATCATCGAGCATATATTAGCTCTTAATCTTGCGAGTTCGTCGAACTCAACGTCGTTTGTTTTGTTTCAGAGGAGGACTTCACCGACCTCGAAGGTGGGTTCTTCGTGGACGTCGACGAGTAGTCTGGGGTTCCCAGGTGGCAGCTTGGGACATCCCGGATCAGCTGGCGCTGTGATGTTTATCTGTAGGCCTCTTAGGCCATATTTTTGGATCTTGTTGTTTAGAACAACCTAATTCGCTTCCGCTTGTTGTAATGTTGGGTCCGTGACCTCTGGTTGTCATTTTCTATCTTTCTCTATTATAAGAGTTGAACTATATGATTTTTGTGTCGTAGAGTCTGTGATGTGCCAGTTGTTCCACAAGTCTTGGTCTCTCTATTATGCATTGAGGGTTGTGCCTGTGTTAAGGCATCAATCGGGGTGTTGTGTTGCCGATGATCCATTCCGAGCAACGCCTGCCAAAGGTTTTGGCCGGGGATTGGTAAACCCGTAACCTCCGGTTGTATCGCTTAACCGGTGACACACAGCATCACTGCATAACAGTCAGGTCAGGGCGCCACAGATCCCTCGACCTTCAGCACAACTTAGTTATTACAATGAACTTTCAGACATGGAAAGCTATCAAGTCCAACTACACCTTCAACAATTTTAGAGTTTGTAGTACGGTACAAGCTTAAAGACAACAATCCACTAATGATTTTAACTTAATTAACCAGCAAGATTTACCATCTAAATATCTCAAAACATTTGCAAAGAATCAAGTTATCAAAGTTTCAATGATCTACAAGATTATGCAAGTTTTCATACCACTACCACATGCAGCATTTTCTTTCTTCCAGGCAAACACCAAACAACTTACTTAAACATAAACTCTCCAAATGATAATATAATGCAGCAAGAGAGTATTTATAAACACGTGCTAACAGCTCAAAGAGATGCATGAAAAACAGGAGCTAAAAGCACTGCAGTAGCTAGTTAAGAATACTCAACAAATATAAGTGAAGAACATGAGTATTCACATGAAAAAGCGGAGCGTGTCTCTCTCCCACACAAGGATTGCTAGGATCCGAATTTATTCAAACAAAAACAAAAATAAAAACACACAGACGCTCCAAGTAAAGCGCATAAGATGTGAAAGAATTAAAATATAGTTTCACTAGAGATGACCTGATAAGTTTGTTGATGAAGAAGGGGATGCCTTGGGCATCCCCAAGCTTAGACGCTTGAGTCTCTCTGAATATGGTTGGGGATGAACCACGGGGGCATCCCCAAGCTTAAGCTTTTCACTCTTCTTGATCACATAATATCACCCTTCTCGCTTGATCCTTGAAAACTTACTTCACACCAAAGTCAAGACAGTTCTCATTAGAGGGTTAGTGCACAATCAAAAATTCTCATATTCTGTAATGATACAATCAATCACAAAGCTTCTGGACATTAGCTACAGCCACCAATGCTTTGTGGAGCAAAAAATCACACAAACACAGTAAAAGAGCGAATGCAAAACAAAAGGCAGAATCTGTCAAAAACAGAACAGTCCGTGAAGACGAATTTTTTCGAGGCAGTTAAGTTGCTCAGATGTAACAGGTCCAGTTTAATGAAAGTTGCGTACATATCTGCGGAAGATGTGTGATTTTTTACAGAATTTTTCGATTTTTCTCCAGGGAGAAAAGCTCAAATTCGTGACAGCTAAAAATCTGTTACTGCGCAGAAATCCAAATCTTGCATCAACTTTCAATATAGAACTTTACTTGGCACAACATTGCGATAAAATAAAGATACAAAGGAGTTGCTACAGAAGTAACAAAACTCCTTGACTCAAAGAAAACAAAAATAACAGCAAATAAAAACGATGGGTTGTCTCCCATAAGCGTTTTTCTTTAAAGCCTTTTAGCTAGGCATAGTAATTTTTATGATGCCCACATAAAGATGAGAGTTGAAACATAAAAGAGAGCATAAAAAGCAAATACCAAACACATTTAAGTCTAACCCACTTCCTATGCAAAGGAATCTTGTAAGAAAATAAATCAATAAAGCACAAAGTGACTAGCATAGGAAGGCAAAACAAGTGGAGCTTCAAAAATTTCAACATAAAGAGAGAAGACTTAATATTATTGAGATATATGAAACCGTGTATCCCTCTCTCATAAGGACCAGTAGGTCTTAAAGTACCCATCATATAAAATCAAACAAGAGAAAGCTCAAAACTTTCATCACAAAGAGAGGAAATTTAATAACATGAAGATTTCTATACCCATATTTTCCTCTCTCAAAATAATTTTCAGTGGCATCATGAATAAACTCAACAATATAGCTATCACATAGAGCATTCTTATCATGATCCATATGCATAATAGTATCATCACTCTCCACATAAGCATGAACATTATCATTAGTAATAGTGAGAGTAAAAGTATCACATCCATCATTGCAATCATCAAAAATTGGAGGCATAGAATAATCATAATGAATTTTATCCTCAATAGTAGATGGACTGAAAATATCATATTCATCATTGTAAACATCATATATAGGAGGCATATCATAATCAACATAAACTATATCCTCAATAGTAGGTGGACTGAAAATATCACAATGATTATAATTATCATATATTGGAGGCAAAGTATCATCAAAGCAAGTTTCCTCCTTAAAGCTTGGGGGACTAAAAATATCATATTCATCACAACTAGCTTCCCCAAGCTTAGACTTTTCCATAGCATTAGCAATAATAGTGTTTAAAGAATTTATACTCATAACATTACCACTATCATGCATATAAAGTTCCATAGGTTTTTTAATTTTCTCTTCAAAAGCATCATGTCCTAATTCAAGATAAATTTCATAAAGCTCTCTAATTTTTTGTTGTTTTCCATTAAGCCTAACTAGTGAAATTAAAAACAAGAAACAAAAAGATATAATTGCAGAATCTAAAGGAAATACCTTCGAGCACTCACACACTAGCAACAGTACCAGAAAGTAGCTTAGTAGCCAGAGGATGTGAATACCTTTTACCTTACCTCCCCGGCAACGGCGCCAGAAAATAGCTTGATGTCTACGTGTGCTTCTATTCTTGTAGACAGTGTTGGGCCTCCAAGAGCAGAGGTTTGTAGAACAGCAGCAAGTTTCCCTTAAGTGAATCACCCAAGGTTTATCGAACTCAGGGAGGTAGAGGTCAAAGATATTCCTCTCAAGCAACCCTGCAATTAAGATACAAGAAGTCTCTTGTGTCCCCAACACACCCAATACACTTGTCAGATGTATAGGTGCACTAGTTCGGCGAAGAGATAGTGAAATACAAGTGATAGGGATGATTATAAGTAGTAACTGCAATCTGAAATAAAGATGGCAGCAAGCAAACATGTAGCAGAACTTGTTGTAAACGGTGTTTCAATGCTTAGAAACAAGGCCTAGGGATCATACTTTCACTAGTGGACACTCTCAACAATGATCTCATAACTGAATAAGTAAAAGCTATTCTTAAACACTCTCTTGTTGGATAACAAACACCATTCATTGTGTAGGGCTACAAAAGCACACCTCAAGCTGGAGTAAACAAGCGCCACAACGTCATAAAGGAATCACACACGGTGCACACACTGTCACCGTTACACCGTGGAGAGTACCGGAGTTCATATTAAAGTAACCTATAGAGTGCATAATAGATAAAGAGTAACATCTACATATTCAACTAGATTAGCACAACTGAACACAAGTAAATACTACTCGGGATTATTCTCCTTCTTGATGAAGCAAGAGTACTATGCGTAGGGCTGCAAGAGCACACCTCAAAGTCTGAGTAAACAAACACCACAATTCCCAAGAATAAGCCATGATAAATATCTATTCATAGAGTCACACAAGTACCCACACTGTCACCTTGATACCGTGTTGTCACAATGACTCCAGAAACTAGACAAAATCACTTGAGTAGCATAAACATTATTAATGTATTCAGCGATACTAGCAATACACATGATCACATAAAGATCACACCATGGGAGAGAGAGATGAACCACATAGCTACCGGTAGAGCCCTCAGCCTCGGGGGAGAACTACTCCCTCCTCATCATGGGAGTCAGCAGCGGCGATGAAGATGGCGGTGGTGTCGATGGAGATGACTCCGGGGGCAATTCCCCGTCCCGGCAGCGTGCCGAAACAGAGACTTCTGTCCCCCGAAACTTGTCGTCGATGGCGGCGGCGCTACGGAACTCTTCGTGGAATATGGCTTGGTTTTTTAGGGTTTACGCCTCGGGGGGAATAAATAGGCGAAGGGGCAACGTCGGTGGAGGTCCTGGGCTCCCTCCTCACCTCCCGGCGCGCCTGTGGGCCCAGCCGCGTGAGCATGTGGTTTGGAGGCCGTGGGCCTCCCCCTGGCTTGCCCTTCTGGCTCCGTGTGTCCCTCGGAAAAATAGGAGGTTTGGCTTTTGTTTCGTCGAATTCCGAGAATATTGCCCGAACAGCTTTTCTGGAACCAAAAACAGCAGAAAACAGGAACTGGCACTGTGACATCTTGTTAATAGGTTAGTCCCAGAAAATGTATAATAATGATATATAATGCATATAAAACATGTGACAATGATACATAAAACAAGCATGAAATATCAGAAATTATAGATACGTTGGAGACGTATCACCGCCTGAGCTCCTCCAGCGACATCTCCTGGACCAAGACGTACGTCACCAATCGGGAGAGCGCGTCCTCGCCGGGGGACGGCACGGCGGTGGACGAGGGCCCGCCATTCCGAGGGGCCGTGCGGCAGAGAAGTTGACACGAGGAACAATGGGATTTGGGAGGTGAGGGGAGTGGGGAGTTAACCCGAAACGTCTCGTCTCCCTCGCTTCCCAACGCTTGAAACTGCGCATCACGTGTGGCTCTCCACAGTCTGGCCCTGGAAAAACGGCTGATTCGGCCGTTCCTACTCAGCCAGTCCCAGCGTGTTTTAAGTTTCGTGCATGCAGGCACGTGGGATGGGCCAGACAAGCAAACGGCCAAAATTTGCATGTGCATGCCCTGTTTGAGTAGCGCGTGGGCTACTAAACACGCTGTCTTTGTTGTTTCTTTTCTTTTCTTTCTTTGTTGCTTTGGGCCACGCCATCTTTGTAAGACCTCAGCCACTTTGTGGATTTCTTTCTTTCTATATACTAGTTTAAATGTATGTGCAACGCACGTCTTCACAATTACACAGGACAGTTTACAAGTAGAAAAAAACCATAGCAGGGTCTATGTGGACTTTTCTGTGCAAGTCAATAGCAGCACATATACCTGAACAATGTGATACCATAACTCAACGCACGGAGGTTGGATGCAGAGGAAGCCATGGAAGGAAGATTGCGATGACTACATCGGCCAGAGATCGAGGTGGCGACGGTGGCTTTTGTTCCGCTCGGAGGAGGGGATTGTTCTGAGAGAGTAGAGAACAAGATTATTTTGGAGATATTTTCATCGGGAGACCTTGCATTTATTTTGTCCTATTCGCCTGTATGTATACGGTCGAAATAACAAAAACGGTTGGACTGGTCAAATTTGTTTGGTGCTTGACATTGGGACAATATGGATCGCTGCTTGTCAATTGAACGGTTTAGAATTAATGTATCACTGGGTCGCGCTCCTGGTGAGCTTCTGGTGCTGAAGGATACTTCATACCTCTCTCCTTCACTAGTTCGTCGCCGCTGCCGGAGCTCGTCGCTGGACCCGCTCCGGTGACCAAAACAGAGCGGCGCCGCCCGATTTTGGTTTGACTTGGACGCGCGCATCTCACACGCCCAGTCGCACCTCCTCGCTTGCGCTACACCGTTGAGTCTGTGCGGTCGCGCCTCCTCGCTTGCTTGTCGTCGAGTCTGTGCTTGACATGGCGCTGCTGGCCTTTGCCGACGTCATGAGTTTGAGCTCATTGCGTTTTTATTTTCCTTTTTTCCTGAACCGAACAGTTTATTTTTTAGCGGTGACAATCTTATAATTATCACGAAACTGAAAAGATTTGGAACAATCTACATCGTTAATCAAATTGAACGGGTTAAATTTAATGTATCAACAGTATAGATTATAATTTCCATGGTAAAGGAAAGAAGTAAAACAAGTATGTGAGCTAGCTGCCTAGCAGCCGACTTATCAGGTTAATAAAAATAAAATAAAACAGTAAAACACGTGCAAACAGCCACACACACACAGCCAAGCCGGTCTAGCAAAGCACACAGGCGCGGCCCAATCTAAACCTGCTTCGGTCAAGAAAAAGAAAATAAAAGGGAAGACGCTGGTCGTCTTCAAGCTCGCGCCGGCCACCCGCTTTTCCTGGCGAGGGAACGCGCCCGCGCGCCGAACCCCCTTGACCTTCCCGTCTCGATTCACTGTACCTTGGAGAGGATAGAGCCACGCCTCATCTTATCCTCGCGGAGCCGCCGGCGTTCACCTCTATCTCGCCATCCTCTCCCGAAAAACAGCCACGCCGTTGCGCCGACTTCCGCCACCAAATTCGCGAAGCTCGCTCGTCCCCTCAGCCTATAAAATCCAACCCCGAGACCACCTCGTTCCACTCCATCTTTCCCGCAACCTAGCCCCACAAACCGAGCTCCCGAGAGCTCAAATTTTGCTGAGCCGCCGCCGCCGTCGTCTCGGACGCCGGCGAACGTTTCAGTCGCCGGTCAACCCTCTCTCTCGCTTCTTCTTCTCTCTCTCTCGCACCTCCATAATCTTCTCGTTCATGTCCAGGAGCTCGGGAGCAGCCACGCCGACGGGAGCCGGAGTTCACCGCTGCTGGCCTTTGCCAACGTCAACGTTTTTTTTTCCTTTTCCCTGAACCGAACGGAGCGGTGGCAATCTTGTAATTGTCACGAAATTGAAAAGGTTTTGAACAGTCTGGATCGTTGATTAAATTGAACGGATTAGATTTAATGCATCAACATAGCACAACACATGTTTTGCTATTTTAATAGTAGTATAAATAATATGACTAGCAAAGTGTCCCATGCGTTGCTACGGGATTTTAAAAAAATTGGTAGAAAAATATTGGCATAATCCAAATTTACTCCAAAATAGATTGACACGCGTAGAATAAGTTTTTTTACCCGTCTAAGTATAAAGTTGACACATAAAAAAAGCTAGACAGATAATTGATAAATGTTTATACATTCTTATCTCTGTGATAACTTTATCTTAAAAGTATATGGTAGATGTTGTAACTTCCTCTTCTATTGCGATATATGAATGGTTCTCCATGGCAATCGAATATTTGTATAGTGTTTTGCGTCTAAATTAACGGTTGGCTAATTAGCTCTATTCTGGCTCTTTTTGTTCTGCCTACATATTTGTATATTTCTGTCTTTCTTGTGTGCATTTTTTTAAGTTATGTTTCTCAACCTGCATATTTTTTTGGGCCATGCTGAGCGTCACCCGGGTGATCTTTCGGAAAGATCACCCGGGTGGAGAGGCCGACACGTGTCCTTGTACCGGTCAATGCGGAATAGAGAAAACAAGTCGTGTGCACCTCTCGCTCCCTCGCAGAAAAATAAACGCCAAACGAAAAATCCCCCGTCCATGGCGACGCGCAGCCGGAGAAGACACCGTCGGCAGCTTCGCCGGAGAAGACGCCGGCCATCGCCGGAGCTTCGTCGGAGAAGACGCCGCTCACAGCTTCGCCAGAGAAGACGCCACCCTTTGCCAGAGCTTCGTCACCCCACTGTAGCATCCCCAACTGCGGCGAGAAGCGCCACACCGGAATGCTTGCAGCACCGCCGCCAATGGCCGATAGCACCGCTGCTCCTCCATGGCAGCACCGCCGCTGATCTACGGGAGCATCACCTTTGACCGAAGGTAGCATCGCCGCTAACGGAAGGTAGCACCACCGCCCCCACGTCAGCACCGCCGCCGCTGACTTCCGCGAGCACCGCCGCTCCTCCATGGCAGCACCGCTTCTGACCTACGGGAGGACCGTCACTGATGGAAGGCAGCACCGCCGCCCCCACGACATCACCGCCGCTGACTTCCGCGAGCACCACCGCTCCTCCATAGCAGCACCGCCCTGACCTTCGGAAGCACCGCCGCCGACAGACGGCAGCACCGCCGCTGACCTTCGGAAGCACCGCCGCCGACGGACGGTAGCACCTGCCTCCACGGCAGCAACCGCCGGTACTCCATGGCAGCACCTCCGGTGACCTACTAGAGCACCGCCGCTCCTCCATGGCAGCACCTCCGCTGTCCTATGAGAGCACCGCCGCCGACGGACGGTAGCAACGCCGCCCCCCACGGCAGCAACCGCCGGTACTCCATGGCAGCACCTCCGGTGACCTACGAGAGCACCGCCGCTCCTCCATGGCAGCACCTCCGCTGTCCTATGAGAGCACCTCCGCCGACGGACGGTAGCAACGCCGCCCCCCACGGCAGCAACCGCCGGTACTCCATGGCAGCACCTCCGGTGACCTACGGGAGCACCGCCGCTCCTCCATGGCAGCACCTCCGCTGTCCTATGGGAGCACCGCCGCCCTGCTCCTGGACTGAAGGTGAGGGGAAGGACGAGATGGCGCTGGAGGTGGCGAGGTCATGGGCGGCGTCGTGCTCCCGCCGGAGCTAGCCGCCCCTGGAAGCACCAACGTGTGCCGCTCGCAGCTGACAGCAACAGAGGAGGAAGGAACACGTAGAAGGTGAGCTCCGGCGACGACGGTTGACAGAGTGAAGAAGGTCAACGCGAGCTCGTGTCGCGGGGAAGAGGACGGCTGGAGGTCGTGCCAGAGGGCTCGCCGGGCAGAGGGAGTTGGCCGCGGGCGTGCGCTGGCGGAAGGACGAGATGGCGGGCTCCACGCATCAAGGCTGGGTGGTGGAGCTCGGAGCTCACGCCGGCGCCATGGAAAAGGAGGGCGGCGACGCGTGTGGGAAGTTGAGGAAGGGGAACGAGATATGTGAACGAGTGGAGGAGGTTTCGGTACAGATAAGGCATCGTGGTGGGGTTGTCACCGCATCTCTTCGTGTTATTTTGTGGCCACGACCGGGACACGCGTCACGCTCTGGATGCGGAGGATGAAACGAGAAGATCCCCCGGGGGATAACAAGGCTTTTCCTATTTTTTTCTCACTTGATTGCATTTTCTTGCAACTGGCTTGATTCTTTAATTGTTTTATTTTGCTGATTGGCTTCAGCCACGGGTTTTCAGTTTTCCTAAAAATAAATTCATTGGTCATCCGTGCACACTGATCTCTATCTCTTTTCCTTCTTTGCTCCTGATCTCTTTTCCTTTTTTGCTCCTTACATCCATGATTGATGTTTGCGGTGCTGAATCTGTCATCGATGAAGCAAAGAACCCATTTTTTTTAACAAAAAGCAGCTAGGAGATGATTTCATTAATACCGAGAGAAGTGTTATAAGCCGCGGACGGCAAAAACAGAAAATAGAGCTAACGCCTCATCCACCATGGAGGGTTTAGCAGAGAAAACCCTCTCGTTCCTCTCATCCATGACGTTAGGTGAACCGCGGCTTTCTAGGTAGGCTTGTCCGTCTTGGGTAAGAGGTAAAGCTGCTGGCTGACAAACCCTGTGTCTGCTGGAGGAGCTCGGCATACGCGGCAGATCGACAAAACCGATTAAATTTTGCATCATACTTACAAACTTCAATTCAGCCAGATGCGCACGTACAAGCTAGCAAATGCTGGTTGATCGATCAGGTGACATGTACTAGCTTGGCTCCTTAGCTTAGCTAGCTAGCTTGACGTACAGTTTGAATTGCTTATGGCTACTTATTTCTCCCCAAACATACACCACGCGAAAGACACGATTCTGCGAGACGACGGGGCGGGTTTCAGTTGGTGACATCCCGTCGGACTTGGTGGTGGTGCGTTGGCTGCTCTGCTTTCTCTCCTTGCGCAGGCGCCTGACGGGCACCCAACTTGCATACCATGCGGACACCCATGGACTGGATCTTTGCGTCAACGGCGTCGCGGGGGTGCCAGAGTGTGTCCCGGCAGCCGTCATCGCTGGCGCAAGGCAGGAGGGCGTCGTCTAAGGTAGGCGGAGCAGGGAGCAGATGATCTCTTCATGCCTGCGCTACGGCTTGCGGGCTGCACCTACCTCCAGGGAGGTAATCGTCAGGATTGCGATGATGTGAGGGAATCAGCCGCCTAATACATGGTTCTTGTTTGATCTCTCGTCGTATTGCTAGCACGATCCTAAGGTTGGATCGATTTGATGCAGCGCAATCAATCGCCTGTATTTAAAGGCTCACATAACAAGGCAGGCAGAGGCTGACTCGGGTTTGGATTTGGATTGGTTTCTCGTCCGGCAGGCGACACCGCGACAGAGTCATGATCTCCCACGACAGAAAAACGGAAACTCGCGACGAAGCGGACGTGCGACGTACCACGCCACGGTCGCTTAACAATCCTCCCCTCCTCGAACCCTAACTTCTGCTCTCGGCGGCGGCAATCGAATCCTCACAACCGTACTTTTCCCGATTGATTCCCTTCTCTTCTTATTCGTTTGGACATGGAACAACGAAATCTCACTTGTTCTTCCTCGGACAGATGTCGGGCGTGGGCAAGAATCCGGAGAACGAACAGGCCATGTATGCTCGCCGTTCGGACGTGGACGGGCAGCGCCCTCTGAAGATGCAACATAGGGATCTGCCCACCGATCAGACGTTTCATGAACCGGTGGAGGGCATGGATGTGGATCCGATCCCCGATCGAGGAGTTTCATCAACTGGTGGAGGGCATGGGTGTGTGTACACTGGATGATCGTATCCACAAGGCCAGATATGACGATCTCCTGGTCCACGATCCCAAACGGAAGGCTAGGGTCCCTAGCCGCTTCTGCAGCTTCCACCTAGATGGCTTCGACCTTGATGCGATATGTGAGTCTCTATATCAGAAATCGCGACTCCCTCTAGGTTTAGCTATTGATTCCCAAGCATTCATCCTCTTGTTTGTTCTGATTTGCGTTCTCTGCTCTTGATTGATTTGCAGCAACTGCTACACTTGGGCCACAGTATCAACCTGCTGACTATGCTGCAGAAAACGCACATCAGAAGCTGGCAACTTATTCCACCAACGTCGTTTCCATTAGGGTGGTCAAAGCTGGCCCACGTTACACATACCCGGTCGAGGTTTATGGTAAAGTTATCGCCAGGGATGAGATTGACTACAAATGTGTCTACCTTTTTAATCGTGAAAGAAAAGATGCCCAGATCATCAATTCCGAGGTACTTCTTCCTTTATTCTATTTGCTCACTCGATTCCATGAATGTAGTAACCAATTCCAGATTATGTAGTTACCCTCTTCACTTGTGAATCTACTCTGCGCCTTGAATTTCACATGTAATGTTGTCTAACCATGTATATGTTTGCACGAATGCAACGAGTTTAGTCCAATATGTTCGCTGAAATTATTATTTGGTTCAAACATCACGATTCGGAAACTCATTGGATACACTTTGTCAAGAAGAAAGCTTTATGGATTTCCATTTCAATCTGATTTGTTCAATACATTTTAATCATGAAAAACTATGCTCCTGTATAATGGTAGATTCTTTTTTGAATCCGAAAATGTCTCAACGTTTGACATGTTTTAGTGATTAAATATCTTATGATTTCTTGCTCATTTCACCATTCAAGCCCAGTGGCGGAGCCACGGCCCAGCATGCCCGGGCAGCCGCCCGGGCTACACCTGTGAACTCCTTTCTAATTCTATTAGCCAATGAGGATTATTGGTGCGGACAAGCGACTGATCAGTTGAAGTACACACGGGCTTTGCCCAGGCTTCACTGCCCAGCTAGCTCCGCCACTGTTCAAGCCACAGACGTCTAGGAGTTCTAGGAACAGTAGCGCAGCAGCACAAGCGTTGAGTGTAATTTTGAAACAGTTTACATTCAACTGGCTAGTCATGGTTTTCATGTTTTGAATCTAACTGTTTTTCTAAACCCTTGTGCAGACGGACGTGTTAGCCTTGACAGGTCCAAACCGAGCATTGGTTACGTTAGGTTATACTAGGAAACATGCCCGTGTGTTGCGACGGGAAAGAAAAAATCAGAGACACAAGAAAACACAAAATCAACTTCCTTCAAATGACACAACATAAATTTCAGTGCATAAAGCTATATAAATACGTACGTGTAGAAAAGAAAGAACTGGCAGGTTTAAAATAAGTGACCACAATCTCCGAGCTTTTTTCTTGCTCGCGTACCGTCACGGTAACGCGCTCTCTTCGATCATCCTCTCCGTCTAACACCCATGACACCTCTGCATTTAAAACAACCTAATAGGTATATAATGCAATTTTGGGCACTCTAAATTTTCCAATATAACAGGAAGGTTCTATAAATTATTCATAATTTTTGGGATGCAAACATTACTTATTTTTGGAATTAAACTCCTTTTTAACACAAAATTTGATTCGAGTTTTAGAGAAGAAAAGTTATAATAAAAAATTACTGGGAATATTTCAGAATACATATTATAATTGTGTTGCATTGAACAAGGAACCTCCTATGAGAATTTCCAGTATTTTATGTTGAATGTTTAATCTCCAAATAACTAAGATAGATGATATGTCGATTTGAAAGAGAGAGAAAAATAGAAAGAGACCCAGCTTTACCTTTACTTTGGCCCAAAAGTAGTCGGTGATCTAAAATCCATGAAAAAAGAATCCTACATCCATGACTCAAATTCGTCTCTTACTCTCTTATTCTTTAATCATCTATACTCATCCCTAATCCGTTGACAAAAGCAACACATGCAGCAGCTCGACCAGCGCTAACATTGACGCCCGTCCAGAGCGCCGTAGCTTCGTGGTGCGCATGACGGCATGAGATCGATCTATGGCGCTGCCTCTGCCACTCATCATGGTCGTTGCCGCCCCCGTGCTCCTAATTATTGTGCGCCCGCAGCTGCCTCGTCCACGAGATCGACCCTGGCATGCCGACCGCCGACAGGCATTAATTCCATCGCGATGGTGCCGTCGCCATGCTTTCCCGGCCGCCACGTTCCGCTCTGATGAGACTACGATTGGCTGACGGTGAGTCTGGAGCACACCGGGACTCGGGAGTCCTTGCTACTCTGGGCCTGGGGCTGCCTCGTACCACGAACTCGATCCAGGCAGGTGGGCATCAACCATCAGGTGGTGCCGCCTCCATGCTTTCCCAGTCGCATCTTTCGCTCCGACGAGACTACGACGGCCGCCTCACCCTCAGGGATACAGTGATGCTGGAGTACACCGAGCTCGGCGACGGGCGCGTGCTTGACCTCGGCTCTGGGAAGGCGAAGAAGGTCTCCGAAGGCGATATGCGCGAGGCTCTTGGTCGACTCGAGGTCTCCGAAGCCGAATAGCTCGTCCGCCGCCTCGATCTGATTGTTGCTTCACGTCCACAAAGACTCTTTGTTAGTTGTCGTGCAAGACATTGTTGTATATTTATACACGGAAGATTACAACTTGCCGAACACGATGTGAAGGGGAGTCGTGGGTGCCTTTGCCAGCTGGTCTTTTTGTCGAGACCGGGAAGGAGTCGTGGCTGCGTGCGTCATGTCACAATCCGGTTCCTCGTGCTATGAAACAAAGAAATCCATCAAGCGCGAGGTAAAAAAGTCCCGAACAGTTTTTTTCAACTTATGGGTGGCAGAGTGGGTAATTATTTAGAATTTTCAGGGTAAATCTGGTGACCTACCAAACCAAAAGGCGGAAGCCTTAGTGCTTTTATTATTAGGTATAGATGTATTTCGAGTTCGATTTGAAGATCAAGGGCAAGGATTGCCCTGATGACGAAGTGCAGTTTAGCAAAGGTGTAATATCGTACTTCTGCAGATCAGATCACAAGCGCATTGATTCCCATTAACGCCGTCCTTATCCCCTCCGCCTCGCTACAGTGCTGTGAGGCGTCTCGAGAGGCGACTCGAAGGTTCCTGCGCTCGCCGGCGATCCCGCCGCTCCCCTCTGCCTCCGGCTGCCGTTTCGGCACCGTGAGGTAGGGGGGAGCTCCGGCATCTTGCTGTGCGTGTACAGAGGTAGTCTAGGTGTGTGGTGCCCTGCAGTGCCATCGAAGACGGCGGCGATGGCGTCTGCGCTTTGGGCTTCGTCCTTCCCCTCCTTGCCCCGTTCCGGCCTCGTCGCCGGGGAGGTAGTGAAGGCTTGTTGGTTGCGCTCCTCCACCTTTGTTTCTCCGGCCGGCTGTGGTGGCGAGGGGGGAAGCTGGTGGCAGTGGGCGCTCCGTTTTGGTGGTGGTCGCGGTGGTGGTCTTCTCCGTCGTTTCCTGCTCTGGCCGGCCGAGGTGGCGAGGGGAGCGGGCGCCGGGAAGTTGCTGGGTGATGCTGGTGGTGGACTTGGTCGGCGTCGGGTCGGCGGGAAGAAGGGTGGTGCGAGGAGGATGGCGCTCTGGCCGTGCGCGTTCATCGGCACAGGTTTCCGTCGCGGCGCGGCGGACGACTCCGCGGTCTTCTACAATGTGTGGAGGCGCTCTCTCCTCGGCGGCTGGTGGTACGGCGGCTCCGGCGGTGGCTAGGTGCTCCGGCGCGCGGCGCGCGGGTCCGATTGTGTTCTTGCTCGGTGGCTAGGGGTGTTTCTTGCATATTCCTGTGTCCTTTTGTAATTTCTTTTCTTCTGTGGACCTGTTTGTAATATGCTCGAGCTACCTAATATATGTGGATCGGACCTTTTTTCAAAAAAAAAAAAAAAAAAAGATCACAAGCGCATCATCTTGCAGCTACCCAGTTTCGGGAGTACAGTGAAATTGGTATTGCAACATGTGGACCTTCCATTGGCAGCTAGCCTTGAAGTCAGTGTTGTGAAACAAGGGCCCAGTGACCCTCTTGCCCACTTCGATGGTAAAATAACAGCTGGGACTACTAGAAACTATAGACAGCACATGCTTCTATATGATAGTAGTAGTGTGGGTCGCTCTCTTGTGTTAAATCGTAATCTGGTAGCTGTCAATAGGTATGCACGAGACGAGGAAGATGAAAAACTGGTGCTCTATCTTTGTTTTCTTGATGCTGGTTGTGAGATTGAGGATGTGGATTGGACATACCCTGAGGATGAGGATTTGGATGATGATGAAGCTGGAGCGGAAGAAGCGGAAGAGCAGGTGGGAGAGGACCCTAAGAATTGTATCACTCTAAAATACCCTCAACGTGACACTGTTTGGGAGCATGGTGGCCTTAAACTGAGAGTGAAGGTCGATTGGACTGCCGTTCTTGATAGGCCGGAGGATACTGATTTCTTCTATCGGCATTGTTGTCTTCCAGATGGTTTTGAGCCTGATTATCGATTTGGTATTTTCACTTAACATATTTTGTAGGCCTCTAACCAATTTTAGGAAATTATTTTCATTAGGCATAATTAGCATTTAATGTCCTCCAATGAAAACAGCCGGTACGCCTCCCTTTAATCACGCTAACCTGCTGAGAAACTTTCCTGTGTGGAGCAAATGGTAATTTCCTCCCAGATCGGAGGGAGTACGTGATTAGAGGAGGTGCTTTTAAGGCGATCATGTCGTAATCAGGCAGTTTCGTGCTCGTCCGATTTCGTCCGGCCGATGCAGGAGGCACTACATGTGTTGATCTCTACTACAAAAGAACGGACTGTCCTGTCTCGGTTCGAAAAAAACAAGAGCAGGGGCCAGGATACATAT
Source organism: Poa pratensis (assembly GCA_947311845.1). NCBI lineage: Eukaryota > Viridiplantae > Streptophyta > Magnoliopsida > Poales > Poaceae > Poa > Poa pratensis. The sequence continues at coordinate 26,849,336 of CAMZMU010000042.1, forward strand.
ATAGTCATATCATGATTTAACAAAACACGTCCATCCTAGAAGCACAGTCGATGTCGGGAATTTCATATACGTGGAGAAGTATACTTAAAGGAGTTGAACTCATGAAGGATGGAATTATTTGGAGAGTGGGAGATGGATCAAGCATCAATATATGGACCGACCCTTGGTTAAATCGAGATGACGCTCGTCAGGTGATCACACCAAGACGTCTCTGTTTGTTGCAGAAGGTGCAGGGACTTATAGATCCATATACTTTGCAATGGGATGAAGAACTTGTGAAGCAAAATTTCTGGGAAGTGGATGCTAAAGTGATTCTGTCCACACCAATTCGGGATGATTTTGAGGATTTTGTGGCCTGGCAGTTTGATCAGAAAGGTTTATTTTCAGTCAAATCTGCGTACAAACTATTTGTAAGGCAGAGAGATGGACCGGCTGCGACGTCATCGATACAAGATCCTGGGTGTCTAAAATGGGAGAAGATCGGGAGCATGCCATGTGTACCTAAACTGAAGCAATTCGTTTGGAGACTTGCACACAACAGCCTGCCGGTGAAGAGAAATATTGATAGGAGAGGTATGGAGTGTGATACCTTGTGTGTTTGCTGCCGTAGATTGGATGAGGATGGGGCTCACTTATTTCTAAAATGCAAGCAAGTCAAACATTTGTGGAGAAGATTGGAATTAGAGCATGTACGTGAGCATATGTGTACATTGCCGAACGCAGAAATGGTGGTATAGAAGATTCTGGAACTAAACACTGATAAGCAAACCTTGCTTTGTTGTACGCTTTGGCGTTGGTGGTTGGGCCGAAACAAACTAAATCCTGAGGGTCAGAGTATCTCGGTCGACGAGGTTCTCTGACAGGCCAGGTACTGGGCAGCAGAGTCCCTGCTCTATCTGGGGAAGGACAAGACCAGTACAGATCAGAAGGCCCTACCACGACAGCATTGTTGGGAAAAGCCGCCGATGGATGTTATTAAGCTAAACGCTGATGGTGCATTCCAAGATAGCAGTAAGAGGGGGAGGATGGGGATTTGTAGCACGTGACCACCAAGGGGCTGTTCGTGGATCGGGAGCTGGTGTCTTGGACCATGTGAACACCGCGATTCAGACTGAAGCTAATGCATGTTCTGAAGCACTGCGGGCTGCTGCTGCTTGGGGCGTGGGATGCGTTATACTTGAGACAGACTGTGCAAATCTGAAGCATGCGTTGCAGACAAAGGAGTTTGATCTTTCTCCTGAAGGGTTATTTTTAGGGACATTCGTTCTTTTATCCAGTTGAACTTTATTTCATGTGAGGTCATTTACTGTCCCCGTGATTGTAATAAGGTTGCCCATGCCCTTGCGGCGTTAGGTGCTAGTCAGAGTGATTACCGGTTGCTGTGGCCGGAATCAGTTCCAGACTCTGTAAACGTTTTGTTGACCAGTGAGTTATCTGAGCCATTATAAATGGAATCGAGAGGTTTCCCGTCAAAAAAAAAAGTTTTAACCAGTTGTCTGATCCCGGTTAGCCTAACACAACGGAAGCCGGCTTTAACTCTGCCTTCGATACAAAGATCACACATTAACACCACGATTCCTCGGTATAGAAAAACGCAAAAACACTCTTCTGCAAACTCAGTATCTTGGTACAGCCGAAATCAAAAGAGATACTTGGAGATGTAGTACTTGGAAGTAGTATTACTAGTCTTGGAACCGGAAACAATTGCCTTGGAGTTGGAACTGGTCTTGGGATTGGATGTAGCAGTGTTCCTGTCTCCCAGCCAGTGCTGCATGTGCACCCCGATGGCGTCCAGGTACAGGGCGCTCCGGCCGTGGAAGCCGACCACCTTCCCTTCCGTGGTGGCGGAGGTGAAGTACGTCCCGACCTCGTCGCCGAATGGCCCGTACTTGCCACGGCTACTGACGACGGTGATCGATCTCAGCACCCTCGGACCTTCCCCTACGCAAGTGTTGTAGTAACCGTATATGCAGGTCAGCACCTCGTGTGGGTAGTCCAGCTTAATCTGCACACGCATTTGAGGGATGTCATTACTCAAGCTTAACCCAAAAGATAAATTGCCAATCGGTCAAGCTTAATGTGAAGTTGACAAGCGAAATGAGCAGCTCTGCTATACTCTGCTCCGATGTGCTCACCCTGTGTGTGATCTGGCCACCGTTGCCGTGCCTGGTAGACCAGATGGACTGCCCGCTCCTGTCGTACTCGATCTGTATTGACCCGATGAAATCGTTCCTCGTGATGTAGATTTGCTTCACCCCCGTGTAGACGCCATCATCCCATGGCTTGCCTCCCTCCCCGCCCCATGGCCCCGGCCCTATCGGTATTGGCTCTTTCACCACGCCATACGTGACCTGCAACATAAATTCAGACACGTTCTTGCCTCAATCTTCTCTGCATTACTACCACAAACATAGTGCAGTCGACAAATCGGTTACCTCGTCGCCGATGTCCCTCGTCGGCAATGCGAGCGCGCCGGTCTGCCCTGACGGGCTCGTGTCGGCGGCTTTCTGCGACAACACCTTCCCTTCCAGAACATGGACACCGATGCTGTCAACGTACCACCCTTCCCTGCCGTGAAACCCCACGATCCTTCCGTCGGTCAGGCAGCTGGAGAAGAAGGTTCCATGCTCCTCCCCAAACGGGCCATGGCTCTTCTTCGTCGTGTGGAAGGTGATGGACTTGATCACCGTCGGGCCCATGATCATCGTCGGGCCGAAGTAACCCGTGACGTGCGTCAGGATCTCTGTTGGAAAGTCGAATATGATCTGCCAAAACAAAGAACTCCATGTCGATCACCACTCACTCAAGGGACTGAAACTGAAGCTGTGGAGCTGAACAAACTGTGTTACCTTTTCGGGTCTCGCCGCCCCGCTGGAGCCGCGCTTGTCGCCCCATATCGCCTGCCCGTTCCGGTCGTAGAGGACCTTCATTGAGGGTATCCCTAGCCCTCGCGTGATGGTGATCTGCCTGACGCCGGTGAATATGCCGTCGTCGAATATGGTGCCGCCGGTGCCACCCCATGGACCGAACCTCTCAGGCGTGCTTATGGTCATGGTTCCGTTGTCCGAGATGAAGCTAGGAAATGAGACCATCTGCACAGCAAGATGAGTTAATTAAAAACCTTGATGGTTAATTGCAGTCACCACTGGTTATTACAGACTGCTAGATTAGTATACTAAAAAGGTTTAGTCTGCCTTGGTCACCTTGTTGGAGAGAGTGGCGATCTGTGACGGATTAGGATTCTGTTCCTTGGCAAGAACCATGTCATACCCGGCATTGCCATCCGCGTACTTATGACCTTTCCTGTCGACGGATCGCGTTATGCTTCGGAGCGCTGATGGGGCATTGGAATGTTTTGGGTTCTTCCCGTTTGAGCCTCCGAAGCTCTGTTGAGAAGTTGGACAGGTTAACATTTTAGCCAAAAAGAACACGAGGAATAATAATAATAATAATTGGATATCCTACTGGTGATGCACCAAATGAGCACAGTATTCTACTGTTAGTGAACGCCCAACAAATCAAATACGGGCATACTGTGTGTAATCAAGTGACTGAATGTTCATTTTGATGATTTCATAAAATTGCAAGCACGTAAGTCGTTGGAACTGTATTCAGGTGACTGAATGTTAATATACATCTATGTCTCTAAAATAACATCTCTGGAATACATGAGCAGTTACCAGCCAAAAAACAAAATACATGAGCAATACTACTAGTCTTCCTCATCAAATTAACACAACAAAAGAACCTTGATTTCCCTCTATCTTTCTAGGCGGAGGATAATACAAAAAAAAAACTAGGCAAATATGCAGAAAACCAAGCTTCTTGTATACAAGAGTGAGAGTTACGGTACCATGTTGTGTCGCGCAAACAAAACCCAAAGCACGCAGAGAAAATAAATAAAGGTCGCACCAACAGTGATGAGCTTTACTAGGTTGACAAGAGGCACTGGCATGTCCAGCTATATTTATAGAGCAGAAGGAAAGCAACTGCCGGGTGCTCTGACGGCTGGAGACACCCGGGGAGAACTCGATTCGCTGACCATTGTGGTATGATGTGATCCGACGGCCAATTTTACCGTAACCCGTTCGCCAGGGGATTTCTCGGCTGGCTTTTGCGTGATTCCTCCTCGCGTTTCACGGTGGAAAACTAAAGCAGCAACCACTCCTGCTGCCCCTCCTTTTATTTCGATTCTCCCCCAGAGAATGTTTGTGTTGTATCGTTGCTTTCTTTCTCTCTATTTTTGTCAGGGCCGACTTCTGGAACGGTGGGGCAACAAAATGTTGCCTTTGTCTCTTTCAAGTGGAAAATTTTAGTATGGAAAGAACAGTCCAGATGAACTGGCTGGCGTGCATCCGATCCCATCTAGATTTCCAGTCACCTCAAACACTTTGTACATATATGCCGAAAACCTTTTTTTTTTCAAAACAGGAGATCACTCCAGGCTCCAATTAAGAAGCCCACAAACAGGCAGAAAGTAACAAGGTTCTGGGTCTCTCGAAGAAGTACCAAAGCTAAAGACAGAAAAGAAAGACTATAGTTTCGACATAAAGAAAACGTTCGCAGCAAGCTGACTCAAGCTAAGATATCTCAACGATCATACACAACGTTCCGGTATGTACATCTTACATCTAAGGGGAAAAACAAGAGGGAAAATCATAATTCATACAACATCCCTCTTCCATGGTACAACTGTCGAATGATATTATGTCCAGTCGCCGCACAAGGCGCTTCTCTCAGATATGTGCATCTCGCTTGTTCTCTTTAACGGAAACTGTGTAAATCTCTCGGTATCGTTTCCACGCTCTCAAGGGGACATGAGTCCGAAGGTCTTTTCCCTTTTCAAGGTCCAAATTCGTTGCGCCTTACTTGTTCAGAAAGGCCTTCAAAGAAAACGGTGTGTAAGAATCCTGTTCCAAGAGTTTCACATGTCATGCATGCATCATGGTCAAATCTCAATTCAAGTGGACTTTGTGGTAAATATATTACATGTGCTAAGAAAAGTAAAACAAACTAGTAATGATTGGTAGTGAGAATAACAATCATGATCAGTGCTATATTACCTTGCCAACTTCCTGCTGTAAGTATTGTCTAACCACAGTCGACTGCTGTATCACTCTTTCCAATGCTGAATATGCCGGTAGATTAGCATTTTCTGTTATTCATCACGAGAGAGAGATCACGATTAGATCATATCAAGGCTATGGCACCAGTAGCTAACGAGAGTATCTTACAACATACCAAGAATAGCCCGATTCAAGCTATCTGCAACATTCTGCCTATACTCTGGGCTTAGTAGATGAAACATAGGTGACTTCTCAGGCTCTTCATAAGCTAGAAGGGCCATAAAGTCCTACATAACAAAACAATGATTTCCATAGTTCTCCATGCATAACATAACCAAGACACATCAGTCATCACTACATCCCCATATCTGCCATGCCATAAAACTTATATCTGACTAAATCTAGCACCTAGTATCAGTGATGATAATTATGGGCTACTCGTTCATACTTGGACAACACAAAAGAACATCTTGTATTCATAAGAGCCACCATTAAAACTATTTCAATGCCAATTTCGTTCAAATGTAGGATCTGATCTATTCATTAAACATAATAAATGTTCAAATGTAGGATCTGATCTATTCATTAAACATAATAAATCACAGAATAGTCAAACTCAATTGAAGTTGTTAATTCCAGTCAGGATCCAGAAGACTACAAAACTAGCCAGATTTGAGGTGGCATGGTACCAGAACTGGTTTGGTATAACATTCTGTACTAGCACATTCATATCGCATGCATCACAGGAAACCGAATTCCTCATATACTGTATAGAATAAAAACGAGATTTGTAATTTTCTAATAATTCTAGGTTTAGGAAAAATGTACCTCCAATTTTTCGACATACTTTGAATCGTTTCCAAATGGTGTCAACTTTTTCCGGCCAAACTCGACAGCTTCTGTGCTGTCAGCCAAAAATAACCAGATTAAACAAACCAATGTAACGCAATTTCCTTCTACCCTCCAACGATAATTTTTGCCAGTTACCAATTACCATTTTCTGGAACGAACTAGCTCAATGAAGTGGAGACTTAAAAGATCAAAATGCAAATCCATATCATTCTCTAGCAACTTGGGCGCCAACTCTTCTGTAAGTTCTATGGCCTTCACGGCATCCCCTTCCAACACAAAATTTAAAATTGCTGGAAAAATCCATATACAGCATTAGGATATGGGATGCAAATAGCGATGCATGAAGATAAATGGGAACAAATATGGTCGTTTTTTGAAACTTGCATACTTTATGTTGCCATGAACTCATGATATACAAGCTGACATACATTCAAGATCTATTTAAACCACGACTATTTCATATGCTCTACGGAAGTACAAAGGAAAGCTACCATTGAAAACACTATGCAGAAAGTATCCCAAAAAAATGAAGACATGGAAGAAATTACCCTCAGGTTTGCTTAGGTTTTACTAAGCAGAAGATTAATGTAATATTGTAAACAAAATCCATAGGTTGACTTGAGAGAACACGATATAACTTGCATTTGTAATGGTGTTCAACAGAAATCACATTCAACCACTAGTACCGAAGTATAAATGACAGTGAACAACAAAGGCATCTGTATTGGCTACATCTCAATATCCCATTGGCTAAACAAAGTGCAGTTCCATACTTGCATTGAGCAGTTGATTTAGCAAGAGCATTTCTGTTAACTGAATTAGTAATTTTTTGCACATGTCCTTTCTTATAAATGAAAAGGGGACAGCTTTCATGATCTTTAATTAACATCAAAACTGTAATAGTAAGGTTTCAACGAATATGGTAGTACGAAGGTGGAAAGTAGTGGCAAAGTAGGGCATTTGTAAACCATAAGTCCAGAACTACAAGAAATTTACAGAACTAAAGATAAGTTATTCACGTGTTCAATTTAAAAGTAAGTACTCCCTCCGTTCCGTATTATAAGCCGTTTTGGCTTTAGTTTGCCAAAACGGCTTATAATACGGAATAGAGGTTGTAATACACACCCAATGACAATGCCAAATGCCAATGCAAGATTAAGTATTGATCCACAGATAAATACCTTTACGCTTATCCACATCTACAGTATAATCAATGGGTATGCTTAGCCCAGTGCTGGATATGAAGGTCTCTGCGGTCTCCTTAAAGCAGTTGTGCATAAGATAAGATAGCACTATGTCACGAACATCATTATCACTGACAGACTGCAGTTGGAAGAAATTCCAATGTCAATAGTAGACTATTACAAAATATAAGGTGACGGCATAACTATTATCAACCAAATTTAGGAAATAAAACTCTACTCATCCACCTCAACATGGTCATAAGCTTTTTCCTTGGCTGAATGTGTCAAGACAAATACTACTCCAAACTCAAAAATAGCTGCATTTATTGATACTAGCAGTGCTCTCTGAACTAGCAGTTTCTGAATTCCAATATATGTCGTGTATATGATATTCATTAAGTACTTCTATAGAGTCCATACCACCTAAAAGGCTAAAAGATAAGATATATGAAATTACACATAGCAACTGAATATGTCCGGCAAAAGGCAAGGACTAAGGAGAGATTATTTCATAGACTTACACTAAGATTAGGAAACATGTACAAGTGGTTCAACTCTTTCGAATCTGCACTCAACTTATTGAACGCCAAACTGGAGTCCTGGAAGCATTGCCCCGCTATGAAACACGCAATTGACAAATTCGCAAGTCTATTTGCACTACAAGCTAACTCATCGACTAAGTACCAATCTGCCTTACTTTCCCTAATGCAAAAACTCGTCGACAGAGTTTCTACTTCCCTCATCCAGTCCACGCACTCCAACAATCACAGAAGCCTACGCAGACGAATCCAACAGCCGAACACACAACGACGAGCACTTCACGAATTCGCGCACGAACGCGAGAAATTCACAAGGGCCACTAATGGCGGCACCAATCCCATCCATCTACTTCGCCCCCGCACCTCCTAAACGACGGATTCGCGAACGAAACGAGCGCCAACAACCGAGTTATACGAGTGGCGGGGGGTATGAGCGTACGTACGACGTTCTCGTAGAGGCGGGGATCCAGGTCCATCATGGCGGGGCGGAGGAGGAGGAGAAGTCGGCGCCGATGCGAGGAGGGTGGGTGGGAGAAAATGACACAAAACCACCACATTTGGGGTGAGTTCTAGCATAGCCACCACAATTCAGATTTTTGACACATAAATACCACTTCAGGGGCTGGTGTGGGACGCAGAGCACTGATTTTTCTGTTTAAGCACGCTAACACGTTTTCTGACGGTTTGGACCCACCTGTCAGGTCTACGTGGCAAAAATTGACAGAGAAAAGGTCATGGTTGACTAGTTGCTGTGGGACCCACATGTTGTCTTCTTTCCCCACTGAAGGAAAACGGAGGAGGGTGCCGTGCAGCAGGGAATGGCCACGAGCGGGGGCGAGCTCGAGGCGGCCACGGCGCGGGCTAGCGCCAGCCACAGCGCGGGCGACCTCGAGGCGGCCACGGCGCGGGCGACCTCGAGGCGGGCGTGGGCGCCGGCGAGCCCCGGCCTTGCCACGGCGCGGGCGAGCTCGAGGCGGCCACGGCGCGGGCGAGAAAGGCCACAGCGGGAGCGAGCTCGAGGCGGGCGCGGGCGCCGGCGAGCCCTGGCCATGCCACCCCCGGCCAGCGCGGGCGAGCCGCGGCCAGGGCGCTCACGGACGCGTCGTTTGTTCTGCTCGCCTGCTGGTTCCGAGCAAGCTAGCTTCGCGTGGAATCATAGCAAGCAAGCTGCTGAATCCTTAACTAGCTAGCTTCACGTACGCATCAACAGAAAACAAAATCATCCACGTGCCTGAACGGAGGCCGTACTCGCCAGCCGTCCACGAGTGGGCCGTGAACGCCCGTGCCCCTGTTCGCCGGTCGGGGGCCGCTGCCGCCTCGCCGGGCCACTGCCCCAGCGCCGGCCTGGCGCCGCCGTCGCCCCGCCGCGCCCCTGCGCGTTAACGGCGTCCGTGCTGCGGAGGCAGGTAGGAGAAGATGAATTGGAGGAGGCAGGCACGGCTCGCGGCCTGCCGAGCACGGCAGGTGCGACCCACGGGTCGGCCAGCAGGTTCGCGAGCGCCCGCGCCGCCTCTGCCTGCGTGGCGCCCCGCACAATGCTCTCGAGCAGCCAATCGACGACGGCCCCGCCGCCCGCAGACACGATGGAGGCGCGCCTCGCGGCGCTGACGGCCGTGATGTCGACGAGCAGCGCGGCGACCCGCAGCTCGAACCCCGAGCGCCCCTCGTGGTTGGCGAACGACAGGATGGACGTGTGTCGCATCTGCTCCGACACGCGCACCGCGGACGCCCTGGTCCTCTCTAGGGTCTCCGGGCACAGGCCACGGGCACAGGCGCAGGCGAGCTCGAACGCCGGGCATCGGGCACGCCGAGGCCGCGCTGCCGCTTCACGAGCTCCATGAACTCCTCGGTGAGGAAGTACTCCGGCGGCGTGACGGGCAGGCCGAGCGCGCGGCCGCTTCGCCCGCAGGAGCAGCTCGCTCCAGAAACTCCGTGTGCGGCGCCCTTGCTTCCCAACGGCACGACGGCCCTGCATCCAACGCTCGCCGTGCCTCCGCCTCCGCCCCCACGCCCGCCTCCGCCCCACCCCACACTGCGCCTCTGCCTCCGCCCCACGCCGCGTGGGCAAGCAGGAGGGGGTCGCCGGCGTCGAGCATGGCAGCGGCCAGCCCCGCGGTCTGCGGGAGGAAGACGTGGTGGGGATCGTGTGCGTTGACTTCCTCCTTTTTTTTCTAATTTGTTTTTGCCACGTAGACCCGACAGGTGGGTCCGATCCGTCAGAAAACGTGTTAGCGTGCTTAAACAGAAAAATCAGTGCTCTGCGTCCCACACCAGCCCCTGAAGTGGTATTTATGTGTCAAAAATCTGAATTGTGGTGGCTATGCTAGAACTCACCCCCAAATGTGGTGGTTTTGTGTCATTTTCTCGGTGGGTGGCGCTGCCTGCCGCTGCGGGAGCCGGAGATTCCCCAATTCCCCAAGAAAGAGAGGATTTTTTTTTGTTTTCTTCTTTTCTGGGTTTTACGGCCTCTGCTGACGGCACGTGACAGGACAGCTGAGAGTTTTTACTTCTTGGACAACAAGATTGACTTTTTGCAAAACTAGTTGACATGTACGTGCAACGCACGTCTAACAGGTTGAAACACCGGTATGTCGCAGCAATGCACACACAACTTTTTCAAATTTAAGTCACTTAACCATCGAAGTAGACGAATCATGTGTTGTCGTCCTGAACGGCCTAACCAAGTGTTAATGTGTTGGTGGTGGTGTGGACGTGTGGTGCACTGTTCACGTCCTGATGATCACCTGCAAAGGGTTCGATTAGAACTGTCGTTATCTCGCATAAGTAAATAAAATACGTCGGATGCTCCATCAGGCAAGAAAGCAGTCTGACAACAGTACTTGCCTACTGAACAGTGGAAGAAAAACTCGACAACGGAGCTAGGGAATCAGAATTCAGCGAGAAACCAATATACACATGCAGATATACATATATGCACAAGGAGCTAAAGAGAAGCAACAGTTCACAAAAGAAGTTCAAGGGAGCAAAGATTCAGAGATCAATCACCTACAGGTGTGTTGATAATGTTTAGAAAACTGACATGATCTTCAACACCACGCTTTTACCACAAGTAGTCATGGACTAACGAATTCATTGATAGTGTTTAGAAAACTGACACGATCTTTAACATCACGCTACAGGTACAGAAATCAGAACTGAATTATATTTATGTGGAGCGTATATATATGACACGAACATTATGATTTATCCACAAGTAGTCATGGCCTAACGCATTACCTGAAATTTTGGAGTGGCATTGAGCATCTCATCTTCATTATCCAAATCTAATATGTATTCAGAACCTAGCTGCTGGTTAGAAATACTCAATTTATTTAAGCAGAAGCAGTACATGACTAATACCAAGTACAAACTGAACTTTGTACACAAAACTGTACAAAAGTCTTGCTGGGCCAACATATTCACAGCGACATTGCCTGGATATCTGATATCACAAACAGTAACAAAGACATTTAGACGAAAACCTCTCCAAAAACGACGATGTATGTCGTCAGTTGTTAAACCTGCAAAATAAACAAGTAAATCCTAATCAGCTGCACAAAATACTTAAATCCAAACCTAGCATATTTTGGCATGTATGCATAGGGGTTCCACCCTTCAGTCTAGCATTGCCAGAAGATCTAAATACAAGTTTATATGATGGCTGGCTACTTGTAAATCGCAGCAGAGCACAAATAGTTTAGCTGAAACATCGGCCTCTTGTAAATCGCAGCAGAGCAAAAATCATAGCTGCTTGTAAATCACAGCAGAGCTAGCTACTTATTTTGTCCGGGTAGTAGCATTAGCAGCAAACGCTCACATTTGATTTACAGAAGTGCTGATTAGTTCGATAAACTGTATGGGCATTAGTAGCAGCAAATGCTCAAGACAAACATACTTACACTGCAGTATATGCCCCTGGAGGCCTGGATGGAGATTCCTAGATGAACTGAGCTTAAATTGGAACGGTAAGGACAATACTAAATTTCCTTTCATCAACATCCATCGCCAAATCGGCTACTACATCGACAAAAGTGGAATCAGTTTCACCTGAGTTTCATCAATAGCTCTTAGAGGAGGGGGAGGAGGGACTGAGGGAGAAATCCCTTCATTGGGAGGGCCGGAGGTAGGCAAGCGTCTCCGGCGGCATCTTCTAGGTCCCCTCCGCCGCGGAAACGAGCCGGCGCCGTCGCCGATGCCTACCAACCTCCGGGGCGAGGCGTCACTGGCGTCGGCTCTCCCTCCCGGTAGCGGGCACCAAAGATCTGGTTGGAGTCGGGGCTAGGTGATGGACAGGAGGACGACCGGGGATGCGGCGGTGGACCTACGGCGAGCAAGGGACGGCGGTGGCCCTTGCCGACGGGGAGGAGCAGGGATGGCGGTGGCCCTCGCTGGCAGGGAGGAGAAGGGGCGGCGACCGCACTCGTGAGCAGGGAAGATGGAGGAGCAGGGTGGCGGTGGCCCTCGCTGGCAGGGAGGAGAAGGGGCGGCGACCGCACTCGTGAGCAGGGAGGATCAGGGCGCGGTGGTGGCCCTCGCCGGCAGAGAGGAGCAGGGGCGTCCGTGGCCTTCGCCGGCAGGGAGGAGAAGGGGCAGCGGTGGCCCTCACCAGAGCGACGCCTCGGCCGGTAAATATAACAGCGAAAGAAAAAATAACGAATCGGATGTGTTGAGTTTAGCTCAACACGGACGGAACAATCTGGTTCGTTGATCAGCGATCGTAGGGCATAGATTTAATGTATCCGGCGAAGTTTGCTCTTTTAATAGTAGTATAGATAAAAAATTGGGCGAGAGACAATGAGATCGAGTTTAGTTAGTTTCGCCTGTTCGCAGCCGCCGGAAACCCACGCAACCAGCGACACAGATCTTTACCGAGAGTAACTAGGTACAGAGTTTTTTTACGAAAAGGTCTCTGTAATTAAAAGAAACAGTACAAAGCATTTCAACAAAAACGAAAATTATAACGAAATTCTTCAGATGCCCTTCATATTCAACCTCCAGACCGTGTCGACGGCGCGCCGCCGCTGCCACGCCTCACTAAGCCGGCCTGGCGTAGTTGGATGTGGACGGGAAGTCGACAAACGGGTCAAGAAGACCATATCCGTCCTAGAGATGAAGAAGAAGGAAAAATCGTCGATAAAACTCCTTGATGATCCGGAGATCCTCATAGCCAGAAGACGAGAATCACACCACTCCCACAAGGATCTCGACGTCGTCGCCGAGATGGGCTGAAGCCGGGGAGACTTTATTGGACAAGAAGCCACTGCCACCACCTGAGCGCCGCCCCACCAAATCTTAACCCTAAAATCAGGAAAACGAAGCCCTCCCGCCGATGGGTGCCGAGATCCACCCGGCCTGCATGGCCCGAAGGCCACAGAAGCGATGCAGATCGGCAGCGGCACTTACGGGAGGCAAGGGAGCCCTAATCGGTTGTGCGTGTTTCTCTCGGGGCGAAGGGGTGTGTGCTACAACTATGTGCAGAGTTAAGGCATGTACAATGGTGATACCTGAGAGTCAGAGTTAAATCTAGATTTCTATGTCAAACTCGAAAAATGCGCGTACGAAAAAATAGAACTAATGACTTGAATCTTTGTACACCTAGATTAATTTGTATGCACATGTAGAAGAACAAAATTATAGGAACCATTAGGGCAGACTGTGGAACTGCCGGTAGATCTCACCTGGTCGAACTGTTGCTCCTAGGGGAAGAGCTAAGAAAAGAATAACAGAGGAACACTTGGCTAAATCATTTGTGACACACCAACTTTAGGAGAGATGTCCGCGTCGAGCAATTGCTCTTGGCACTCTAAACTTTATGACATCTATAATGAATTGGAGTTGTTAGTGGCATAAAATCATGAAAGAGATGTGCGCGGTCTAGAAGATGGTTCGATGAAGAGCTACATGTGCAATAGATGGACATGCTAAGTAGATTAGTTCTGATAGCATTGATTAAAGATTGTCCAGAGTGAAAATGGACATAATATAGTGTTTTCAGTGTAAAGTCAATGTACTTGTCATGTTTCATGCACTAGGCAACGCAATCAAAAGTCTGAACGGATGGAAAAGGCTAGTCAATTCATATATACACTTCAACACTCCCTAGTCAATTTGCATATGTACTTGTCATGGCTTTAAACGTCTATGCATGGAAGAGGGGGTAACACCAATTTTTGAATAAACCGCGAAAGTTAGCACTCAAACTCGAGACCTTGGACTTTTATATCAGGTCATATTTCATGCACTAGCTAACTCAAACAAAAGAGTTTGAACTAATGGAAAGGAGTAGGCAATTCACATATACATGCACTTCAACAGTACATACATGTAACTAACAAAGCCATGGATCGATCGTTCTGACACTCGTGGAAAGCCAAAATTCCATGGAAGATAAAGTTCTTGGTGTGATTAATGTGGCACAATGCTATTGCAAGTAAGTACAACATGGTTAATTAGAAAATAGCGGGTGGGAATTCAATAAGTTTTGTTATGAGAAAGAGCTAATTCACCCTTCTGAAGCGTTGTGAAAGTTGGCTGGGAATAGACTTGGTAACCATACAAAGTTCTTCAAGTGGCTTCCCCATTTTTTTTCCTGATGAGCAAGTGTGTACAAATCACTAACCTCATTGTGATCTATTGGCGACTTGGAAGTTACGCAACACTACATGTTTTGACAGGAAGTTCATTAGGTCCCCAACTGAAGTAATCTGCAAATGTGTGTGCTTTGCACTAAAGTAAGGTGTCGATGGAGGGAGCAACATTATGCAAAACATCATGATGAAGGGCCATGAGAGTGAATAGCATAAAACCACAACATTTGGGGTTGAATTTACCAAACGTCACCAGTTTATGTTTGCTACAAAAAAATCAACTGTGTCTCGTTAAGTTAAACATGGATGGAGGGCCCGTTTGGCACCCGTCATTTCATTTCATTTGGACCAACTGAAATGAAATGAAATGAATTCCAGACAAATGACAGGGTTAGGGACAAGAATTGACTTAGCAAAGGAATTCTCTGGAATTCCAAATGAAATGACATTCCAATTCCATGACATCCAAACATGTTGAGCATGGAATCTGAAAATGAATTCCGTGCAAATGATGTGATCCAAACGACCCAAATTATTTCCGATAGGTCAGAAAACACTACATACGTGGCATGGGGAGACGGTGTTGTGTAATCGTTGTTAACAACTTGGTCCGAACATAACCAATCAGGCGTCTTCGTCTCCGTCTCTCTCTCTCTCTCTCTCTCTTTCTCTCTCTCTCTCTCTCTCGGCTCACTCTTTTACTTTCCCCTATGTCGCCTTCACCACTCCAGCTTCGCTGACATGGTTAGCCGGAATGACAGCGAGACATCCAATTAATGGATCTCAACTAGGCGATGTGAGTTGTTTTTCCCTCCCCTCAATTTCTTGCTAGGGTTAGGGTTTTCAATTTATGATTTTTATTGGGCTTCGACTGAGCTCCAGTTTCTTATTTATGTGAATGCTTTCTAGTTCCTTAACATTTTATACATCCTTAATCCGTATAATTTATTATATATTAGTGGTCAAACACCAACATAAAAATAGCGTGCTTTATAATTTGGGACGGAGGGAATAATTAATAAGAAGAGAATTTCACAGTTTATTAGCAGAAAACATCATCACGGACCGCCATGTAAATATGTAATACAACCGCACATCCAGATAATCTGGCTACCAACACAAGCTGCGCACACACCACCGAAACAAGTGTTGTCGATGATATGGAGTCCACCGATGTCATCGTAGAACTCCTACTTCATTGAAGAACGACTACCTAAGAAGACCTTACCGTAACGACCTCGTGAAGCCCACACATACTGAACCATGCCAAACAATTTCCCTACAAGCACGGCGTAGCCGCCTGTGGGCAGTGAGCGCCCTCTACTGCCTTTTCCATCTCTGCACCTCTGACTCCTCACTCTCAAAACCGTGTCGAACTAACAGGCACGTCACGGCAAATGCCAAGACCGAGTCGCCACCCTGGTTGCTGAGTTCCACACCACATGATCCAGTGTGTACCACCAGTCCACCTCGATCGGTTAACCATCGTCCATGTAGCACGCTAAGCTAAGCTGGTCGCCTAACCTATATCCTGTGATCCATCTCGCGCTCCACTGCGGAACGTAACCATATGCCATCGCCATTCGCCATGCCATCCGTCAAGGTGAAGCCTCCGTCCCCAGCGCCGGCCCTCGTGCTCCTCCTCTTCGCTGCAAGCTTCTCCGTTTCTCAGGCGGGGGTAAACTGCGGCGACCCCGCCGCTTCTCCCTCCCCGGCACCGCAACCGGCGTCCACCGCGGCCGCCAACAGCAGCGCGTTCGGCGCCAACCTCCAAACTCTCCTGAACGCCCTCCCCAAGGCCGTGGCTCCCACGGGATTCGCCTCTCTCTCCTTGGGCACTGGCCGCGATTTGGCCTTCGTCCGCGGCCTCTGCGGTGGCGACGCCGCTGCGTCCACGTGCCTCGCCGACCTGACAGACGCCATCAAGGACTTGAGCGGTGACGAGGGGTGGACTCGGCAAATCCCTGGGTTACGCACCCCAGGTTGATTGAGGGGGAGAGAGTTGAGCGTTGGTGATCACGACGGCTGACAAGCGAGGCGTTTTACCCAGGTTCAGGCTCCCGAAGGATAACACCCTACTTCCTGCTTGTCTGGTTATTGATGGCGAGTTGTGGCTACAATGGCGAGATGGCAATCTCGCTAGGGTTTGTGTGGCGGCTATGAGCGTACCCTAGACGAAGGACCCTCCTAGCCTTTATATGGTAGGCTAGGTCTCAGGTGAACGGTGCCGATGGCGCTTACAAGCACGGCTGGGGTCGTATGACCTAGCGTCGACTATCTTGAGCCGCACGTCGTCCTCCTTGGGCCTTCCTTGGGCCCTCGTCATCAGGCTGATGGTCTTGGCGTGACCCAGGTATCCCCACCGTGGGGTAGTCGAAGAGTGACCCCACGACAGGAGCCCCCGAGTGCTTAGTCGAATCGTAGAGTCGGGTAAAGGACTCCTTCCTCCTGGGCACGCCGTCGGGTTCCTGAAAGAGATGAGTAAAATTGGTCGACTCCGGCCGTTCAGGGCTTATGGAGGATTCCTTAGTCGAACTGTCACTTCCAGGGTAAAATACCGTGAGTATAGCCTTAGTCGGTGATTTTTCGACTGCTTTTGTTCTGAGTCACTCGGAGCGCGAACAGCGCTCCCGATGGGAGTAGCCCCCGAGATTAAGCTGAATTGCTTGCAATTGAGGTTAAACTCAATTTTTCTTCAGTCGAAAAGCCCGCTCCCGATGGGAGTAAAGAAGGGACTCAACATGTTGGAGTCGCGACTAGCTTTGCGTGACTTACTGTGTATTCGGCCTGTTTGGCTTACTGCACAAGTTTGTTCAGCACTTGGAGCTTACTGAATGCTCTTGCACTCGAATGAAATGTTCGAGTTCTTTATCAGCTTGTTGGCTTACTGTAAGAACTTATTCAGCTCTGAGAGCTTACTGAATTTTCTTGCACTCGAATGAACTGTTCGAGTTCTCCATCAGCCCGTTGGCTTACTTCCTACGCCTTCGTGGTTGACGTCAGTGCTGACGTTTTTGACGCACTCTGTGTCCGATGGGACGTGACAGTGCGGTCCCACTGTCAGTATTGACTGGAGACAGCAGTTGCCGCTTTTTTCTGACCGTTGGGCGCGAAAATTTCACGGTGTGATGATGGCGCCTTGATTCCCGCGCGTAGTGGGCGGCGTGGCCGGCGACGGTTGCCCTCTCCGCGCGACACGTGGACGGTCAGACGCTGTTGCGGAGAGCGGTTTCAGCAGGGATGGCCAGGATTGACTGACCGCGCGGTATATAATTTTCACCGCGGCGGTGAACAGTTCATCCATCCCCATTCTGCCATCGTCTCCACTGCTTCTGTTCCGCCATTGTTGCGCTGCGTGCTCTCTGCTCCTTCTCCCCCTACCATGAGCAAGGCCGCGATGAAGAGGGGGAAGCCTGTTGCTGGCGCCGTCGCCACCGCCGAGGCTAGCGTGATGAAGAAGCCCGACGGCGACTGGGTCAAATCGTCGGTGAAGAAGGCCGACCTCGAGGCCCTCCGCGCGCAGGGGCTGCTGCCGCCGGTAGACCAGGCGACGGTGCGCGCTCCTGGGAAAGAGGTATTCCCTGCTCCTCGCGAGGGGGAACGCGTTTGCTTCGTGGATTTCCTTCCGCGGGGTTTCGGGTTCCCCCTCCACGATTTCGTCCGTGGTCTCTTGTATGCTTATGGGATTCAGATCCACGATCTGACTCCCAATAGCGTCTTGAGTATCGCGAGCTATTTCGTGCTCTGCGAGTGCTTCCTGGGAATCGCACCCAACTGGCTGCTGTGGAAGTCGCTATTCCTCGTGAGGAGGAACGTGGGGAAGAGCAAGCAGGTGTACCCAGTCGGCGGCTTCGGCATCCAGGTGCGTGGCGACACCTCCTACTTCTAGATGAAGAAGTCTGACTCCGTCCAGGGCTGGCGGAAGAAGTGGTTCTACATCAGGTGCGACCAAGCAGGGCTTCCTGAATTTGCGGCTGATCGCGAGTTGCGGAAGACGAACGCGTGGGCGCACCCACTGTCGAAGGAGGACAGGGAGGCGACTCAGCCCTTGCTGACGCTACTTCGTGGCCTTCTGAAGAGTCTCGGGCGCGAGACGGGTGGAATTCACCTCATCGCCACCTTCTGCAGGCTTCGGGTGCAGCCGCTGCGCAGTCACGTCCACTCAAGAAGGCGGGTGTGAACGAGGAAGAGACGAGCGAGTCCTCTTCGGGCGCTAGGCACCCGAGTGACCTGGCTGAACCTTTGGTGGTGCCTCCACTCGGCTCTGCACCGCCGACCGAGTTCGCGAGGATGGCCTCCGTCTCCCTGGGAAGTGAAGATGATGTTGATGTCGTCAGGTTAGTCGCATAACCATTGCTTTGTTTTTGTCGAGTGTGCTTTTTCACTTGTGGGTCCTTGAATTTGAGTTTTCTTGTCACAGCGACCGTACTGGCGATGTTGTTTCTTCCCCTCGTGAGATGGAGCACACCTCTGCTCCCATGATCGAGCAGACTGCGAGGACGACCGGAGAGGAGGCTCTGGCGGGTGACGTTTTGGCCTTGAAGGCTTCGACCTCCGCTATGCCAGAGAGGGCTGCTGATGCGACTCCGGTTGACGCTGGGCTGCTTGAGCATGTAAGTGTTCTTCGACTCGTTCTGCAAGATCTGTATCAGGTGCGCGTACAGCGCTCCCGATGGGAGTAGCCCCCGAAGATGCGCGTGACTAGAATAGTCGGGCGCAGATTGATATCTTGTGTTTCCTGCAGCCATTTTATCGCCATCAGATGGAGGGAGCCGCAGCTTTCGTTCGCATGGAGCAGGAGAGGGATCAGCTCCGCACTGCTCTGGAGCAAGCGAATAGTAAGTGTGAAAGGGTGCTTCGACTGCCTTTATTGCTAACTTTGCTTCGTTGATCCGCAGGCGAAATGGAGAGCATGAAGAAGCGGGTCGCGGAGCTGGAGAAGTCGCTGGGTGAAGCCCAAGAGCGGGAACAAGCTCGGGATGATCTGGAGAAGACCCAGGTCGACCGCTTGCTCGCACTCGCGGATGTTGTTGGAAGTAAGTTTTTCGGCTCAGTGCCTACTTTGCCTTTTTTCGACTTCTGACGTCTTACGGGTGTGGATTTCTTTTGATCAGAGACTTGCGGAGGTGCTCCTCCAGAAGGGACTTCCAGCGAGAGCGTCGGCTTGGCGGAGGCTGTTGGCTTCGTCGACCGCGTCTGCGCGTATGCATCGGCAGCGCTGCAGCAGTCGACGGCGGCACTGCAGAAGTCGACGGACCTTAGCGACTGTGCACCGGAATATCTTCCCCAACAAGCCGCCACCAGCTGCTGTTGACGCACTCGCGGCTCCATTCGAAGGCAATTCGAATGTCCTGGCGGACTTCACGCGCGCGCAGACGGTACGCGGCTCAGAGCTCACTTTCCAGCTGCTTCTTGGTCACCAAGTCGTAGGCGATTTTGAGAAGGTTGTCAGCGACTTCCCTCGAAAGCCTGATGGCAAGACTGCGTCCCTTAGCGGGGTGAAAGTGCAGGCGAGCCAGTTAGCCGTGAAGCTTGTCTCCACCTTCGAGAAGAGGATTGCTAAGATGGCCGAGTTGGCTGCAGCTAGGAAGAGCCGGTCCCAGTCGGAGTCTGTAGTGTAGACTTTTTCCTTTTAGGACTATGCTTCTGCTTTTGGGCTTGAGTCTGTAATGCACTTTATATTGTGCGAGTGAACATGCTGATGATGAAATGTGAATTCGCTCCCTCGGGGGTGCAGTCGCCGAGTCTTTTTTGATATCTGGCTTGGATGAATTATGTTGATTCTTTTCCTGGCTTGACGCTGTCAATTCTTGGCAGTCTGATATGGGCGAAGCTCCTGACGTTGCTGGAACGACTGGCGCGGACGATGAAGAGGACACCACTTCGGCTGCGCCTACTCGTCGCCGCCGTCAAGCTCCTCCAGCTCCTGTGCGAAGCGTGAATGATCAACGAGTGATCACCTTCATGAGGAACAAGGTTCTTGAGCTCGAGTCGAAGTTGAAGAGCGCAGAGCTGGAGTTGGAGCGCTTGAGGTCGCGGCCCGTTGCGCCGTTCTCCCAGCGAGAGGAGTTTCTGCTAGGCGAGATAGACTTGATCAGTCGACAGCTGCAAGGTTGGCCTTCTAGCGTTTTTGCTTCGGCTTCTGTGTCTTCCTGCTATGCTTAATGCTTGGCCTTGATGCAGATGTGAACTCTGACTGGAAGGCAGAGCAGCTTCGAGTGGACGAGCGAGTAGAGAAAGAGGCCGCCGGTGACTCACCCGAAGCGCGCCAGTTTTGGTCGAACAAATCCAAAGGTAGTGTACTGGCACGAATGCTGGATCGCACCTGGCGGGCTGCTGTGCTCTTGGAAGGTTGCAGAAAAACCCTCTGGCAGGTCAACAAGGTGTACTTTCCTCACAACGAGCAGCCGAATGGACTGACTGCGCTTCTGGAGAGGTTCCGTGAAGGCGGTGCGTTGAAGGAAGTCGTGCACGCTCAACTTGTTGCCGGGGCGAACGTGGCGTTGGCATACGTTCGACTGCACCGACCTAATCTTCCATTGCACAAGGTGCTTGACGGCTTGCCTGGAGAGGGTGACTATGCCGATACTCTTGCGGCGGCGCGCCAGATGATTCAGCAGGTCCAGAACTTTAGCGAGCACCTTGTAGGGCCACTTGATGCGCCAAAGGGCGAGCCTGTAGAATAAGAGCAGTAGAGTGCTGTTGCGTAGCGTTAGCTTGTAAAAGAAATTTTTCCAAGTGGAAATATGAGTGTATGTGTCGAGGTGGGGGTAGCCCCCGAGTTAATAAATTGTATCTTGTAGACGGCTGTAAACCTGTATGGCACAGCCCCCGAGCGGATCGAGTGCGGCCTAGGATTTTGAATTAGACCTGTGCGGCGCAGCCCCCGAGTGCGTCGGGTGACAGCCAAAGATTTTGCGAGTGACCTGTATGGCGCAGCCCCCGAGTGCGTCGGGTGGCGACCTAGGTTTTCGAGTTGGACCTGTATGGCGCAGCCCCCGAGTGCGTCGGGTGCGGCCTAGGTTTGACTTAGACCTGTGCGGCGCAGCCCCCGAGTGCTTCGGGTGACGGCCAAGGATTTTGCGACTTGAACCTGTATGGCGCAGCCCCCGAGTGCGTCGGGTGCGGCCTAGGTTTGACTTAGACCTGTGCGGCGCAGCCCCCGAGTGCTTCGGGTGACGGCCAAGGTTTTGCGACTTGAACCTGTATGGCGCAGCCCCCGAGTGCGTCGGGTGACGGCCTAGGTTAGACTTAGACCTGTGCGGCGCAGCCCCCGAGTGCTTCGGGTGCGGCCGAGGATTTTCGAGTTGACCTGTATGGCGCAGCCCCCGAGTGCGTCGGGTGCGGCCTAGGTTTGACTTAGACCTGTGCGGCGCAGCCCCCGAGTGCTTCGGGTGCGGCCTAGGTTTCGACTTGAACCTGTATGGCGCAGCCCCGAGTGCGTCGGGTGCGGCCTAGGTTTGACTTAGACCTGTGTGGCGCAGCCCCCGAGTGCGTCGGGTGCGGCCTAGGTTTGACTTAGACCTGTGGCGCAGCCCCCGAGTGCTTCGGGTGGCGGCCTAGGTTTGAGTTAACCTGTGGCGCAGCCCCCGAGTGCTTCGGGTGGCGGCCTAGGTTTTTGACTTGAACCTGTATGGCGCAGCCCCCGAGTGCGTCGGGTGACGGCCTAGGTTTATGTTGCTTTTTGACTAAAAAAGTAAAGGGGAGAGCTTGTTCCACAAATCACTTCATTGATTTTTGCGAGCAGGCCGCCTCATTAAAACCCTTCCAGTCCCCTCAGGTACCCTGGTAAGGGAAAGAGTGCGTCTGGAACCTGCCGCTTCTTGAGATAGTACACTTTGTTACAAGGGGAGTCGATTAGGCGTAGAAGCGGCGCAGTTGCGCCACGTTCCACGGGTTGCTGCAGACTGTCCCTGTCTTCGAGTCCTTCAGGCGGTAAGCTCCGCCGCCAATTGCCTCTGTCACGATGTATGGACCTTCCCACGGGGAGGCTAGTTTGTGCACCTTCTTCTGTTTGAGGCGGAGGACAAGGTCTCCGGGGACGAACGCTCTGGGCCGCAGTCGCCGTCCGTGATAGTTGCGTAAGTCTTGCTGATACACGGCTGTGCGGGTAAGGGCGATGTCGCGTGCTTCGTCCAGGGTATCCATGTCGTCCTCGAGTGCTTCTTCTGCCTCGGACTCGTCGTAGGCCACCACTCGGGGTGCATCGAACTTGATGTCGCATGGCATGACTGCTTCTGCGCCGTAGACCATGAAGAATGGCGTGTACTGAGTGGATCTGTTTGGCGTAGTGCGCAGGCTCCACAGCACAGACGGCAGCTCCTCAACCCAGGCGCCTGCGGCGCGCTTCAATGGTACTCGCAGGCGCTTCTTGATGCCCTTGCAGACTAAACCATTGGACTTTTCGACTTGCCCGTTGGACTGCGGGTGCGAGACAGATGCGTAGTTGAGTTTGATGCCTTGCTCGGAGCAGAAGTCCTTGAACTCTTCGGCTGTGAAGTTCGTGCCGTTGTCGGTGATGATGCTGTGTGGCACTCCGAACCTGAAGATGATCGACCTGATGAAGTTAACTGCCGAGGAGGCAGTCGAACTTGTGATAGGCACGGCTTCGATCCACTTCGTGAACTTGTCGACTGCCACCAAGAGATGCGTGTGTCCTCCTGGCGAGGACTTCTTGAGTGGACCCACCATGTCGAGCCCCCATTGAGCGAAGGGCCAGGCAAGTGGGATGGTCTTTAGTGCTGATGCTGGTGCGTGCGGCTTGTTGGCGAACTCCTGGCAGCCGAGACATTTCCTCACGAGTTCTTCTGCGTCTTGCATTGCGGTGGGCCAGTAGAATCCGGCTCGTAAGCTTTGGCCACTAAGGCTCGACTGCTGGCGTGATGCCCGCAGATGCCAGCGTGGATCTCGAGTAAGATGGCTTGACCGTCGACTGGGTCGACGCACCTTTGGAGGACTCCTGAGATGCTTCGCTTGTATAGCTCCCCCTTGATGATGGTGAAGCCTTTCGAACGGCGAATAATGCGCTTGGCTTCGACTGAGTTGACTGGCAGTCTCTGGTGCAGCATGTACGCCAGATATGGGCTCGTCCAGGTGGGCTCGATGAGCAGAACCTCCATTGGCTCCTTCTCTTTGCCTGGCGGGTCGGCGGTGCTCGTTGATGGTGTGGAGGATCCGGGCGTGGGTCGAAGTTTGACAGACCGCTGCGTGATGCGCTCAAGGAAGACGCCGGGTGGCACCTGCGCCTTGTCTGAGCCCAGGTTGGCGAGGGCGTCGGCTTCCTCGTTGCTTTCGCGGCCGATGTGCCGCAACTCGCAGCCGTCGAAGGTGCCCTCCAGCTGGTTGTACAGGTCTCTGTAGGCGATCATGTTGTCGGCGATGGCGTCACAGGCCTTCATGGTTTGCTGCACGACGAGGTAGGAGTCGCCGTAGATCATGAGGTGAGTGGCGCCGCAGTTCTTGGCCATTCGCATGCCATGGATTAGGGCTTCGTACTCAGCCTCGTTGTTGGAGGGTGTTGGGAAGTCCATCTGTAGCACGTACTTCAGCTTGTCGCCTTTGGGGGAGATGAGGATGACTCCTGCCCCGGCTGATCTGAACTTTTTGGAGCCGTCGAAGTACATTGTCCATGCGTTGGACAGGTCGGGGACATCTGGCAGCTGGGCTCTATCCACTCGGTGGTGAATTCTGGGAGCACTTGGGCCTTGATTGACTTCGGGTGAGCGTATTTCAGCCCCCAGGGTCCTAGCTCGACGACCCACTTAGCGACTCGTCCTGTCGCGCATTGGTTGGTCAGGATGTCGGAGAGCCCGGAGGAGCTTACCACCGTGATCGGGTGCTCGGAGAAGTAATGGATTACTTTCCTTGAAGTCATGAAAACTCCGTAGGCCAGCTTCTGGTAGTGCGGGTAGCGCTGCTTGGACAGGGTCAGCACCTCGCTGAGGTAGTAGACAGGTCGCTGGACAGGGTGGCTGTGCCCTTCTTCTTCTCGTTCGACTACGAGTACCGTGCTGACCACCCTGTTTGTGGCTGACACGTAGAGGTATAGCGGCTCGTTCTCCAGTGGAGCCACCAGTACTGGGGAAGTCGTGAGTGTTTTCTTGAGTTGGTCGAACGCGACTTGCGCTTCTTCTGTCCACTCGAACTTGTCTGTCTTTTTCATCAGTTGGTAGAAAGGCAGGGCCTTTTCTCCCAACTTACTTATGAACCGGCTGAGAGCTGCGACTCGGCCGGCTAGGCGTTGCACCTCGTGAAGCTTGGTCGGTGCTGGCATTGCGAGTATGTTTTGCACCTTCTCAGGGTTGGCTTCGATTCCTCTTGCAGAGACGAGGTACCCAAGCAGTTCTCCGGCTGGCACGCCGAAGACACACTTGTCTGGGTTCAGCTTGATCTGATACTCGTCGAGGGCGGCGAAGACCTTGCGGAGGTCGGCGATGAGGGTGTCCTCCTTGCGGGTGGTGACGACGATGTCGTCGACGTAGACTTGGACGATCTGCCCGATGAGCCCTTTGAGGCATGCTTGCATTGTGCGCTGGTACGTGGCACCAGCGTTCTTCAACCCGAAGGGCATCGTCTGGTAGCAGAAAACGCCGTCGGGTGTGATGAATGCTGTCTTCTCCTCATCGTCGACGTTCAGTCTGATCTGCTGGTAACCTGAGTAGGCGTCCAGGAAGGACAGGCGTTCGCAGCCTGCAGTCGAGTCGATGATCTGATCTATCCGCGGGAGCGGGAAATGGTCCTTGGGGCAGCATTTGTTGAGGGCGGTGAAGTCGACGCACATGCGGAGTTTCTTCGTCTTCTTCTTCTCCACTAGGACTGGGTTGGCGACCCAGTCCGAGTCCTTGATCTCTCGGATGAACTTGGCATTCAGCAGTCGATCGATTTCTCTGCTGATTTCGTCTCGCTTGGGCCCGGAAAAGCGTCGCATGGCCTGTTTGACGGGTCTGGCGTCCTTGTGGACCTTTAAGGAGTGCTCGGCGAGGTTCCTGGGTATTCCTGGCATGTCAGAGGGTTGCCATGCGAAGATTCTCCAGTTCTCACGTAGAAACTCGACGAGCGCGCCTTCCTATGCGGGAGTCAGACTCGACGATACTTTGACCGTCTTGCTGGCGTCAGTCGGGTGGACCTGATGGGTCGTTGTGTCGTCAGCCGCGTTGAAGGCAGCGTCCTTGGCTGGTTTCTTGCGGGCTGGGAAGATGGTCTTGTCGTTGTCGACTGCCATTGCCTCGAAGTGCTCTTCGACTCCGAAGAATTCGGAGATCTTGCTGAACTCGCGGTCGCAGCTGTTGGAGCGGTCGAAGTCGCCGTGCACCGTGATGACGCCCTTGGGTCCAGGCATCTTGAGCATGAGGTAGGCGTAGTGAGGTATCGCCATGAATCTGGCGAAGGTTGGGCGCCCGAGTATCGCGTGGTACTGCGACTTCCAGTCGACTACCTCGAAGTCGATCGACTCCCTCTTGAAGTTTTCGGGTGTGCCGAAGATGACGTCGAGTGTGATCGTTCCCATGGGCGTGACTGCTTGCCCTGGTACTATGCCATGGAAGGTGGTCTCTGATGCCGCCAAGTCCGTCGTTGGCCTGTTTATCCTTCTGAGGGTGTCGGCAAAGATGATGTTAATGCCACTGCCTCCGTCCATGAACACCTTTTTCAGGGTGTAATCTCCGATCAGAGCTTCGACTACCAGAGCGGCGTGCCCGGGTCGTGGTACTGCAGGCGGGTGATCTGCTCTGGAGAAAGTGATTGGTGTCTCTGACCCTCTCAGGTAGTCGGGTACTGCAGGTGGACAGGTGATGGCTTGGAAAACTGGCGAGTGATAATCTTCTGGGTCCTGTTTGAGGGGCGCCCCTTCTGTATCATGTTGAGTTGTCCGCGTGCCGCTGGATATGCGTCCTGGATCACCGGTGGGGCATCTTGCTGCGGCTGCTGCTGCTGCAGAAAGGCTCCCGCCGCCTGTGCTGGATTGGCGACTGCGGGTGCTGCCTGGATGGCAGCTGCGCGGCTGGCTGCGCTGCGGGTGCTGGAGTGACTATCTTCTGCATGGCTTCGTATATTTTGCGTGCCTTTCGACAGTCCTTCAACAGGTGGTTGGATCCCCACTTGCCCGTTTCCGGGTTCCTGAACATGTGGTGCCTGCAGGGTTGTTCCAGCTCTTCCGCTGGGCTTAGCGTGCGTTTCTGCCACTCGCGTTTATGGCCTCCGTCGCTGCGGTAGCTGCTGCCGCGCTTCGGTTGTACTGCCCTGGCTGTATTGGCGACTCTGGTCACCGCCGCTTCGACTGTACTGTGCATGGTTGTACTGGCGACTGCTGTCGCGCGCTTCATCCTCACGGGGGGTTTGGAATCCCGCCGCTACTAGCTCGATTGAGTCGTTGCCGTTGTAACGCGGCTTCTTCTTGTGGCGCCCTTCTCGCCAGTTGCTTGGTCCGGCTTCGTCCTTCGGAGAGTATGTGAACTATTGCGGACCGAGTCCTCTCCGTCTGCCCACTGGTTTGCTATCTTCATGACCTCGATCATGTTTTTCGGCCGGAGCCTACCAAACTCCTCGCGGAGGTCGCGGCGGGAGACGCCGTGCATGAAGGCATCCATCACTCGGTCCTCCGAGGCGGTCTCCATGGTGTTGCGGAGCAAGGTCCAACGCTGGATGTATGACCGGAGCGGCTCGTCTCGTCCTTGCTTGCATGCTTGTAGCTCGACGAACGTCGTCGGTCTCGAGTACGTCCCCAGGAAGGATTTAACGAAGGCTTCCGCGAACTCGTCCCACGTCCTGAAGGCGTTCTTGGGTTGAGTGTTGAGCCACCCGCGTGCAGAGCCCGTGAGCATCAGCTGGATGTACTGCATGGCCGTAGTCGAAGTACCGCCCTGGCAGCTGCAGGCTATGAGGTAGTCTTCTAGCCAGAGTCTCGGGTCCTGCTTCCCGTCGTACTTGACTGCTTCTGCCGTGAGCTTGAAGCCCTTGGGCATTCTTGTGTCGCGTATGTTGAAGCTGAAGCATGCGGCGCCGCACGGCTCGTAGTCGCCGTCGTTGCGGTCGTAGTCGAAGTTGGACGTGCTGACCGGCCGCTGGGCTGCGGTCTACCGTCCTTTGTGTGATGACGTTGCGGAGGTCTTCACCTGGCTGCGGTTGTCGCAGTTGTCTTGTCGCCGGGGCTGCGAGTGCTGCGGGCTCGTGGTCGCGGCGATCTCGATCTTCTCGCGCTTTTTCTGTCGGCGCCTTGTTTACCAGTGCGTCTTCGAGTGCCTTGATAGACATGATCTGCTGCTTGTGGAGGAGAGCGCGCGAGTCGCCCTCAGGCGGCTGTGTCAGCCGCAGGTATGTTTCGACTGCCATGAGTGCGGCTCCGGGTGTCTTGGGGACGGGTATCCGTCTGCGTCTTCTATGTATGATGACTCGAGGTTGCGGGTGACTCTAGCGCGGTCGACCTCCGTCATCAGGGGCACGCGGGCTCTGTGGCGCCTTGCTCCTTGTGAGACCTCTGTTGAGGCAGTGAACGAGTAAGCGGCCCTCCTGGCGCTCGACGCGTCGGCCTCCTCCTTGCGTCGGAGGAGCTCGGCCTTCTCTGCGCGGAGTCGTTCGCCTTCCTTCCGCAGCAGGTACTGGACCGCCATAAGGTCCTCCCGGGGTGCATCCGGTGGGGGGTATGTGCCGTCCTCGACGTGCTTCAGGGCTTTGATTGCCATGTCGCGGGTGATGGTGAGTCGCGTCACCTGGTCCGGCATGACCACCTCCAGTGGGTATGCGGGTTCGTCGTCGTTGCCCTGCGGCCTCTGGCCGATCATGAAGACTTGCGCGGGGTAGATCTGGGCAGTGGGACGGGTGCTGCCACTGCTGCTTCCTTCGTCCGAGCCGTGCTCGGAGCTGAAAATGGGTGCGACGTGGTGGACACCACAGTCGCCGCCGAGGCTCCTTCCCTGGAGTTTCGCGACCTTCGCCGCGGACGTGAGGAGTGATGTCGCTGTCGTCGACGTGGGCGCGATTGGCTTGTTGACGATCTTGCGAGTCGATGGAGACGCGAGTGGCGTGGATGAGAACGGCGCGACCTTCGTTGCGCGCGAAGGCGTGGTCGACGTAGTCGAAGTTGATGCAGATCTTGGCCTTGCCAGCGACGCGATCGAGGTAGTTGAAGTAGACTCGATCCGCGCGGTGGTCGACGAGGTGGTCGACGTAGTCGTAGCAGATGCGATCTCCGTGGTAGCCGGAGACGCTGATGGCGCGGCCGCGTTGGGCGCGATCTCTGCCGCAGCGGAGGCGGTCGGAGTAGTCGAGGCGGACGCGATCTTCTCAGCAGTCGAAGATGCTGTCGCCGCAGTCGCAGCAGATGCGATCTCCGCAGCAGGTGGGGGCGTGGTTGGCGCAGCCGCGGCAGATGCGGGTGCCACCACCGCGGGCGGTGCGATCGCCGTGGATCTGAGTACTCCACAGCTGTCTACGAAGTAGTGCATGGTACCGAAGGTGAGGCACATACCTACGTGCAGATCGGCGTACACCGAGCGGTGGGCCGGCGGGTGGAAGGTGTACTCGAAGGAGCCGAAGCAGATTGGCTCCTTGGTGATGCAGACGTCGGTCTTCAAAGTTGATGGAGCCGGTGCGACCATGGTTCCAGCGCTCGTTCTTTCCCACAGACGGCGCCAATTGACGAGGGTGGACTCGGCAAATCCCTGGGTTGCACCCCGGGTTGATTGAGGGGGAGAGAGTTGAGCGCTGGTGATCACGACGGCTGACAAGCGAGGCGTTTTACCCAGGTTCAGGCTCCCGGAGGATAACACCCTACTTCCTGCTTGTCTGGTTATTGATGGTGAGTTGTGGCTACAATGGCGAGATGGCAATCTCGCTAGGGTTTGTGTGGCGGCTATGAGCGTACCCTAGACGAAGGACCCTCCTAGCCTTTATATGGTAGGCTAGGTCTCAGGTGAACGGTGCCGATGGCGCTTACAAGCATGGCGGGGTCGCATGACCTAGCGTCGACTATCTTGGGCCGCACGTCGTCCTCCTTGGGCCTTCCTTGGGCCCTCGTCATCAGGCTGATGGGCTTGGCGTGACCCAGGTATCCCCACCGTGGGGTAGTCGAAGAGTGACCCCACGACAAGCGGCAGGTGCGCCTCCAGCCAGAGCGCTGGGCATGGTACGAGCGGTGCTACATCAGCTACGCCGACACCAACGACTCGACCATCTACGAGCAGCGCATCAACGAAACGCTCTACGATACCCGCAGGCTGGGCGCCGACCCGGACAGCTACGAGCTGTCGTACTACGCGCTGATGAGCCGCCTCGT
Source organism: Poa pratensis (assembly GCA_947311845.1). Lineage (NCBI taxonomy): Eukaryota > Viridiplantae > Streptophyta > Magnoliopsida > Poales > Poaceae > Poa > Poa pratensis. The sequence goes on from CAMZMU010000042.1 coordinate 26,878,832, forward strand.
GGCGCGTGCGTTAGGCGGCGGCGGTAACCGCTCGGCGAGGACGAGCATGTTCGCCACCGGGGAGGCGGTGTACGCGCCCGGCGACCCGAACGGGACGATGTATGGGCTGGTGCAGTGCACGAGGGACCGCAGCGACGCGGAGTGCGAGCGGTGCCTGCCAGTGGCGGAGCTAGGGGGACCAGCAGGGGCCTTGCCCCCCCTATGCCATGACATGCCAAGCTAAATTTTATGCATAACCAAGCTCTAGATATGATTCATGGAGAAAATTAGCAGGCTGGCCCCTCTTAATGGCTGATTACCCTCTTTGGCCCCCCTTAACCTCTTTTCCTGCCTCCGCCACTGGTGCCTGCAGGGGCTGGTGCCGCAGCTGCCGTCGTGCTGTAAGGGATACCAGGGAGGGGTGTCGCGGAACTTCAACTGCCTACTGCGGGTTCAGATATACACCTACTACGACCTGGCCTTCAACGCGCCGCCTCCGGGCCAGGCTGCTCCACCGCCGCCTCCAAATGCTCCATCGCCGCCCGTGCCCTCGCCGCCGGCCACCGGAGGAATACCCGGTGAGTTACTTTAATTTACTGGAGTAGAAAATTTCGGTCAAAGTCCTTGTGGTCCATGTGGAGAAGATATCAGAAAGCAAAGTTTCCATTTTTGGCCAACATTTAGTCAACAAACAGTTTTTAGAGACCAGAATGGTTATACTGCCGTCGCCATCATTTTTTTTTGGCCGGTACCATCGCCATCATTCTGACTCAGCTCCACCGTTTCCTACACGGCTGCTCGCTTAGTGCATGGAGAGACAATAATGCTGATAAATAAATCGGATAAAAACATGCAGCAAAGAGGAGATCATCGAAACGTGCCGTCGTCCTTGCATCCGCGCTCTTAGTCGGAACACTGCTCCTGCTACTCTTCCTTCTCGTTTGTCTTTACACGCAGAGGAGAAGGATTAGGGCGAACAGGGCACCACAAGGTACACATACACACAACTGCGGCTTTTACGAACGGATTTTAGCATTGATTCAAGTCCTAACAGATTCACTCGTGTGCGAGACAGATGATGCTGGAGAAGAGAGCAGCGGCAGGTACGTTTTCCCGGAGCAATTCACTCTGCCGTTGCTGAGGGCTGCGACGGGCAACTTCGCTCCAGAAAACAAGCTAGGAGAGGGAGGCTTCGGGCAGGTTTTCAAGGTAATAATCAGTTAGTCTAGCATGCACTGCTTAGGTGTGGGTGACAGTCTAATTCTACTCCCTGCTTACTGTTTCGACGATTCGATTCACAGGGTATACTGCCGGACGGGCAAGCGATAGCAGTGAAGAGGCTCTCCAAGAGCTCCTCACAGGGATTCCTCGAGCTGAAGAATGAGCTGCTGCTGGCCGCCAAGCTCCTGCACCGGAACCTCGTGCAGCTCCTCGGGGTCTGCTTGGAGGAGCAAGAGAAGCTGGTGGTGTACGAGTATCTGCCAAACAGGAGCCTGGACACAGTCCTCTTCGGTACGCACATGAGGTTTCTCTCACGATCTCTTCCTCTTCTTTGTTCAAGTCCCAACTCCGAGCTAATCGATCGTCGCAGATAATGGTGGGAGGGGGCGGCGGCGGCATGGCCTGGACTGGGGGAAACGGTACACGATCATCTGCGGGATCGCTCGTGGCCTGCTGTACCTCCACAAGGAGTCGCGCCTGAGGGTCATCCACCGGGATCTCAAGCCCAGCAATGTCTTGCTTGATGAGAACATGAACCCCAAGATCTCAGATTTCGGGCTGGCTCGAGCGTTCCGGGGAGACCAGTCCAGAGATGTCACCAAGCGAGCAGCGGGTACCCTGTGCATAATATGTTGACCAGTACATTTCCGTTATGGTTATCTCTGAAACTAGAGTTCAGAAGCTGTACATGTACTGATGGGAGCACGCACGCAGTGGGTATATGTCGCCGGAATATGCCTACTCCGGTCACGTCTCCACCAAGTCCGACATGTACAGCTTCGGAGTCATCGTGCTGGAGATCGTCACGGGTCGAAGGAACAGCAGCCCCTGCCAAGACGCCAACACCAACAACTTGTTAAGTGTTAAGGCGTTGTTTACCTCTAGTGTATCGAAGGAGGTAAACGGGGTGCCCCCAAGGCCTCCTCACAGCGATTAGTCACTCTCAGCCGTTGGATCCAGCAGTTACCACGCGATCTGCACCGTCCGTTTTGTGGCTCACATTTTTTACCGCACGCATGTCTCGCTGACGGTGGGTCCGAGACGGCGCCGGTCCCGCTCCGCAGAGGAACAGCGTGTGGCTTTCTGGGTGTGCGTCGGACCGTGCGGTCCCGTGTGGACCGAGACGCGTGTCCCTTGGGTATTGGTGCGCGCGGCTGAAGGACTTGGGGTTTACGCGGTGTAATCGGCCCAGCCGCTGTTCTGTGGGCCTCTTTCCGGTATGGCCCGCAGTTCAGTGACTGTTGTTCGCGCGCAGTCCGGTGCAGGCATTTTCTTCGCGGGGGCAGAATCGGGTTTTCGCGTACCAAGTGGACCGACGGTGACGCCCTCCTCACCGTTGTCGACATCTCCGTGGCCGGCGGGTACACCTGAACAGTCCATGGCGACCTTATCCCAGCCTCGCTCGGGAAGAGCAGCTCGCACGCCTCACTTTTCCCTTTCGTTCCTCGCTCGCCTGCTCGCTTCCTCCTCCTCCCACCGGACCTACCTTCAGATCCGCCGCCGTCCGGTGATCTCTGGTAGGAAGCAATGATTCCGGGAGGAGGCCGCCGGCAGCAGCGCAACCCCGGCGCTCGCACCGCCGGAGAGCGACGTCCCATCACCTTGAGGAGCGGCATGGCTCGATCTGAAAATCGTTTTTTCAGATCAGCGTCGTCAGGGTCATCTCTTCTCATCCACATCGACGACTTCGCGCCTCAGAGCACGGGTGTCCGTCGCGTGCGCCTCCCCATCTGCCGGCGAGGAGGAGGAGCGTGAGATGGAGGTCAAAGAGGGGCGGAGATGGAGGCTATGGAGGTGCGACAGCCGCCGTCGAGTGAAGGTCTGCGTCGCGGTCGTTCACCACCCTCATGTTCCTTCTCCTCGCGCGCATCTATCTGTCCCCGTGGTCTTCCTCGACGCCCAACTGGAGGAGCACGAGCCGCTGCAAAAACCTACCAAGAGGGAGAGCACGGAGCCAAGGTTAATTTCTGTCCACCCCACTATTTCACCCTACCTTGCACCTAGCTCGCCCTGCTTCTTTTCTCTACCTCTCGACTCCTCATTTTTTGTGCACATTTTTTTGATCTAGGCCTATAAGGTGTTCCATTAAAATCCAAGGAGATTCGCATGAGAGGATTAATGTCTGTAGTTGAGTTAATTTTGTTTTTCTGAAATATAGCCAGTCAATCTGAAAAATGTCAAGTAGTCAGTTTAACTATTCGCAATTTTGCTATTCATGTAATTAAGGAGATCAAGATGTTCCTGATTTGTATATCTCCATTGTCTCTCTAAAATCCAGATGGAATAGGTGTGAGCTGAAGCTGTCGTGTCTGGCAGCGGCAAACGTGAGAATGGTTAGCAGCGACCTTCAAATCAACAACCTACAGCGCCTATCAGCTGGTTCCCTCCACCCCCTAGGTATTTTTTATACTACGAGCAGCATGAATACATTTTATCATGGAATCGTAGTATTCTCCTTTAGAATTCAATGGTCTATATATGCGCTTCTTCTGGTCATATTCAGTTCAGAGCCACTAATCTATCAAAAAGCATGATGAAAACTGTACTAATTCATGCAGGTTAATGCTTTTGGGAGCATGGCATCACAGTTTGCAGCTGACCTTGCCACGCCCATTGATAGCCAGGTCTTCGAGCTAAACTCTTTTGCATTTGCAATTTGTCTACCTCAATATTCAGATTACAAGGGAGTTCTTAGTGTTTTATGTTCTGTATAATTACGAGTTATATATATGGCATTGACCCTGCCCTGTAGTTGTAGAATGAACATTGAAACTGAAGATGGATATTCTGCTTTTCTCTTCTAAAGATGTTATTTGGTACGTTGTGTACTGGTTGCTATTTATACTGAGAAAGGAGATAGGCATGCTATGTTTCTTGATGTATTCAATATTTTCTTCACTGTCAGTTTTACGTCACGGGAAATAACAACTTATTTGATCTAATTTTCTGTAGGCAAGGCTTCGAGTGGCATCTAAGCTCGATGTTGGTACATCGACGACCATATTCATGGAATCATTGCTTTCCAGATAGGTCTAACATCTCAACCGGCACAATAACATCCATTTTTACCCATCTTGCTACATCCCTTCTCCCCTGTTTATTACGATGGTTTATTGCTTTGGCTAGAATCTAACTAAGTTCTGTATGATTTGTTATCTTTTCTAGCTTCTAATCCAAGCGTAGCTCCCCTCCCTCAACGCTTTTACTGTCATGGCCCTGGAATTGTCCATGAGGCGCCGACGGTGGTGGTGCAGCGGCCAGATCGTTGGTCCAAACCGCAGGTGATAATACTCCTTTTGTTTCTCCTATGCGTTAAATGCATAGTTATTTGATTGATTACGGTTAGCATTTGTGTGGCGATACCAGTCATTATGCAGTTCCTGATATTACTGAATTTTCTTCATTACATTCTGCAACTACAACTTGCACGATCATGGCAGCCGTGAGGAGGAGCATTTGGGAAGCAGGCCGTCAGCCTTTGAGTTCCTTGGGGTGGAGAAGATGTCACCGCAAGCCTTTTCTGCAGCACAGGTATACCAAATGATTTTGTTGTTCTCCCTGCCCCCTCCTCCACGGTCGATATTCCACCAGGCTAGCATACTGTGCCAGCAGCATCAGCATACAGTTAGCCTATGTTCTCTACTTCTCTTTCAGTTTTAGTTTCATTGACTTCTGGCCAATTATTGTATGAAGATGTTCTTCTGGTAGTAGTTTCTGCTAATTGTTTGCCTAAAAAATGATGGATTTCTATGTAAATAGACAGATTATATTCCTCCGATTTCTATATGCATGGCATTTGTAGCAGGTTGAGGATGCAGCTAGGTTAGTTCTTTATGCGGCACATATAATAGTCATACTTCCTGTTGAAATAATATGGAATTAGCAATATTCGTTTCTATTATTTTATAATTTATTATTCTATACTGGAGTTTTGCCTCTTTTCTTTCCTACAATGGAGAGCATATTTAAGGCACGTTTCACTTCTTTGCATGACCTGATACCTGAATTCTGTATTGGTAAGAAGGGTTTTGTATTCTTTGAGTTCAGATATATGTTTTTGGCAGGTAGTAGCAATGCATATGCATTGGGAACTTATGAAGCTAAGGAAAGCCAAGGTTAGCCTGTATATGCAAAACATCATTAGGCCATGAATAGATGGGAGGTCCCATGCCTCAGGTGACCTTCTTCTCTCCTTAATTAGTCCATATCCACGTGATGATTCAATTTGTGTGCCTCCATTTTGTCCTTGCCAGTGCGTTGATCTTCTATTAAAAATATGCCCCTAATTTGTTCGGCATACATTTCATTGTATGGTGTAAATTAGAATATTGTTTCTGTGTGTATGTTAAATCTGATGTCTGATCATTCTATTTTACACGGATGAATATCCAGTGTCGAGGGAGAGTGCACCCGCCTGAATTCTTCTAACCTTGGGTCTTGAGGTGAAGACACTTCAGGCTGCTGTCATTTATGCTTCTGTTTTTTTTGCCCTAGCACTATTCTGTTATTGCTTTTGATTAATGCTGCTAAATTGTCATGAGATTGTTTCTTTTCTTTGAGCCAAAAAAATCTTGACAAAAGGATTCGGGCTACCGAGGATTGTCTATATCCATCTGCACCCCTTTGTGTGAACTAGCTTCCTCTGGTCAATCATTATTTCATTAATATGATGGTGGATTGTTATTGTTCAGATTGATAGAGGCCTTCTTGTGTTGTTTTTGAGATTTGTAGCCTTTCTGTATCGTTTAGCTAGGTATAAGTTTGATTGATAGTTTATCTGCTCCCCACTTCAATAATTCTTACACATTATACGAATGTTGAATACCTTAGTTCTGGATTGAAAATAAGCTATTGCCCTGACCATTGAGGATATTCTAGGATTTTACGGTATTTGTGTTGTGCAAAATAAACAAGCACAATAATGTGGTTATATCAATGTCTGAGCTGTATCAGATATGGAATGGGTAATTTTTGCATCGTATTCTACTTTCCCTTTTACCATTATGGCCCAAAGACTTTGGAAATATGGTGTTAAGGAAGCATGAGTGAGGCAGACTCCACGAATTTCAGAAATTAAATCGGTACAAAAGTGTAGTGGTCAACCTGCTTTGTCATGGCAAATTCCATTTTATGTAAAATGAACAGAGAAATAATAGATCCCAAAGGATGGGATTTCTTCATAGATGTGCCTCCAATTGAATATGCAAGGTCGTTTCTCTCCAGAATCTGACCTAGATGTTACCCTAAAATTTATTCTTCTCAAAGATCACATAGCTGACTCCTTGAACAGACAATAGGCACTTATCCTTACAACTCAGACTCGGTCCCTTAATATCGTGGAAAGAGCATGCTCAGTACAATCTTGCAAATAGCCTTGCCTTCTGGTGCTACCTACCTACCTTTCCTTTTGCCACTATGCATCTGCCGAAGGTAGAGGGTGTGTCCTATCCTTTTGTTTTTTACTGACTATACATACTGTCAGCTTGCTGCTGTATCCCTGTAAAAGACCATGTGTACGAGTGCAAACCTATTTTGCTTTATAACAAAGCTATCGTTACATATAATATATTTTAAATTTCCTCCAAGATTGTTTAACCGTGGTTATTTGGCTTCAGCCTTCTATAAGTTTGAGTGCTTTCCATATTCGTTTTGTACTTTATTTCTCACTTTGGGTTCCAGTTTATCTGCCTATAATCCGATTTAGTTAGTAGATTGACTCATGTTTGCTTATATGTTAAGCTAAAATAGCAGTGTTTATTTTTTGTGCCTGGGTATATTTGATTGGATTCAGATAGTTGCTTCGAATAAATGCATATGTAAAGAGGATATTGGTGTCTAAACTTTAGACACTAAAGCCGGTAAATATTTTTATTTCATGACACCTCTAACCATTCATATCTGTCATGATAACTAATAGTTTCTTGGTTTTGTCGCTAGGGATTGCGATAGTGAATGATCTTAGGAGTATTGAGGATAGAAGTCATACAACTAAAGACATGAGGTTATTGTTCTTTTTATCTACACATTCATAGGTGTGAACATTAGATTTCTTTGACTTCTATAGTGAATGACACGGATTCTGATTCAAGTTAAGCTGATCAGCTCTCAGGTTACCATTCAGCTCTCCTCACCACCACGTAACATGAAGAGCTGCCTTTACTAGGCCATCTATGACAGTGAAGTGATTGTCGGTTCTCTATGTACTGTCTTTACCTGTAGATGGTCATCACACTACTACCTATCTCAGTGATAGTTGACTCTCATTGGTGTACACTTTATGAACGAAAGAGTATTGTGTTTTGCTCTAAACTTATATTGCCACTGCTATGTATAACAGTGATAGACTATCGTGTCATATTAAGAATGCTTATCATAGAGTTTTGAAAATTGAAAAATAGTGTCAATGGGCGGGTGGCGCGCGGATCATGGCGACGTGGTATCTCCTGCTGTAGCTCGCCGGCCAAGGGATGCAGGTTCCAGACATCAAATATTCTTTAGCCTTGTGCAGCTCACGCCGCGGTTGCACCACAATGTCATGAAATTTGCAACCATGGAGTTAGGGATTTGTGGCCGTCGGATCGAAGGACTTACAGCGCGATCTGGGCCGTCCATTTTCCTGTGTTACTTATTTTACTGCCTAGATCTCTCACTGACAGTGGGTCCAGACGTCGCCGGTCCCGCTCTGGTCCCGCTACACAGAGAAAGAGTCCGTTTTGCGGTAGCATCTCCTTTCGAGCATCTCCTTTCGAGCGCCGTCGTGGTGTGTGTTTCTACAGTGCCGGGGAGAGGACCAAGCACGCCTCGATTGGGGAGAGAGGAGCACGCACAACCTCACTTTTCTGCTTCTTCTCTCTCGCCTCCTCTGCTCCGTCCTCCGACCTACTGTTCCGTTGATGGAGTTTCAGATCGAGCTTTAGATCCGCCGTCGTTTCATCGTTCTCCGGCCGGATCTCAGGCCATGCAAGCCCTTGAGAGGTGTGAGCAGTGGTTCCGGTTGAGGTTGGCCCTGGTTGACCCGTTTTGGGGTTTGATTCTACCCAATGGTTTGCTAGCTTTGTTGACCCGTGGGATCAGATTTGTTGCCTTTGCTTTTTGCTGTCTATTTTGTTGGAGGTCTTTCTTCCTTTTTTCTTTGTTCCTTCGCATGCGTCTCCGTCTCTGATTTCCTCTTCTCCTCACTTTTCTGCTTCCTCTCTTCAGCTGGTCTCGGTCACACCTCCTCCGCTCCCTCCTGCCTCTGCCTCTGGTCACGGTGACTCCAGATCCGCCGGTGCGTCCCCGATTCCGGCCGGATATGACGGGATGGCAGCGGTTTCGGTTAAGGTGATGCCCTGGTTGACCTGCAGGGGCTTGATTCCTTTGCCTTTTTGGGCTCTTCATTCTCCCTGTTCTTTCTGTTTTATCCGTTTTTGGTCTTTTGCTGCTCTTTGCTTCTTCTCTGGTTCTTCCTATTCCCTCGCGGAGGAGGTGGAGCAGCAGCGGAATGAGGAGGTGCAGGAGGATAAGGCGGAGGAGGTGGAGCAGCTGCGGAATGAGGAGGTGAACCGGAAGATCATTAGCAAGGGAACCTGCCACCTACTCCCTCGCACCTTCCTGGTGGCACTACACGAGCGCATCGCCATGCTCCGCTGGGAAGCCGTCCTCAAGGTATGTCCTCCTCGACTCCCTTGATTTATTGTTGTCTCCCGATGTATATATCTCCATTGGATCCAATGTATTGTGGTTCGTTTTTTCTCCAGGTTGCTTTTGTATCTATGCCTATAGGGTGCTCGATGTAAATCCAAGCAGGTTGCAGGTTAAAAGAACTTCCTTTTATGCTCTGTTGTTTGGTCAATCATTATCACGATAGCTTAGCTGTGCAATATTTATGTCTCAAGTATTTGACCCGCATGTATGATATATGCTTTTCTCGGCAATGTTACTTGCATGTGCAGCTATCATTGATGGAATATATGAGTAAATTCCTAGGAAAATATATACGTGTTTGATTGTTTGAGGCACACATTAAATAATATTTTTCAGATTAAAAGCTCATGTACATGTCGTTTGCGATTTGAGAAGTACCCTACATTTTCAGTGTCCATTGTGCTGATCAAGAGCACAGCAGGGGCTTTTAGAACATGTGCGAGCAAATTATCTCCAGTAACTTATTACGATCCATATGGTGTTTTTAAGATACATCAACTACTCAAATGCATAGCCGCATAGGTGGACTGCATCTTGATGAGAGGACCGATGATTTATGTTGAATTGTACTGGAAATTTTGTAATTCCCGAGCTGAAACATAGTCATACTAGAAGCTAATACCAGGATTGTAATGTTTGTGTGATTATGTAGAACCAACAGCCATCCAAGGTTGATTGATTAAAGTGTAAACCAATTTGGAATAGATAATTATTCACACAAGCATGAGACAATTAGGGTGGCTATTTGTCTATCCGTGTAAGCATGCAGTTACATAAAAGTTTAACTTTTCAGATTTCCAACCTTTAATTCCCTGAGATATACTTGTGCATGATATTTTATATGTAGTTTTCAGGTTATCCTTTCCTTCTGTTTCAGGTGAAATTATTGTTCTATACATCAAGGATTATTTTTCACCTCACTGCGATTCATGTCACAGAGGAAATACGAGGATATTAGAGTTTAGAGGTTGTTGCGTATAATACAAGGTAAAACATGATTTAAATGAATCAATCTAGCTATTTTTCCTTAAATGCCATGATACAACAACATTAGATTTTGTCCCTGCATTACTTTTAAGCCGCTTGAAATATTGTTTGACTTTGTGTTTCATAACAGAAGTACATGCCATCCCTTTTAATTATCGATATGGTGTTTGCATGGCAAAGAGTTAGTCGAGTATGGTTGATCCGTCAACTGGTAGGTGATTTTTTTTTAGATTATCCAAAAAAAATTGTGCAGTGTGTTGTGTCGCGCATATCTAGATAAATGTCTCCTCAGATTGTTCTACATATCTAAAGGTTTTGTGATTGTTATTGTCCTTCCAAATTTCCAATCATTCAGATGCTCATCGTTTCTATTTGTTCTACCAGGAGTACCATCTCCAATGTAGTAACCAATGTCCCTTCTAGATCTTATTTTATCCTTTATGGGTAGCAGCTTCCCTGAAATATTTCAGTAAGGCTAAAAGTAAATGAAAAGTCAAACGATTTTTTAGAAATGAGTATAATGACAACATATTAATTGTTTGATCAAATGACTCTGTCCGGTGCCAAACTATTGTGCCTTGCATGTCGTGCTTATCGACTTCTTCCCATGGCAGTAGTATGCATCTGATTGTTCTTTTGTATTTCAAGAGACCTATGTTTATTTGCTGTGTGAGGCCTATTTATAGAAGCTTTTCTCATTTGAACATTCAGCTTGAAACAAATAGTTCCATGCATTGTGTGAATTAAATTTAAAGCGACTGTAAATAAAGTTTTATTTGGGGGATGTATTTTTTATTTTCCTTTTGACATGTACTAGATGGTGAAAATATTTTTTTTAGCTTGAGTAGACTTCTCTATACATCGATTTTTCTTATGTTTTCCATGTAAATAGAAACACAATAAGTATATTGATTGTCATTTCGTGTAAGGGATAAACTTGCACACTTAAAATCTACCTGAAAGTAGCCCTAACAAAAATGAACCATTTTAATTTGTGACTTTGTGATAGCCATCCAAGTTTGTCGATGCCATTTGTTATTGCCGTGCCCTATCATCGAGGTAGTGCCGGACTAAATCATATTTTGCTTTTCCAGGACTGCCAGATTTTGTTGATATAAGTTGCAAGTGAATGTTCTTTCCATCTTTGCATACCCTGCACTCTGAAGATAGTGTTGCTCCCTTTCATAGTTGCATACTACTGCCATCGCCAAGGAAGGGTATACTTGCGGCACAACTCAGCTAGACAACGATATCAACAACACACTCTCTACAATAGAGACAGGCACGGAATATATTACCCAGCTAACCTTTGAATCGACAGATCAGCTGCAGCAAGTAGCGAGGTACCCACATGACACGGACACTGAATCAAGCGAGGCTGACCAATCCCCAGGATACTACCCAACTCCACCTCAGTCACTGATGCAAGACACGGACAACACCTATGAAGATACTTACCTCCTTAACAAGTTTGCGCTGTGCACCATGGACTATCTGTAGTTCCTCTACTGTTCAGAGGTTCCTGCTCACAGTGAATGTCCTGCCTCTCCATCAGTCCCCTGCCTACTCATTAGTACTAATAGTATATATGTCTTCATGTTGCCACTGGAACTACCTGCTATATCAATGTACTCTTACTACCTATGGTTAACGATCTATGTGATGATCGAACTGTTGTAATTCGGGCCTACTTATCCTGTAGTTTTATTCGTGTAAACTAAATCGAGTGGTAGCTGCAAGTAATGTTCTATATTACTACTGTTTATCATACCATTTTGCACGCTGCATACCATGTCATCGGCGGGTGGCGCGCGGCGAAGCCGCGCCGGGGGATCTAGTTTTAGGTGATGGGAGGGGACTATCCCGGATCCAGGAAAATCCGAGATAAGGCAAGAATCCGACATATGTTGGACAAATCCGACATGTGTTGGTCAAAACAAACGTGCAGGTGGCTCAAACCAGGATATTGGTGGATCAGGCCGACAGGCCGGTGTTTCGGCCGGCATAAGCGTCTTCCTCTACTGCTACAACAACACTACCTTGTGAGTATCAGTTATATGTCTGCGTCACTCTTTTAAATAGTCTCAAACAGTGCTCGGGGACTCTCCCCTCTTTTCTGCTTTGCTTAGTTGTTTTCCCCGGGGCCAAGATGTCTTGACCCGGGGACTGGCTGGTCAGTCAGTTCTGCTTCTTCTCCTAGATCTAGAAAGGTGACTCGGGGACTCGGTTGAGTTCGAGTCTGTATCCTAACGCATAGTTTTGCTGCTAGACTTAATTTTGTCTGTTAAATAGAGTTGCTGTTTCCATTAAATGTTTGTTGTGTGTATGCTTGAACTAACATTGAAAGGTGATATCGGCTTTACCGAGAGAGTATTCAATCCCGAGATCATGGTTTTATCGGTTATCTCGGGTTGCCCAAAATATCATAGCATTATCGGTATTCTCCAGATCGCCGTTTATTTCGGTGTGCAGATATATCTCAACATCACCTCATATCTCAAATCGCCGTTTATTTCGGTTTGCCAAGATATCACGGCATCTATCTCATATCATCGAGTGTCTCATGATTGCTGTCTTTATCGGCTTAATCAATTATCATGATTCTTCAATTATCCGAGTTTACCAGAGTATCATAGCATCATTATCTCAGCATAATGAGTCAAAAGGTATCTGATCTCACTGAGTGTTACGTGTTGAGAAATGTCTCAGCTCGTCATCTGACAAGTGCCTATGAAGGCAATATGTCGGATTTAGCCAATGACGGCTATATGTCGGTTCAGCTAAGGCTGCCAGCATATTTGTGCGGTAAAAGCCCAAAGTGGCTAAAAACCGACATATGAGATATGCCCAGAGAGGCCGAGATACCGAGACATATGAGATATGCCCAGAGAGGCCGAGATACCGAGACATATGAGATATGTCCGTGCAGACATATGCTCCGAGACATATGAGATATGTCCGTGTAGACATATGCCTTCGCTAATGCCCATAGTGGCTGAAAACCGACATATAAGAGACACATGAGATATGCTGGTGACATGCACCTTCGGTAATGCCCATGATGGCTAAGAACCGACATATAATGATGCCCATGCTGGCAAGATATTTCTTATATGGAGATTTTGGTATTGGATATTTGTTTTTGTAAGTCTGCACGCGACTCTGCGAGTCCCCCGTAGCCTCAGGGACTAATGTCGGGGATGTAACCCCGGTACCCCAGAGTTATGGGGTGGTTGTGTTAGTAAAAGAGATAAAAGCAGGATTTAACGAGTGAAAGGTAAAGAAAAAGGCCAAAGGCCACCACCTGGGCCGAGTTTGGCAGTAATCAGGCGGAGATGTCCTTTGCTGGGCTGAGTCACAGCCGAACCTCGGCTGGTCCGAGGTGTCTCAATTCGGAAGGACCGAGTTCCCTGAAGCAGACCGAAGTACCAGTCTCGGATAGACCGAAGTAATGCTTACCTCGGATCGGGCCTCTGCCAGGCCGGATGTGCTAACCTCGGCGGGCCAAGCGGCCGGGCCTCGCCTCGGTGGGCCGAGCTGGCCGCGCTGCCTCGCTGCGCCTCGGATGGGCCAAGGCTTCCCCAGCCCTGGGCGGGCCGACCTCTCCTCTGCCCTCGGACGGGCCGGCAGCTGCCTTACCTCGGTTGGACCAGCATCGGTGAATCCCGGGCAGGCCGGCCTTGGGACGACTTCGCTCCATCTCGGAGCGGACCGAGATATCCGCGCCAGGCGGACCGAGATATCCACGCCAGCCTCGGCTGGGTCTCCCAGGACCAAAGCATCGGTGGAGGCACGGGATCGAGGCCGCCAGGCCACTCCTTCGCTCGACGCCACACCTCGGTAATCCATGGACCGAGATCACCAAATGCTCCTTCGACCAGCATCGCTGCGACGCCAAGCCTCGGGCCAGGATCGACCGAGGTCTCCAGTACCTCGGCCTCCACTCCAGCGCAACACTTGTCCGAGGTCTCCAACGCCACCTCAGGCCAGTATCGTTGCCGAGACTACATCCAGCTCTCTCGATGAGTACAAGATGCCATCTGCCATCTCCAGGAGACACGCACAAGTGGACAAGGTGATGACACACAGGCTGCATGGCTACAGTGCCCATGATGTGACTAGAGTACAGATCGTGACATAGGCAGCAGTGCGGACAGGACCCCAGTGGTCAATTCACCAACAGTGTTGTACAGTACGTGTATAGTGTGTTGGTGGGGCCCCCTTGTCCCCTGGGCTCCCCTTTATAAGGAGCACCAGGGGGAACGCTCCAGGCAGCTCCCGCACGGGCTCTCTTGCCCCTTGGGCTCATTCTCCCCCGCTCTCTCTGCTGGCTCCCTTGAGCACCTCTCCATAGCTCGCTCCATAACAGCTCGAGGAGCATTTGTACAGACCGTATACAGAGAGAGAAATACACCAGATAGGCTAGATGCTGCAGTAGGGGTTTTATCTCTCACGAGAGCCCCGAAGCAGGGTAAATCCTCGTGTTCATCTGTTCTTCCGTGTGCGCTCTTCAGCGCGCTATGCCTCCCCGAATCCTCTAGCGTCCATCGGCCCCAAACATAAGCCTACCCCTAGGCATCTGTTGTTTCATACCACGACAAAATCCCCTCTTATCCCCACTCCTCCCATCCCCTATAAAACCCTTGGAGTAAACAAGGCCTAAGCGATGTAAGCACCGCATCTCACGGGTAATTCATTGGCACAAGGGACAACCTCACTCAAACTTCACACTTACAAAATTTCGACTTAATTAGGGTTAGGGCCAAACAAACAGGATTTACATTTTGAGAGGGGGTGACTACTAATCCTATCTATAACCCTACCAATTGCATGCTTAATTGATCTCAACATTATAATTATATCTTTAATTGATGTAAAAAATATAACTGCATGCTTAATTGACTGCAGGTGTGGGAAAAATGGAGGTCCGGAACAGCAGCGGAGATAGCGGACGCATCGCTAGGCAAACACTACCCACGGTCTGAGATGCTCAGTTGCATGCACATCGGGCTCCTCTGTGTCCATAAGAAACCGGAGATGAGGCCCGAGGCGTCGGAGGTCGTGCTGATGCTAAGCAGCCAGTCCACGTCACGACGGACACCCTCTAGGCCGGCGTTCTACTCCGGCCCCTCCACCAGCGGGGTCGCCTCACGTGTTAGTAGCGGAAACGTCTCAGAGAATGATGTGACCATGTCCGAGCTTCAACCCAGGTAGCTGGATGGAGAAGATGGAAAAAGAAGAAGGTTCTACTAGTAAATTTGGTACAACCGTACAAGAGTACATATAGTACTACCTCCAATCCGAAAAAGGGTCGTGACACGACATTTTGCGAAAACACCCTCCAGGATTTTGCACGTCAGCCCGTGGTCTACGCTGACGCCGCTCGCTCACCCGCACAGCCCCGCACTCGCACTCTGTCCATCTCCCTCCCTACTCCGCCGCCGAGCGTCCTCTCTCTGCTCCTCCTCGCCTGGCCGGCGCCTCGCCGCCCGATCTCCTCCCCGCCTCGCCGCCCGATCTCCTCCTCGCCTCGCCGCGCTCCCCTGCTTATTCCCTCGGCCCCTCGCGCTGCGGTTAGACGGAAGATTTGACCTACGCCCGGAGCCGCTCGCCGCTCTTTTCTTGGTCGACTCCGTCGAGGAATCGCAGGATCCGGCGTCGGCGAGGCCGGATCCGGCGGCTGCACGACCGGACGCGCCGGGTCTTGGTGGCTGCTCTCCCCCTTGGCAACTGCGCTCAGCCTACTTGGCGGCGGCGTGGTTCAAGCTGTCGCTCGCGAGATGCGGCGAGGAGCGCCGGTGGTTCCTCGAGACGTCCGCGGCTCAAGCCGCCGCTTGCGGAATGCGGCGACCGCGCGCCGGCGGTTCCTCGGGACGGCCGCGGCGGAGATGCAGTTGCGTCGTGGTTCACACGCTGTGATATTTGTATATGAGAGGGACTTTTTTGTAAATTTACATTTGTACACATGCTGCGAATCTTTTTTCGGATCGGAGGGAGTAGCAGCAATGAAAAAATGATCGATGCTACGTAGGCGACAATATTATGGCCTCATAGGGTAGTTTCTCGTGTTTCAGCTGATCATGGTTTCAAATTCCTAAGAATAAAAATTTGAAGCAACCTGCTCATTTGACCAAACATTGGATCGAGTAACAAATAAAAAAGAACCCAAAAGAACAATCCAATAATACCTGCCAAACTAGAGAAGTTCATTCTTTTTTGCAACCCTCATCCTTGCGCGTCCATCGTGGTAGGCTATAGCTTCATGCTTGTGGTTGCTTCAGCAATTTCCTTTGGTATCTCCACAACCTACTTCTTATCATCCAGATCCGTTATTATTCAAATGGAGCCTCTAGTTTGATTCATAAGATAAAATTCAGAATGTGGTTCTTATGGGCGTTTTAAAAATTCCAAATCCAATAACCATTTTTATGGGTGTTTTCGGGGTAAGTTCTTTGACATGGACATAACATTTAGTTCATGTTGCCATTCCCTCATCCAGAGGAGAGTACACTCAAGGTTTTGGGTACCGGTTTGATTTTTTCTCGGAGGGGGTCGGGATTGTCGGTAACCATGGTTACGGGAGAAATACCGAACGAGATTCAAAAACAAAATTTGAATTCAAACTACGAGAATTTTTTAAATGAAACAATTTTGCACTAGATGGAATAATTTTTTAAATGTATCACCATATCCCTAGGGTTTGGGACCCCTTTTGATGCACAATGGATTATGTATGCCCAAAACTCTAGATTCGACTAATCATTTATTTGGTAACGCTCAAAGAGTGGGAATTGCCATTCTAAATCTTCTTAAACATCTTGAAAACTCGACCCAAAATCTCAACACCTAATATATTCCTCTTTATTCGGTTGGTTCACATGTCTTTATGCAGGGGCATCTAGTGGGGGACTGGGGGTTGCCATGGGTGTTATGGCACCCCTCCAAAAAATGCAAAATAGTTTACACAATTTAAATTGCACATGTTATCTAATAGTTCAAAGAAAATTTAACACTATTTGTTGGAAATGTGAAGATAGTTAGACCAAATTATACTATTTTTTTATTCGAAAAAAGTATAATTTGGTCTAACTATCTTCACATTTCCAACAAATAGTGTTCAATTTTCTTTGAACTATTTACAGTGTAATATTCACAAAATTTGAACCCATGTAGTAACGATGCATTGTTCATGTAAATTCTGACAGCCCCAATATTGTGAACCTAGATCCGCCACTGCCCTTATGGGCTAGCCTCTGCCTCTTCCCATAGGCCATAAAGTAAAGCTACCCCGAAAAAAAAAAGTAAAGCTACCGGAAGAAAATGAAACAAACCGAACATAAACGAGCGGTAGCACTTTATTTTTGCCAGAAGGAACTACCCAGCAAATGGGCCGGACCATATGCGCCGTTCCAGCTATCAAGCCTAGCCCAGCAAGGACCAGGATCAATCTTGCCTAAGATCCAAACGCGGCCTGCTCTACCACCCGAGCCCTACAGCTGCCGTCGTGCCGCACCTAGCGGCGTCAGCGCCGACGCCTCACTTCCATGCCCCTGTTCCCCAACCTCTCACACGCGTCGCCGCCATCGCCGTTCCCGTTCTTCCTCGCCGGGACATCGCGTTCCTACTGTCTCCACCCCGTCCGCAGTTGAGTTTTGAGGTATGAGGCTGTTTTCATCCAGCTATTAGTTAAATCCCACTGAGTGACCTTCAAAACTTCTTGTGTGTGTACAGGTGCACGGCGCCCACCATGTCGACGCCCTCCGGCTCCGGCTCCGGCGAAGCCGACGGAGCCAAGGGAGACGCCCCCGCTGCCTCCACGTATTACGACGTTTACGGTCCCGACGTACGTTATTTTCTGCCGTCTTTGTTTTCCCCTCTTTGGGGGGTAAATTAAGGTTTCACTGTTAGTTGAACCGGGGAGGTTTCTAATCACCTGGAGCTGTGTCAGTCTGTTGCTAGGAAAGGCTGTGTTTTCGTTTCTTTATTTGCTGATGCTGGAAAAGATTGTAGTTTTTAATTTTGACGCAAAGTACGCAACTGGTGTTTTGGAGTTTTAGTCTGTTATTAAGAGTGGAATAGAGGGTCAGGGGATTGCAACATTAGACTGTTATTGTGACTCATGGTGAAGATGGCAGTTTTGGGTGATTGTTGCTAGTGGGGCTGGGTGTCAGATCCCGCTAGTCGAGATCGACAGAAACTCCCGATTGGAGACCTGCTAGTCAGGATTTGGCTAAGGAAAGTAAGAACAGCTAAGGAAGCTAGGGTTTGCTCATAGCAAATTTGTTATTCGATACCTTGTCGTTCCCCACGAGCTGGGCATATATGCCAGTTTAGTTACAACAGGGAAACAGTAACTAAGACAGATAAATTAACTAAAAAGAGTAAAAACATCCAGCTGTCTCCGTCGGTACCCCGAAGGGGTATGCAACTCTATGTTCTGGAGAATAGCCCGACTGAAGATAACTGAAGATACGAAGTATCTGACACTTCTCCCTCCTCGAAACTACACTTGCCCTCAAGTGTTATGATCAGGGAACCACGTCGTCAAGGTTTTGGTGTATCTTCCTGTTGATCCGGTGTCGTTTGTGGTTTGTTGGTATCTTCTTGTGGGAGATCATGGAATTCTTCCTCTTCCCGTTCTTGGAAACTATCTGCTGTCATTAAATTCAATGACTTGTATTGTTGGCAGCGATGTCCAAAGAACCACTTCTGACCACAGTATTTACATTTCCCAGGCTCATTGAATTTAGCTTCAGGTCTAGTCCTTGGGTTGTCAAAATCCTTCTTAGGATTGTTGTCAGGATTGGATGTTGGCCTAGGGTGAGTTGGGGCAGTTAAATTGGATTCGTTTGCTGCATTCAATCTTCTGTTATGGCTTTGAGCTGTTGCTTGCATGCCCAGCTCCATATCTCTTGCATAAGCTACAGCCTCATACAAAGAAGCAGGTTTAAGGGGTTTCATGTAATGCTTGATTTCACCCCTTAATCCATTGATGTAACACTTGATATAGTATGTTTCTTTAACATCAGGATTTTCCTTGCGGTAATTTGCCATCTTCTCTTCAAATTTGTCTGTATATTCATTGACAGTGGTATACCCTTGTCTGATGGAATTGAACTCTTCGACAGCCTCATAAGAGCTATTAGCTGAAAATCTCTGCACCACAATGCCACAGAAATCCTTCCACGAGAGGTTTTCTTCCAGTACTCCAGAATTCCTCAACCAAGTGTCAGCTCTGCCAGTGATATACATCTGTGCATAGTCAAATTTGGCATTTTCAGGAACATAGACCATGGCAAAGTATTTTGCAGTCATTCGGAGCCATTCTTCAGGGTTGTTTCCATCGAAGCGAGGGAAATCCATTTTAGGAGCCTTAGCAATGGACTTGTAAAATTGAGCATCACGATCAAATTCTTGATTTCTACCTCCTCTATTGTAGTAACCTCTGTCAGGAGGCTCACCCTGTCTCGGATAGTGATTTGGTTCATGCTGATGGTTGTTGGGTGGTAGATGGTGTGGTTGGTTTTGTGGAGTGTTTGGGGGTGGAAGGAATGGCTGTTGGGTAGATGGTGGCTGTGGTGTTGGTTGGGTATAGAGATGCTGCCAGTTGGGTAGAGAATGGGGGTAGTGGTGTGGGTTGAAAGGGTTGGGTGGGTCTGGGTGTGGGGGTAGCTGGTAGTTGTGGTTGAAATTGTGGTGGTGAGTAGGGTTCTGGTTCCATTGTGGGTAATTGTTTTGTTGCTGGGGGGATGGGTAGTAGTTAGCATGCTGTGGAAGGTGTATGGGACGAGAGTGACCACTACCACGCTCTTGATCGACTTGCTGCTGTCGCAAATTCTCGGCAGCTGTTGCTTGTTCTTGGTGCTTCAATTTCTCTGCAGCCACTGCTTGTTCTTGCTGTTTGTCTGCAGCCGCTGCTTGTTGTTGCAATTGGTCTGCCACTGCTGCTTTTCCTTGATCATCAAGTTGCTGTTGCTCAATTTCGACTGCTTTCTGTTTCTCGACTGCACGTTCTCGACCGGCAAGCAATAGAGACTCTAATCGAGAGAATTGTGCAGACAAAGCAGTTACCTTTGCTTCCACTCCATCAACTTTGGATCCAATTTCTTCCGTCCTGGTGCTGAGGTGCTCCATGTCGAGCTTGAGAGCGGCGAGTTCCTGTGTGTCCGCCGGCTCGTTGTGCTTGGATTTGCCCATCCTTGCGCTTCCGGAGGCAGCAGGGAGCACGTCGAGCGGGGGCTCGGGACGGCAGCCGGTCACGACGCCACGGAGGAGGCCGGAGCAGGGGGAGTCGCCGGCGGTGGGGTAGAGACGAGTCCGGGTAGGTCGGCGTCGTGTTGGAGCTATGTCCGGGGTGGGGGACGGGGATGCTGCTGGCGGTTGTCGTCGGCCCGACGTCAACGGGACAGGGGAGGGCGGAGCAGGACGGCGGAGGGGCCCGTGGTGTTTGGGGACGAAGATGAGGCGACCACGCGCGGTGGGGAAGCAGGAGGCGGCGGGAACGCACGGCCAGGGAGGACGGCGACCTTGCCGTGGCGGAGAGGTCCGGCCCAAGGAGGAGGTCGACGTGGAGGCGGAGAGGGCAGAGCCGCGCGACGCGGGGCGGACGACCTGGTGACGGCCGGGCGCGCGGTGTAGGAGAGGAAAGCACGGGCGGCGGCCGGGGCCCCGGTGGAGATGCGGGCGGTGGCGGACGGGGTCGCGGTGCGAGTGGGGGTGGATCTGCGGGTGGGCAGAGCCGCAGCTAGCAGTGATGGAATTTGTGGATTTGTGGAGAGGGCACTCGCTGCTCTCGGATTTGTGGATGGAAGAAAAATTTGGCCAAGGATTGAGATGCTCTGATACCACTTTGTCAGATCCCGCTAGTCGAGATCGACAGAAACTCCCGATTGGAGACCTGCTAGTCAGGATTTGGCTAAGGAAAGTAAGAACAGCTAAGGAAGCTAGGGTTTGCTCATAGCAAATTTGTTATTCGATACCTTGTCGTTCCCCACGAGCTGGGCATATATGCCAGTTTAGTTACAACAGGGAAACAGTAACTAAGACAGATAAATTAACTAAAAAGAGTAAAAACATCCAGCTGTCTCCGTCGGTACCCCGAAGGGGTATGCAACTCTATGTTCTGGAGAATAGCCCGACTGAAGATAACTGAAGATACGAAGTATCTGACACTGGGCTGAAACTTACGGATATGTGTATTGATGTTTGGGAGAGTTTCCTCAAAGGCTTGAAGCTTGGATACCTACAGATGAATACAATGCAGGCATAGTGGATTGCTTAACTGAACTTCTGTGGCACAAAAGAGTAGACTGATTGCTTGTTTGGTAGAATAGTGTGCTTCCTCTGTCAAATAAACACTTGAAATTTGATGAATACGATGTGTATTTTGATATCTGAGTTTGCTGACACTAAAACCTTTTATGTGTGCTCTGTGATCAAGTGTTTGAATTGAAGTCTATATGATATAAATGGACTATTAGATGAAGTAGCATGTAAGTTTAGTTTGCATTCACTAATTTTATGAGACATTTATCATATTGGACATGTGGATATTTGCTCATTGGTTTATTGGTCAAGAGCACTCTTGTGCTGCTGACTTTACTGATCAACACATTTGCTACTTGAAGCTATGCCTTATTTCTTGCTGAGCTAATTCTTGTACTGTTGTGTTGCTTCATCCTATCCAGGCCAAACCTGATGTTATTTTTAAGGAAACCACTTCAGCTTCCACATTGAATTTGCAGGTTCCTTTCATACCAAAAAACAACATGCAAATTCACCTCTTGTTTTTTGTATTGTAACACATTATTTGTTTGTAACACAGGATGTCCAGGGGCTAGTAACTTGGGTTATTGGTGAAGGCATGCTGCCTTCCTGGGTGTTTATCAAAGTAAATTCTGTTTCTTTGTCCTTTTTACTTTGTGGAGCACTTGATTTTCCTTTTTTACTTTCCACTGTATGTACTAGTCATTATAAAAGAACAACTGAGTTTGTTCTGTTACATATTTTTCATGTCTGTACTTTGGACTGAGAACAACCTGCTATTTAATTACTGTAAAGTCTATCTTAGACACACGTGCAACATTCTTTTAACCTAGTAAAATTGTAAAATTCATAAAAAAAACATTGGCAATTCATGATAGCAATAAGTAGATGTCGATTTGCAGTGAGCATCGATACTTAATTTGCACATGTAATGTTGGCTTTGGTGATTGCGTAATATTATTTGGTGCTTCAGAATCCCTACCTCTTCTTAGCACTAAGTTTTGCTTGTCTTTGATGTTCAGAACAAGCCTCTTATCCCAAAAGTTGTCCTTCTCTATGTTCCTGGCCTCGATGCAGCTTTATACATGTCGCAGTCCCGCCTCCTTTCTTCTTTGAAAGAATTGTGCGGCAATCCAAAACCTGTCCTAGCTTCAAGGTTTGTGCATTGAACAGACGACCTAGATTTTTTGCCCACAGCCTTTTGTATTCTGGTGTATCATTAGTACAATATTGGCAGTATTCCCAAGTCAATCCACTACACTTGTTATGGCTAACTTAATTTTTTCTGGCAGTCGTGTACCAGATGAAAGGCATACCATTGACGCACTCCTAACATGCAGAGTAAAGCGAAAGCGCCAGTCAGAAACATCAAACCAAATGTATGAATCTGATGGAGGTATTATATGAGATCATGGCTCCTAAATATTGTGTTTTGCATTGGCCCATACTATATGATTTGGTCTGCTATTCTGGTGGTAGCCACTAGGCACTGGAAAAAAATCCGAGATTGATTAAGATTCTATTTTTGAAGATCATGTGACTCATTTCACTGTTCCCATCCTTTCTGGGGTCGTTTACTTCTTACAAAATTGCCATTTTTACTTGTAATATGAGCAGTGGCCACCTTTTCATCAATACCATTTTTAACTGTTATTCATTTACATTCTGTCATGTTATATCTTATGTTTTAAATGTCACATGCTAGCTATCATTATAATCTAATGTAATGTTACAGCAGAAGTTTCTCGCCAGCCCAGGGTTGAGAGTATAGCCAATTAACCAGATATGTTTCATGCTATCATCTATCGTTTATTTTCCTAAGCTCAAGATGTCTTCTCAAATCTCTCTAGCCAATTATTCCTTCTCTAGTTTAATGTTGGTTCACCTGTTTATTTGTACACTTACTGAAATTAGAGTATGAATCCCTTTCCTATGACAAGTGAGCACTACTGACACCAATTTTTTGTGTGTGCAATTTCCTTTTTTTGTGTTTAAGGTAAATTATCAAGTCTGGAGGACCTAAGAGATAAACCATTTCCTGTTAAATACTACACACTTTCTGAGAAAGACTTAGAAGATAATGGTTACTCATTCCGTTTACCAGGTTAGTTTTTTCTGTCTTTGGCTTCGCCTTCCATTTTTATGCTTGGATGCTAATTTTTAATTCGCCAAAAAATCAGGTTTTGTCCCTACGGTTCCAGCTCCTACAGGCTCTTCTCCATATGAAATTCTCGCACTTGACTGTGAGATGGTAATACGATTTTCTGTTTCTTGAACGTTTAAATTATTGATGTACTTTTTGAGGCCCTTGTTTGATTGTTCATCCAAAAAAATCTTGTGCCACTGCCTATTTCTTATTCTAATATTCGTTAAAAACAAAATAATATTATTTTGCAAACCTTTACTTTTCAGTGTGTGACGGCAGCTGGATTTGAACTTACAAGAGTGACATTAGTCGATATTAAAGGAGAGGTATGGACATTACTATTATGAGGTTCCTTTGAAGCCCTCTCACAGTCATGCTTGACTTGAATTTCTGTTTCCTTTTGATCAAAGTGATCTTAATTTAAAAAGATAAATATTCCTTCTTTATATGTGCTTGGATGAGCCATTATATTGTTCATAGTTCAGTGCACATAATAACTATTCTTGCAATCTCTTCAGGTGGTACTGGATAAACTAGTTAAGCCTGCCAATCCAATCACTGATTACAATACAAGGTATATGATGCCTTTACTTCCTTTCTTGTAGGGCTAGCACGAACTATATTGTGGTGTTCAGTCATTTTTCTCGACGTATTTATGTTATAAATTTTTAGTTCTGCTATATGTGGATTGTTAGGAATTTTTACCTTTGTTTCAAACACATGTATTGTAGTAGTACTAATATGAAATTCTAATTTATCAATGAAATTCCATTGTCCTAATTTTTGCCTTCATGTTTCTGTACAGTTTTTCCCCATATACGCTCTGATTGATAGGTTTGAGTTTATTCTTCATTGTGCAGGTTCAGTGGAATCACTGCTGAGATGCTATCAGATGTGACCACAACCCTCCAGGACATTCAGGTCAGCTATTTCTAATAATCTCGTGATTTTTTTGTGTGTGTCATCATTTCGTCATACTTTGGCTGACACCATTGTATTCTCTTTCCAGGAAGAGCTTGTTGGACTTGTGTACAAGGAAACCATTCTTGTTGGGCATTCTTTGGAAAATGACCTTATGGCATTACGGATATCTCATGACTTGATCATTGATACTGCTGTTTTGTACAAGTATAATCGTGGCCCTCGCTGTGTTAAAGTTGCTTTACGTGTTCTGGCAAACAAATATCTTAGCCAGGAGATCCAGAACTCAGGGTCTGGGCATGACAGCGCGGAAGATGCAAGAGCTGCTCTAGATCTTGCCCTTTTGAAAATCAAATATGGTAAATCATACTTTTCAGAATTTATTTAATTTATTTTCCAGCTATTATTTCCTTGAATGCATACCTGCATATGAACTGAACATGATAATCCCATGTTTTTTGGTATTCCATTTGTCCACTTTATTGCCTTTGTGTGGTAATGTCTATCATCTGATATCTAGTTCAACAGGTCCTGATTTTGGCTCTCCACCATCGTTTTCCCGACGAAATCTGGCTTCCATTCTGCATGAAAGTGGGAAAAAGTGTTCCCTCATAGATGAAGAGTATGTTCTTAATCGCTATTCAGATGCTTCTTGCAATTCAATTGCAGTTTTCTCAGATGATGATGCCCTCTCTAGATCAATGAAAGAGGTTAGCACTATAGTTTTTTAGTGGCAGTATTGCCTCCGTATTCTTTTTCAAGTGTTCATTAGTTGCTAAAATCTCACTGCAGGTAAAGAAGGACAAAATCAGCTTTGTCTGGACTCAGTTTTCAGGACTGATTTCCTTTCTACGTAAAAGAGCTCAAGATCCCGAAAGAGTGAAATCCTGTGTTGCAGAGGCTATCGCATTGAAAACCTGTGATGCAAAAACTGCCCGGAAAAGAGCGAAGGACCAAACGTGTCCAGAGTTGAAGGGAATTTTGTGTGAATTGGACAAGAAAATTAGAAAATTACACAGTACGCTGCCTGAAAATGCTATGTTTATCATATGCAGCGGTCATGGGGATACTCCTTTGGTACAAAGGTAAACCTATTCAGGAAAATAATTTCATGTTTCCCCTTCCTAGTTTGAGTTGGTCTTTAGCTGCTTATACACTATTACTTGAGTTGCAAAACTGTTTGACAATGTAACCTACTTAGTAACCATGTTATGCATGCAGATTAAAGAAAATGCTTAACCACGGAGAAGAAGAAACAGTCGAAAGCCGGGAAAATATTGTCCATGCATTGGAAGATCTGCAAGCTCAAGCGGAAGTTGCCCTATGCTTCTGTTGTGTCAAGAATTAGCTGTAATCAACTTGTCTTTTCTTCCCAGCATGTTTTGGAAATGGAACACAATCCCTCATTCTGAGTTTGCATAGTTGGGTATCCTCAACCATGTACTTACAAGCATCCGTTCAGTTGTTGCAGCCTTGCAGGAAGGATGGATTCAGGTGCTGCATCCTCACTGATATAAATGAACCATCAGTTTTGGAGATCGATGTAGCTTACAAATGACTTGGTTAGTTTTAGGAAGGATGGAGTCGTGCATGGATCCTAATCGACTGACATGAAGACTTGGCTATGCATGGATTCAGCTTTGAAACACGACTTCAACTTCGAAGTCCCAGATATACCTTTTGATTTTTTGGTGGGCTGGGATGATAAGTTGTAGATTTTTGCATATCACTGTTCAGGTTTCAGGAAGTTGGCCAGGCTATAGATAGCGACCGTAGCCCTCATAGTGCTTAATGTAATTCTTTCCCTCACAAAAAAAAAATGTTTTCAGGCATATTAGATAGGTAACATTTGACACAAGATGCAAGTTTCAGCGCATAGACTGACGAGGACAACGCATTCTTGTGCGTGTCCTCGTCTCGCTCCGAATTTGGAGTGAGTTTCCCTTCTATCCCTTTCAAATGCATCTTGCGCAGAAAAAAATCCTCTTCTCGCTCCGAATTTGGAAGTGGCACCGATAGAGTAACAAGAAGTCAATGATCGTAGGGTGGGTGACGTGGACCGGACGCCCTGCTCCCAGGACAAGGACGAGGCATACAAATTAAATTAATGGGAAGCATCAAGTTGACCAGGTGCAACTATTGTGCAGGCAGCACGATTAAGCAACCGTTTACAAGTAAGGAGTACATGCAGTTGATGATTGATTCATCAAGTCGGCACAAAAAAGAAAAGAGAGAAAGCAAAGCGTGGTACGGTGGTACTGTAGTACTAGGCCGACGAGCTGGAGTCGCCGTCGTCGTACACTGCTCACTCCGTCGATGTCGATCCATCCATATGCATATGTGAACAACTCGATCGAGGACACACATCTTCGTTGCGCTTGATACAATTCGCAAAAAGTCTCTGCAGTGCCTGGATACTGGATTTTTTTCTTCTCTGAGACGCGGGTCAACGTCGATCGATCCCTCTTACATCTAGCCAGTCAGATAAGTGGAAATTGCCGCTCCGTTGGGGAATTTTCAAAACTCGTCAGTCGATCGATCGCTCTTACATCTAGCCAGTCAGATAAGTGGAAATTGCCGCTCCGTTGGGGAATTTTCAAAACTCGTCAGTCGATCGATCGCTCTTACATCTAGCCAGTCAGATAAGTGGAAATTGCCGCTCCGTTGGGGAATTTTCAAAACTCGTCAGTCGATCGATCGCTCTTACATCTAGCCAGTCAGATAAGTGGAAATTGCCGCTCCGTTGGGGAATTTTCAAAACTCGTCAGTCTCTCTCAGCAAAAGGTATCCGGTGATCGAGCGATCCGAAGCCAGATAGGAGACCAGTCCATCGTCATCATCGCATAAAGCCTATGAACACATGCATGTATTTTGCGACTTGTAGTAGGAGTGCTTATTTTTCAGGCTAAATGATACTGTAATTACATAAATGAAATAAAATTCTTAAGGTAGGTAGGACTGGGAACATATAGATTCTTTATACTGGCACGAAATCAAGTCGTTGGACACAGTAAACATCTTGCCACTCAACTCACTCTGCCCATCCATCTACCAACATAACACGAGTGCTGCTGTCAAAAAAATAAAATAAAGAGTGCTCTACTACTACAGAGTACAGACTTCTGATGATGCATGACTCCACCTAGCAAAGTACTCCGCTCCACTTCAGAGAGCGCGGCGGCAAGGACTACGAGGCGAAAAGCAGAGGCGTGCCCCGGCCGTAGTATGTAAAGCCGTGTAGGACACGGTGCGGCACACACTGATGGCGATGGCAGTATACCCATTCTGAGCTTCTGGCATTTCTGAATGTAAGGGCGTCTAGTCTAAAATATAAATATCTAAGAGCATCGCTGGCCGATCCCCAAAAATCGGTTAGAGGAGAAAAATGTGGGCTTTTGTTTTCTATAAACTGCAGCTAACTGAACCCTCAAAACCTTTAGAGGAGATTTTTTTCTCGAGAAGGTGCGACTCTTACACTGTGTTTGGATGTAGGAATTGGGGCTTGGAATCGCAAATCTGGAATTGCTGGAGCAGTTTCCATTGTTTGGCGTGGCTGTGGAATTCTGGGCTGGAAACGACTAGCAATTCCGCGCGAGACCCCGCCTACCTGTTCGCTCGGCTAAAACTTTCCGAGCTTCCACACTCGGAATCGCACGGAAACTCTGTTCGGTCCTCTCCCCGCGTACCTGTTCGCTCGACTCTCTCCTCTCGCTCGCGAACAGAGCTCGGTGCGGACGAGCTCGACCCGGAGCTTGCCCAGCACACGGCGGCGCCGGCGTCCCAGGTATTCCCTGCCTTGTCCCTCTCTCTCCTTCCCATCCCTCCTCTCTCTCCCTCCCTGGCTGCTGCGAGCCCCGCCCGTCTCCCACGTGTCCCCTTGCGCCGCCGGAACCCTAGATCGAGCGGGGAACGACGGCGGGGAAAGACGGCGGGAGGATCCTGTGTCGGCCGGGAATCATTCGCCGACGAGGCGCACTTCTGGTACTACGAGGTGGCGCCGCGGAAGGCGGTGGAGGCGGCGGCGAGGGACCTCTCCAAGCTCCGGGCCATGGGCCTCGTCGCCGGCGACACTGCCAAGGAGAAGAAGCTCTCGGTGAGCGCCCTCCTTCCCTCCTCAGATATCGATTGCGTGGTTCAGTTCCCCATTCGTGCTCCTTCCACACGAACAGTTTAGCACGATTGGACACGAATTTGGTGCTAATTAGCTAGTGGATAGTTTCGTGGTTACGCGAATTATCATCAAACTGAGCCCTGGTTTGTGTGGACCTATGGGTGCAGGAAGCCACGGAGCTGCTGTTTCAGGATTTGAGTCGGATGAAGGATGCAGAGGACGAGCTAAAGAAGAATCAGAAAGATGATTTGCTCTTCTGAATCGAGCGAGAGCTGTGTTGCCACCTTGTGACTTGATTTCGAATTTTTCAATGTTATTATGTGTGTAAAAAATATATCAATATTTGAATATACACATACAATTTTTTTTTGATATATGTAACGAGTTTTATATTGTTCAAACTCAACAAAACATCCAATTCCAAGATTTACACATCCAAACAGGAATTGAAATCGTGTGCTACTTTTGATTCCGGCCATAAATTTCATTCACAACCAAACTGCGGAATTAGAATTGGAGCCCATTTCCTTTCCATTTTGGAAATGGAATTGCTAGTCCAATTCAATTCCCAGCCAACTTTCTTACATCCAAACACAGTGTTATATTTACTCATCACCGCCGGCTGGAGAAAAAATTCCACACCTCCTTCTTCCCCACGAGCCGCCTCCCCCCTTCCCCACCAAATCAATCACCACCGCCACCTCCTAGCTCCATCCGCCACCATGGCCGGAAGCTCCCACCGTCGGCCCCCTCCGCCAATCCGGAGCGCGGATCGAAGCCACGCGCTGCACGGCGACTCCTCGTCCCGTCGCTCCTCCTCGCGTGTCGGCTCCTCCCGCGTTGAGCCTGGCTTCCCAATGACGTTGTCGTCGTTGTCGAGGAAGTACCTCAGCGTGCGCCAGCGGTCGTGGGGGACGTGGGTCGCCGAAATCACCGACCTGCACACCCACCAAGAAATTTGGATAGGATGCTGTCAAACGACGAAGCACGCGGCCTACACATACGATAGTGAGTCGCGGCGGCGCGGCTTAACTTCCCCGACGGCTGCCCCGACCCACCGGAGTTGGGGGCCGTCGACCCCGGAGTGACCACCGCACGCCAACTGCGGGAGGACCGAGAGGCACAGGAGCGCCTCGATGCATAGCGTGTCGACAAGGACTACATGGAGTCTATCTACCGGAAGTTTCCACAGCGTGTCGACGAGGAGCGATGCGAGTTAGAGGCGTACCAGGTGGCGCATCATGGAGGAGTGCCGCCGCACGATGGTGTGAGGCCATCTGGTGCAGTGCGCGTCAAGAAGGAGGTGTCCGCGGTGGTATGTTTTTTATTAAATGGCCATTTCGCTAACCTTTAGCTAATTGTGACCCTTCAAATAACTTTCAGCCACTTATGATATGGCCCTCGTCATAAAACGCCATAGAGTTAGGCGTTCTGAAAATCTCAGAAAACGCCATGCACTATGGAATATCCCTAGCCTGAGAAACGCAAAAATGTCTAAGTCCTTTGAGAAAAGCCATTTGATATTGCGTTTCCAGTCACAGAGGCTCTGAGAATCTCAGAATACGCCAGCCGCACTTTGAGATTCTCAGAGGCTGTGAGTTTGGAAACGCCACATCAAATGACTTTTCTCAAATTATTTAGAAATTTTTGCGTTTCTTAGGCTCGGGATACTCCATAGTGTATGACGTTTTCTGAGATTTTTAGAGCATCTGAGATTTTCAGAACGCCTAACTATGTGGTGTTTTTTGGCGAGGGTCATACCCGGCTGAAAGTTTTTTGACATGCCAGATTTGGCTAATAGTTTGCTTAACGGACATTTAGTAGAAAACATAATCCGCTGTGCGCGTCAAGGAAAAGTCGTCCGATGCGGGGCTTTCCGCACCGGTCATCGACCTCACCGATAACGACAACGAGAAGGTCAACTTCAATTTCTACGACGGAGTTGATTGAAAGGGGCTTGATAGGGCAAAGGTGTCCGATCTTTCGATGAGATGAAGATACGTCGATTCTGGTGGAGTTCGACCTTGGCGATCCGACTACTACGCACACGTACGCAGCGCCAATGCAATCGCTAAACCAATCTCCCGAGGTTACCAATCCTGCAGATGCACGATCGGCCTGACCAATAGGTCTAGTTCTACCTGCGATCGAGGAACAAGTAAGAACCAATATTGCAATCAAGAATTGCGGATATAAGATGAACTTTATTAAAAAGGTGGGATTCCGTAAGCGGTCTTAATCTGGTCGTTGGACACAAATCGAGTACACGAAGATGCAGCAATATGCTAGGCAGTCTTTTAGCTAAACAAAATCCGAATCTAAACGAAACCCTAGACGAGGTATATAAGGAGGAAAGGAGGGGGTTTTCGGCCAGACTTGAGAGTTGGCCGAATCCTACCCTAGATAGACTTTCCTTCCCTAATACGGACTCTAAAAACGCACTAAAACATCTGGTCCGAAATTACATGGGCTCTGGCCCATAAATAAAGGTGACGCAGCACCATATGGGACTATGGACGAAAATATGAAGTGTTGACTTGTGTATTTCGTCCAAGCCTTCAAGTGTCCTTATGGTGGCTTCAAGTTGCGGTAGTCCCCATTGGTGGCATCATCATCTCCGCTGTTTCCACTCCTGCTGTCATCTCCATCCACGTACATGCTCCATAGGTTGTCCCTCTCATCCATGCTTGGTCCATTATTCCTTTTGTTGTAGTTGACGGGCACGAGCTCTAGTTAACGGTCCTTGTAATTGAGGTGTTGTAGTAGTTGTGGTTGCGTCAATGGTAGGGATGTCCTCATCAGGGATAATGGCCGAGGCCACCAACGACGAGGAAAACGACGGCGCCTCGCTCGGTTTTTAGTTGAATAGGTTGTAGTTTAAACTAGTTTTCAGTTTGAACTAGTTTGTAGTAGTTTGAATCAAGTTTGTAGTGGTTTTAGGAACTAGTTTGTGTTAGAGTATAATGACCGGCTCTCCCTCTCGGACTTTTGGGATAACTAACTAGTGCAACAATTCAATGTGGTATCAGAGAAGAGGTCTCAAGTTTAAAACCCTGCTCATGAAGTATAAAAAAAATCTGTGGTCTGCATCGAATCCACGCTAAGACTAAAATAGCCAAAAAATATAAATATATTGTCTAACTCCTTCCATCAGTTCGGACATTTTATTGAGATGGCTAGTGCATCAATAGGGAGAGATTGATTTGGGGGAGAAATGGTGACAAGGGCGACCTCTTTCTGTCCTGGGCGCAACAAGGAAAAAAAAAGCAACTGAAGGCTCCTATCAGCATCAACGGGCATGTGCCGTTAGATATTGATCGAGGGGCGAGCGACGTGACCTCGCTAGAAGATAGAACGAGGTCCGTTGAGAAATAGAAATCGCGATTTCCGATAGTATATATAGCTAATAACTAATTACATATAACTGCATTAATAACAATCTGAACAAGGGTCTAATGCTATCATATTCTGAACTTTTGATGCGCTGCACTCAAAAGTATTACTGCATTACCAATCCGTGCAAGAAAACAATTCTGCAAGATGTGGCAACATCAACAGGTTGAGCCAGGGATTTTGTTGCAGAAAACAAGAAAGAAGCATGGGCCAAAGAAGTGGTCGAAAAAAATTCATCCGGCGCCAAGCCAACACAAGCGTTAACCTGGAGATAACCAATAAGTGTTTGATGAATCTCGCTCGGAGCACAATCGGTTGCTGGTGGTGGATATCACACAAACACACACAACAATATCACATGCACAAATATCTCGACCTCAGGAATTAAAACTGAATCTCAAGAGTTGTGGAATATAAACAAGTTGTGCACAAGGTATTAATTAAGCTTGACGACTGCTAAAGTGCATTGTGCAAGAAAAAATTCTAATTCTGCTATCACCAGAACTTGATTGTCCACGATAATGTGAGCGAGCGAGCCAAAGGGGCCAGTTCAGAACTCCCTCTAGTCTTCTTCCTGCTCATGCCGGCAAGTGAATGGCATGTTAAGCCCCATAGGAGACCCCCCGCACGGTATGATTCGTTGTACCATCCTGTCCTTGTCATTTCCACAAACAAACTTGCGACCCTTTGGGTGCAAGATGTCCAAGTAACCAGAACAGAATGCGCAGCTCTTCCTGTTCCGGCCAAGAGGCTCTTCTGCAACCCCCGGCAAGATGCATCAATCATATCGTACCAACCAGCTAACAGGAAGAAAAAAAAATAGTTTACATACATAACGATTATGGTGCATGCTTCAACTACAGGAATCATGACTAGACGTGGCTGGTGCGAGCAGACGGAGCTGCTGCTTCTGGGTGCTCCTGGGACTGGTGGTGGCAGGTCCGAGCAGACAGAGCTGCTGCTGGGAGGCTTCTCAGCTCCTGGGACTGGTGGCGAGGGGACGGAGATGCTGAAGGGTGGCTTGTAGTGCACCTCAGCAAAGAAGCGCTTGATCTTTTTGGTTTTGCGGCAGCGAGCCCAGAAGTTGACGTGATACCACATTTGGTCCCTGAAAGACGCACTGGATCCCATCAGAGGCTTCACAACATCAAACTCTTCACCCTGCACGGAGAGATCGATCGTACATGTCAGCTCGGGGCAGGAACAAATTGCGATGAATTCCAACTTGAATGAAGTGAACTGGACATACTGGGTGTTTGGCATTGTAATGGTAGAGAGCGTAGCGGACATGGTGAATGATGTTGAAGTCACGCTCCCTGCATCCAATGCAATTGGAGAAATTTGATTGATTAGTTATTTGTTCAATTGGTACAACAACAACAACAACAACAACAAAGACTTTTTTTCCCAAACAAGTTGGGTAGGTTAGAGTTGAAACCTATAAGATCTCGAAACCAGGTCATGGTTCTGGCACATGAATAGCTAACTTCCACGCAGCCATATCCATGGCTAGTTCTTTGGTGATATTCCAATCCTTCAGATCTAGATCTCTCTTATCAGACTCCTCCCATGTCAAGTTTGACCTACCACGACCTATGACCTATCTTAACATTCTCATCCCGCTTTATCCGTCCGGTATGTAATGGCGCTTCTGGAGGCCTACGTTCTATATGACCAAACCATTTTAGACAGTGTTGGACAACCTTCTCTTCAATTGGTACTACCCCAACTCTCTCACGTATATCATCATTCCTAACCCGGTCCTTTCTTGTGTGGCCACATATCCATCTCAATATGCGCATCTCCGCTACACCTAACTGTTGGATATGTCGTCTCTTGGTCGGCCAACATTCTACGCCATACAACATCGCAGGTCGAATCGCCGTCCTATAGAACTTGTCTTTTAGCTTTTGTGGCACTTTCCTATCACAGAGGACGCCAGAAGCTTGGCGCCACTTCATCAACCATCTTTGATTCGATGACTCACATCTTCATCGATATCACCATCCTTCTGGAGCATAGACCCCAAATATCGGAAGGTGTCTTTCTCAGGTACCACCTGTCCATCAAGCCTAACCTCTTCCTCCTCGTGCCTAGTAGTACTGAAACTGCACCTCATGTACTCAGTTTTGGTTCTACTAAGACTAAAACCTTTCGATTCTAGAGTCCGCCTCCACAACTCTAACTTTCTATTAACCCCCGCCCGACTATCGTCAATTAGCACCACATCATCCGCAAAGAGCATACACCATGGGATATCTCCTTGTATATCCCCTGTGACCTCATCCATCACCAAGGTAAAGAGATAAGGGCTCAAAGCTGACCCCTGGTGCAGTCCTATTTTAATTGGAAAGTCATCGGTGTCGCCATCACTTGTTCGAACACTTGTCACAACATTATCATACATATCCTTAATGAGGGTAATGTACTTTGTTGGGACTTTGTGTTTCTCCAAGGCCCACCACATGACATTCCGTGATATCTTATCATACGCCTTCTTCAAGTCAATGAACACCATATGAAGATCCTTCTTCTTCTCCCTGTATCTCTCCATAAGTTGTCGTACCAAGAAGATGGTTTCATGGTAGACCTCCCAGGCATGAAACCAAATTGATTTTTTTACATGGAAAAAAAATACAAACTGCAGTGGTGCAAGTGGATATTGTGTAATCAAACTTAATTGCAGTCGTTAACACAATACAGCATAAGATCTTTTAAGTAGGGATCTGGGGCTTCCAGATTTTACACGGCTGATTCCTAAAGGCTCCAAAGCAAGCTAGTGCAGGAAAGTTTGATTTATTCCCAATATCTTAACAGCACACAGTGCAACAAATTTGTTTGTGTGCAGAAACATTCCCCGAAGATTTTTATAGTACCGAGCTATAACTGATTATGTGATCATGAAGGAAAAGCATACCATGCAGGATGCCTCGTGGATATGGATTTGTTACTTTTTTTTATCCATCTATTGTCAACAGGGTTTTGGAGGATAAACATGCTATAGATGGAAGAGCAGTAAGACCTCTTCGTTGACTGCTAGCTGGAGAGGTTCTTCAATTGCAACATTGTAACAACAAAAATTGGCAAACCTTTTTAATCTATTCAGGTTGAGGTCAAAAGGAATATCCCAACAATAGATGGTCCTGCGAGAAGAAAAATCTTGGACAGTAGTTTCTAACATTTCTAACTGAAGGTTATTAGAAAATACAAAATGTTGATGTGCATTTGCTCATAAAGATGCTCTGGTTTTCATCTACATATTGCTCCTTTACAAATTTGCAGGCTGAGGGCTTGAGGCAAGTGAAGATTTTGTACTGGAGTCTGAACAGAACTTCCTTGAATGTTTTTTTAACGACTTGGTGCACGAGTGGTTTGGTTTAGTCAGTGGGTTGCCTTGTTCGTTGAATGCGCAAGTCCTTATTCAACGGCAGAGAAGCCTAGCATCATCATGTTTACATCTATGTTTTTTTTTCTGTACCAGTTTGACATAATCAATCATGTCCATTCATAATAAGCAGATCTGGGCTCAGAATTTAATTTAAATTACCATATAAAACTGCGCACATATTTTATCAAGAAATTTTTTCATAGATTATGAGACATATCACAGACTTAACTTTCTCTATACAAAATATTTCAAAGTGCTGAAACAATTCTAGGGGTGTACTAACAAGTGGAACGACAACTAGCGCTGCAGCTGTTGGCATGAAGCGGCCAAGAGGGCAAGGCAGTGCCTGATTCCTCTTCAGGATGTCGAACTGAGCGGAATGAATCTCTCCGGTGAGAACCTCCCTCCTCAGTTATCCAAGAACTTAATGTCTGCAAATGTTACTGAGAGTGTGTACATTCGGCTCTCACCCAAATATCTTCATGGTTACGAAACTGAGATCCATTTATCTAATTTGTCTGGTGCTCATGTGGAGTGTAAAACGGTGTATGCACTTAGCTTTACATGTAAAAATATGCATCCATTAAATCAAACGTACTATGACCGTGTGCAGCATCATATGGAAGCTTCCCTATCCAAAGGAAAGGGGGTATATTATGTAGCATACTGAGAAAGGGGAGAAAATACATTTTGTGTCGTCATGCTAGGAGCCACTTGTGCATTGTCCACCTATTTCTTGCTATTTATTTTTGTTTGGTGGAATTGCTAAAAATTACTTGGTATGCACAATACAAGAGATATAATATCCGCTTGAAATATAAATAAGAATTATTTGGTCGGGCCATCATCTACACCTTCCTTATATGAAAAGGATGCAAGCTTTCGGTTCAGAGAAAAAAAGTACTACAGTCCAATGGATTGTTGCAATACAAGTTATATACCCAAAGATTGCGGTAATACAATATTAGCATACATGATTGTGCACTCTTTGAGATCCAGAAATTATTTTCTCGCTTGTCATATAAGAAAAAAATTGGTTCAATATCAGAGTTACGCTCACAATCGTTTCTGCTAATATGAATATATATATATATATCCCGTAGGGGCATATTTCCTATTGATTATAATTTCAGTGGCAAGTTCAATTGAACTTGTATAATTAATAACTTGGTTCATATTCTGAACTTTTGATGCACTGTACTCCTAAAAAGTATCTGATGCTTGTACTCAACAATTTTTAGGTAGGAACCGGTAATTGTCTGCACCAAGTTCCTTTCCAGGTATTTCAAATGATGTTCCAATTGTCTAGAGCAGGGATCTAACCCTGTTCATGTAGCATGACTTGAAGGAATAGGTGTTGAATTATTCCTATACAAAAAAATCCCCTTGGAGCCGATTCCGAGGTCAGAGAGGGAGAGGTGTTGCGGGACGTACTCTTCAGTGTGGCGAGAAGGACCAAACTCCTTGCGGTCAGCCTGGTACTTGCGCAGATAGTTGTGCACTCGTAGCTGCTCCTCAACGGAGAGTTGTGGGAGCAGCTCCTCCAACGCCGGTGCCGTCCACGGCTCCCATCCGAACCCCAAATCTTGTTTCGATCCCATCTCAATGGAGAAGGTGGTGGTCTGTGGAAGGAATTTCCTCAAGAGATATCAATTTAGGGTTGAAATTGGCACCGAGATGGGCATGGACAATCAGCACCTCTAAACTAAAATACGCAACAAACCCTAATGGACAAGGTCAGAGGAATAAAAAGGTTACCCCAGCTGCGATCGCCTGCGTGGCGGCAGACTCCGGTGTTGAGGCTATTAATCTATTACCGACCCGTTTTGGGCGAAGCGGACGTGCGGGTCACGCGCCGGACAGAAGGACAACGGTGGGCACGTCTGTATAATAGATTAATCGTTTAATTAATAAAGAAAAATCTAACTCATTTATGTGAATTTCGAAATTCACTAGTGTCTACCCTTTGCAGATTTCTAATTCACTAGTACGTACGTCTCTACAAAGCATGTCTTTCGATTAAGCTGAATATCATCCCTTACACACACTAGAGAGTAGATAAGCAAGTGTCCTACCACCTCCTGAAGAGTAGCTCGATAGATAAGCATGTCCTTTTTAGAATAAGAGGGCCCCAGAGGGAACCCTAGTTCCATTTCATCAATGAAATCAGAGTACAGTCAGTTATTGCACCCAGCATTTGCAGAAATAAAAACTAAAGGTTTCGACTTGAAAGTAAAGAAATCCGGAGCCAAACGACAGGCCTCACTAAAACTAAAACAGGTTCTCAGCTGGTAAAGCCAGCTACAAGTCTGAAGGCGATGAAACAGCAACAGTTTTACTGCAGCGCCAGGTTCTCAGCTTGGACTGCGTTTCTTGGGTTGGCAGCACCTCAGACGCCGACAGAGGCTTCCCCCAGCGATAAGACATTGTCTGGCGACGCAGCAGCGGCCTTGAGAAGCTTGGTGGAGTCGCAGGAGCCGACAGGGTCTGGGACGCCAGAAGGAGAGGGCTCTTCAACGGCAGCGTTGTCACCCCCCCCCCCCCCCCCACTAGAGCTGGTGTAGCCATGACTATATCCGTCACCATCAGAACGGACTAGTCGATCTTCTCCAACATGGACTGCTTGAAAAGCAGCCACAATTTCTTGATCGTCCTGAGAATCAGCCACCAGATCTGTTTCATGGAAAGCCCGGTTAGGCCATCAAAAATCAAGGCATTACGGTGCTTCCAAATACTCCAAAGTACCGCAGCACATATTGCATTTAGAGCTGAATGACTTTTGTTTGTGACCCAAAATCTGGCAATTGACATGTAATCAGATCCTAAATTGGTGCCAAAGAAATCAG
Source organism: Poa pratensis (assembly GCA_947311845.1). Taxonomy (NCBI): domain Eukaryota; kingdom Viridiplantae; phylum Streptophyta; class Magnoliopsida; order Poales; family Poaceae; genus Poa; species Poa pratensis. Next base: position 26,916,775 of record CAMZMU010000042.1, read on the forward strand.
AAACGACTTTCCAAATGGTAGATGAGACTAAGCATTCAAAGAATAAATGATCAATAGACTCAAGCTCACAGCAGAACATGCAGTCGATTGGTTTATGCATTTTCCTTTTCAGTAAATTATCCCTGGTCATTAGCTTGTTGTTCGACAAAAGCAAAGGAATATCTGTACTCTAGGGGGAATGACAAGAGACCAAACTGCAGGAATATAAACCGGAGTAACCCCACGGGAGCTAACTATGCTATAAAAAGAGCTCGTGGAGTAGGTCCCAGTTGCTGTGTAAGACCAGATAAGAGCGTCACAATCATTGTTAAGGACGACACTCAACGCAATTTGTTCCAGCTCAAACCATTGTTGCATCAGTTTAGGACTTAGATTCCTCCTAAAAGTAAGTTTGAGGACGCCTCCGTCTAAAACCTGGCTAACAGTTGCTAGACTTTCATTGCAAATTGAGTATAGATCCCAGAACTGCACTAACAAGGGTGAGGATCCGAACCAAGAATCTTCCCAGAAATGAACTTTCGTGCCATCTCCAACTACCCATCTGTACCCAAACTTGATCGCTTTAGCAGCCCACATAAACCCTTTCCAGAAGTTGGAGGAATTTAACGTGGGGCTGTAAAAGATGTTTGGGTTACTAGTGTTGTATTTGGCATCCACCAAATTCTTCCAAAGTTTATCCTCACCATTTATATATTTTTCACCCAGGAGGCAAGAAGACACATATTCACATCCCTAAGATTTGGAATACCAAGTCCACCGAATTCTTTTGGCATGCAAACAAGGTTCCAATTAGCTAAATGTAATTTCCTTTTTTCTTTAGTATCATTCCAAAGGCAGTGAGACATCTGTGTGTTGATTAACTCCAAAGCCCATTTGGGGAATTTAAAGAAAGACAATAAATAGACAGGAACACTAGCTAAACAAGATCTAATCAAGGTAACTCTGGCTGCATAAGAGAGGAGTTTTCCTCTCCAACCAGCGATTCTTTTCAAGATCTTATCAATAATTGGTTGCAGATCCTCTCTGCGGAGCTTGTCATGATGGAGAGGGATCCCTAGATACTTTATAGGGAAAGAACCTACCACACATTCAAAAGTGTCTCTAAGTTCTTTTGTTTCTTCCTCCTCTAAATTAATAGGGACAAGCTCACTTTTATTGTAGTTAATTCTCATCCCTGAGACTTGCTCGAAACAGGTCAAGACCCCTTTCAGGTTTCTCACTGTATCTATGTCATTTTCTAGGAAGAGAATAGTGTCGTCGGCGTACTGTAAACTAATTACCCCTCCAGGATATAAGTTTGAGCATAGGCCTTTTATGAGATTACTAGCCGCAGCTTTCATCAACATGTGAGTAAAAACATCAACCACTAAGTCGAAAAGGATGGGTGACATGGGGTCTCCCTGCCTTAGACCTCTGGTAGTGGTAAAAAAATTCCCAAAGAGTTGTTTATTTTTACAGCCACCGAGCCCCCTCGGGTGGCCATGTGGACCCATTTCCTCAAATTTGGGCCAAAGCCTCTCTTTTTTAGCAAGTCATCGAGGAAATTCAAATCTACTTTATCAAAGGCTTTTTCGTAGTCTAGCTTGAGCGCCGCACCTTTCTCCTTGCCATGGAAAATAGAATGTAGCACTTCATGAGCAGTGACAACGCTTTCTAATATATATCTACCCTTAATGAAAGCGGTTTGATTTGGGGCAATTATGGAGTCCATGATGCACCCAAATCTGCTGGTAATAACTTTGGTAAAGATTTTGAAAATGCAGTTAAGGAGACTAATAGGCCTGACCTTTTTCATGGAAGTAGCATCAGGTTCTTTGGGGACTAAAGTCAAAACTGCAAAGTTCAATCTATACAAGTCTAATTTCCCTAGGAAGAAATCTTGGAATAATGCCATCACATCGTGTTTAACAATGTCCCAAAATTTCTGATAAAAGATAAAAGATAAACCATCTGGCCTAGGAGCCCCATCAGCATAAGAGCTGAACACGGCTTTCTTAGCCTCCTCCTCAGAGAAGGGACCTTCCATGATAACATTTTGGGCAGGGGTAATTTTTTCAGTTTCAGAGAAGAAATCAGCTTCCAAAGAGAACCCTGATTTGGTATCTGCACAGAAAAGGTTTTTATAAAAATCTGCAGCGACATCTAACACCTCTTTTAACTCAGAGGTAGGGCCATCGGGTCCTTCTAGAGACAGGATCATAGTTTTCCTCCTACGTTGGTTGGCAACCGCGTGGAAATAGGATGTGTTCCTATCCCCCTCCACTATCTCTCGGTCACGAGAACGTTGCTTCGCTTTGGTCTCTTCTTTTAACCAAAGTAGATAAGCATGTCCTCAACCCCGGTTAAGTTGTCAGTGTCAGCCCAGTAAGAACCAGGGTGTACTGGGCCAGGCCTCTATAACCCTCAACACTCGGCGAGTGAATCTCGCTAAGGACCAGGTCTGCAAGCCTGGGGAGCCCGCGGGGCAGAATCGCCTCGCGGAGGCCTGAGGAGGCAGCAAGGCCTGTGGAGCCTCTACTCCGCTGCCCCCTCTCCAAGGAAGCTTTCCCTGAGGGGAAGTCAACGCAGAATCCTCCACAGGGCGTTCCCGCCCACGCGAGGGTTCCTTCACTGTAAAGCAAGCTCTGCGGAGCGCACATGGCTTCCGCAGCGGCCGCAGAGTGACCGCGCCTCTGCGCAGGGTGACGACGGAGCTACAGTCCCACTTTGGTGATAAAGGAGTCAACAAAGCAGGGGCAACGGCGCAGACCACCATGCTTTCCTCTTTGGTGATAAGGGAGCAGGCCGGCGCTACGCGCCAAACGCGACGTCACCGTGGGGACTCCCCCGCTCCTCTGCGGCAGCAGCTGGCCGTCCTGGATGGACGGCGGCCTCTCTGCTGCGGCCTCAGCTTTTGTGCCCATGGACCGCGCTCATGGACGCCCAAGCAGCGGTGCACCGTGCTCCCGACCGTTGTCGCCATGTGGTAGCCCCTCCGCTGCACAAGGACAGGGAGGAGGCCCGGGGCGCTTATAAAAGGAGCTGGTGCACCACCCTAAGGGGATCGAACACATTTTACTCCTAGTCTAGCTACTTGCGCGCAAGGGAGAAGAAGACAGTAGTTTCCCTCCCCTTGTACACGCCATTGCCATACTGTGCCCTCGGCAAGCACGCTGTACTGTAACCTCTACAAGCAGCAATACAGACAGGCAGGACGTAGCGGTTTTACCTCCACAAGAGGGCCGTGAACCTGGGTACGCGCCGTGTCTCTCTCTGCCGTGATGTCCCTCCTCAGGCACGACGAGCAGCGTCGCCGCGCCGGATGAGGGTTGATTGACGTCGTGTTCAGCCCCTTACACGAACTCTCTTCGCGAGTGTGACTGCCCCTGTTTCGTGGGAGTCATTCTCCGACAATTGGCGCGCCAGGTAGGGGGCTGAGGCGCGCATTCAACCTCCATCGACCTCTGCGCCATGGCGGACACTCGCGCTGCTCGCGCCAACCGGCGCGCGTCAGGCAGAGCTGAGACCGAGCCCGTCGTCCACACCACCAGGCCACGCGGCCGTCCGCGCACCAACCGCGCTTCGGGGCGCACTACTGCGGAGCCACGCGTGGAGCACCCCGAGGATGAGGACGACCGCTACGACGAAGACGTCGACCACGAGCACAGCGAGGACGCTGAGTCCTCGCATCCATCTCGGCGCCAAAGCGCGTCCACGCTTGGACGCCCGGCGCCCAGCCCAAACACTGCGCTGCTCATGGCAGCAGAGCTCTTCCGCTACCGCCCCACCGCCGAGGCGCACGACAACTGGCTTGGCCGTCTCCAGCACCTCGTCGACATCGCGGCTGCGCCGCGCGCGGTTCCAGCACCTTCGCGCTCCCTGGTGCACCACAACTCCGGGCGCGCAGGCACCGCCGCGCATGGAGCACCTCCGCCTCCGCCTCCGCCAGGACCACCTCCGGCTGCGGCAAACAAAGCCGCCTCTCACGCGTCCTCGCCGCATGATTGTCAAATCGTGCAGCGGACGCCGCCGGACGCGCGGGTGGAGATGGAGCGCCAGCGGGACCTCCAGAAGCGCATCGTCGAGGAAATTGGCCAGGCCGGGCGCCAAAACCGCAGAGCTCTCCAGGGCGGCGTGGCCACGTACGCCACAGGCTGCACGGCCTTCACCCGCAACCTGCGCCGCGTCGTCTGGCCGCAGAAGTTCAGGCCAGACCTCCCCAAGGGCTACGATGGCACGAACAACCCCATCGAGTTCCTGCAGCTCTACACCACCTCCATCCAAGCTGCGGGAGGAGACGACAAGGTCATGGCGAACTGGTTCTCGCACGCCCTCAGGGACTCTGCCCTGTCGTGGCTCCTGAACCTCCCTGAGGACTCCATCGACTCCTGGGAGGACCTCTGCAAGCAGTTCGTCGCGAACTTCAAGGGCACGTACGAGCGCGCCCTCACCTACAACGACCTGCGCGCCGTACGCCAGAAGTCTGGCGAGACTCTCCGCAAGTACATCCAGCGCTTCAGCCAAGTCCGCAACAAAATCCCCAACATCCCTGACTCGCACGTCATTGCTGCCTTCAGAGAGGGCGTCACCAACCGCAGGATGCTTGAGAAGCTCGGCATTCACGATACCCTCTCCTCTGTCGTGAAGCTCTTCGACATCGCAGACAAGTGTGCCAAGGCTGAAGAGGGTCTCCTCTTCACCAAGGTGGCCTCTGCAGACGACCCCCAGAGGGATCCAAGGCCCACAAGAAGCGTGACGAGACCAAGCGCAAGCCTACTGCTGTGCTGGCTGCTGAGCCCGGCGCTAAGCACGCTCGAGAGGACTCTGCAGAGGATGGCGAGAAGAAGATGGACAACCGTCCCTTCTGCATCTACCACAACAGGCGCGGCCACGCGACAGAGAACTGCTACGACCTCAAGCAGCTGAGCAAGAAGCGCGAGCAGGAAGAAGGCAGCGGTGGTCGCGGCAGAGGCCGTAACTACCGCAAGGGCGGACGCAAAGGTGGCTACCAGAAGCCTCAAGGGACTCAGGCCAACGCCGCTGAGAAGAACAACAACCTCCCTGACGAGGAGCCTGGGGGCTACCAGGCCCCTAGAGGCGCCATGGCGTGCATCCTCGGCGGGGCTCAGGCGCCCAAGTCCAACAATCAGTTCAAGCAGTTCGCCCGTGAGCTCAACGCAGCGCTGCCTGGGGTGGAGACATCGCGTCCCCTCAAGTGGTCTCAGTACACCATCGCCTTCGACGCCAAGGACCACCCCAAGTCGACCAAGACTGTAGGCACCCTCCCGCTGGTGTGCACCCCCACCATCAACAATATCGCCGTCGGCAAAACGCTCATTGATGGGGGTGCAGGCCTGAACGTCATCTCTGTCGAGACCTTTGAGACGCTTCAAGTGCCCTACGAGTGGCTTATGCCCTCCAGGCCCTTCACAGGGGTCACCAGCGGCTCAATCTCGCCTCTGGGGCAAGTGAGGCTTGCAGTCACCTTTGGCACGCAGCAAAACTATCGCACCGAGCTCATCGACTTCGACGTCGCGCACATTGGCCTGCCCTACAACGCCATCCTCGGCTACCCCGCCCTCGCGAAGTTCATGGCCGTCACGCATCACGCCTACAACATGGTCAAGATCCCTGGCAGCGGCGGCACCATCACCATCCATGGTCACGTACAGGACGCTACACGCGCTGTCGAGCTCGCCTACAAAGCGCTGCCATGGCGTTCCCTGCTGACGAAGACCTGGAGCCCCTCGCGAGGCCCAAGAAGAAGAAGCAGCTGTTCTCTCAGGAGCAGGCCGCTACAAAGAAGGTGTCGCTGAGCACCAGCGATTCGGGGGCTGAGGGCTCGGGGGCTAGCGTCACCATAGGCGCTGGCTTGCCTCCCAAATAGGAAAGCGCGCTCGTCGCCTTCCTTCGGGCAAATTCTGACATGTTCGCATGGACTCCGTCAGAAATGTCCGGCGTACCAAGGGAGGTGATCGAGCACCACTTAGCTGTGTGTCCAACGCACGCCCCGTCAAGCAGAAAGCACGGAAACAAGCCCCTGAGAAGCAAGCCTTCATCATCAAAGAAGTAGAAAAGCTAAAAGCAGCAGACATTATTCGAGAAGTTGCCCACCCCACCTGGGTCTCTAATGGCGTGGTTGTCCCAAAACCCAATGGGGGAGGCCGGCTCTGCATCGATTACACTGATGTAAATAAAGCCTGCCCCAAGGACCCATACCCCATGCCAAGGATTGATCAGATCGTGGACTCCACAGCCGGCTGTGATCTCCTCTGTTTTCTGGACGCCTTCTCAGGCTACCACCAGATCAAAATGGCTAAAGAGGACGAGGAGAAAACAGCGTTCCTCACCCCCTGTGGCGTGTATTGCTACACTTGCATGCCCTTCGGGTTGAAGAACGCCGGCGCCACCTTCCAGAGGCTCATGAGGATCGCCCTGGGGGCTCAGATGGGAAGAAATGCAGAGGCATATGTTGACGACATCGTAGTCAAGTCTCGCGAGGGAGACACTCTCTTGAAGGACCTCGAGGAGACCTTCGCCAGCCTGCGCAAGGTGAACATCAAGCTAAACCCCGCCAAGTGCGTCTTCGGGGTACCTTCAGGCAAACTCCTCGGGTTCCTCGTGTCCCATCGCGGCATAGAAGCAAACCCTGACAAGATCAAGGCCATAGAAGAAATGCAGCCACCTCGCCGCCTCAAGGACATGCAGCGCCTAGCTGGGTGCATGGCCAGCTTGGGCCGCTTCATCTCCAAGTTTGGCGAGAGGGCCCTGCCATTTTTCAAGATCATGAAGAAGTCCGGCACCTTCAAGTGGACTCCAGAGGCAGACAAGGCATTTGAGGACTTGAAGAAGTACTTGGCTAGCGCACCAGTTATGGTAGCCCCCAGGACGGGCGAGCATCTAAAGCTGTACCTTGCAGCCACTCCACAAACCGCAAGCGCCGTCCTGGTGGTCGAAAGAGAAGAGCCAGTCCTCCCCAAGAAAAGTGCTGCCACTCCAAGTCCAGAGCCTCCCGACAAGGAAAAAGTCCCTCCAGGCCCAGAGCCAGACCCACAGCCAGCTGTCGAGCCTACTACAGGCACCCCTGCTGAGACTCCTCCACAAGGAAACCTCGCCAAAGGGCCTGAGGAGTCCTCGAGGGAGCCAACGCCGCGTCACCCTCCACAACCCTTGTCGAGCATCCAGTCTACTATGTCAGTACTGTGCTAAGAGATGCTCGCGAGCGGTACCCTACGCAGCAGAAGCTCCTTCTCGCCCTGCTCATCGCCTCCAGAAAGCTGCGCCACTACTTCCAGGGCCACCCTGTCACGGTGGTCACATCATTCCCTCTGGAGCAAATCCTGCGCAACCCCAACGCCACTGATCGCGTAGCAGGGTGGAACATCGAGCTGCAGCCTTTCAACTTGCGTTTTGACACCACAAGGGTCATCAAAGGAAGAGCACTGGCAGATTTTGTCGCCGAATGGACAGACCCAACTCCTGAAGAGCCTCCTGAAGCAGAAACTGTACCGCCTGGAGATACAATGCCAAGCCACTGGACCATGCACTTCGATGGAGCTTTCTCCTGCCGCAACGGAGGCGCTGGCGTTGTCCTGACCTCACCTAAAGGCGACAAGCTCCACTATGCCATCCAGTTGTGTTTCACGATGGACAAGATCTCCAACAACATCGCTGAATATGAAGGCCTCCTCGCCGGGCTCAGAGCTGCCATTGCCCTCGGTGTCAAGCACCTACTCATCAAAGGCGACTCCCAGCTCCTGGTCAACTTCTCCAACAAGAGCTACACCCCTAAAGACAGCCATATGGCTGCCTACCTTGAAGAGGTCCGCAAGCTCGAGAAGCACTTCAGGGGCATGGAGCTCATGCACATCCCGCGCAAGGAGAACCAGGAAGCAGATGACATCGCCAAGCGCGCATCGCGAAGGGAGGCCCAGCCCGCAGGTGTCTTTGAAGAGAGGCTCTCCAAGGCGTCCATAAAGCAGCCGCTGCAAGCACCAGCTACAAGCACAGACGAAGTACTCCCACCACCTCCCACAGGTGGCGCACCCAACTGTGGCCCATCCTCAGGGGAGCGTCTGATGCTAACCATGGTGCACCAAGAAACAGGCTGGGTTGACGAGCTCAAGGACTACTTGCTAAAAGGAGTCCTTCCCGAGGAAGACGCAGAGGCAGAACGAGTCGCTCGACAAGCGAAATCCTATTACATCCTTGAGGGAGACCTATACCGCAAGCGCCCAAATGGCATTGCCCTCAAGTGTGTGCCTCCTGAGGAAGGACGCATGCTCCTCAGGGACATACACAGTGGAGAGTGCGGCCACCATTCCTGCGCGCGCACCCTCGCGGCAAGGTCTTCAGGAGCGGTTTCTACTGGCCTCAAGTGCTTCAAGATGCCGTCACCATCGTTCAGTCTTGCGATGCATGCCAGTTCCACGCCAAGCAAGTCCATCAGCCTGCACTGGGACTCCAGACCATCCCGCTCTCCTGGCCGTTCGCGGTCTGGGGGCTGGACATCTTGGGACCCTTCCCGAGATCGCAAGGGGGCTACCGCTTCCTCTTCGTGGCTGTTGACAAGTTCACCAAATGGGCAGAGGTTGAAGCGGTGCGCACCATCCCAGCCAGGGCAGCCGTGAAGTTCATCAGAGGCCTGGTCTGCCGCTTTGGTGTGCCAAACCGCATCATCACCGACAATGGCTCACAGTTCACCAGCGGCATCTTCAGGGCTTACTGCGAGAGCCTCGGCACCAAGCTCTGTTTCGCCTCGGTAGCTCACCCACAGAGCAATGGTCAAGCCGAGCGAGCAAATGCTGAGGTCCTCAAGGGCCTCAAGACGAGAAGTTTCAACCGCCTCAAGGGCTATGGCAAGGGCTGGATCGATGAGCTCCCCTCCGTGCTCTGGTCCATCCGCACGAACCCTACAAAGCCCACTGGTGAGACGCCATTCGCCCTGGTGTATGGAGCCGAAGCAGTCCTCCCCACAGAGATCAAGCACGGGTCCGCAAGGGTCCTTGCCTTCAATGAGGACAATCAAGAAGACCTCCACAACGACGACCTGCTGTTCCTCGACGGGTTGCGCCGCCGAGCCGCCCTCAGAGCGGCAAAGTACCAGCAAGACCTGCGACGCTACCACAGCCGCCACATACGTCCGCGCACTCTCGAGACAGGCGACCTTGTCCTCAGGAGGATCCTCTCCAGGGAAGGTCTCCACAAGCTCTCGCCCATGTGGGAAGGCCCCTACAGGGTCGCGCATGTCGCCAGACCTGGCGCGGTGCGCCTCGAGACGGAGGACGGCATCCCGGTCAAGAACCCTTGGAACATCGCGCATCTACGCAAGTTCTACCCGTGATCTCTATCACACCAGGCATTTTTTGTCTCTAGAGGAAAGCGCACAGCTTCACCTCCAAGCTTCACAAAAGCTTCTCTCTCTGAGGGCCAGTCCCTCTGAGCTCTTCCTGTAACGTGCCGCCGCAGGCCGTGAAGAGTCTCAGCCACTGAATGTGGTCCCCATGCCTCGACATGGAAACTTTATCTTGGCAAGCCCAAGTGTAACGAACCAATTCGTTTCCTAGTGAAACATTGCGCTGCGGCGCCGCTATGTAATATTTTGGGGGTGAGTTTTAGTTCTCATTACTCTGTGTTTTCATTCGCGCTCATATCTTTCCCCTTGCGCACCTCGCGAGCGGGGGCTGAGTACGGTGACTGTGCCTCGGGAGCATCCCAGCAGCACCGCAAAATCCAAAAGGATCCGAGCTCTAACACGTGAGCACGCTCTCACGCCTGTTACCTCACCAAAGAGCTCTGGCCCAGGGGCTTGCTCCCAAACCTGCCACCTCACCTAAGGACCTTTGGTACTTACTCTCCTCGCGAGGCACCCATGAGGAAACCTATAAGCGCGCATGAGTTTCTCTACCATGTTTTGCTTTGGTTCCGCCTCTAACCTACACAGGGAACAAGAGTCCCCCCAAGGCTCGTGGAGTCACGCTCCAGACCCAAAGAGGGAAGCACACCTTCAGGGAAATCAACGCCCTCCACGAGGCCAGAACCTCGCTAAGCTAAGTCCTGCGCTTACACCTCAGGCGTTGTGTTTTTCCTCTCACGAGCAACTTCCGTCCCTCGGGCGGGTATTTTCTCCTTCGCATTTCATGGACTGCTTGAGCGTCAAAGGGGAGCCCTCGAGCATCGCGACTCGAGAGCTCTTACCTCTCTAAGCCTTAAACACCCCCCGGCCTTGCTGAGTCATTGCTCTGGCATACCGTAGTGGCGGAGTCATAGCGCTAAGAGACGGGTCCTGACGACGTAAAGCGAAAAAGGCATGGAATAGGGATAAAATGCCCGTCGAGGGGCACACACATTGCAGCACAATAAAGTGTTTTACAGACCATCACAAATGAAACAAAGTCTTTAAACAAAGATAACTTGCGCCTCAGGCGCGACTTGTGGCAGGAGCAGCTTAAGCAGAAGTCTTGGCGGCCTCATCCTCCTCAGCGTCATCTTCCTCCGCGCCTTCCTCCTCGACGTCTTCCTCCTCGCCAGAGGCCGGCTCTTCAGCGACCCTCTTGAAGCGGTTGACATAGTCGTTGATCTCCTCCCGCAGCGAGTTGAAGAGGCGCGTCTCGATCTGAGCATCCCCATGGGCTCGGTCACGGACTCGAAGTCGAAGCATGGATATAGGCGCTTGAGGTTGACGAAGACGCGCTCGACCGCCACCAGCAGGAGCTTGCGGCACTCCTCGTCGACAACATCGTCGAGTTCCGCCACAGGGCCCTCAAGGACGGAGAAGAGCTGGTCGAAGTAGGTCAGATACGTGGCGACGTCGGCGTTCCCGTGGACGGGGACGGCAGGAGCATCCACCCCCAGCTTCGCAGCAAGAGCGTTCCCGCGCGTCACCAAAGATCGGAACATACGCTCCCGCTGCTGCGTCAAGACCCGTGCCGCCACCGCGCTCTGCTCAGCCTCCTCGACCCTCTCCACAACAGGGGCCACCTGCGCATTCACTCCTGCATGTCTGCCATCAGGGCTGTGAGGTCCTGCTCCGAGCGCTCGAGGGCCTGTTCCGTGCGGAGATTAGCGTCCTTGGCGCGCTTCAGCGAGGATTTCAAGTTGGCGTTCCACTCCTCCAGCTGGCGAATGCGCTTGCCGAGCTCTCTGCGCTTTTTCTGGAAGCCGTCCTCCTGCTTCTTGAACTTCCCAGCATACTCCCGGGAGACGGCCTGTGTGACAGCAGTGCGGTACTCTTTTTGCTTGGTGAGGGCCTCCGCCTCCGCCTCCTTTTTCTTCTCGGCAAGCTTTGGTTGGCCTTCTCCACAAGCTCCCGGTGCCGCTCCACCTCCTTGTCGTGCTTGCCCATGGCCTCAGCCAAGCTGCTCTCGCGGGACTCCAAGGCCTCACGTTCTCTGTTCATGTCTGTTTCCGCCTGCTCCAGTTTCTCCTCACGCTTGAGCACCTCAGCTTCGCGTGTCGTCATGGCCTGCTCGCGAGCCTCCAGCGACAGACGATGCTGCTCCAGAGACTTCCTCACCACCTCAGCTTCAGCAATTATCTTCTCCTCGCGGCTGGCCAGCTCCTTGCGCTGGTCGGCGAGGGAGGTCTCGATAGCCGCTCGGTCGGAGGCTGCAGCCTGGCGCTCCGCCACAGCCGCCTCCCGATCCTCTGCAGCCGCCTTGCGTTCCGCCTGGACCGGCGCCAAGGCCCTTGCGCCTCGCGCTCCGCGTTCTCGCGGATCTCCTGGGCCTGCCGCGTCGCCTCGTCGCGCTGCGCCTGAAGGCTTGGTCGTCAGGGCCACTCCGCCGCCTGACTTCGAAGAAGCGGGCCCAGTCAGCAGCAAGGGCGTCGTACCTCCTGCCAAGCTCCGCCTCCTCAAGGGCAAGTTGGGTTCTAGCCCGTCTAGGGTGCCCCTCACCAAACGGAGGGCAGCTTGGCGGCACGCGCTGCTCCGGCTCCGGTCGCTCAAGACCAAGGCCCAAGAGCCCTCACGTGGCGCAGCGTCCTCCACCCCAGCGCCAGCCTCTGGTGCTGAAAGCACAGTGCTTGGACCAGGGTCAACACGGGGCCCAGGAGCGGGCCCCCACCGTCTTGTGCGTCGTTGTTCTCCACGACGACCTCCTCGTGGGCCTCGGGGGCTGGCGAGGGAGGCCTAGCCACCAGTGGCTCAACCGCAGCCTCGCCTGCTGCGGCCTCAGAAGAAGTGGCCTCCCCCTCAGGCTCGGAATTTGGAGGGGGCGGCGGAGGAGTTCCCTCCTCCATCTCGCGTCGGCGCCTCCCGGCGCCTGTGTGCTGGTCCCCGCCGTCTCCACGGCGGGTGTCTCTGGGGGCTCCAGTGGAGCATCAGGGCGCGGCGGCGACGGAGCCTTCACCGCCTCCTCAATCTGACTCTCGGCAGGAGGTGGCGAGGCAGTTGCTTCTTCAAGGGGCGTCTCCCCCACAGGCCTCATGGCCTCGTCAACAGCCGGCCCGTGGTGACTGTCACCACGGGCTCCTCAGTCTCTTCTCAAGGGGCGCGTAGGCCCCTCAACAACGGGCGTAGCGCCGCGCCGCACGTCCGCAGCCTTGCGGAGTCGGCGGCGCTTCGCATGAACCAGACCCCTGATAATCAAGACAGTGAGATCCTCGAGAAAGGCAAGAACTCTCGATAAGCAAGAACGAGTCAAGAAGAAACAGTACTCACCCAGATGGCTTGGCGCGGGTGTCCACCCACACCTTGTTGGCAGAGCGCCACAGGCCTGATGAGGCTCCAGCGCTGGGCTCCTCAGGGGCCGCCTCAGCTTTCCTCTTAAGAGGAGTGCTCTCCAGGCTTCTGGCGGCCCTGTCGTGGATGGCCTTGGTGCGGGGCTCGCACCGCTTTGCCGCGGCCTCCGGGCCGCTATCGTCTCCGTCTTCGTCTTCTTCTTCTGTGGCCCGTCGTGACGGGGCCACCACAAAATCCTCGTCCACATCGGACGATATCTCCAGGATCTCCTCCTCAGGGGCCGCCTGCTTTGAAGAGCTCGCCTCCCCTGACGAGGGGTTGACTCCTCCTGTGGCGGCGTCAGCTTCGGCGTCTGAAGCAGCAGAGGACTCGCCAAACAAGTCTTCCTCCACCACAGGCGCCGCAGCCCCCTTCGCCTCTTCTCCCTCCAAGCCCTCTGGCGTGAACGTCGGCATCATCTCCAGAACTGCGAGGCGCTTCTTTGGAGTGAGCTGGTGGAGGGGCCTCAGGTGCTCAGTGCCCGGAACAGGGATCTCCGGGGCGATGAAGAGCGTGCCTAAGATGGAGGCGACGTCGTCTGGCGCGTGGGCGCTGAGGTGCAAGCGCATTGGATCTGCCGGGCCGGAGTACATCCACACCGGCTTCGTGTGCGCCTGGAGGGGAGCGATGCGCCGCCTCACGAAGTCCTCAGCGACCATCTGCCCCGTGAGGCCAGCCTCGCGGACGAGCTTCATGCGCGAGACCAAGTGGGCAATCTTCTGGTGCTGGAACTTCTCGCTGGACCAATTTGAGTTCTTCAGCGGCGGCGCCTCAGGCTCATCGAAGAAGGCATTCCGCTCCTTGGCGTCGACGAGAACCCACTTCTGGCGGAAGTCCTCCACCTTCTTCGTCACCCTCGTAACGGCCTTGTCGCCATCCCACGACATGGGGATGTAGACGGCGCCCATCCCGTCTGCGATGCGGAAGACACGCACCCAGACCGCTCGCCGGCGCCGTGTTGCGGAGCGCGTAGAAGCTCCGGAAGAAGGCCACGGAAGGCATCACTCCCAGATACGCCTCGCAGAGATAGGCGAAGATGGCGAGAATCAGGATGGAGTTCGGGTGGAGGTGCAGGAGCTGGATCTGATAGAAAGCCAGCACCTCCGCAAGGAAGGGAGAGAACGGCGGCACCAAGCCGGCGAACAGCGTGTGGACGAAAATGGGATACCACCCCGCCGCCAGCTTGCCGAAGCGCGCCGCCTTGACGCCGCTGGCGCCATGCTCATTATTCCTCCCGGCGACGAGGACCTTCAGCCTATCCAGCGCCTCCGCTGTGGAGACGCGAGTGCCGATGAGAGCCGGCGCAAGCTCCTCCTCCCGCTGCGCTTCAGCGGAGGCCTCCACCATCACCGCCTTGCCTTCTTGGGGCCCATGGCTCGCGAAGGAAGGGCGGCGGAAAAGCTCGGAGAAGAACGGAAATCGCCGGAGCAGTGGAGCACCGGAGGTGTATGCAAGAAGGAAAGGGCGTAAATGGCGTAACTGCTGCCGAACAGCCGCGGCAGCCTTTATATCACCTCAGGGCGGTTTCCGAGGCGTCGTGGGTCCCGCCACGACGCCCACCTCCTCCGGAGAAGCCGAGACGCACCAACCGCTCGCCACGTGTCTCGGGCCGGCCGGACACTTTGGGCCCATGACGCTTCGCCTGCGCCCCCTGGACCGCGTCGTGCCCGTCATGGGCCCGGGGGCTACTGTCAGCCCAGTAAGAACCAGGGTGTACTGGGCCAGGCCTCTATAACCCTCAACACTCGGCGAGTGAATCTCGCTAAGGACCAGGTCTGCAAGCCTGGGGAGCCCGCGGGGCAGAATCGCCTCGCGGAGGCCTGAGGAGGCAGCTAGGCCTGTGGAGCCTCTACTCCGCTGCCCCCTCTCCAAGGAAGCTTTCCCTGAGGGAAGTCAACGCAGAATCCTCCACAGGGCGTTCCCGCCCACGCGAGGGTTCCTTCACTGTAAAGCAAGCTCTGCGGAGCGCACATGGCTTCCGCAGCGGCCGCAGAGTGACCGCGCCTCTGCGCAGGGTGACGACGGAGCTACAGTCCCACTTTGGTGATAAAGGAGTCAACAAAGCAGGGGCAACGGCGCAGACCACCAAGCTTTCCTCTTTGGTGATAAGGGAGCAGGCCGGCGCTACGCGCCAAACGCGACGTCACCGTGGGGACTCCCCCGCTCCTCTGCGGCAGCAGCTGGCCGTCCTGGATGGACGGCGGCCTCTCTGCTGCGGCCTCAGCTTTTGTGCCCATGGACCGCGCTCATGGACGCCCAAGCAGCGGTGCACCGTGCTCCCGACCGTTGTCGCCATGTGGTAGCCCCTCCGCTGCACAAGGACAGGGAGGAGGCCCGGGGCGCTATAAAAGGAGCTGGTGCACCACCCTAGGGGGATCGAACACATTTTACTCCTAGTCTAGCTACTTGCGCGCAAGGGAGAAGAAGACAGTAGCTTCCCTCCCCTTGTACACGCCATTGCCATAGCTGTGCCCTCGGCAAGCACGCTGTACTGTAACCTCTACAAGCAGCAATACAGACAGGCAGGACGTAGCGGTTTTACCTCCACAAGAGGGCCGTGAACCTGGGTACGCGCCGTGTCTCTCTCTGCTGTGATGTCCCTCCTCAGGCACGACGAGCAGCGTCGCCGCGCCGGATGAGGGTTGATTGACGTCGTGTTCAGCCCCTTACACGAACTCTCTTCGCGAGTGTGACTGCCCCTGTTTCGTGGGAGTCATTCTCCGACAGTCAGATTCAAAATCAGTCCTCAACCCCGGTTAAGTTGTCATACTAATTGTTAGATTCGAAGTCAGTTCTATACACGACATGATCTAAGAGTATTTTTAGGGCACGAAGAATCATCATCAAATCCGCCCGCGATGATTGACTATTTTGGGGGCTCCATGAGTACACCATGCGCAACAGCATTACAAGTCCTTGGGCAATGTAGACGTCCACACCATTATCTAATAAGGATCATATAGTTATGCCAACTGTTGAAATATGTGCAGTGAAATATATGATGCGTATAAATTTATTATTCATTTTATAAGAGAACATGTAACCAACACATAGGGTTTAACAATAGGCATTGGATCTGCACGATTTAACTTTAGCAAATTTACATGTAGAGATTTCATTGCCTGGAGTATGGTCATCAAATCAGGAATTATATCGTTACATTGCCTTTGCCCTTATACAATCTTGCAATCCGCAACCAATTTGTACGAAGCAATGAATAGACGATATTTAATTAATTTATGAGGAAGGGTTCATGGATAATGTAACTCCTTAGGCAAATATACAGGCTGAGAATCACTTCCAGACTGCAGGGAGGGCCAATTAGTATGCTCTAGTTTGAAGTCATATCTTTGCAAGAAGTACTAAGCAGCCGTCATTCACTCTTCTATAATCAATAGGAAATCTAACTAAATCATAAGTAAGTAATATGACAATATCACTTACCAAAAGAGATAGTTCATCTCGAGAACAAACAAATGTATGTGAAGTAACTTGTTCAATTTTTTTTTTTTAAGTATGTGAAGTAAGCTTTACACCATGACACAAATACATAGCCAACAAAACACTGCCAGCAGTAGTACAACCAGATGGTGCAGAAGCGCTGCTCCATAGGTTTGACGAATATAAAATTAAAAAAAAAAGATGCGAATTTGAAAGAAGCTAGAAAATTAGATATTACCTATACCAGGACATCACTTTATAGTTCTGAAATTTCTTTAAACATTCAGGTACAGGGTGTCGAACGGGTAGGCAATGGCAGTTTGGATATAGATAGCTCGAACTTTAGGGGCAACCCGATAATACCGATTCGGTTTTAAGTGAACAACCGCGGGAAGCTACGGAAAGTTCCTCCGAACGTGCTTGTTGGCTTGTAGTACAATATACGGAGAAGCGCTTGTAAAAGCTCATGCATAGAAGTTAGGTGTTTGACTAGGCTTATGCTTTTGTGAACCTAGAAGCAGTAAAAGCTGAAGCCCCAGCCTAAACAAACAGGCCCTAAGGGCTAAACCCACTCCTATCCGACACTCAGCCTATGCCTCTTCCCATAATCCATAAGTAAAGCTACTGATGGTGTATCGCATCAATGAGATCCTCCACATTGAGATACAAATGTACATGAGCAAAGAAAGTCGCACGTACATGGTATGCACACCATCGGTGGTGTATCGGATCAATGAGATCCTCCACATTTTGTACATCTGTATCTGCTAGTTCCACATTGTGTTCATGTAAATTATGACACCCCCAATATTGTGAACCTAGATCCGCCACTGCCGTTACCTCTGCCTCTACCTCTGCCTCTTCCCATAGGCCATAAGTAAAGCTACCGGAAGAAGATCGAACAAACCGAATATATACGAACTGTAGCAAAATAAGTATTTTCTTTAGGGCTAACTGTAGCACAGTAAACCCGGAAAACCTGCTAGAAGGAACTACCCAGCGAGTCAATGGGCCGGACCATATGTGCCGTTCCAACTACCGAGCCTAGCCCATCAAGGCCCAGGATCAATCGTGCTGAAGATCCAAACGCGCCCTACTCTCGGGCAAATCCTATTTGCCGCCTTTTGAGGCAAAAGGAGCTCGCGCCGCTCACCCCCGCTGGACCTCTGGTGTACCATCCTGGCCGATTGGGCCAGGCCCATTATTACGCCGCTTCCCTCCCTTTGCCTTTCTATTTCCCAGTTCGACGACTTTTTTGGTTTTGTTTTTATTTTTATTTTCTTTTTCGTTTTTGTTTTTCTTAATCTTTTTTGTTTTCAATCCTGTTTTATTTTTTCATTTTCAGTTTTGTTTTTTCACTTTCGTTTTTCTTTTCTTTTTTATGCGCCTTTCTAAGTACAGTTTCCGTTTACCGTCATTTTTTGTTCACTTTAAAAAATCGTTAAAAAATAGTTTATGTTCACTTTTAAAAAATTGTTCAAAAATAGCTTCTGTTCACAAGCCTTTTCTGTTCCCTATTCAAAAATCTTTAAAAATAATTTTCGTTCATCGACATTTTCTATACACATTTAAAATCGTTCTAAAATAGTTTCTGGTCACTCTTAAAATTGTTAAAAAATAGTTTGTGTTCAAATACCTTTTTTGTTCACTTTATGAAAATCGTACAATTTTTTTTCTGTTCTGAGACTTTTTCTGTTCTTTTTTAAAAATAATTCAAAAATATATTTCGTTCATGGACCATTTTTGTTCACTTTTAAAATCGTTCAAAAATAGTTCTCGTTCACCGCCATTTGATGTTCACTTTTTGAAAATCGTTCAAAAATAAGTTCATTTCAGACACTTTTTCTGTTCTTTTTTAAAATCGATCAAACATAGATTTCGTTCACCGACCTTTTCTGTTCACTTATAAAATCGTTCAAAAATAGTTTTCGTTCACATTTTGAAAATCGTTCAAAAATAATTTCATTTCAGAGACTTTTTCTGTTCTTTTTTTAAAATTGTTCAAAAATAGATTTCGTTCACCGACCTTTTCTGTTCACTTTTAAAATTGTTCAAAAATAGTTTCCGTTTACTGCCATTTTCCGCTCACTTTTTATGAATCGTTCAAAAATAATTTCTCATCAGAGACTTTTTGTGTTCACTCTTTAAAATCATTCAAAAATAGACATTTTTATGCGCCTTTCTAGGTACAGTTTCCGTTCACCGTCATTTTCTGTCTAGTTTTAAAAATCGTTCCAAAATAGTTTATGTTCACTTTTTAAAAATCGTTCAAAAAATAGCTTCCGTTCACAAGCCTTTTCTGTTTACTTTTCAAAAATCTTTAAAAATAATTTCCGTTCATCGACATTTTCTATACAAATTTAAAATAATTCTAAAATAGTTTCTGGTCACTCTTTAAAATTGTTCAAAAATAATTTCCGTTCAAATACTTTTTTGTTCACTTATGAAAATCGTTCAAAAATAATTTCTGTTCAGAGACTTTTTCTGGACTTTTTTTAAAATCGTTCAAAAATATATTTCGTTCACCAAGCTTTTCTGTTCACTTTTAAAATCTTTCAAAAATATTTTCCGTTCACCGCCATTTTCTGTTCACTTTTTGAAAATCTTTCAAAAATATTTTCAGTTCAGAAACTTGTTCTGTTATTTTATTAAATCGTTCAAAAATAGATTTCGTTCACCGATTTTTTCTGTTAACTTTTGAAATCGTTCAAAAATAGTTTTCGTTCACCGCCATTTTCTGTTCACCTTTTTAAAAATTGTTCAAAAATAATTTATGTTCAGAGACTTTTTTGTTCACTTTTCAAAATCGTTCAAAAATAGATTTTGTTCACCAACCATTTCTGTTCACTTTTAAAATCGTTCAGAAAATAGTTTCCGTTCACCGCCATCTTCCTTTCACTTTTTAAAATCGTTCAAAAAAAGTTTCTAGTTCACAGCCATTTCTCGCTCACTTTTTGAAAATCGTTCATAAATAATTTCTGTTAAAAGACTTTTTCTGTTCACTTTTTAAAATCGTTCAAAAATAGATTTCGTTCAATGACCTTTTCTGTTCACTTTTAAAATCGTTCAAAAATAGTTTTCGTTCATCGCCATTTTCTGTTCACTTCTCAAAATTGTTACAAAATAGTTTATGTTCATTTTATTAAATTTGTTCAAAAATAGCTTCCGTTCACAAGCCTTTTCTGTTCACTTTTAAAAATCGTTAAAAAACAATTTCCGTTCAGAGACATTTTCTGTTCACTTTTTAAAATCGTTAAAAATAGATTTCATTCACCAACCTTTTCTATTCACTTTTAAAATCATTCGAATATAGTTTCCGTTCAATGCCATTTTCTATTTACTTCTTAACATTTTTTGTTCACTTTTTAAAATCGTTCAAAAATAGATTCTATTCACCGCCATTTTATGTTCACTTTTTTAAATTGTTCAAATGAGGTCAATGTTCTAATTGAAAAACTTCAATTTGAAATATATGTTCTACCATGCTTTTCAGTGTGAAACATGCTTTTATATATTTGCTTACGAAAAATGTTCAGATTTGAATAATGTTCTTTTTCTCAAGTTTTATATGTATTCAAATCGTCCATATATATTTTCAGTTGAAACATCTGAAAGTATCCTTCATTTTCATTCCTGCTAGCAGAGTTTCTTCGGTGTAAAGTACACTTAGTATCTTCAGTGTAAAGTATGCTTCGTTTGATTCATATCCAAAGTATATGGAATGTTTTGGTATTATATGGAAAGTATGCTTACGAAGGGCTGCGCGGCGGGAGCAGTTCATGCCGCTAAACGCGGTGTAAAGGAGCTCCCCTACTCTCGCACCGAGCCCTACAGCTACCGTTGTGCCGCACCTAGCGGCGTCAGCGCCGACGTCTCACTTCCACGCCCATGTTCCCCAACCTTTCACGCGCGTCGCCGCCATCGCCGTTCCTGTTCTTCCTGGTCGGGACATCGCGTTCCTGCTATCTCCACCCCGTCCGCAGTTGAGTTTTGAGGTATGAGGCTGTTTTCATCCAACGATTTGTTAAATTCCACTGACTTCCATAAGCTTCACAAAACAGGAGCTAAATTGCGGCGATGGAGTCAAGGTTTCTTCTCCAATGCCAAGGTCCAAATGCACATGGCGCACCTTATCATATTGCGGCTTGATGAGGCCCAAGACTTTAGGCAGCTTTCTCCGGGTGAAAGAGACCTCCGTGCGCGTCTCAAACGTAGAGTTATAAGTCTCGCGGTGGTGGAGCGCTCTAGGAAAAAACAATGTTCCCGAGTCACCAACATTAGGGAGGGAGATGCAAACACCAAATATTTCCATCTACGGGTCAACGCGAGAAGGAGAAAAAATCACATCCACCGGCTTAGACGCAATCAAGGTTGGGTCACGTCTCATGAAGACAAGGAAGCAATTGTGCATGAGCATTTCCATGCGGCTATGAGGAGAGGTCCGCCACGTGAGCTTGACTTCAATTGGGATTTGTTTCCACAACCCAACATAAATCTTCAAGACCTAGACATGCCTATCACGGAAGAGGAGGTCTATCGAGCTCTCATGCAAATGCCGGCGGACAGGGCTCCGGGACCCGACGGTTTCACCGGTGCTTTCTTTAGATCGACTTGGGACATTATCAAGATGGACGTCATGCGAGTCATCCATCTCTTTGGCAACCTCCACTCCGACAACTTTCATTGGCTAAACTCGGCCAACGTGGTGCTCATTCCTAAGAAGGAGGGAGCCGAGTGCATTGCGGACTACCGACCCATTAGCTTGATCCATGCCATTGCTAAAATCATCGCTAAAGTCTTGGCTACCCGGCTCGCCCCTCACATGAACACGTTGATCTCCCCCGCTCAAAGCGCCTTTATTAAAAATAGAAGCATCCATGATAATTTCATGTTCGTGAGGAATTTCGCTAGGAGGCTACACCATAACAAGACCCCGGCCCTCCTCTTCAAGCTAGATATTCGGAAGGCGTTCGATGCCGTGCGTTGGGACTACCTTATTGACCGCCTCCGTCGACTTGGGTTCCCGGACCGGTTTTGTGACTGGATCTCCGCCATTCTTCGCACTTCCACATCAAGGATTCTCCTAAATGGGGTACCTACTTCCCCCATCCGGCATGGCCGTGGTCTTCGGCAAGGCGACCCTCTCTCTCCGCTCCTCTTTGACATTGCGATTGACCCGCTGCAGCAAATCCTTGAGCTTGCTACGGCAAGAGGTGACCTCTCCCGTCTCCGGGGACGTGGTCCTTTCTTTAGGACTTCTCTCTACGCAGACGATGCCGCCATTTTTGTGGCACCGATCAAGGAGGAAATCACCAAGCTCGCGTCCATACTCACTTCCTTTGGCGAGGTCACGGGATTGTGCACTAAGATGCAAAAAACTTCCGTTGTCCCTATCCGTTGTGGTGCCATTGATTTGGACGACGTGCTCCAACCGTTCCCGGCAACTAGGACCGGCTTCCTGATGTCTACGCACGCTTCTATTCTTGTAGACAGTGTTGGGCCTCCAAGAGCAGAGGTTTGTAGAACAGCAGCAAGTTTCCCTTAAGTGAATCACCCAAGGTTTATCGAACTCAGGGAGGTAGAGGTCAAAGATATCCCTCTCAAGCAACCCTGCAATTAATATACAAGAAGTCTCTTGTGTCCCCAACACACCCAATACACTTGTCAGATGTATAGGTGCACTAGTTCGGCGAAGAGATAGTGAAATACAAGTAATATGGATGATTATAAGTGGTAATTGCAATCTGGAATAAAAATGGCAGCAAGCAAACATGTAGCAGAACTTGTTGTAAACGGTGTTTCAATGCTTAGAAACAAGGCCTAGGGATCATACTTTCACTAGTGGACACTCTCAACAATGATCTCATAATTGAATAAATAAAAGCTACTCTTAAACACTCTCTTCTTGGATAACAAACACCATTCATTGTGTAGGGCTACAAAAGCACACCTCAAGCCGGAGTAAACAAGCGCCACAACGTCATAAAGGAGTCATACACGGTGCACACACTGTCACCGTTACACCGTGGAGAGTACCGGAGTTCATATTAAAGTAACCTATAGAGTGCATAATAGATAAAGAGTAACATCTACATATTCAACTAGATTAGCACAACTGAACACAAGTAAATACTGCTCGGGATCATTCTCCTTCTTGATGAAGCAAGAGTACTATGCGTAGGGCTGCAAGAGCACACCTCAAAGTCTGAGTAAACAAACACCACAATTCCCAAGAATAAGCCATGATAAATGTCTAAATTATTCATAGAGTCACACAAGTACCCACACTGTCACCTTGATACCATGTTGTCACAATGACTCCAGAAACTAGACAAAATCACTTGAGTAGCATAAACATTATTAATGTATTCAGCGATACTAGCAATACACATGATCACATAAAGATCACACCATGGGAGAGAGAGATGAACCACATAGCTACCGGTAGAGCCCTCAGCCTCGGGGGAGAACTACTCCCTCCTCATCATGGGAGTCAGCAGCGGCGATGAAGATGGCGGTGGAGTCGATGGACATGACTCCGGGGGCAATTCCCCGTCCCGGCAGCGTGCCGGAAGAGAGACTTCTGTCCCCCGAAACTTGTCGTCGATGGCGACGGCGCTGCGGAACTCTTCTGGAAATATGACTTCGTGTTTTAGGGTTTTCGCGTCGGGGGAATAAATAGGCGAAGGGGCGGCGTCGGTGGATGCCCGAGGGGCCCACCTCACCTGGTGGCGCGGTCCCACCCCTGGCCGCGCCACCATGTGGTTTGGCCACCTCGGCGCCCTCCTTCGTCTCTCCTTCGGACTCCGTGACGGTGTTGGAAAAATAGGGACTTGGCCTTTTGTTTCGTGCAATTCCGAGAATATTTGCAGAAGTAATTTTCTGGAACCAAAAACAGCAGAAAACAGGAAATGGCACTTCGGCATCTTGTTAATAGGTTAGTCCCGGAAAATGCA
Organism: Poa pratensis; assembly: GCA_947311845.1. Taxonomy (NCBI): domain Eukaryota; kingdom Viridiplantae; phylum Streptophyta; class Magnoliopsida; order Poales; family Poaceae; genus Poa; species Poa pratensis. Next base: position 26,939,872 of record CAMZMU010000042.1, read on the forward strand.
TAAAAATGATATAAAGTGTATATAAAACATGTAGCAATTGGTATAATATAAGCATGGAACATAAGAAATTATAGATACGTTGGAGACGTATCACTTCCCCATGTGCTACATTGGCCTACCGCTCTCCGTTTGGCAACTTAAGAGGGTCGACCTACAACACCTTGAGGACAAGATGGTAGGAAAAGTCCCCATGTGGGCGGGCAAGTACATTAACCCGGCGGGGAGGAGAGAGTTGGTTAGGTCAGTCTTGGCCTCCCAAGCCATTTCCACCTCACCTCTCTTAAATTGCCTCCCGGTTTCATCCAAAAAATCAACAAGATTGAGCGCTCGTTCCTTTGGGCGGCTTCTGATAAAGTCTCCGGTGGCAAGTGCAAGGTCAATTGGAAAAAGGTGTGCCGCCCAACCGATCTTGGAGGACTGGGGATCCTCGACACCGAGAAGTTTGGGTCGGCTTTGCGTCTCCGGTGGCTTTGGCATGAATGGACGGACTCCTCCAAGCTTTGGGTCGGGATGGGCAATCCTTGCACGAGTGATGACACCAAGCTCTTCTATGCGTGCACTATGATCACTCTTGGCAATGGTCATAAGGCGCCATTTTGGGATTCGCCTTGGTTGGAGGGGCGTAGACCGTGTGACATCGCCCCACTCATTTACTCGATTTCGAAGCAGAAGAATTGGTGTGTGCAGAAGGCCATGCTTGATGATGCTTGGATAGGACAAATAAATACTTCCGATGGACTCACACTTGCTCACATACAACAATTTGTTGCCCTTTGGACATTGCTCCAACAAGTGCACCTCAATGAAGACGTCCCCGACTCCATCATTTGGGCTATGTCATCCTCGGGTATCTACACTACAAGTTCGGCTTACCATGCCCAATTCCTAGGGTCCACCTCCTTCAATATGAAGAAAATGGTGTGGAAGGTGTGGGCACCACCTAAATGCAAATTCTTCGCATGGGTAATCATCCAAAACCGGGTTTGGACCACGGACCGGCTACATCGGAGGGGGTGGCCAAATTGTGATCTATGTCCGTTGTGCAAGCAAACTAGGGAGTTGACCGCCCACCTCATGTTCCAATGTCGTTTCTCCAAGCGTATTTGGAACATGGTGAAGGATTGGCTCCACCTCTCTTGGGTAGACATGATCGCTTGGGATAACTTCACTTGTGTCCAAGATTGGTGGCGTCACATGACATTGAATAATTCCTCTCGACGAAAGGCAATTGCCACCCTCACAATGCTAATCTCTTGGGAGTTGTGGTCCGAGCGCAATGCTAGAGTTTTCCGACACAAATCCACCCTCCCATCGCTAATTTTGGGGCGGATCAAAGACGAGGCTCATACTTGGGTCACGGCGGGTGCTAAGCACTTGGAGTTTATTCTTCCGGGAGATTAATCCCACAATTTTTTGATTGGGGGCCTTTTGGCCGGTGATGTAAAAACCTTACGCCTCTAACTCCTTCTTAATCAATAGAATGAGGCAAATCTTTTGCCCCCCTTTCAAAAAAAAAATCCACTGACTTTCACAACTTCTTGTGAATGTGCAGGTGCACGGCGCCCACCATGTCGACGCCCTCCGGCTCTGGCTCCGGCTCCGGTGAAGCCGACGGATCCACCTCCGCTGCCTCCATGTATTACGATGTTTACGGTCCTGACGTAAGTGCTTTCTTGGCTTCTTGATGTCTTTCCCCCCCCCCCCCCCCCTCTTTGGGGGGATAAATTAAGCTTTCACTGTTAGTAGAACCCGGGAGGTTTTTAATCACCTGGAGCTGTGTCAGTCTGTTGCTAGGAAAGGCTGTAATTTGGTTTTTGAATTGCTGATGCTCGAAAAGAGTGTAGTTTTTAATTGTGACGCAAAGTACGCAACTGGTTTTTGGAGTTTTGTTCTGTTATTAAAATTGGAACATAGGGTCATGGAATTGCAACATTAGGCTGTTATTTTTACTCATGGTGGGTGATTGTTGTTAGTGGACCTAGGCCGAAACCTACCAATATTATGTGTATTGATGTTTGGGAGAGTGTCCTTGAAGGGTTGAAGCTTGGATACCTATAGATGAATACAATGCAGGCATAGTGGATTGTTCAACTGAACTTCTGTGACGCAAAAGCATAGACTGATTGATTGTTAAACTGAATTTCTGTGACACCAAAGCATAGGCATAGTGTATATTGATATCAGAGTTTGCTCTTAACACTAGAAAGCTGTTATGTGTGCTCTGTGATCAAATGTTTGAACTGAAGTCTATATGATATAAATGGACTATTAGGTGAAGAAGAATGGAAGTTTTGCTTACATTCACTAATTTATCACATACATTTATTTTGTTGGTCATGTAGATATTTGCGCATTGTTATTGGTCAAGAGCACTCTTGTGCTGCTGACTTCACTGATCAACACATTTGCTACTTTAAACTATGCCTTACTTCTTACCAAACTAATTCTTGTACTGTTGTTTTGTTTCATCCTTTCCTGGCCAAACCTGATGTTGTTTTTAAGGAAACCACTTCAGCTTCCACATTGAATTGGGAGGTTCCTTTCATACCAAAAAACAACATGCAAATTCACCTCTTATTTTTTGTATTGTAAGACATTATTTATTTGTAACACAGGATGTCCAGGGGCTAGTAACTTGGGTTATTGGTGAAGGCATGCTGCCTTCCCTGGGTGTTTGTTAAAGTAAATTCTGTTTTCTTTGTCCTTTTTTACTTTGTGGAGCACTTGATTTCCCTTTTTATTTTCCACTGTATGTACTAGTCATTATAAAACAACAGCAACCGAGTTTGTTCTGTTTCATATATTTCATGTCTGTACTTTGGATTGAGAACAACCTGCTATTTAATTACTGTAAAGTCTATCTTAGACAAACGTCTAACATTCTTTTAACCTAGTAAAATTGCAAAAATCATTTAAAAACATTGGCAACTTGTGATAACAATAAGTAGATGTCGATTTATGCTTAATTTGCACATGTAATATTGGCTCTGGTAATTGTGTAATATTATTTGGTGCTTCCGAATTCCTACCTGTTCTTAGCACTAAGCTATGCTTGTCTTTGGTGTTCAGAACAAGCCTCTTATCCCAAAAGTTGTCCTTCTCTATGTTCCTGGCCTCGATACAGCTTTATACATGTCGCAGTCCCGCCTCCTTTCTTCTTTGAAAGAATTGTGCGGCAACCAAAACTGTCCTAGCTTCAAGATTTGTGTATTGAACATACGACTTAGATTTGTTTGCCCACCTTTTGTATTCTGGTGTATCATTAGTGCAATATTGGCAGCATTCCCATGTCAATCCACTACACTCATGATGACTAACTTATTTTTTTCTGGCAGTCGTGTACCAGAGGAAAGGCATACCATTGATGCACTCCTAACATGTAGAGTAAAGCGAAAGCGCCAGTCACAAACATCAAACCAAATATATGAATCTGATGGAGGTATGACATGAGATCATGGCTCCTAAAAATTGTGTTTTGCGTTGGGCTCATACTATATGATTTGGTCTGCTATTATGGTGGTAGCAACTAGGCACTGAAAATTTCTGAGATTCGTTTTATTATTAAGATTATATTTTGAAAGATCATGTGACTCATTTCATTGTTCCCATCCTTTCTGGTGTCATTTACTTCCTACAAGATTGCTATTTTTTACTTGTAATGTGAGCAGTGGCTACCTTTTCATCAATACCATTTTTAACTGTTATCTATTTGCATTCTGTCATGTTCTATTTTATATTTTAAATGTCACATGTCAGCTATCATTACAATCTAGAGTAATGTTACAGCATAAGTTTCTCGCCAGCCCGGAGTTGAGAGTATAGCCAGTTAACCAGATATGTTTGATGCTGATCATCTATCGTTTATTTCCCTAAGCTCAAGATGTCTTCTCAAATCTCTCTAGCCAATTATTCCTTCTCTAGTTTAATGTTGTTCCACCTGTTTATTTGGTGTTTATGTACACTTACTGAAATTAGAGTATGAATCCCTTTCATACTCTAATTTTTTAATTACAAGTGTGCACTACTGACTCCTGCACCTATTTTTTTAGTTTTTTGTGAAATTTGTTAACTTTTTTTGTTTAAGGTAAATTATGAAGTCTAGAGGACCTAAGAGATAAACCATTTCCTGTTAAATACTACACACTTTCTGAGAAAGACTTACAAGATAATGGTTACTCATTCAGTTTACCAGGTTAGTTTTTTTTGTCTTTGGCTTCGCCTTCCATTTTAATGCTTGGATGCTAATTTTTTATTTGCCAAAAATTCAGGTTTTGTCCCTACGGTTCCAGCTCCTTCAGGCTCTTCTCCATATGAAATTCTCGCACTTGACTATGAGATGGTAATACGATTTCTGTTTCTTGAACGTTTAATTTACTGATGTACATTTTGAGGCCCTTGTTTGATTGTTCATCCAAATAAACTTGACATATTAGATTTATCTAGTTTATAGGTACATTTATGCCACTGTTTATTTCTCATTCTAATATTCGTTAAAAACAGATAACATATTATTTTGTAAACTTTCACTTTTCAGTGTGTGACCTCAGCTGGATTTGAACTTACAAGAGTGACATTAGTCGATATTAAAGGAGAGGTATGGACAGTACTATTATGAGGTTCGTTTGAAGAATTGTCCCTGGCACAGTCATGCTTGACTTTTTTTTAACTGAGTCATGCTCGACTTGGAATACTGTCTCCTTTTGATCAAAGTGATCTTAATTTGAAAAATAAATATTTCTTCTTTATATGTGCTTGCATCAGCGGAAACTCCAAATGGAGGCCGAGCTATATGTAGCTCGGTTTTCCAAAAAAAAAATCTGCATTTTTCTCTTTCAGAAAATTCTCAAAAATTCCTATGTAGATAATATTGAGATCTACAGCTGTGCAAATTTTTAGTGAAACATTCATTGTATTTTGAGCTGGACAAAAAAGAAAAATATGCAGATCTAGAACCAGAACAGTACACAGTCTGAAAAATTCGAATTTTTGCCAGATTTGTCATTTTTGTGTAGCCCAGAATTTTACGAGTTTTGATTTGAAACTTTACGTAGTGGTAGATCTGACTTTATCTACATCTAGGATTTTTTTCTAGATGTTTTTGAAACACAAAAATGTGGATTCAATTTTTTTTGGAAACCGAGCTACATATAGGGCTAGCACGAACTATGTTGTGGTTTTCAGTCAGTTTTTTGTCGACATATTTATGTTACAACTTTTTAGTTCTGCTACATGTGGATTGCTAGGAATTGTTACCTTTGTTTCCAACACATGTATTGTAGTAGTATTAATATGAAATTCCACTGTCCTAATTTATGCCTTAATGTTTCTGTAGACATGTTTTTTTGGTATTCCATTTGTCCGCTTTATTGCCTTTGTGTGGTAATGTCTATCATCTGATATCTAGTTCAACAGGTCCTGATTTTGGCTCTCCACCATCATTTGCACGACGAAATCTGGCTTCCATTCTGCATGAAAGTGGGAAAAAGTGTTCCCTTGTAGATGAAGAGTATCTTCTTAATCGCTATTCAAATGCTTCTTGCAATTCAATTGCAGTTTTCCCAGATGATGATGCCCTCTCTAGATCAATGAAAGAGGTTAGCATTATAGTTTTTTAGTGGCAGTATTGCCTCCGTATTTTTTTTCAAGTGTTCATTAGTTGCTGAAATCTCGCTGCAGGTAAAGAAGGACACAATCAGCTTTGTCTGGACACAGTTTTCGGGACTGATTTCCTTTTTAAGTAAAAAAGAGCTCAAGATCCCGAGAAAGTGAAATCCTATGTTGTAGAGGCTATTGCATTGAAAACCTGTGATGCAAAAACTGCCCGGAAAAGACCAAGGGACCAAACTTGTCGAGAGTTGAAGGGAAATTTGAGTGAATTGGACAAGAAAATTAGAAAATTATACAGTACGCTGCCTGAAAATGCTATGTTTATCATATGTACTGGTCATGGGGATACTCCTTTGGTACAAAGGTAAATTTATTCACAAAAATACATTACGTATTTTCCCTTCTGTTTTGAGTTTGTCCTTTAGCTGCTTATATAGGCTGTTACTTGAGTTACAAAACCCTACAACCTTCTTTCCTTGAGTGACCGTGGCACATGATGCAGATTAAAGAAAATGCTTAACCACGGAGAAGAAACAGGCGAAAGCCGGGAAAATATTGTCCATGCGTTGGAAGATTTGCAAGCTCAGGCAGAAGTTGCCCTATGCTTCTGTTGTGTCAAGCATTAGCTGTAAGCACCTGCCCCCTTTTCAAGCATTAGCATTAAACACCACACCATTCTAAGTTCACATTGCTAACAGACAGCCATTTTTCTAGACATTTTGCAGCCTTGCAGGAAGGATGAATTCACATGTACACCCTGGCTGACAGTAAATGAAGCATGGATCCTAACCGACTGACTTGTGGCTATAGCAGGGATTCTGTTTTGAAACACTACTTGGAAGCCTCATATATGCCTTTTTCTTTATTTTTTGGTGCACTGGGATGATAAGTCGTACTCCCTCCGTTCACAAAAGGATGTCTCAACTTTGTCCAAATTTGCATGTATATCTAGACATGCTTTAGTGTGTACATACATCATAGCACTGTTCAGGTTTCAGGGATAGTAGTAGAAAGGTAACATTTGAAACAAGATGCAAGTTTCAGCTCATAGACTGATGAGGATCATTATTGGGCGCGTGATGTTGGGTGTTGTTCAAATGCCCAATCAGAGGGTAAGTTTGACCTTTTCTCCCTGCCTCTCAAATTGCATCTTGCTACTTCGATGCAACTCTTGAGGCATACTACTTCGATGCAACTCTTGATCATCTGCATGTATTTATGCTTCTGCGGCAAGTTCGGGACAAGAAAGAAAGCTTTGAAACACTGACTTGGATGTCCCAGATATGCCTTCTGATTTTTTGGTTGGCTGGGATGACAAGCTGCTGCATAGCACTGTGCAGGTTTCAGGCATAGTATAGGTAACATTTGAACCAAGATGTAAGTTTGAAATGAATGATAGACTGCTTCGGCCTCCCCTCCCCTTCTCTACAGTAGAGAGCGGCGAAAAGGGGGCGAAACCGCGTTTTCCTTCTCCTCGCCGGAGCGAGGCTGGATCTCTGCCTTCTCCCGTTGCTCCGGCGGCGGGAGAAGGTGGGGATCTGGATCCTCGTCTCCTGTTGTGTAGTTAGGGGTAGTTTAGGTCCCGGCGGCGGCGAGAGGAAGGCTCGGCGTCTGTGTTGGGTAAATAAGTTGCGGCTCTCTCCTTCCCTTGGTGCGGTCTCCGGCGGCGCCGAGGTGAGAGCGGCTTGTTTCTGCCTCCGTGCTGTGGACGGAGGCCTTGTGTGCTCGTGGGGTGCTCGTTGCTGCGAAGATGGCGGGCCTCGTGTGGAGCTTCGGTACCCTGTTCCTCTCTTCGTCACAGCCCTGCTGTGGAGGAACTGGGGTTCGTCTTGTCCGGTGAGCTTCTCTTCCTCTATTTCTCTGGCCGGCCGTGGCGGCGAGGGGAGGAACTGGTGGTGGGTGGTGATCCGGTTTTGGTGTTTCAGGTGGAGTTGGTTCTCTTCCTCGGTGTGTCTGCTCTGGCCAGCCTTGGTGGCGAGGGGAGCAGCGGCCAGTGGCGGATGGGTGCTGGTGGTGGTGGCTGGCCTGGTTGATGTCTCGTCGGCTGGAGGTTTGGCGGTGCTGGGGAGTGGGCGTTGTGGCTGTGCTCGTTCAACGAGTCTTGGTTCCGTTGCGAGGCGGCGGACGGCTTTTGCAGCCATCTACGACATGTGGCGGCGCTCCTTCTCCGGTGGCTCGAGGTACGGCGACGACGGCGGAGGCTAGGTTCTTGGGAGCCGGCTTTTGGATCCGATTGTAATTCTCTCAAGTTGCTCAGGGTGCTTCGTGCAAATTTCAGGATCCTTTTGTAATTTTCTGTCTTTCTTGGACTTCCTTGTAATTTGTACTGAGTATCTTGTATAAATGGATCGGATCCTTCCTCAAAAAAAAAAAAAGATGTAAGTTTGAGCTCTTAGACTGATGAGGATAACGCATTCTTGTTGGTGAAGTGCATGTACTTGTCGTCTCCAAATCGAAGGAGAATCTAGGTCGGGTATTGTTCAAATGCACAGGGTAAGTTTTCTTTTTCTCATTGGCTCTCAAATGCATCTTGCGCTGAAATTCCTCTTCTTGCTCTGAATTGTAAGTGAGGTTTAGTCCATCGGCGTCGGCCATTTGATAAAAAAGAAATATCCGGTGTGACGCCGATGGAGTAACAAGAAGTCAATGATGGTAGGGCGGGTGACGTGTAGAGTTGAAGTAGGTGCGTGGACCCCTGTTCCCGAGATGCTCCCAGGCCGGACGAGGACAAGGAATGCAATTAAATTACTGAGAAGCATCAAGTTGACCAGAGGCACCTGTCAGAGCAGGTAGCAGTCAGCAGGATTAAGCAATGCGTGGTAGTGCAAGCAGTGAGCTTGACAGGCCGGCAGCAGCTGATGGAGTTGAGTTCAACGTTTGTAGGCCGACGAGCTGGTGTCGCCGTCGTCGTACGATATGGTGTGATGTGATGGACAAGTGGACGGTTTTCCTCTGAGACGCTGCGCAGCTGTCAACATCGATCGCTTTTGACTCTGACGGACGCCGTTCCCTTGCTTCCATCAAGGCAGTGACAATTCCAAATTGTGGCTTCTTCGTTGGCCGGAAGTGCCAGTGGCTCCCAAGCTCACTAGTGCTCGATTAAAAAAAAAAACATATGTTTAGGTCTAAAAAAAATGAAATTCGGTATACAAATACATATACACATTATGTATATACGCCAAGAATTTCGTAAAAAAACCTATTATTTGCCTTTTTCGTGTCCACAATTTTGTTATTATTTTGTAGCTCGGAATACGATTTTTTTCACGGAAAATTTGCAATATAGGTACATATGTATCCAACGGAAAAAGATATAATTTTTTTCAAACTCAAATTTGTTGGGTGCCACAAATGAGATTTTTTCAACACTCATCAGTCTCTTTCAGCTAAGGTATCCCGTGATCGATGCAACGCCAGCCAGGAGACCAGTCCATCGTTATCATCGCATAAAGCTAGCCTGTGAAAACATACATGCATTTTGCGACTTGTAGTACGAGTGTACTTTTTTTTTCAGACTAAACGATAACGAATACTTAAATGAAGATCAAACACTCACAAGGTAAGTAGCACTGGGGAGTAGAAAATAATATAGATTCTTCATACTGGCACAAAATCAAATCGTTGGACACAGTAAACATCTTGCCACTCAACTCACTCTGCCCATAATATAGACTTGCAGAGTACAGACTGACATCATCGATCCATCACCACTTTCTGATGATGCCACGACTGCCAATCACTCCTCGTTGGACTCCTACGTGCATGCAGATACGCAAATGATACAGATCTTCTTCTCAGACGGGCACCGTCCTGGCATGCGCCGGCGCTACGTCCTCGTTCTCGCCGGAGATCTCCTCGAGCGATCTCCCGTTGGACTCCGGCGCCAGGAACGTGAACCCCATGCCGAGGAAGTTACACGCCGCGAGGATGAAGAGCGAGTTCTTGACCCCGATCCCGGCCTTGTACCCGTGGTCCACCAGCTTCGGGTCCTGGTTCTGCGCGAGGTAGAGGAAACCGAACGACCCGACGATGGCGCCGAGCTTGCCCGCCGCCGCGGAGATCCCGTGGCAGGTCGACCGGAGCCTCGCCGGGAAGATCTCCGCCGGCACGATGAAAGTGGTGGAGTTGGGCCCGAAGTTGGCGAAGAAGAAGGTGAGCGCGTAGAGCACGACGAAGCCGATGTGGTTCCCCGGGGTGGTCCAGTGGTGGTACGGGAAGGCGAGGCCGAGCATGAAGACGGCCATGAAGAAGAAGCCGCAGAGCTGGATCCAGAACCGGCCGATCCGGTCGATCAGCGCCACTGTGAACCAGTACCCCGGCACCGTGCCGCAGAGCGCGATCAGGGTCTGGGCGCGCGCGATGCGGTGGACCTCCTCGAGGGCGCTCATGGTCTTGGCCTTTGGGATCCAGTTGATCGCCGTGAAGATGTCCTTCTGGAAGAGGTTCTGCGAGTAGAAGGCAATGTCGAGGAGGAACCAGCAGGTGGCCGTGCCGAGGAGGTGCAGGCCGTGGCGGTGCAGGAACTGGCTGGAGAAGAGGCCGAAGGAGTTCGACCCGTTGTCGACGGCGCCGGCGGCGGGGTCCTTCTCGTCGCTGATGTCGACCTGGAGGACCTTGGACATGTCGGCGGCGGCCTGCTTGGCGTTCTTGGCGACGAGCGCGGTGTAGCGCGCCGTCTCGGGCATCTTCATCCGCCAGTAGTAGGTGAGCAGGGCCGGGATGGCGCCGAACATGAGGATGACGCGCCACACGTAGTCGGCCTGCGGCGGCGTGGAGGCGGCGGCCCCGTCCTGGTACGCCGGCGCGTCGAACGCAGCGCGGAAGGCGGCGGAGACGACGAGGGTGACGACGCCGCCGGTGAGGATCCCGAAGCCCTGCATGGCGAAGACGGCGGCGATGAAGGCGCCGCGCGTCTTCTTGTTGGCGTACTCGGACATGATGGTGGCGGAGAGCGGGTAGTCGCCGCCGATGCCGAAGCCGAGCCAGAACCTGAAGAAGCAGAGCGTGGCCATGACGGAGCTGGGCGTGGAGCCGAAGGAGAGGCCGGAGGCGATGGAGCAGAGCACCATGCACATGAGCGTCATGCCGTAGACCTTCTTGCGGCCCATCCGGTCTCCGAGCCAGCCGAAGAAGAGCTGGCCGGACAGGGTGCCGCAGAAGGCGACGCCGTTGACGGCGGCGGCGACGTTGGGCGGGAGGGAGCCCGGGTCGGCGGCGCCGGCGCGGTAGTAGTAGACGCGGCCGAGGAGCTTGGTGACGAGGGAGATGCAGAAGAGGTCGTAGGCGTCGGTGAAGAAGCCCATGCCGGCGATGACGATCGCCGTGAAGTGGTACCACTGCGTCTTGGCCGCGTCCAGGGCCGAGAGCACCTCCAGCTGCTCCCGCGCCATCGCCGGATCGATGCGGTGATCTCTGTTGAGAAGGGGAGATAAAGATCGGATTTTTAGGCCGTAGATGAGGTTTTTGGCGAACTGGTAGAGAGGGAGGGAGCGTATATGGCTGGGACTGTTAAGTTGTTGCGATTTTATAGGGGGAAAGGTTGAACCGGCTGTAGGTTAGGAGGAGGATATTCCCTGCGATTATGCGATGGTTCTACTTTTCGGAGAAATCCAGTTATTGAGGGGTTTGGAAAAGAGGAAACAAACGTGTCAGCATCAAAGAGGCACGCGGGTCGTGGAGGTGACAGCGACCATGGAGTCAAAACCTCCCCAAAAAACAAACTTTATGGGTTCACATACATACTCAGAAATTGATGATTGGCCACCTTAAAAAACGATAGACTCCAGATGAGAACAAAGCAGTGGATGAAATGAAATAAGGGGAAGGTGGGGTTTGATTTGATGCTCCTTTTTTTTTTGAATGATGGCGGGAGAACTGCCAGATTCATTGATAGAAGAAGATGGTACGAGGGCCCGAACTGCTCGGCTAATCAAAGGAAAACCGGGCGAAAACCTTTACATCGACAAAGAGCACTACAAGGCATACAGGACACCAGATGGGCAAGCTGGGCGACGTCATCGTACATCATCATCTATCGTATGACTTCGACTTCCTCGCAACAGCACCGCCACGAGCTTGTTCGCCGTCTTCAACAGTACCAGGGAGAGACACCCTCCAATCCTGAGAAGAAGACCACCACACACGGCCGATGTCGGCAGCATGCCGAGAGTGCTCCCGCCACTCACACCAACCACCGCAACCACGGGTCCCTCTTGCCGATGCCGGCCTCCGAAACGAAGCCCCCAAGAGGGAAAACGACACCAAGGCGCCGTCATCGTCTGATCACGAGATCACGGGTTTCCCCTGGAGAACCAAACTGGTCGGATCCGTGCGGGAGGTGGGCAGCAGCAGAACAGCGACGCCTCCAGGAAGGTCAGCGACGGCCGCAGCCGCCGCCATCGCCGGCCACGGCACAGGGCCGAGACAGGGTCTTCACCGGCGCTGGCAAGCCCACCAGCCACTGCCACCCTCGGAGAATCCGGCGACGAAGAGGGGTCGAGGACGCGCAGTGCAGCGCAGCTCCGTCCCCGGCCCGGCGAGTCCAGATCGGGCCCGCCAAGCCCATCGGCACACTGTCTCTTGCAGCACGGGGTGGCGCTCCTGCCACTCGTCGCCCGCATCCCGCGCTCGGAGGACGCAACATCGCCACCCTGGCCCGGCGAGCCCAGATCGGGCCCGCCAAGCCCATTGGGCGTACGGCCGCACCTGCAGGCGCAGGGACGGCGCCGCTGCCACCGCCGCCGTCCGTAGCCCGCGCGCCGGCCGCCTCCATTGTCGTCAACCTCCGCCCGATCCCGCCGGCTCGGCATCCTCTGCCCCGACCGCCGCGGCCCCCCACGGGCCGGTCATCCACCAGCGAGAGTGCCTCCCTCCGACCACCTTAGGCAGCGGAGGGGTGCCGCCACCGCCGCGGCCAGGGCCGGCGACGGCAGCGGCAGGGGAGGCCACACGGGGGCGGACGGCGGGCTTGCTGGTCGGTCGCCCCTAGCGCCGCCTGGGGGGGCGACGCGAGGGGAAAGGAAAAAAATTTGATGCTCCTTTTCAGTTCCGGATACTGCCTGCACTCACAAACTCTGAAACAGAAAGACAAATTTTGGCTTGGCTTGAAAAGAAAATGGTATACAGCTCTCCAATCCTGTAGACAACAAAGGATTTACTACTAATAAAAGGCAGCTTATTAAGGGAGGAAACTCATATACTCACCGAGTAGTGTGCAGAAAGCTACAGCTGCATATGCATGCAGAAGCAGAACAGGCATGGACGGCAGGGAGATTAACGGAGAAGAGGCAGCTACCTAGCTATAGCTAGTAGTAGAGGAAGAAGCCAACGACGAAAAAATTTATTTTGTGGAGGCAGAACAGAGGAGCCAGCTGGCTCGAACCGCAGCTCTATCCCAGTGTACTGTTCATGTACGTACACGTATACGAGTAGTATACAACGTACCGTGTATGGAATATCGCTCCGCCCGTCGCGTTGCATTTGTCCGTCAACGACGACTAGCTGCCGTACGTGGCCCAAATTTAGCCGCTAGGCAATCAAAGTCTCAAGTCCACTCCCGCGGGTCATCGCCCTCCACACTTTCCTAGTCCCGTCTCTGAGTGAGATGGTTGCACCTTACACGTCTCATTATCTACTCTGTCCGATTACTAATTATAATATATTTTAAATTTTTGGCTCCCGGACTCCAGTGCTCCCTCCGGTGTAAAAAATTCGAAAATCATATTTGTAAGTTTCAGAAAATTCTGAAAAAACTTTCGGGTGTAGCCAATAGTACATCCCACGAACGTGCAAAATACCAATACAAAAACTTTGTATTCTGAGCTATAAATAAAAAATAACAAAAGTGTGGACCTAACTATGCATATTTTTAAATCTCCAAGTTTTAACAGAATTTGTTATTTTTTATAGCTCGGAATGCTAAGTATTTGAAGTTGATATTTTACACACTCATGGTATATATTATTGGCTACACCCGGAATTTTTTTCAGATTTTTTTATTTTTTTTAAACCGGAGGGAGCACTGGAGTTCGGGAGGCCAAAAACAATTTCCGCTGAAATGAATAAATATAAACCCTAAAATGCGACTAGATACATGTGAATTTTTAAAAACAAAGCCTAAAATTAAATAAATAATGGTGGTTTGTAGTTTAAGAATATGCGATTTTTCTTCCGTGAACACATACACATGTTCGGTATACTTGTGGAAGAGTTTTGCAGAAAAATAAATGTATGGCTGTACAAAGACACAAAATACTCTTTATTTATCCCGAAATTTGTCTTTTTATGTAGCCTAAAATACAATATATTTTTTAAAGAAACGTGTGGCATATGTACCATATGTGTATAAGTAGTTGTAATATTTTTGTTAGTATATTTTTTATACACTTAAATACTGTTTTCCAGTTTTTGAAAAAACAAGAGCACTGGTATTCGGTTGCAATCGCCTTGCTTGACGGAATGCGCCCTGCCATCTTAGATGCTTCTATCACTGTTGTTGATGGCAAAAAAAATCACCGTTGTTATCTTGCGAATGTTGCCTGGTTTTATCATGCTGCTACAATGTTTGATGGTTTCATGAATACAATGAAATCGGGGGCGACCCTTTCACCTAGTACAAAATATTGCCCGGTCTGCGGGACCTTTGGATCAACGCGTTGACCTCAGCCGAGTACATAGCTGACTATATCAACCTTTTGGGAAGTTTGAAATTCAGCTTGATACCAACTCTGAAGACACCATCGCCCGCCAACTATCGACCTCTGGTGTTAATTCCATGTACGGCAACCAAAAACGCCCCAAAGACTATCCATGGATACATGCAAAATGCAGTGTGATCAATGATCGCTCACTGGTACCAATAATTCATACTCCCGTCAATGAGTCAAAGTCAACCGGCCAAGTCCTTCTCTGCGGCCTGCATTTCAAGCTGACAGCAACAGCAAATATTAATCGGTCCCTGCAACTAGCGAGCATCTTCGGGTACAGTGTACTGCTACTGCATTTGCCGTGTTCTTCCGTCGGTCAAGCACACGACGAACGTGTCCTCTTCAGCGACAAACAGGGCCCGATTTGGACTTACATTTTTGTTTTCAGTTTTCTGGGCATTCCACTGCTGATGGTTCTTTCGACAAGGCGTTTGAATTACAGTAACTGCCCTATCGATTGTCTGTATATTGATTGTGTTTTTTCTAGACTAGATCCTAAATCTATACAGTATATAGTAAGAGCTTTGCTTCGGTATACCCCTTTAAACACATCAACAACACTCCGTACCTCTTCATAACTTAGGGTATGATTGTACCCTGTCCTTGTCGCCTACACTGTTCATAGCGGTTATCATCGACGGCGGCGTCGAGCGGAGCTACGCCCTCGGCGGCGAGCAGCGGCATCCCTCGTCGGCTACGAGCGACATCAGCGGGGGTGGTCGGCATGAGCTGCGACCGACGACCCACGGCTCACTGCAACAGCATCACAAAGGCGGTGTTTGGCACGAGCGGCTAGGGCTAGAATACCGGTGGTACGTGGATGGGACTTGAAATGTCCGGCCACCTCACCGAGAGCAATCGGATTGTGCTCGGAGGTTGGCCTGGACGATCCGGCCACCTAACCGAGCGCACCCGGATTGTGCCTAGATGATGACCCAAACATCGTTTAAGTTATGTTGTATGTGAGTATGTCAGCGCGTGGACTATGTATTTCGCAATACGTTTGAACTATGTTTTAGTGGTGTGGATTTCCATGTGAGGACTACGTATTTTACACTTTGTCTCAGCATGTTGTATGCCATTTGAGTACTAAGTTTATTTATGAAATTTGTTATTCAAAATTGGATGCTCAGCTTGAAACAATGTGTAGAGGTTGTTGTATGCCATATGTCTTTTGAACTAATGTAAGATGCACGTAAAGAAAATACAAAGACAACGCACACAGTGATTTACAAAACAAGAAAATTGTAGCCCCTAAAAAAACAAGAAAATTGTACAACACAATCTTAGTCATCATAGAAGAAAACGACAGGGCTATATAAAAAATTCAGTAAAAATACGATGAATCACTAAACAATCAATGGCTACTATAAATCCATTACACGACAAAGGAAAAAAAAGAATAAACGGCAGGGAACATGTTCTTCGCGCCGAAAACCCAATCATCCCCAATCATATTCAGACCTAATCTTGGTCCAGTTGTCAAACATCTGTCTTCTTGATGATCTTAGTAACTTTGTTTTCCATCTTGTCCAACAGGTTTACAGTCAAAAAATAATTTCGGTACCCGCATGGTCCCGCGAATCGTTAATTTCTTTCTACAATAAATATTAGAGAGGTTGAAAATGCACACCTTGTGTGGCATGGGCCGATGGCTGACAACGATGTATAGGTGCATCCGCCGTGGCTTGCAGAGAACCGGCAAATTGCAACTCAGCCAAAAATGTACAGAAAGGGGGAAAAAATTGTGCACATATGACGCTTAGCTAAAGCAACAAAATTCACATTATGGAATCTGAGTAATACTGAACTCGTGGAATAGTGCAGATAGATTCCATTTCAACTCGTGAACTTTGGTTTGAAGAGCAACATCATAACTCACCAAATGTATTTGGAAGACCCAAATACTGCTTCCACTATACCTTTCAACATTGTACAACAAAATCAACATACTCAGGGGGCAAAATCACGAAATGATACAGGATATACGGGAAAAAAATGATTTACACTCTACTGGGTGACCTATACTTTCCGTAAATACACAATAGAAGGCCGGTCCATCTTCTTTCAACAAGGTGGCAGGTACTACAATGCACATACACGATGACTCTGTTGGGATCATGTATTCAGCCTCTACAATTGCTGTATACAAACACCCTTGAGAACGTGGGATCGCTCTAATTAGCTTTTGCTCGTTTCCATACAATAACTGTACCGTCTGAATCAGATGAAGCCAGCAAATTTTCCCCATGATTCCAGGCCACTCCAATTACTGGAGAGCCGTGTCCCTTCAGGAATGCAAACGGTTTCATCAGTGCCTCACCTCGTGACTGAAGTTTGAGATGCGGCAAATTGAGGGACACTAAACATACCTGCAGTTTATTTACACATGAATTCTTTGGCCGTGCCAAATCATAGAAGTAAACGTTTGAATCCCCACTGCCGGTAACTTCATATTCAGAAGAAAATATAAGTTAGCTGCATTTTCTTTTGGCAGAAGTTCGGGAATGCATAATAGAAGACAGACAAAAGGGTGGCGAATTGGCACAATCTGTATTTATCCTTGAAAGAGCAAGCACACCTCAGATGCCAAAGCTATTGTCACAGGTTGTTAATTTGTTCCACAAGTTCAGCTTGACAGTTTTAAAAAGTTGAGTCAACAAAGTTTTCTCAGGAAAACTTTGAAAATAAGTATCAACTACCCAAATGTGATTGTTTTTTGTTACTCCCTCCTTTTTTTAATATAAGATGTTTTAGGTGGTACACATGTTGTCTATATGCACACTAAAATGAGTGAACATATAAACTAAAATGTGTCTACATACATTTGTGTGCATGTGAATGTGGACAAAGCTAAAACATCTTATATTAAAAAACGGAGGGAGTACCTCACTGAACTACAATTGTGACTAAGCATTCACAGAAATTAATTAACTTGAAAACAAGAACTGACGGCAGCAATATACCATGCAGTAGTACTTGGTTACAAACTAATCGGAACAAGACGACCCTGAAATCTGGATGACCAGCAGCTTAAGTTTTATCTAACCGATAGGCACCAACTATAAATGGTATCAACTCACCTATGAATTCCCCTTTCTCAAGGGAAAGAAGCGGGCAGAAAGAAGCACGGATATTCTGCACCGTTGAGGCCAATTTTAGCGAGCATATGAGAGTCAGGTACCCCTGGGAATTTGTTGAAATGCTGAAATGCCAATAATAAAATACTAGTGAGGTAAAAGTGGAAGGCAGCACAGGTTAGACAGTAATAAAGTAGCATACCTGAAGAAATACAGGTTTCCATCTTGTGCACAAGATAGAAGTACTGAACAACGTGCTACCAGAGAGAAGGTGCGGTACTGGATGGTTGTAATAGAAGATTTGCTCTTACAACTCTTGTTCTTATGAGTTTTAGATAGCGACCCCGTGTGAGAGTTTACACTTACAGAGTATATGTAACCCTGCAGATTTGAAGCACCAGCTCAAAATGATGAACCTTAACAATCCATGTTAGTGTTCAAATTATTATTGGATACCTGTGCATCGCCAGCAAAAATAAGCTTTCCAGTGTGATCGATATCCAAAGCTGTAACCGCGTTATCAAAGGTGAGCTTGCTGATTACTCTCCCAGTGCTAAAATTAATTACCTAGATTAGAGATGGAAATGGATCACATGAAGTACAAGAAAAGGGAAAAATATGCTTCTGATTACATAAGTTGACATGATTTAGAACTATTTAGTGAGTAGCAGTTTCATCAGCTTCATTGAATAAATACCAGAACAAACAAACATATCTTTCCATTATTATTTCAGAAGAGAACATTGATCAGAGGCCAACAAGAAACATATGCAAAAGCGAACTATTGTATATAAATATTTCGGAGCAACGGGGCAGGAAATTTACATTGATTTCCCTGTTCGCGTTGCCAACTAACAGCAAATTATTATTCACCTGCAATAAAGTGTTTGGAAGAAAAAAATGTAAATATATGATACAAAAGATGATATATCCTTGTTATCGTTCATAGAGTTATCATCTTATTAGCACTGCAGATGCAGGCAGAGGCCATTGGTGCAAGAAAATAACAACCATGCTTTCCTGCTAAGTTTAAACTTACAGGATGAAAGCTGATGCATAGCTGGGAAGAAACTCCATATACGACCCTGACACAAGTGCCTTTCGATATCTCCCACACTCTCACAGTTTTATCCATGGAGCATGAAGCTATGTACTGGTTATTAGATGAAAAATCAAAATCTGTAATGCAGTTAGAATTTGAAACTCGCAAGATACTTGAACAATGAAGGAATAGAGAGGAAAGTGTAGCTTAAATTGATCAGGATTCATTTAGATTTGTGAAATCCATATAATACCATAAGTTTTTAAAGTCTTGTAAACCTTTCTAGCTAACCCAAACCCAAACCCAAATTTGTTTAGTTATCAAATTTATAAATATAACAAGTTTTTCAAGTCTTAGAACCCTTTCTAGCTAACACAAACCCAAATGCGTTTGGTCATCAGTGTTACTTATGTGCATAACGATACTCATCACTAGTGTTTTTTTTAACTATTTATTAACTTGTGTGGAAGTCCAAAGCTATTCTTTGTACATGGCTTAAGCAATTAGTTCTTAGTTATTAAGACAAGTGACACATTATACCCCAGAACCACCAGGAGCTGGGCACTCTAGCAATGAATTGCATGATACCAGCGACATGGTCCAATACAGATTATATGCACATAGGAAGTTAGGGACAAATGCTACTAGAACCTAGGTGTAAATTTCAGTCTTCCTAGTGGTTGAAGCAAAATAATTTGTGACAAAACGAAGGTAGATATACGAAAAATAGCTTTACAAGCGCAATTAAGTAAATCTAACCTGTGATATCTTTAGAATGCCCTATTAATTTTTGAAGAACAGATGGTGGGTCGGAAACCTGGCAAACCGTCAAACTGCCATCAGATGAACCATAAGCAAGCACATCTGAATTGTTGCGGCCAAATTTCAATATTGTAACTGTCAAGAGTAAACAATAATGGATGAATATACTACTCAATAAACTTGTATGAGAATACTTCATGTTGACAGAGAAGAAACAGCATAACCTGATGATTTGCAGTTGTCAAAGATGCAGTGCATTCCAACAAACGAGTACGCAGGTTCAGCAAGTCTGACATGGCGCTCAGGTTCACTCTGCTTTGAGCTGACACTTACGGTGCGGCTTAATACACCGCTGTTAGTTCTGAGGTCCTGCAGCAACGAAGTTAATTACATGTATCAGCCTTCACATCAACATGTGCACACACACTTTTTCAGAAAGAAGCCTCCACACAAGAAAGTTAAAAGAACGAACCCGGATAGAACTCCAGCTGTCTACTTCAGATGTAGCAGGGCCAGCAAACCACCTTCCACTGGTCAAACAGAGCGTCCGAGATGTTAGATTTTACCTCTCATAGCATACTAGATGTTCAAGGGATTGTTCTTGTTTCGTTTTAGGTACGGGCAGCCGGGCGGGAAAGGGGGATGAGGAGGAACAGAGCAATCAGAGGCGTCACCTGTTGCCGGGAGTGCTGTGGGCACTGCTGGAGGCGGCGCCAGCGTCGAGGCGGCGGAGGAGGAAGTTGCGGTGGGCGACGTAGCCCTTGCCGTTGGACCGCCAGTCCTGCAACAAGGCCATTCACAATCGTACATTGTCCCCAAAGCGTAGAAACGAACGTAGTGCCATTGGCAGGAGGATGGATCTGAGAGGGTGTACCATGCGGTGCTGGAGCGCGGAGGGAGGCTTGCGGCGGAGGAGGAAGCGGCGGAGGGCGAGGTAGTCGTCGTCGGGGCGGGAGGAAGAGGGGATAGGGGGCTGGAGGACGCAGCTGAGGAAGTCGGGGTCTGTTGGCCGGGTGGGGGCGGGGCTCGCCGACGCCGGGGCGGGGTCGGAGGCGGGGGAGTCGTCGGCCATTTTTTCCGGCCACGTGCTACGTGCGTGCCGGTGGCCGGGGAGAGATCAGAAGAGGGCTTGGATCTCGGGCCGGTGTACGGGGAACGAGCTGGCAACGTGTTTTTTTTTTTCCTATTTTTTTTTGCCCGTGCGCACGCCGGAGCTGGGTGCTTCGTGCTCCCCTTCAAACTGGTCAACGATGTTGTTATATAGCAAAACCTTCTCCGGCGATCATGTCCAATTCCAAGTTTTGGCCTGAAAAGCGCCGCCATATTCATTGATCAATTGCATAGAAATTAAATGGATATCCCCTATGTCTGACTCATTATCCTCCCTCGAGTCTGCTTGCGGCGTCGCCTTCGGCATGGTCAGTGATAGATCATATACCAAACTATCACCAACAGGAAGGAAAATTGGAGTAGGAGTTCTCTCAAGTTAGGCCATGAGACCCTTGTACCCTGGGCTAGCATATCCATTGTCACGGCCTACAAATATTGTTGTGCGATAACACAAACTTCTGATGCCTCCGGTTTCTATTGGAATTCACACACCCAGATTGCTCATGTCACTCAATGTTTCCATTCTCGTCTGCTGCTACTTCTCTAGTTTTATAGTGGCGATGAGAAAGTTGTTTTCCCCTCTTCGTGCTGGTGTTATTACACATACGGAGACGAATATATATGTGCATTGCGCCAATAGGTCAAGTATGTAAAGTATGCTAGCCCCTCATTAAAATCATTATTAGTTTACCAACTTTCAAAGAATCTCTAGAGCTTAGTTGCTCTATTTATAGGAAAAAAAATAGCTTGGTTGGTTGAATGTACGACCATGTTAATTGTATATTGTACTCACTCCATCTAGAAATATTTGGAGACATATGGATTGAGCATCCGAGAATAATATTATGGTATGTGTGTTTCCTTCAGCAATCGATCATGTTTTCTTGTTTGATGGTCAAGTTTTCTGTAGTTTTGCAACTGCCAGCTTGATCGTGATTTTTTAAACTGGGCCGTATGGGCTACTTTATGAGACGATGCTAGTACGACATATGAGAAAAATCGATCTCAAACGATGGTGCATCGTACGACATACCATGTCGACTTCGTAAAGCCAAGGAGGAATCCTTTCCCCGTTGGTCAACGACGTTTTAAGCACAAAGACAACGCTTTCAACGAGTAAACACTAGTACAAATTACGTCGTTGCCGGGTCCAAGCAGAAGAACAGATTACACGTTTGCACCCAGACATGAGGTGATGTTTCAATTGACAACAAATGTTTCTAGAGTCGTGCCACCCATTGCTCCACTCAACTCCACAGTGATGTCCTTTGGAAATAGCTGCCCATAATAGGCCACAGCTAAAGCAGAGGGATAGAACTCCAGCTGTCTACTTCAGACAGGGCCAGCGAACCACCTCCCACTGGTCAAAAAGAGTATCCAAGATGTTAGATCTTGCCTCCCATAGCATACCACATGCTTAAGAGATTGAGCTTGAGAAAAAACGAGCGGAGAAGTATAAGCAAAAATTCAGAATTTAATTAACATTAGAGCACCATGCACAAACTTGGCGACATTTTGTTCATTTTAGGTACAGGCAGCCGGGCGGGAAAGGGGATGAGGAACAGAGTAATCAGAGGCTTCACCTGTTGCCGGGCATGTTGTGGGCGCTGCTAGAGGTGGCGCCATTGTCGAGGCGGCGGAGGAGGAAGTTGCGGTGGGCGACGTAGCCCTTGCCGTTGGACCGCCACTCCTGCATCATCCCTCGCCAAGGCCATTATTCAATCGTACATTGTCCCCAAAGCGTAGAAACGAACATGGCACCATTGGCGGGAGGAGGGATCTGAGAGGGTACCATGCGGTGCTGGAGCGGGAGTGAGGCTTGCGGCGGAGGAGGAAGCGGCGGAGGGCGGAGTCGGGGCGGGAGGAAGAGGGGATAGGGGGCTAGAGGACGCAGCTGAGGAAGTCGGGGTCGGTGGGCCAGGAGGGGGCGGGGCTCGTCGACGCCGGGGCGGGCGGGGGTGGTGGCGGTGGAGTCGTCGGCCATTTTTTCCGGGCACGTGCGTGCTGGTGGCTGCCGGCTGGCGCGCGCGCCGGGGAGAGATCAGGAGGGGGGCTTGGATCTCGGGCCGGTGTACGAGGGACAAGCTGGCAAAGTGTTTTTTATTTATTTTTTTCTATTTTTTTTTTTGCCCGTGCGCACGCCGAGCTGGGAGCTTCGTGCTCCTCTTCAAACTGGTCAACGATGTGTTTTTTTTTTTTGCGATTATGGTCAACGATGTTGTTATATAGCAAAACCTGGGTAAGTACATTTTGCAACTAGTTGCGCCCACACCCCATTGTCGGATGCCCTACTTCGGAGTTTTCAAAAGTTATGAATTAAATCATGACATAGGTTATGTTGTGTCTTGTGCACCCACAAAATTTCAACAAAATATATGACCATATGTGACTTGTGCAAAAAAGACAAATAAAGTGTGAATAGCACATGATACTATTCACTTATGTCCTTTTCTTTTTTACACAGGTCACGTATGATCATATTTTTTGGATAAAACTTTGTAGGTGCATAACATACAACATAATCCATGTACATGATTTATTTCACAATTTTGGATAACTCCGAAGTGGGGTATCCGATAATAAGTTGCGGGTGCAACTAGTTGCAAAATATTCGCACTCGCAAAACCTTCTGTACTGGAGCATCTATACCGGGTACCGGCGCTCTCAATAGACGTCCGGCAACTATGTTGGGCAAGTGTTATTGAGAGCACCGACGTAGATTGCCGAGCTATTGAGAGCCGCTTCTACACCGGCGGCTCTCAATAGACCCTCCCAATACATTTTGATGAGAAATTCTCAAAATAGACGATCCAATTCAAGTTTTGGTCTCAAACTAGTGGAATTTGGCGTGCCGTCACGGCACGCCCTTGATGTTTTTTTTTCTGCAGTATATATATATTTTTTAACCAAAATGGTAGCTAAATTGGTATGTTGGAACATGTTTTTATTTTGTCATGAATAGGTAGCATTTTTTATGAGTATTCTTGTCATATTTTGTGAGTTTGTTTGTACGATGTCAGAAATGTTGGTGAAATTGAAATGTTGAAATATATTTGTAATTCGCTATAAGTATGTTGCGGTTATTTTTTGGGAGCATTCTTGTCATATTTTGTGGAATATCAGGAAAAGTTGCTAAAATGTTGGCGAAATTACAATTTGCAAACATGTTTTTTATTTTGTTATGAGTAGATAGTAATTCGTTTGAATTTTTTTTTAATATTTTGTAGAATATTCAAATATTTAGATAGTCATATGACACTATGAAAATATTGATACTTGTAATTTGAGCTGGAATGGTGAAATATGATTGCTTTTCTCATAAAATTGTGCACATGTTGGGCAATTTGAATTGTTCGAATTTATTTGTTTTTTTGTAGAAAATAGGTGATCCTTTTTTTTTTCCTCTAATATTTTCATATATTTTTTTATATTTTGGCGATGGGTATTTATAGTATTTTTTTTCTGTTGGTTCTACTCTTTTATTACAGAAATTGAAAGAAGCTTGCAGGTAAAAATTGACAATTTTTTCTGGTGGATATAGTCGAAGCTACTGATTTCGCGGCATTTAGTAGTTTCGCAAAATGGTTCAAATATCGTAAAACAATATGTATAAAGTGTTTAAAATTATGTAAATCATGTTATATTTTATAACTTGGTTTCCAAACATAGTGATTTAGGAAATAAATGTAGAACAACTATTTCTCGATATTTACAATTGTGGTATTTTAATTTTGATTTATTTAAGCTCATGGTATAGATGGGTAATTGTATTTAAATGATTTAGCAAACTCTATTTAAGTAGGATGGTTTGTACAAAAAAAAAAAAATTGGTCTATCATATTGAATGATACTATTGATGTTATTTCTGCTGATTTTATTTGACTATAGAAGAGGGTGAAATACATATTCTTGAAATGTCGTAAAAGCGTGAGCTGCAAATATTTAGCAAATTTGTGGCATAAGCAGTGAGTATTTTTTTTTCGTGTATGTTCATATATTTGTCATACTTGTAAATGCTGTCATGGCAAAGAGTTAAATTTGGAAATGCCCGCAGTAAAAAGTGGATTAGATTTGAATGCGTTGAATTTTTTAAAAAAATTAACATTTGTAAGTATCTTAAATTTTTACATTGTTAATAGTGAGAAAACATTCGTACGTTATTTCTTCTTTACGGTTTTTAAATGCTAAGGTTTGGAAGGCAGGTTTTCTCCGCATACTTGTGAATATCGTGGTGTAAATAATTGAAATTTGGAGGTGTGAACATTCTCCAAAGGTTTTCAGACTTTAATATGTTCAAATATGGTTTATTTTTGCCATAATTTTTTTATCTACCACCATATTCAGAAGAAGCCATATTTGTGAGTATCGTAGTGTAAATAATTGAAATTTGAAGATGTGAACATTCAGAAGGTTTTCGGATTTTAATATGTTCAAATATGGTTTAATTTTGCTGTAATTTTCTTATTTAGCACCATATTGAGGGGAAGTATATTATGATTATGTAGAAATGTTAACCAATGTGAGCAGTAATTTAATTTGGAAATGGACGTATCCAAGAATATTTTTTAGCGTTGGAAATTGTTGCAATTTAAAAAAAACGCACGCTTGAAAATGGTTCAGATTTCGAAGTTTGTTCAAACTGTAAAATTTTGAAGATAAGGTTTTTTTTACGCCAGTAAAATGATTAGATTTGGAAGGCATTTAAAATTTTAAAGTATCCAAATTTGAAATTTCGTCGTATGTCGTAAGTAATTAGCATTTAATTTTATGATCACTCTGATATATCAGTAGATATATTTAAAGTCACTGATTTTGCAGTATTTAATACAGTTTGAAAAAATGTTCAAACACCTAGAACAACACCATAGAACAAATTTGTATTTTCTCGAAATATTCATGTAATGAAGCATTTTTTTTTTGAAATGTGAGTACATAATTAGATAGATTTAAGTTATATTGCTTGTAAATATGTTAGATAAATTGAAATGATGAAATATAGTTCCATCTTGCCTTAATTTTCTTATTTACCACCATATTTAGTGGAAATATATAATGGTCATGTCTAAATATTATGTTTGTATTTCGCCGTAAATTTGTAATTTAGATCCTTGTTTAGAGGAGATGTACTGTATTCAATTCATCTTTGAAGGAAAAGAATTTGAGATATCCTGAAATGTGCATGGAATAAAGCGTTATTTAAATTTAAGCTCATATTTAAAGAGATTTAAGTTTATTTGTTTGAGCATTTTGTGAATTCAATTTTAAATGCATAATTTGAGGAAATGAATTTGCATTTTCGCCAAATATGGTGCGGCGTTACAACGCATTTGTAGTGACAAAAAAAAATTGAGTGTATGGTTATTGTTATTGGAAAGGGATGAAAGTGCAATTTTTGGCATATTATTTGGTTAATAGAATTGATCAAATACGTTTGTTTTTTCTTTCCATAAATTTGTATTTGAACTTATTAGTTGGAGGAAATATTGTGCATTAGCATTTATTTCCATAAGTTTGTTTGTATTCTGGCATTAATAAGTATCATTTATTTTTGTGAGCATGTCGATATATCCAGGAGTACAGTCCAATTGAAAGTTCATTTAGATGACATCTAAATATTTACCAATTTGAAATGTTTAATTTTAGTCAATTATCTGAGGAACTGTATTATATGAGAATCTATTAAAAAGTAAACTTCACATGATTAGATGGTATGCATTTCGATTTTCTCTAATTATTCACCAATTAAGAATGTTCAAATTTGTTTGTTTTGTGCTATAAATAGTTGACATTCATTTTTGTGGGCATGTTGATATATTTTGGAGTATTACATTTTTTTAAGCAAATTGGAATGCTCGAATATGTTTATATTTTTCAGTTATATTTATTTTAAGTACGTAATGGATGGAAAATGCACATTTATGTAATTGAATTACATATTTAGAGGAAGTTCATTTAGATTATATGCAAATATTAACCAAATTGAAATGTCCAATTAAAGTCCATTTTTGGAGAAAATGCATTATAGAAGCATTTATTAAATGCAACTTGCCATAATTGGAGGATGTGCATTTGTTTTTTCTTGAAGTATACATCAATTCAAAATCTTCGAACATGTTTGTTTTTTGACGTAAATAGTTGGCATGTTTTTATCTATGAGAATGCTGATATATTTTTACTGTATTTCCAATTTTTAAAGCAATTTAAAATGTGAAAAAATTATTATATTTTTTAATTTAAGTGCACAATGGGTGGAAATGTACATATTTTCATTTGAATTCCATGGCTAGAGAAAATTTTAAATTCAACTCCATATAATTGGAGCAAGTGCATATGGGTTTTTTTAAGCAATTTGAAATGTGAAAAATTTATTATTTTTTAATTTAAGTTCACAATGGGTGGAGTTGTACATATTTTCATTTGAATTCCATGGTTAGAGAAATTTTTAAATTCAACTTCATATAATTGGAGCAAGTGCATATGGGGTTTTCCCAAATTTTTACTAAGTTGAAATGTGTAAATACGTTTTTTTATTTTGCCATAGTTAGTTAGCCTTTTTTTTTGTGGTTACTTTGAATTATTTTTCACTTTTTTTTTTGATGGAAGGATTTGAAGTTTTTGGGTTCAAAATATCTATCAGTTTGTGGAAAGTGTCTAAATAATATGGGGCCCATTTTGAAGGAAGTTAGTAATTTGTAGGAAATTATGTGAAAAGCTGACAGATGTTATTTCTATAAGCTCCATAATTTATATTAAAAGGTTATATTGGATTATCTATTTTTTTTTTGTAAGTTGTTCAATCGTGCATGGAAATGCGTTAGGTGTAAATATTTCATTTTTATGCAAATTTTGGTATATTATTTGTATTTTTCTGAATGGCAGATTAAAAGATATGATTTTTTTAGTTCTTAGTATTCTTTGTAATTATTTTATAAACTGATATGAGAAATTGTTAGAAACTAAATTTGACATAGTTAGAGGATATGCATTTCGATTTTATCCAAATATTCACTAATTTAAAATGTTTAAATATTAGTGGTATTCAAAGAATATTGCGGTTGAAAATTGTTTAGTTGTCGTAAAAATTTCGTTTTGAAATTTTTTTTAGATTTGGATCCTTTTTATATTACTGGAATTTAGAAAATGTTTACACGTTGCCTAATCTAAAATTTGTTTAAATTTCAGTTGGAACATCGTGGTCTGGAAGATTCAAGTTTGGAAATATACGCGTCAAAATTTGTTTAATTTTTAGTATATTGAATTTCGGGAGAAGTTGACACTTAAATTGTAATTAAATTTTGGAGTTTTTAAAAAAGGGGAAAAAGAAATTCAAAATCTTCAAATTTGTATGTCTTGATTTAGTGGTAAATTTGAAATTCAAAATTTTCAACATTTTGAAAATTGTGCAGGTATAGAAATTATTGGACCTTTATGGTTTTTTAAAAAATAAAATAGAATGAAAGGAAAAGAGGAAAAAAAGGAAAATAGAAAAAGAAGAAGGAAGAAAAAAGGGGGCTGAGCCAGCCGGGCCGCAGCCGGCCCAGCCCACCTAGCGGCCCACTATCCCAGCAGCCCAGGCCGGACAACGTCACCGGGGGCGGAGACGCAGCGGCGGCGCAGACCTCGCCGGCGGCGCGACGCCGCTTTCCGGGACGCGCGCGTGGGCACAACGGACGCGCGCCGAGCCGGGCTGGCCGTAGGTGGCGGCGCCGCCCTCTACAGGTCGCCGGAGCGGCGCCGGCAAGGCGCGGAAGCGGCGCAGGGAGCCGAACGCGGCGGCGGCGATTCCAGCGACGGCGAGGCGCCCCGGCACGCGAGCTGCGGCGGGGAGGAAAAGGCGACGACGGCGGAGGCCGCCGTGTTGGTAGATATGAGGGAGGAAGGCTGGAGCGGCGACGCGCCGCGTCGGCGGCACCGGCGACTTCGCCGTTGCGCGAGGAGAAAGAAAGGGAGGGAGATGTTCTGCGGAACATTTTGCAAAAACGTCCGTGAGGTTTTCGGATTTTGCGAATCAGTCCACCGCCTCGCGTTTTCATGGACTGCGGGTTAGTTCCTGTTTTTGGGAGAGATCTTTTTGCAAAACCGTCACGGACACGTCGGGGCGACCGTGCGATCGTGGACGGACGGCGCCGATGTGAGTACTGCAGAACACTGTAGCTGACTGTAGCATCTACAGTGTCACGAGCGCGGACAGGCCACGATTCTGGCCTCCTTTGATATAGTTAGTAAAGTGCAACCATATCCGACAATCACTTGCATAGAAATTAAATGGCTATCTCCTCCGTCGACTCCCTCGAATCCGACGTTATCTCTGGTTCCGGCATCGCCTCCGGCATGGTTAGCCCTATCGTGTCCGTAGTTGGCTCCTCCAGTAAAAGATGCATCTCATGCAAAATGCGTTGTTGATACATCATATCACAAACCCTCACCAGCACTGGGAAGGACAAGGGAAGTAATAGTTCTCTCAAGTTAGGCCATGAGACCCTTCTACCCTGGGCTATGGGATCCATTGCCACGGCCTACAAATATTGTTATGCGATAATACAAATTTTTGATGCCTCCCGTTTCTATTTGAAATCACACCCCTAGATTGCTCATGTCACTCAACGTTTTCATTCCCGCCTGCCGCTAGTTCTCTAGTTTAATAGTGGTGATGAGAAAGTTGGTTTTTGATCTTCATGTTGGCGTTATTACACATATCGAGTCGAATATATATATGCGGTGCGCCAATAGGCCAAGTATGTAAAGTATGCTAGCTCCTCATTCAAATCATTATTAGTTTACCACCTTTCAAAGAATCTGTAGACTTAGTTGCTCTATTTATTGGAAAATAATAATAGCTTGGTTGGTTGAATGTACGACCATGTTAGTTGTATATTATACTCGCTCCGTCTAGAAATATAAGGGGCATACATTATGTGGGTTTTTCATGTGTTAAAACCTTGATATTTGGAGACATATGTATTTAGCATCCGAGAATAATATTATGGTACGAGTGTTTCCTTCAGTTATTGATCAAGTTTTCTTTGTTCGATCGATCAAGTTTATTGTAGTTTTCCAACTGGCCAGTTCCATCGTGGTTTTTTAACTAGGCCATATGGGCTATTTTACGGGACAATGCGACGACATACGAGAAAATCGATCTCAAAGGATTTTCATGCGAGTACAACATACGAGAAAATCGATCTCAAAGTATGGTGCGACGTACGACGTACCATGCCGATTTCAAACTAATACACCTCAGATTATCGCAGTTTTGAACTAAAAAAATCTGTGACACTTAAAGATAGGTGCCTAATTTGGCATCTCTAGTATAGAAAAGGCACCGGTGTTCAAGAAAATGTTTTATTTTTGTAACAAACTGTAAACGGGGGCTTAACGCTACTTAGGATATCATTCATCTAAATAAAAGGAGATGAACTTCTAGCAAGACGAGCAGTTCATGGATTTTCACCCTGGCAGTGGGTGGTAAGGTCATAACATAGGCACAAAGACAACGTTTTCATGAGTAAACACTACTACCTCTGTTTCACAATGTAATCATTTTTATCAAGCTAAACAGAGAGAGTACAAATTATGTCGTTGCCGGGTCCAAGCAGTAGAAACCAGATTGCGTGTTTGCACACAGACATGAAGTGATATTTCAATTGACAACGAGACCGCAACTGGAATTCCTCATGAATGTGACCAACCTCGAATCTGACCAAATTAATAGTTCCATGCAATATTGGAGGAAAGCCGCGTAGCGGCATAAGAGAAAGTGCAACCCAGATTTCTCTTTTTTCCTAAAAAGTTCGAGATCAAGTTAAGCGGCGTGCGTTTGTACTGTCTTCTTAACGACAATGGCTTACAACATGGAGCCCTGCTTGCTGAGAGGTCGTACACTCACTTGACACTTGACGCTTCAAATCAATCACAACATGTATGTGACGTACCTCCAAACTACTACTCCCTCCGTACCAAAATATAAATGTTTTAAATATTTCATATATGGCCGACATACGGATAAAAATGAGTAAATCTACACACTAATACACGTCTAGTTACATCTGTATTAGAAAAGTTGCAAGACATCTTATGCTTTGGTGCGGAGGTAATAGACCATTATTGTTGAGGGTGTAAATGGATCGGTGCATGTAGTGACCCAGCACACCACTGCATGTTGTAGTGTACAAGTCGTTGACATAATACTCACGGAAGGACTATTCCATAAATATTACATCCTTCAGAGTAGTACAACAGAAACATAGCCGGTCCAAGGTAACACTATAGGATTACAACACTATTCAATACAAAATCTCGAGAACCTTCTTTACATAGAAGCAAGTCTCGTGCAAATAAAATACAAAAAGATCCCAAACGTAGTGCTAAGCTAGATATCAGCTCTACTTCTTACTCCTAATCCACTACTGCTGTTGTTACAGCCCTAACTATCCATCTAGAATCTCTGTGTCTAGAGTTGTGCTCCTCCATCCGATTATAGTCGCATTGTCCATAGGTATTGTTGTCGACGTGTCCACCATTGCACTGTTGTTGCCACTCATCCATCGGCAAAGTAGAGGTTGACTCCTTCAGGCTCCACCAGGTTGATTTGACTCCTTGTTGAAGATTTCACCAACATCGTTATGGATTCCTGTCCTTCCTCTGCTGTCTCCAATAATCTAAGCAGGGGGTCAACGGAGGAAAGGGTGAGCAACACGAGCGTTACTCAGCAAGTTCATATAACAGGAATAAGGTGTTTTATGCACTAGCTACCATCCATACCAAAAGGTCATGGATGAACATGCATATCTTTGCAAAACATTTTTAGGAAAAGATTTATTTTATCTTCAGAAAACTATGTCCGTCATCCATTCACAGGTGCTAGGGCCTTGAGGAGCCTCCTTTCCTGCAGCGTTCGTCGTTCCTTCCTGGAACGGGGAGTAACATGTCACATTTTTACACTCTGCAGATGTGCGTTACTTTACCCATAAGAGATCAACGCCTTGTTGCACAACCGGGCGATTCTTTCCCGTCCACACTCTCTTTGGTATGGGGCCCAGTCGGTGATCTAAGCCATTCGCTGTGCTTCTCCAACAACCCCGCATGCCCACCATTTTGTAGGTTTGTCCTCTCCTATATCTTTTGGTAGACTGTTCCAGACCGAAGTCCTCCCCTATACCATAAAGATAGACTATTCCATACAACCCCTACAATCCATCATAGACCCCAGAAACCGTGGGAATTAAGGGATCCCACCCATGTGCATGCAGTCCCGCAAGATCTACAGCCTACGGAACTGGCAGTCCGTTGACATGCGAAAGGGAAAAGGTCAGAGATGACTTTCCCGTCCCATTCCAAGTCTTATGGTTAACGCTTCATTTACGGCGCAAGAACACTGACGGCATTGGTTATTAAGTCCTAGGTAATACTTTCCGTGCAAATGGAACCTCCACCAACCACATCATTCCATGGTTCCATCTGCCAGCCAACAGTATATAAATAGCAATTCACATCATTCGAAAATATGTTTTCCTTTTTCATGCAATGATAAACCATAGTATTTTGCATTTACTTTAATAAACATAATCAAGTAGGACATGAGCAAGAGTGAACTTGCCTTTTTGACTGCAAGATTATGCAGCCAAGGTCTTCGATACAATAAAGACTCCGAAATCTGGAAAAGCGTCATTGGTCCGGTAAGGACTAATGTTTGAAGAAGCAATATGCTATTATGCAGAAGTATAAGATGCATCGTTTTAAACCACGTAGC
Organism: Poa pratensis; assembly: GCA_947311845.1. Taxonomy (NCBI): domain Eukaryota; kingdom Viridiplantae; phylum Streptophyta; class Magnoliopsida; order Poales; family Poaceae; genus Poa; species Poa pratensis. The sequence goes on from CAMZMU010000042.1 coordinate 26,971,927, forward strand.
TAACTCTCGATGGTTGAGGGTTGTTTGGGTTTGGTGATTACCTTTTAGATTGTTTTATCTTCAAGTTTACTTTACAAGAAAGATGAGTTTTCAAGCTTCAACTTTAAAGTACCATATCAAGCATAAGAATAAAGAATAAAGTAAAACAACATCCTAATACTAAATTGTTGTTTTGAGGTTGGTTAACATCTTTATGTTTATAAAGAATATGTATGGTCTTGAATTAATTAAAGAAGTGGTGTAGTAATATAATTTATGAAAGCAAAAAGAATAACTTTTGAAGAAATAAAACAATGTGAAATGATGTAGTATTATTATTTATGGATGCAAAAAAGAATAACTTTTTCTTAGATTTTTATTTTGGGGAATGGTTTTATTTCTAATACTAATTGTCTAAATCAGGACACACAAAATTTGACTAGAATCCCACACGTACACATATTAGGCTAGTTAAATAGGCACTAAGCTAATTGGCTTGGGCTAATTAGGCCCATTAACATACACCCACTAACCTAATCGTTGGGCAGGTGCACACACGAACACCACACAACTCCACAGTCCACACACGCACGCACGTCCACGCCTCTCTCTCTGTTCTGGTTCCTCTTTCTCCTGCGACCCGGCCGCCGCACCTGCCGCTCCGGCCGTCGCCGGCCGTATCCGCCACCGCCGCTCGCTGGCGCCGCCTTTCCAAGGTATCCTGCGCCAGTCCCCAACCGCCACCAAGCCACAGCGTCTTCTACGCACGCACCCGCGCCTCTGGTCGCCACCACCGTCGCCGCCTACTCCGGCGCGCTCCGGCCATCTCCGCCGCCGATTCCGGATGCAAACGACGCGCCACTCCTTCTACTACATCCTCTCCGAAGCGATTTGTGTCCCGCTGCCCGGCGCGGCCACGCGTGGCTGTACCCGAGCCTAGGGTTCCGGTAGCAGCGCGGCATCGCCGTGCTCCCGGCCCTAGCTGCTCCGCCGTGGAGTTCTTCTTCGAGCTGCCGTGGTGATGGGGTTGTGTTGAAGCTCGCTCCTCCCTGGGTGCTCCTCCATCGACCACACGGGCACTGCCCTGTCGTCATGGAGTTACGGCCAAGGGCGTGAGGTATGGTTTCTCTTCCCTCTCTCCTTCTTCTCCCCTCCTCTGGCCTATGGCCATGCTCTGTGATGTTTGCCTAATGGTGATGATCATTCGTGTGTGGTTGGGCTGTGCTTGTAGGGTATCTCACTGCCAGTGATGCTTCACTGCCAGTGATGCTTAACTGAAGAACTTGTTCAGTTTGGTGTTAAATGATTTGTAGACATTAAGATTCAGCTTCAGAGATGATTCCCAGATGATTATCATGTTTATGTGCCCAGGTTTTCAGTTTGGCCAATTCTTAGGTCTTGGCTGTTGCTCTCTGAACAACCTTTGATGCCACTGCTAGAGATGATCTTGCTAGTAACTAGCTGTGGTGATGAACTGGTGGTTCTGTCACTTGACAGATTCAGCTACCTGTTAGTGGTGGTGTAGCAGGTGTATGCTAATAATTCCTAGAATTAATTCTAGGGTTGGTAATATGTTTCGGGTCCTTAGTTGTGATTGAGGTGCTCTTCCCCTCGAGGGATTTGTGCCCAGCAACCAAGTGCTGGATCTGTGCTACCAACAATTGTGAAAAAGCAACAATTGCTTATGTGCCTTTGCTCAGATTTGTGGATTTATCTCCCCTGCCTAGAATGCACAGGCTGAGGCCCAATTTTATTAAGAACATATGCTTACTTGATTTTAATTCCCTATGATGAAACTAGCATAGCATTTCTATGCTTGGCTGAGGGAAATACCCCCAGCCACACCATTTTTAATCTAGGAACTCATTTTGCTTAAGGCTGCTGGATATTTACCTCCTGATATGTGGTTGTGATGGCTGCGTGGTATGGTTTAAGGTCTTGTGGAATTCTTGATCAACTGATCTTGTGACTCCCTTATCCCTACTGGTTGTGATGCTGCGGTGTTGACAGCACAGTGAATGGCATGGATGATTGTGCTGCCTGCTTGTAAGCTGCCTGCCTGCTTAAAAGATCTGAGAAGCTTGGCTTCGGCTGCTTTGATCTTATCCCACTCGGGTTCTTTATTTTGGGCTTGCCAAGTGGATTTCTTGCCCAGCCAATGATGTTGTACTGAGGCATGATTAAACTCAGAACAGTTACTACACTTATGCCATTTAACTTTTAACACCCTATGATGTAATTAGCAGTGCACCTCACTGCTAACCTGAGAGTAACACTAACCACTAATCCCCATTTTATATTTGTTTTTGTTTTCTTATTTATTGTGCAGGAAAACAAGATTGGAATAAAGATCGAAAAGAAGAAGAAAAAGATACAAGACTTTGTAGTTTAGGAATAATTGTAATTTTCCCTTTTTGTAATTCAATTTGTTGTAATAACTTTGTAATGACAATGTATTATTGTGCTTTATCAATAAAGTTATTTGTTTGTCTTTCTAGGATTCTATAAATTGTAATATGTGTTGTAAAGGTTTAAATTATTCAAACAACTATAATTTTATTTACTTAGTTATTTTTTTCTATATATCTTATTGTTTTAATTTGGATTACTTTACAAATTCAATTTATTTGAATATTCAAATTGAATTCAAAGTTCCCACTACAAGTAAATTATCTAGAGGTCATATCAAAATTTACTTGCATTCACCTAAAATGAACTAAACCTAATTCAAGAAGATGAATGAACTCCGATCACTCCAGGATTTTTTTTAGTTTGCGAAAAATTTATTCGAGCTTTTCAAATGCATGCAAGCAGATGCACAAATTCCTATTTCTGCCCTCCGATAGCTCCTAAATGCTGGGATATTACAGTCTTTCCCCCTTAACAAAAACTTCGTCCCGAAGTTATGACGTGTATATGAATGTGAGAGTTACTCATGTGATATCGAGATATGGGTGTTTATACGTGGGCTTTATGAATTGGCTTTACTCCCTCCTTGGAACTTACCCCCCCGGAGAAACACCATAAATCTCCATGTAGCTTGCGTACTTAGAAACTTGAATATGTTGCCTAAGTTGTAATGTAGTTTATTATTTCCTCCTCGCTATTCTTTCTCTTGTAAGGATCATAGTTGTATCTTATCATATTTTCCTACTTGAATCAAGGTGATCCAAATGATAAGTTATTAAAATTCTGTATCTAGTATCCAACATCACTTGGTGAAGCTATCCAGTTAAATCCTAGCAAAGCTTTAATTAAGTTGGTTATAGAAGAATGTATGTCTATTTTATGACATCCAATTGCCTTATGCATATAAGAAGAATTTGTTAACAAGGTAGCTAGTCTTGTTACCAAACTACTTCTATATAACACCTGCAATGGAATATCACACTGTTACTATAGAAGTTAATAAGAATATATTTTGATATTGGAGTTTCAAAATACTTAGTGATGGACTAGCATAGTGCTTCTATGCATATCTATGAAATCCTTCTATATAATCTTCTTGTTGATCTTCCTCCTTTCTTATGTTGCCTTCTCTTGTAGAATGATTTTGAGAAGATTGGGAGATAAGAAGATAAGATAATCTTGGTAGGATAAGTAGATCTAGATTAAGATTTAGTTTAGTCTTTTATCCTCCTTCCAAATATTCTTTCTTTTCTTTTCTTTAAGATATGTACTTATTCGATTAATGATGTAAGTCATACTCATCATTTGGTTTATAGTTTCTTGTATTATTCGCTTGTAACCAAATGTTTGAGAATTTAGATAGGACAAGATTTTGAAGTTTGTAGCACTCATGTTGATGACTAAGTATAATCCACCAACATCAGCGAAACCTCGATGTAAGTTTCACAAGTTGAATTTCAAGTTTTTAGTTACTCGTCAAACTAACGACATTCTCAACTAGCCTTTCGAGTGGTGGTTGAACACTCTATGACTTCGTTGAAAAAGTTTTAAATTTTCCCATATTTTCAGATGCATGCTATGCCACGCACAAATCTAATTTAGCCCCATTCTACTCTCTGAACTACGGGTATAACATACTCTTCCCCTTAGAAGTTGCTAGGGCGCTTCCTTTCGTCTGACCTTTTGTTAGTCGATCTTCATCTAGTTGTATCCATTCAGTCTTAAGTAACAACTAGATCTTTTCTGCTGAATAGAGCTGCTCTCTCTATGCCCTTTGTGCTCAAACTTCCAACCTGTATACCTATGGTCTCTCGAAGAACACCGGGTACTATCACCAGGTTGTGATTCCCGAGACACTCCCCGGTTCAGAGTATCATTCCTACATCCAATAGCTTCCCGAAGAACAATTGGTAAGTCCACCACTGTGAACAACCAATAAGATCTCCCGGTAAATTGAATATTCACTCGGACTAGCATTTCAGTTGTCTCACCTAGGGTCTTGAGAAAAGACTATTGCAAAACTAGTTGCAATTAGTGATAACTTAACTCTAATTTAGAACGGGTTGTTAGTCATCTAGTCCAAACTCGTCTGATATACAACTCTTTCATCTATCTGTTGCTGGAACTGGTTCCTTTCTTTTGGGTGATCAGACGACGTGACTCTTCAATCTTATATTGTTTCAACCTCCATCTGAGTCCTTGGATCTTGGATGTCAATCATATGTATATCCATCCTTCTCGATAGTTACCCAGTATAGACGGTGACTTCACTATATCTTGACATCACATGTCTCTGTTGGCGACGTACCAAATAACTAACTCCTTGGCCTATCGACCATCCGTGATTTCATCTCCCATGGTTATGATGTGTGTCCTTTGTGGCAATGAACTTTGAAGTCGGATCCCCTTGATCTCGATGATACTACTATCCTGCCTTTCTTGAGATATCATAATTTGTTGTTGCCTGCTAAGTATTGGATTGTTGCTTCATACTCCTCTACCTTCAGCTTCATGGCTCTTTTAGACATATAAGTCCTATACAATTTCTTCTCGGACTTTCTCCAAAGATCAATTGCGCCTTATGATTTTCCAACACCCATTTCTTCCGTCAACTTACGACAACTCCCAACTATATGTGACTACATATTGTGACTTCTTAATCGAGCGTCTTTCAGTTCCCGCTCGATGTCCTTCACTCTATAATCGTCATCCTTGGATAAGTCTTTAAATTTGACTGTCCAAATCATCAATTTGTCATGACAGGACCTGTTATTTAGATCTTCCAACTTCATAATTCCCCTACTTCAGTAGAGTTTCTCATGTAGCTTTCCTGTCATCATTGTTGATTAACCTTTCTCCAAATGGTGAGGGTACTCTTCTTTGAACTTTCGTAGTGCCACCATCCTTCCATGTTCTGATACTGTTGACCTCCGAATCCAAATGTGATATGAGCTGTGGTCCATCCCCACGTGTAGCTTCGTTTACTTCGATCATCCTGACTTTCTTCTCTTCATGAGCTTTCATTGATGTTTGGAACTTCTGAGAGCACGACTCTCCCTTACACGAATCCTATCTACCTCTAGATCAGTAACATTAAGAAAAGAACTCAATGTGACAATCATGCCATTGTACATCAAATTCTAACTTCATGTACCAACCTGGCCAATCAAAAATCCAATAAGATCCAATAAATCGCAAATGCAGTTTCATATCAATCATGCAACATAAGCCCGTAAAATAAGTAGTACATTGAGTAAAAACATCTCAAGTACCCAGGCTTAGATGCTATACATTACAAGATAGGTATATATACCTTATAGTCCTATGCTAAAACAACTCTTTGCCTCAGTATCTACACCAGTTGCCGAATTGCAACGGAGTAATCCTAGGACAAAGTACTCAAAGAGTAGTTGTGGTATGGCTTGGTTTCTTATGGAACTAAACACCATGTAGATTGAATCCTCCCTTTGACTAGAACAAACATCTGCTCACATCTTTGGATTCTTCTTGTAGTTGCTTGTTGTACATCAGAGGTAGTAGTGTAGCTCCCGTCATTGTTTATGCATCTCCTAATTTCCTTAACACTTTATACTATTCTCAGATGAATCCCCTTTGAACTTCATCCTTCGGGTATTGGCATACTTTTCATAATTGAATGTCGATGATTCTCTGTGGCGCCCCGACCCGACTGCTATACAGTGATGCTGTGTGTCACCGGTTAAGCGATACAACCGGAGGTTACGGGTTTACAATCCCCGGCCAAAACCTTTGGCAGGTGTTGCTCAGAATGGATCATTGGTAACACAACACCCCGATTGATGCCTTAACACAGGCACAGCCCTCAATGCATAATAGAGAGATCAAGACTTGTGGAACAACTGGCCCATCACAGACTCTACGACACAAAGCATTATAGTTCAACTCTTATAGTAGAGAAAGATAGCAAAAATACAACCAGAGGTCACAGACCCAACATTACAACAAGCGGAAGCAAAATAGGTTGTTCTAAACAACAAGAACCAAATTATGGCCTAAGAGGCCTGCAGATAAACATTCAACGCCAGCTGTTCCGGAATGTCCCAAGCTGCCACCTGGGAACCCCAGACTACTCGTCGACGTCCACAAAGAACCCACCTTTGAGGTCGGTGAAGTCCTCCTCTGAAACAAAACAAACGACGTTGAGTTCGACGAACTCGCAAGATTATATATAGAGCTTTAGCTCGATGAGGCTTTCAAAGTTTTATGGCTGTTTTGCATAAAGCTGATTTTATTTATGAAAATATGACTCAATGGCATCGACTATTCAGAGTATTTTTAAGAGAGGTAAGAAGTAACACTTTTTCTTGAATCACCTTTTCTCATCATCACCCACCATCATCACCATTGTACCTGTTCTACAAAGGCACCTCCCCGAATCACCCTCGAGGAAGTCAACCTTGCATTCTTGAGTGGTACCTTTAGTACCTAGTTTTTAATCATTCCGTTCAAGTTATTCTATGATCTTATCGTCCTTTCCCAAGTCGTCCATAACCGCGGACACGGCTTTTCGAAAAGATTTACCCTGCAGGGGTGTACAATGTTTGCCACGCGTACCGTCCGGCCCATTGCCTGTACAATTAGCTCTCTTCCTTGGAAAGCCGGCTGGGTGGGAGCGGTGTCGACTTCTCCTCGTTAAGGACTAACCCAGGATCATCAGTGAGGACGGAGCAGCGGATCCAACACCCTGCCCCGTGGCCACTCATTTTCCTAACACCACCATCCTCATCTCAGTTCATCCCACCATCATCACGCACGCGCAAATGGAAGCCCGAACTAGAGGACCCTGGCTAGTCCCGCCCGAGTTATTTAGTCTATGAGGGTTCCTGCACTACGAATGCATAGGCCTCACGCATGGTTGCACACTCAGTCTTGGTTCAGGAGGAAAAGAACTCGCACCTAGGCGACGGGAACGAGACAAAGCACCACAACCACAGTGGCCTCTCATCCCCACCTTTAATCATTTTATTACCTGTCTCCACAATTCTCCACCATCATCTGAACACTTCAACAACCTGTTTCCAACATGAAGTATCCATCGGACGGCTAAGCATTTAACTAAGCATGGCTAAGCATCAACATTGCATAGTTAAGTATTTCAGGCCAACAATACAAACCTATGGATAATAGGAGGGAAAACAGGTATTGGCATCGGAAACTTAATGCAACTATAGGATACTCTAATCCGATAAAAGTGACATTTGGAACCGCATGAAATATTATAGTGGAGAAAATATTTGCGGAAACATTGGATAAGATATGCTCAGAGGGGGGATTACGCTTGCCTTGATCAAGGTGCGGGTAGTATGGCTCTTCGGGGTATGGTGGAGTAACCCCGGCTGCTTGATCTATCGAAGCATAACAACGGAGAACAATCAATCACCACACATGTTTAAACAGATGCAATGCGCAAACACATGATGGCATGACATTTTAAATGCACCCTAAAAGCATTGAACAAGACCAACAAGTTAAATGGGGTCCCCGTTATATCTATTGCATTATTTGGAATAAACCCCATATTTAAACTTAATGATTCTAAAATACTATTGGGAGTACACTATTGTAATTGTGAGCAATTATGCATGATGATGATGATTTTAGGTAGTTCCTGCTTTTCTGAACATTTTGATATAAGGCACGCAATTTTCTGAAGTCCCGATACAAAGTTATTATATTTATAATATCCTCTTTTAAATTTATAATTTTAATTAATTTATTTTTAATAACAAGAACATTTTAATTACACGACTTCGAGAGGGGGATATAAAGCACGACAAACATCGGAGTTCGATGTCTCTAAAGCGCGAGGGAGTAGCTGGAATCATGCGCAAAGGGAGGGAAAAAGGAAAAAGAACTCCTGAAAAAAAAAAGACAGTCAGCCCGGCCTCCAGCCCGGCTGGGCCGGTTAACAGGAAGCCTGGCTCTAGAGGCGCCCGGTCTACAGCCCGGCCTGGGCCGGCTGGCAGGCCGGCTATGGGCCAGAGGGGATCGGTCGGCAGCCCGGTTTAGCCGGTTCCACGGCCGGGCAACGGCCAACGTCGACAGTAGCTGCGGTGGCCGCGGCGAGGCGCACGGCGTGGAGCGCGAGCAAGGGCGAGAGAGGGAGGGGATGGGGTTCCAGGGGTCGTCGTGCTCACCCTCAGCGTGTAGAAGAAGGCGGCGGGGTCGGGGATGGTTCAACGGCGACGAGAACGCCCGCGGCGGAGCTCGAGTGGCCGCGAGGAAGTTGAACACGGCGGCGGTGATTCCTCGCGTCTCCGGCCGATTCCTTGGGCGTAGAAGGTGCAGGCGTCGCGGCGGAGCTAGTGGTGGTGCTCGATTTGCTCGGGGTGGCCTCAAATGGCGGCGACGAGCACGGCGGGCTCGGCGGCTCGGTGGGGAGCAGAGGAGAGAGAGGAGGGGGCAGGGGAGCGAGTGGATAGGGGGAGCGGGGGCCTCAGGGTGCACTTCTGCTCCTCACGCGGTCCACAGCGAGCGAGGAGGGCTGGCGACGCGCTGGTGGCCGAGCTCGAGCAGCTCGCTCGGTCGCTACAGGAAGAAGACGCATATTTTGCAAAATCCCCCTGGAAGTTTCCTTCCATCACAGACAGCCCCTTTTCAGTTACGTTTCAACTCCAGCAGCTTTTCAATGAATTTATTAGGGCACTTAGACAATTTAGAAAAATCTGAAATAATTTGGGGAGGCTCCCCTTGTCATTTAGTTGCTCCACAAAAATTGGGGTTTATAATTAAACTGTTTTGACCAACTTTTGTTCATAGTGTTCCATTGTGGCAATTTTGCTAATTTCCAAAATGCTATTCCTTTAGGAATTTAAAGCAAGTTCCAAATATTAAGTTTGAGCTCTTGGAACTTTCTTGACAAATATAAGATGTCAAGTAATCTTGTTTTGCAAGTTAAGTGCCTTCATTGTTGTGAGATTGTTGAAGAAAATTTGGCATTTGTTTTTACATGTGACAAACAATTACTTAATTAATCAATTGATATGGATGCCATGATGCACAAGAAAGGGAGAGCGAAAATTTTACTCAGGTTTTTAGTTTCTCAAACTTCGGGCTGTTACAACTCTATCCCCCTTACAGGAATCTCGTCCCGAGATTCTTAGAGTAGGAAAGAGGGAAAAAGGGTTACAACGGTACTACACGATCTTCCATCTTCGGGTGGCTTCTTTCTTGAAGAGGTTGATCGAGGGCATCATGAAGATCTTCATCGGCTTCCCTTAAGGTCACTATCAAAGTACACCATAGGAAAGAAAGGATACCTCACCGGAAGGATGGATCTTGGTGAATATACCACGATCAAGTACCTCCTAGTAGAAACCTAGGATGAGACTTCAAGCATCCCTTGGATTGACAGTTAGGAGACACCTGCGAGTGACGGGAGATTGAGAAGGATTTTCCAGTTGGTAGACAACTGTTTCTCAAAGTTTCAGAATATGAACTTTGCACAAGGCCTAAAATTTCTGAGGGAGAGTGTCGAAACAAGATTCCAACAGATGAAGAGATAACTTGTACTAGTCGGCTTGAGTAGAACTTTCCTCACGGAGGAGCATTTCAGATCACTGGAGAAGGATCGGAGAGCTAGATCGAGAGAACTTCAGAAACTCCGCAAACATTAGTATTGGGAACACTTCTTGATTTTCCAGACATCGGGACAAACTTCTTGAGGATCACCAACTATCGTTTCTGATTGAGAGTCAAATCTGGGAAGTGTAGAGATACTTCAGACTCAGCACCGGTAGGAATAGGAAGCTTTGCAATGCCCAACGGATTACAATTGCTAGGACCCCAAGAGTTGGACTACAATGTCAAACTCCAAAGAAGGAACGAGATGGCGGAACTCGTGTATTAGCAACTTGTCAGAGGGCATCAGCACCTACTGGAATTACTCGCGACAATACACCATTTAGTCTCTGCTGGGGAAACACCAACAAAGACAAAAAGAAGTTCTCAAACTTCCTCTCTCTCTGGAACAATTCAATCAGCGGCCTGGATGCATAGATGAAATTCTCAGGGATGGAGGTAACAACATACCATTCCGAGAATATTCTACACATGCACGATCGAGTTGAGATGATTTCGAGGAACCAGACAATTCACTCAGATCCACGGCGACATCTTTCAGCAATTGCACGTGAACCAAGGAAAGTCACTTCTAACTCCAGAACACATACCTTGTGAAGACACAAAGTTAGTTCCAACAATTTTCCAATGCTAACGCCCAATATCCAATATAAATCTCCTCAAACATGGAGAAGATAGGAAGGTAGTTGATGGGCTCAACCACAAACTTATCCAGATACTCCAAGGCGGTAGACTCATATTTCACCAGAACGAGGCATAAGTATTGGTCAGACTAACACATTCAGGTAGGTAGGTCTGAGTTTGATTTGACGATAGCCCAATTCAAATCAAAAGATTTAGAGGTTAGCATATCCACAAAAGAGATACCACCTCGCTTCAACACGGACAGACTAGACATCCCTTTGAAAAGGAACTATGTCGGATAGAGCTCTTGTCTTTCAACCCTTCCAAGTTGTTTAAGCTCAACCGAATAATTCTGGACATCCAGCACGATTTTCTTGGAGAAGGGAGTTGTTCCGAGAACCAGCTTACTCATACGCTCAACATCACGGTCAGGTGACAACCTGGCGATACTTCTGGAAAGACCTCCAGAATATCACGATCCACCGGTATGTCTTAAGTTCGAGATAGAATTCATGCCTTACAAGGCAAGACGATGTGGTCTTGGGAGCTTTGCACGAACCTCGCTCTTTGACCGAGGAAGGGCACCAGATAAAACGAACTTGGGAACACAGTCCAACTCAACTTATTGATCGGCTAACCAATCATGATAAGAAGGACAAGGAATGTCCTTGGATTTCGGCACAGTAAGAACTGCTGAGAAGATCCGATAGTTACATTATTACTCACGTCTCATCCTTCTCGAGTAACGAGTCACTCGGAAAACGGAGAGTAATGACTTGTATGAGCATCACTTCATCAAGAAGAGCATGAGGCTTAGCACGACCCCTTGATATAAAAGAGTGGGACACTCTGATGTGGAGCAGCACAAAAGCTAGACACGGCCCTTATTCTGCAGATTACAATACTTTGACCTGGCCCGAGAGATGGACAAGGTACTGGAGTTTGTTTCTCCTAGAATCCCGAAGTGGAAGTCTTGACGGATCAAGGGAGTGACTTGCATCGGAACACACCAACGCACGATAAAAGTTTACTGTCAACTGACAGACAAAGGTTGGGAAACAGATCAGAGTACGAAACATGCTCAAGAGAATCCTAAGATGTTGAAGATGCACCGGTTATTACTCAATTGTGATAACCATGCCCAAAAAGAAGAGATGCAGCAGAGTCACGAACATAGTTGGGAGATTCGTTAAGAGAATTCTGGTCATAACCCAGATGGTTCCAAGACAGAATCTCCAGTTATGGCAGAGTTAAAGTTACATAGTTAGTTGAGGTGTGGGAAACTAAGGTTCAATCATTTACCACACAGACCACATAAAGGACTTGGGTTAAAGGTCAGCTTCATGTGCCGAGAATCATAAATAGCATAACGATCACATGGGTAACAACCCACACAATTTATCATGCTAGAATCACAGCACAATCCGGGACCTTCGGTTCAGGACCTTGGGCTCCTCCATTCTCGGGGTTTTAACCGTGGTCTTGAAGAATTGGAGTTGCATCAGTCCGGCAAAAGGAGTTGGAGACTCTGAATCCGACAACCTGATGCATAACTAGAGATGGATCCCAGCCTTTAAGATCTCGTGGTTCCTACTCCGACGCCTATTTGTAACTCGTGAGCTGGAGTAACAGGTTAACAGATTTAGGAACGACCCACCCAACGTGTCACCTAATTTTTGAAACACCAGATGAGATAACGAAACCCTTTTAAATCAAATAGAGGTAAGGTGACTCAGAGTTGGAGCGATACCAGGTAAGGAGTAAAAAGAACCCTGAGCAAGTTTTCACAACTCATTTTTAGTTTCGAAATATTTTCACAAACACTAGACTCGACATCGACCAGTAGAACGGGTTTCCTACAGGCAGTCCTGCTCTGATACCAACTTGTGGCGCCCCGACCCGACTGCTATACAGTGATGCTGTGTGTCACCGGTTAAGCGATACAACCGGAGGTTACGGGTTTACAATCCCCGGCCAAAACCTTTGGCAGGTGTTGCTCAGAATGGATCATTGGCAACACAACACCCCGATTGATGCCTTAACACAGGCACAGCCCTCAATGCATAATAGAGAGATCAAGACTTGTGGAACAACTGGCCCATCACAGACTCTACGACACAAAGCATTATAGTTCAACTCTTATAGTAGAGAAAGATAGCAAAAATACAACCAGAGGTCACAGACCCAACATTACAACAAGCGGAAGCAAAATAGTTTGTTCTAAACAACAAGAACCAAATTATGGCCTAAGAGGCCTGCAGATAAACATTCAACGCCAGCTGTTCCGGAATGTCCCAAGCTGCCACCTGGGAACCCCAGACTACTCGTCGACGTCCACAAAGAACCCACCTTTGAGGTCGGTGAAGTCCTCCTTTGAAACAAAACAAACGACGTTGAGTTCGACGAACTCGCAAGATTATATATAGAGCTTTAGCTCGATGAGGCTTTCAAAGTTTTATGGCTGTTTTGCATAAAGCTGATTTTATTTATGAAAATATGACTCAATGGCATCGACTATTCAGAGTATTTTTAAGAGAGGTAAGAAGTAACTCTTTTTCTTGAATCACCTTTTCTCAATGGCATAGTTAAGTATTTCAGGCCAACAATACAAACCTATGGATAATAGGAGGGAAAACAGGTATTGGCATCGGAAACTTAATGCAACTATAGGATACTCTAATCCGATAAAAGTGACATTTGGAACCGCATGCAATATTATAGTGGAGAAAATATTTGCGGAAACATAGGATAAGATATGCTCAGAGGGGGGATTACGCTTGCCTTGATCAAGGTGCGGGTAGTACGGCTCTTCGGGGTATGGTGGAGTAACCCCGGCTGCTTGATCTATCGAAGCATAACAACGGAGAACAATCAATCACCACACATGTTTAAACAGATGCAATGCGCAAACACATGATGGCATGACATTTTAAATGCACCCTAAAAGCATTGAACAAGACCAACAAGTTAAATGGGGTCCCCGTTATATCTATTGCATTATTTGGAATAAACCCCATATTTAAACTTAATGATTCTAAAATACTATTGGGAGTACACTATTGTAATTGTGAGCAATTATGCATGATGATGATGATTTTAGGTAGTTCCTGCTTTTCTGAACATTTTGATATAAGGCACGCAATTTTCTGAAGTCCCGATACAAAGTTATTATATTTATAATATCCTCTTTTAAATTTATAATTTTAATTAATTTATTTTTAATAACAAGAACATTTTAATTACACGACTTCGAGAGGGGGATATAAAGCACGACAAACATCGGAGTTCGATGTCTCTAAAGCGCGAGGGAGTAGCTGGAATCATGCGCAAAGGGAGGGAAAAAGGAAAAAGAACTCCTGAAAAAAAAAAGACAGTCAGCCCGGCCTCCAGCCCGGCTATGGGCCAGAGGGGATCGGTCGGCAGCCCGGTTTAGCCGGTTCCACGGCCGGGCAACGGCCAACGTCGACAGTAGCTGCGGTGGCCGCGGCGAGGCGCACGGCGTGGAGCGCGAGCAAGGGCGAGAGAGGGAGGGGGACGGGGTTCCAGGGGTCGTCGTGCTCACCCTCAGCGTGTAGAAGAAGGCGGCGGGGTCGGGGATGGTTCAACGGCGATGAGAACGCCCGCGGCGGAGCTCGAGTGGCCGCGAGGAAGTTGAACACGGCGGCGGTGATTCCTCGCGTCTCCGGCCGATTCCTTGGGCGTAGATGGTGCAGGCGTCGCGGCGGAGCTAGTGGTGGTGCTCGATTTGCTCGGGGTGTCCTCAAATGGCGGCGACGAGCACGGCGGGCTCGGCGGCCATGGCGGCTCGGTGGGGAGCAGAGGAGAGAGAGGAGGGGGCAGGGGAGCGAGTGGATAGGGGGAGCGGGGGCCTCAGGGTGCACTTCTGCTCCTCACGCGGTCCACAGCGAGCGAGGAGGGCTGGCGACGCGCTGGTGCGGCCGAGCTCGAGCAGCTCGCTCGGTCGCTACAGGAAGAAGACGCATATTTTGCAGAAATCCCCCTGGAAGTTTCCTTCCATCACAAACAACCCCTTTTCAGTTACTTTTCAACTCCAACAGCTTTTCAATGAATTTATTAGGGCACTTAGACAATTTAGAAAAATCTGAAATAATTTGGGGAGGCTCCCCTTGTCATTTAGTTGCTCCACAAAAATTGGGGTTTATAATTAAACTGTTTTGACCAACTTTTGTTCATAGTGTTCCATTGTGGCAATTTTGCTAATTTCCAAAATGCTATTCCTTTAGGAATTTAAAGCAAGTTCCAAATATTAAGTTTGAGCTCTTGGAACTTCCTTGACAAATATAAGATGTCAAGTAATCTTGTTTTGAAAGTTAAGTGCCTTCATTGTTGTGAGATTGTTGAAGAAAATTTGGCATTTGTTTTTACATGTGACAAACAATTACTTAATTAATCAATTGATATGGATGCCATGATGCACAAGAAAGGGAGAGCGAAAATTTTACTCAGGTTTTTAGTTTCTCAAACTTCGGGCCGTTACATTCTCCACTATCATCCAACATCTCCTAACTTTCTCCATCACGAACTTATGATAGGGTTCTACTTCATAGGATAGGATTATCATTGATACCATGTAGGTAACACTGACTTAGATGTAATCTATTTGGTGTATCAACTGGTACAAGACAGTCTTAACTGGTCATACAAAGTTGAAAAGAAATAAGATAGATGGATATTATACCTATAGAATAATAAATAAGAATCTCTACTCCAGTTGGGTAAGGAAATGTATATACAAGTATGACAGTATTATTCTCAGATGAATAACCATCATAGTTATAGAAATATAGAGTTTAGTTAAATATGATAACTCCCTATAGTCTTACCAACCTACAAGTCTCCTAAAAGGTTTTTAATCCTAAGGTCGTTCGCTCTGATACCACCTGTAGTGACCCAGCACACCACTGCATGTTGTAGTGTACAAGTCATTGACATAATACTCACGGAAGGACTATTCCATAAATATTACATCCTTCAGAGTAGTACAACAGAAACATAGTCGGTCCAAGGTAACACTATAGGATTACCACACTATTCAATACAAAATCTCGAGAACCTTCTTTACATAGAAGCAAGTCTCGTGCAAATAAAATACAAAAGATCCCAAACGTAGTGCTAAGCTGGATATCAGCTCTACTTCCTACTCCTAATCCACTACTGCTGTTGTTACAGCCCTAACTATCCATATAGAATCTCTGTGTCTAGAGTTGTGCTCCTCCATCCGATTATAGTCGCCTTGTCCATAGGTATTGTTGTCGACGTGTCCACCGTTGCACTGTTGTTGCCACTCATCCATCGGCAAAGTAGAGGTTGACTCCTTCAGGCTCCACCAGGTTGATTTGACTCCTTGTTGAAGATTTCACCAACATCGTTATGGATTCCTGTCCTTCCTCTGCTGTCTCCAATAATTTAAGCAGGGGGTCAACGGAGGAAAGGGTGAGCAACACGAGCGTTACTCAGCAAGTTCATATAACAGGAATAAGGTGTTTTATGCACTAGCTACCATCCATACCAAAAGGTCATGGATGAACATGCATATCTTTGCAAAACATTTTTAGGAAAAGATTTATTTTATCTTCAGAAAACTATGCCCGTCATCCATTCACAGGTGCTAGGGCCTTGAGGAGCCTCCTTTCCTGCAGCGTTCGTCGTTCCTTCCTGGAACGGGGAGTAACATGTCACATTTTTACACTCTGCAGAGGTGCGTTACTTTACCCATAAGAGATCAACGCCTTGTTGCACAACCGGGCGATTCTTTCCCGTCCACACTCTCTTTGGTATGGGGCCCAGTCGGCGATCTAAGCCATTCGCTGTGCTTCTCCAACAACCCCGCATGCCCACCCTTTTGTAGGTTTGTCCTCCCCTATATCTTTTGGTAGACTGTTCCAGACCGAAGTCCTCCCCTATACCATAAAGATAGACTGTTCCATACAACCCCTACAATCCATCATAGACCCCAGAAACCGTGGGAATTAAGGGATCCCACCCATGTGCATGTAGTCCCGCAAGATCTACAGCCTACGGAACTGGCAGTCCGTTGACATGCGAAAGGGAAAAGGTCACAGATGACTTTCCCGTCCCATTCCAAGTCTTATGGTTAACGCTTCATTTACGGCGCAAGAACACTCACGGCATTGGTTATTAAGTCCTAGGTAATACTTTCCGTGCAAATGGAACCTCCACCAACCACATCATTCCATGGTTCCATCTGCCAGCCAACAATATATAAATAGCAATTCACATCATTCGAAAATATGTTTTCCTTTTTCATGCAATGTTAAACCATAGTATTTTGCATTTACTTTGATAAACATAATCAAGTAGGACATGAGCAAGAGTGAACTTGCCTTTTTGACTGCAAGATTATGCAGCCAAGGTCTTCGATACAATAAAGACTCCGAAATCTGGAAAAGCGTCATTGGTCCGGTAAGGACTAATGTTTGAAGAAGCAATATGCTATTATGCAGAAGTATAAGATGCATCGTTTTAAACCACGTAGCTAACTCTCGATGGTTGAGGGTTGTTTGGGTTTGGTGATTACCTTTTAGATTGTTTTATCTTCAAGTTTACTTTACAAGAAAGATGAGTTTTCAAGCTTCAACTTTAAAGTACCATATCAAGCATAAGAATAAAGAATAAAGTAAAACAACATCCTAATACTAAAGGGTTGTTTTGAGGTTGGTTAACATCTTTATGTTTATAAAGAATATGTATGGTCTTGAATTAATTAAAGAAGTGGTGTAGTAATATAATTTATGAAAGCAAAAAGAATAACTTTTGAAGAAATAAAACAATGTGAAATGATGTAGTATTATTATTTATGGATGCAAAAAAGAATAACTTTTTCTTAGATTTTTATTTCGGGGAATGGTTTTATTTCTAATACTAATTGTCTAAATCAGGACACACAAAATTTGACTAGAATCCCACACGTACACATATTAGGCTAGTTAAATAGGCACTAAGCTAATTGGCTTGGGCTAATTAGGCCCATTAACGTACACCCACTAACCTAATCGTTGGGCAGGTGCACACACGAACACCACACAACTCCACACACGCACGCACGTCCACGCCTCTCTCTCTGTTCTGGTTCCTCTTTCTCCTGCGACCCGGCCGCCGCACCTGCCGCTCCGGCCGTCGCCGGCCGTATCCGCCACCGCCGCTCGCTGGCGCCGCCTTTCCAAGGTATCCTGCGCCAGTCCCCAACCGCCACCAAGCCACAGCGTCTTCTACGCACGCACCCGCGCCTCTGGTCGCCACCACCGTCGCCGCCTACTCCGGCGCGCTCCGGCCATCTCCGCCGCCGATTCCGGATGCAAACGACGCGCCACTCCTTCTACTACATCCTCTCCGAAGCGATTTGTGTCCCGCTGCCCGGCGCGGCCACGCGTGGCTGTACCCGAGCCTAGGGTTCCGGTAGCAGCGCGGCATCGCCGTGCTCCCGGCCCTAGCTGCTCCGCCGTGGAGTTCTTCTTCGAGCTGCCGTGGTTATGGGGTTGTGTTGAAGCTCGCTCCTCCCTGGGTGCTCCTCCATCGACCACACGGGCACTGCCCTGTCGTCATGGAGTTACGGCCAAGGGCGTGAGGTATGGTTTCTCTTCCCTCTCTCCTTCTTCTCCCCTCCTCTGGCCTATGGCCATGCTCTGTGATGTTTGCCTAATGGTGATGATCATTCGTGTGTGGTTGGGCTGTGCTTGTAGGGTATCTCACTGCCAGTGATGCTTCACTGCCAGTGATGCTTAACTGAAGAACTTGTTCAGTTTGGTGTTAAATGATTTGTAGACATTAAGATTCAGCTTCAGAGATGATTCCCAGATGATTATCATGTTTATGTGCCCAGGTTTTCAGTTTGGCCAATTCTTAGGTCTTGGCTGTTGCTCTCTGAACAACCTTTGATGCCACTGCTAGAGATGATCTTGCTAGTAACTAGCTGTGGTGATGAACTGGTGGTTCTGTCACTTGACAGATTCAGCTACCTGTTAGTGGTGGTGTAGCAGGTGTATGCTAATAATTCCTAGAATTAATTCTAGGGTTGGTAATATGTTTCGGGTCCTTAGTTGTGATTGAGGTGCTCTTCCCCTCGAGGGATTTGTGCCCAGCAACCAAGTGCTGGATCTGTGCTACCAACAATTGTGAAAAAGCAACAATTGCTTATGTGCCTTTGCTCAGATTTGTGGATTTATCTCCCCTGCCTAGAATGCACAGGCTGAGGCCCAATTTTATTAAGAACATATGCTTACTTGATTTTAATTCCCTATGATGAAACTAGCATAGCATTTCTATGCTTGGCTGAGGGAAATACCCCCAGCCACACCATTTTTAATCTAGGAACTCATTTTGCTTAAGGCTGCTGGATATTTACCTCCTGATGTGTGGTTGTGATGGCTGCGTGGTATGGTTTAAGGTCTTGTGGAATTCTTGATCAACTGATCTTGTGACTCCCTTATCCCTACTGGTTGTGATGCTGCGGTGTTGACAGCACAGTGAATGGCATGGATGATTGTGCTGCCTGCTTGTAAGCTGCCTGCCTGCTTAAAAGATCTGAGAAGCTTGGCTTCGGCTGCTTTGATCTTATCCCACTCGGGTTCTTTATTTTGGGCTTGCCAAGTGGATTTCTTGCCCAGCCAATGATGTTGTACTGAGGCATGATTAAACTCAGAACAGTTACTACACTTATGCCATTTAACTTTTAACACCCTATGATGTAATTAGCAGTGCACCTCACTGCTAACCTGAGAGTAACACTAACCACTAATCCCCATTTTATATTTGTTTTTGTTTTCTTATTTATTGTGCAGGAAAACAAGATTGGAATAAAGATCGAAAAGAAGAAGAAAAAGATACAAGACTTTGTAGTTTAGGAATAATTGTAATTTTCCCTTTTTGTAATTCAATTTGTTGTAATAACTTTGTAATGACAATGTATTATTGTGCTTTATCAATAAAGTTATTTGTTTGTCTTTCTAGGATTCTATAAATTGTAATATGTGTTGTAAAGGTTTAAATTATTCAAACAACTATAATTTTATTTACTTAGTTATTTTTTTCTATATATCTTATTGTTTTAATTTGGATTACTTTACAAATTCAATTTATTTGAATATTCAAATTGAATTCAAAGTTCCCACTACAAGTAAATTATCTAGAGGTCATGTCGAAATTTACTTGCATTCACCTAAAATGAACTAAACCTAATTCAAAAAGATGAATGAACTCCGATCACTCCAGGATTTTTTTTAGTTTGCGAAAAATTTATTCGAGTTTTTCAAATGCATGCAAGCAGATGCACAAATTCCTATTTCTGCCCTCCGATAGCTCCTAAATGCTGGGATATTACAGTCTTTCCCCCTTAACAAAAACTTCGTCCCGAAGTTATGACGTGTATATGAATGTGAGAGTTACTCATGTGATATCGAGATATGGGTGTTTATACGTGGGCTTTATGAATTGGCTTTACTCCCTCCTTGGAACTTACCCCCCCCCCCCCCCCCCCCCCCGGAGAAACACCATAAATCTCCATGTAGCTTGCATACTTAGAAACTTGAATATGTTGCCTAAGTTGTAATGTAGTTTATTATTTCCTCCTCGCTATTCTTTCTCTTGTAAGGATCATAGTTGTATCTTATCATATTTTCCTACTTGAATCAAGGTGATCCAAATGATAAGTTATTAGAATTCTGTATCTAGTATCCAACATCACTTGGTGAAGCCATCCAGTTAAATCCTAGCAAAGCTTTAATTAAGTTGGTTATAGAAGAATGTATGTCTATTTTATGACATCCAATTGCCTTATGCATATAAGAAGAATTTGTTAACAAGGTAGCTAGTCTTGTTACCAAACTACTTCTATATAACACCTGCAATGGAATATCACACTGTTACTATAGAAGTTAATAAGAATATATTTTGATATTGGAGTTTCAAAATACTTAGTGATGGACTAGCATAGTGCTTCTATGCATATCTATGAAATCCTTCTATATAATCTTCTTGTTGATCTTCCTCCTTTCTTATGTTGCCTTCTCTTGTAGAATGATTTACAAGACGATGCGAGTACGATGTATGAGAAAAATCGATCTCAAACGATGGTGCAACATACGTCATAGTGACATACCATGCCGACTTCGTAATGCAGGGAGTAATCCTTTCCCTGTTGGTCAACGTTTTAGGCACAAAGACAACACTTTCAACAAGTAAACACTACAAATTATGTCGTTGCCGGGTCCGAGTAGAAGAAACCAGATTCCACATTTGCACCCAGACATGAAGTGATGTTTCAATTGACAACAAATGTTTCTAGAGTCGTGCTACCCATTGTTCCACTCAACTCCACAGTGATGTCCTTTGGAGATAGCTGCCATAATAGGCCGCAGCTGGAATTCCTCATGAATGTGACCAACCACGAATCTAACGAAATTAATAGTTCCTTGCAATATTGGAGGAATTTCTTCCTAAAATTTTCGAGATCAAATTAAGTCCATCACTGTCTTTCGACCCTGACACGACCCTGACACAAGTGCCTTTCGATATCTCCCACACGCAAAGTGTTTTTTCTTTAGTTTTGGATCTCGGGCCGGTGTACGGGGGACGAGCTGGCAAAGTGCTTTTTCAGTTTTGTTTTTCTACTGTATTTTTCTCGTCCGTTCACACGCCGGAGTTGGGACTATTCTGGTTCATGCTCCTCTTCAAACTGGAAGTGGGTCAACGATGCGAAAAAGGTATTTGTAGCCTGGACTATATGTAATCCTTTATCTTAAAAAATTTAAAACAGTATTTAAAAGTTTTAAAAAATATTGAAAATAAATCTGGATGTAGCCAATACTGTAGGCAACATTTGTGCAAATATTCAGTCCAAAATTATACTACTTATTTTGGCATACGTAAAAAGACAAATTTTGACAAGATTTGGAGGGCACGTACAGCGTATTTCGTAATGATATTTTGCACACTTGTATGATATATTCATCGCCAGATGTATATATTCTTTCCCTTTTTTTTTGAAACTTTAAAATTTGTCTTTCGAATGTTTGAAATAAAGGGCTACAAAACTCCGCTCTCATCAACAATGTTGTTATATAGCAAAACCTTCTCTATTACTCCCTGGCTCTCTACACTCAAAGTAAATCAAAGTTCTATCTTTGTTATAAATCAAAACTTTTTCAAGTTTGAATAAAAAATAATATTGTAGATGTTGATATTTAGTTCTAAAATTGCTTAAAATTTAAAATGTTGTACGAAAGACAAAGTTAGAAATACAATTAATATGGAACGGAGGAAGTACCCTTCCAACACAACTTCTTCATTGATTAAAATAAGGCTAACTCCCTCTCTGATGCGCTGATAAAACTTCTTAGAAAAATTCATTGGTTTTTTCGTATTCTATCAATGCTTACTTTATACAAGACTAGCAAAATGCATGTGTCTTGCAACGGGTTTAACATAAATCATTACATGTTTACAACTCTAGTAAAGAACATGTGTATGTACACAGAAAGTGTGGTCGCACAATTTGTTTGGCTTTGGTAGGCCTCCGCATGGTAACCCTGTTTGTCATCTTGTCGCAAGCCATCAATTACGCCTTCAAAGGTCGAGCTAGCTTGTCGCTATGGCACAAAGGCAGTGCAGTATGAGTTATGTCAAGTTAGCCAATGCGACCCTTCTACCCCGGGTTGTGGCATTCATTAGTGCGATAATACAAATTACTGACGCCTCCCATTTCTATTGGAATTCACACACCCACATTGCTCATGTCACTCAACATTTCCATTCTCGCCTGCCGCTACTTCTCTAGTTTTATAGTGGTGACGAGAAAGTTATTTTTCACTCTTCATGTTGGCGTTATTACACATATGGAGACGAATATATACATGTGGTGAGGCCATAGGCCAAGTATGTAAAGCATGCTAGCTCCTCATTCAAATTATTATCAGTTTACCAACTTTCAAAGGATCTTTAGATTTTAGTTCCTATATTTATTGAAAAATAGTTAATAGCACCAGCGGTCACACAACTCGTCGTCGATGTGCACTTAAGTCACACTTCTCCAGAATGTGATTATTTGGTCACACAACTCGACAAGTGCGTGCACGCAGGTCACTGGCCCCACTTGTCAGTCCGTTTTGGACGGTAAATTTTCAGAAAACCCCCTGAAGTAATATTAATTTTACAAAATGGTCCTTCTAATTTTACAAAATGGTCCTCCTAATTTTACAAAATGGTCCTTCTAATTTTACAAAATGGTCCTCCAGGGGACCATTTTGTAAAATTAATATTACTCCAGGGGGTTTTCTGAAAATTTATCGTCCAAAACGGACTGACAAGTGGGGCCAGTGACCTGCGTGCACGCACTTATCGAGTTGTGTGACCAAATAATCACATTCTGGAGAAGTGTGACTTAAGTGCACATTGACGTCGAGTTGTGTGACCGCGGGTGCCATTAACTCAAAAATAATAGCTTGGTTGGTTGAATGTAGGACCATGTTAATTTTATATTGTACTCGCTCCGTCTAGAAATATAAGGGGCATACACTATGTGTGTAGTTCATGTCTTAAAACCTTTATATGTGGAGACATATGGATTGAGCATTTGAGAATAGTATTATACTATGTGCGTTCTTCCCTTCAGCAATCGATCAAGTTTTCTTGTTCGATCCATCAAGTTTTCTGTAGTTTTCCAACTGAGCCGGTTCGATCGTGATTTTTTTTAACAGGACGTATGGGCTACTTTATGAGACGATGCGAGTACGACGTACGAGAAAATCGATCTCAGACAATGGTGCGACGTACGGCTTACCATGCTGATTTCAAATTCATACTACCTCCGATCGATAATAAGGGTCGTCCTAGGTTTAAACAAAACCCGAGTTCAAAACTGCGACACCAGAGATAGGTACTTAATTTGGCATCTCTAGTACCCACTCCATTCCTAATTATATGATTTTTTAGCATTCCAATGTGGATTACCTACGGAGTAAATGAGTGAGTATATACACAAAAATGCGTCTAGATATATTAGAATCCGATTTCTTTTAAAAAATCTTATATTTACGAACGGAGAAAGTATATAAAATGACACTGGTGTTCAAGAAAAATGTTTTGTTTTTGTAAGCAACTCCGTAAACACTATGCTTGTGGTGTGTATGTGTGTGTGTCTGTGAGTGCCTGAGTGGATGGAGGGGTAATTCATGGATTTTGACCCTGCCAGTAGGTCCAACCAATTCAGGTCATAACATAGGCATAAAGACAACCCTTTCAACGAGTAAACACCACAATTATGTCGTTGCCGGTCCGAGCAGTAAAAATCAGCTTGCAGGTTTGCACCCAGACATGAACTGATGTTTTAATTTACAACGAATCTTTCTAGAGTTGTCTCACCCATTGCTCCATTCGGCTCCACACTCTAGTGGTGTCCTTTGAAGATAGTTGCCCATGATAGGCCGCAACTGGATTGGATTTCCTCATGTAAGTAACCAACCTCGAATCTGACAAAATTAATACAGTAGTTCCATGCAATGTTGGAGGAAAGCCGCGTAGTCGGCATAAGACAAAGTGCAACCCAGCTTTCTCTTTCTTCCTAAAAAATTCGAGATCAGATTAAGCGCATGCGATTGTACTGTATTCCTAAAAATATCACCAAATTATCTCTTCAGGCTGTTCTTAACGACAATGCATGGCTTACAACATGGAGTCCTACTTGTTGAGAGGTCGCACACCCACTTGACGCTTCAAATCAATCGCAACATGTGAAGTACCTCCAAATTACTACACCCTTCATACCAAAATATAAAATGTTTTAAATATCTCATATATGGGCTACATATGGATGGAAACAAGTGAATCTACACACTAATACACATCTAGTTACATCCGTATCAAACAAAATGCTAAGACATTGGTACGGAGGTAATAGATCATCATTATTATTTAGCGTGTAAATGAATCGGTGCATCCAGTTCACGGCGCGTGTTTTGCTCACTCACACCGTCACACGTAACCTTGATTCATCTATATACACTTTTTTTCTTTTTCGAAAAGGATCTCTATACACATTTTTGGGTACAGGCTGATCACTCTGACCTGTGACTACACCTTGAACAGTTCCCAAAGCGATCAGAGCAGGGTGCCTCCTTTACGTGCTCACGAGGAAGTTCTTGATGTCCAGTACCTGTGACAACATCAAGTTCTTCCGTTGTTCGCATCACTGGGAATCGTCGAATGAATCGTCCGTGGGCATCCAGTACCTGTTAGTGAACCACAGGGAGTCGGCGGCCACGGCAGCGCCGTCCTGGTTGCGGTGCCACGCGTAGTAGGCGTGCGTCCGGTTCTTGATGTCCAGGATGGCGTGCCCGAAGCTCGCCTCCCTGAACGCCGAGTAGCTTGGCTGCGGCTCCGACATGCTGCACCATTCCACAAACAAAGCCAAAAGATACATTGTTTAATCAGAACTCGATCAGAGGATGCAGGTTCTGTTGAGTTGGTGGGTGCAGAAATGGTCGCTCTTACTTGGTGGCCAGCCCTTCCTGGTTTCCTCCGTCGCCGATGGTTATGTAGACCGGCGAAGACTGGTCTGGAATCGGGGAGCACTGGCCGTTTACAATGTTGTATGCGACGTTTGATATCCTATGCTGCAGTCAGAGAACAAAGCTCTATGTCAGGAGCTCGGGATTGAGGTGCCACTCTCTAAGCAGAAGAACGAAGCACGTTAAACTGATGGTTTCAACATGAATAAACTTACTGTCCGTTCGTAGGCATGGACATGCCCTGCAAACACAACATCAACCTTGTACTTCACGAACCACGGCTCGTACATCACCCTCATGCTTTCACCTTCCATGTAGTGGTAGTTGTAGCTGTTGTACCATGGAGCATGCATCAGAACGATCAACCATGGCGTTTCGCGCCTGTTCACCTTGGGGAACTCGGCTTCAAGCCACTTGTACTGAGGAGTATATTTTCCTGGCAACAAAGGAACACACCGGTCAAGTTAACTTCAGATGTTTTTTGGTACTGGCTAGCTATCAGCATATATGCTGCGACACTGGGATGGTATATACTCCCTCCGTATCAAAATATAAGACTCTCTATCTAGCTAGTACACACATGTATCTAGACATGTGTGTGTACTAGCTAGCTAGAGAGTCTTATATTTTGATACGAGGGAGTATGTCTTCTTCGCCCAAAACAAACAAACTGAATTAACACAACTTACCATATGCGGAATATGATGCCAGGACAATGACATAAGCAGAGGCTCTTTTGATGGAATACCAGTAAGGTGCTGTGCTACCGGAAGCCTTATAAGGGGTGGGGTACCTCTTGCTGTATGGCTTAAACGGGTTAGTTTCGCCCTGCAAATATGAGCAGCATTATTTTTTAACTAGCAATATGCATAATTAAAGTACATTTGAACTGTAAATGCATCCACTGGAAAGAAAGTTCTATCCTTACAAGTTCAGGAGCAAAATCTATCTCATGGTTCCCAGCTGTCCAGATCCAAGGCTGGTATGCAAGATTGCGCTCCACAAATCTCGCCCATGTATCCCATCTCACATTATCATGATATGGGTAGTTATCTGCATATGACAGGTCCCCGACGAAAAGCACGGCCTGCGCTTGTGAATTGGACTCGTAATGAGCCAGAGTGACATTTGAGTCGAAACTCTGACCGAGATCACCTAAACACAACAGCAAATGTTCAGTAATATTATTCCCAAATCACAAGCAGATTTTGTGAATGTGTATTCTTATCGCGCAACTGGGTAAATTTGATAATACCTATGAGACCAAATGTATATGGAACATCTGGACCACTTTTCGGAGGAGTCCTGAACCAGAACTTCCTCTGTGTCTGTTCAGTCCCAACGGCATAGTAGTACTTTGTGTCAAACTGCAACAAAGTCATAATTCAATATTGAATCAAGTACAACCTTAACAAAATATAAACATTAAATTTCTGCCGAGCTGATAACCTCCAACTTCTTTATTGTAGAATGATGAATGTATCCTGAGGTATAGTTGTAGAACTTATACTGAGTATGCTTGCCCTTTGCAGAACAGTTGAGGTTATCTTCTGAAGTCCCGTAAAGCACTGTGCTTGACCCAGGCTCGATTGTGGTCACCCATGAGATTATCATGGCTGTACCATCATGGTCGCCTTGTGTGATATGAACCTATTTAGAGCATCACACCAATTAATATAAACCACGGTGTGCAACCACATGTTTTGTGCTAATTAACAGCAATATTTGTAATCCTGTGACTGTCTATGGAGTAAAACAAAGTAAGAACAAAAACATTCCTATAAGGGTTCCTACAGCCAAAAACAGGTACTGAAAGAAGCAAATTAACCGGAAGTTTTGGATTCGTCCGGTTTGTATCATAGTATCATAGTAGTATCAGACAAGTAAAAAGCTATGCAAACCCGCTGGAGTAAGCATGTAACGACCACGCTGGACTAACAACCGCATGGCGACAAAGAAAAAACAAAGATTCCATCGAACTGGTGCGGATAATGATACAACATCCATAACACATTCGTCAGATACTGCAATTATCAGTAGTCAACTGAAACATACTGAATCACCGGTAGCCTGGGGTTATTACCTGCTGGGGCGCATTGCGGCCGGCCGGAGGGCGGAAGACGTCCGCGTCGAGCGGCATGTCGATGGCCTGGCCGAGCTGCCGCCGGTACTCGCTGGTCTGGCCGGCGTGACACGCGACGGCCAGCAGCAGGACGGCACAGGCGCCCGCCGCCGCGCCGGTCCGGTTCACCACCCCCATTCCCGCCGGGGACGACTCCTCTCTGCTTGTTGGTTTCCTGTCGCGGCTTCTTGGAGGTTGTACTCCGAGGACGGGAATGGGATGGCTTGTTGGGTGTCGTAATTGATAAACTGGTCGATGGGTCAAAGCAAGAAGGCGGGGGGAATGGAATATGCTCATCCGAGGTGCCACGAAATAAATCGGAGATGGCGACGGAGAGAGATTGATTACTTCGTGGTTTAAACTTGGAACACGCGCACGAGGGTGCAGTGATACAGGGAGGGGCGAGGCTGAGATTCGTTGGGATTGGAAGCCGCCAAGTGGGAGCGTGAGACGGATTTGGGGTGGGTGGGGCCGTGGGGGGACAAGAAGGAAGTCCATTTTTTATCACTCCTTTGCACGCGAGGACCTACGAATTGATTTATTATGTTAATGTCCTTTTTTTACAAGTGAATGATCCCGAGATCAAGATAAAGCATTTACTTACCAAAATTATTATTTAAGCTTTTAAAAGAGGTTGCTTACCATTGCCTTCTTCCACTCATGTTGGCTTGTCATCAAAGGGGATCTCATGCGAGTCATCAACACCTTCTCCGAGCTCACTGCCTCGAATTTCCAGGTCATCAACACATCGATAATTGGCATGCTTACAAAGAAAGATGGTGTTGTTTCTATGGGGGATTACCGCCCAATTAGCCTTATTTATGTGGGCCCGAGGGTTAAGGCTATGGCGCCCTGAATGTGCCACAAAATGGACAACATTATCTCTAGCAGCCAGAGTACCTTCAAGTCCTGGAGTATTCACGATACTTCATGAATGTGCGGAATGTTGCACGTTGTAGCCACCGCGGTTGCACTTTGGATCCGCCCATCAAGCTCGATATTGCCATGGCCTTTGAATATGTCCGCTAGGACTATATTCTAGACATCATGCAGTGTATGGGGTTACCTTCTTAGGTTGTACCCCCGTTCACCACCTCGTCCTTGTGTGTGCTCCTCAACGGAATCCCTCTATCTTTCGTGTGTGTGGTTTGCAACAGGGAACCAATTCTCGCCGATGTTGTTCGACATAGTGATTTACCCCCTCCTAGGATCCTCGAGGTGGCTATGGTCCTATGGATGCTAGCTGGCTCTAGGGTATTCCTCACATACTTATCAGTCAATGAATCTCGTTCTACGCAGATGATGCGGCAATTTTCCAGTCCCCAACTTCACAAGACATGTCCAACCTGACAGTGTTGCTTCAAAATTTCGGTTATAGCAATGTGACCGGCTTAATGACAAAATTTTCCAATAGCTCCATCGCGCCCAAAGTTGTATCCTTAGTCATGCATGTAGCTGTAGCAATCTGACCCCTCCTACATTCCCAAGAAGAGAAGGGTTTTAAATGGTAAAGTATATACTTCCTCCCTCCCAATTTAGAAGTCCTACCCATATCACTAGAAAATCGATTTTATCAATCTAATATGAATTGCATAACACAAAAGTTTTACCACAAAAAAAACATCTAAAATTTCTAATGATATATTTTTCGTAACATATGTCTATGTTGGTAAAACTAAGAATTGAGGTATACATGCATGACCTATAAAGTAGAAGGGAGGACTAGTAATCACTAAGCTATTATCCACTACACAAAACAAATTATTTAATACTTCTTCATGAAAGTAGAAGGGAGGACTAGTAATCACTAAAAATAGTATAGAACATCTGTAAAAAAATCCACAAGACAAATGCAGCATTGGCACTTATAAAAACTCAATCTATGCACTTTAGTATATATCTGGTGGTTAAAAAATGAATTCAATTTAGGGAAAATCATACATGCCTTACATTTTGGGACAGAGGGGTATATCAACATAATATAATGGCTAGTTTGCTGAAGCAAAGACACACCAACGACCTCTACGGATGTAACAATAGACCAATGTAACTTGCGACAACAATTTTAGTTAGCACGTATTCTCTTTCCGGTGGAAAGTCATGTTGTTTCAACAAAATGTCTTTGTAACTAGCTTTCCATGTTTAATTGTGTGTGACACATTTTTATTTCATAATTTGGCATGAGACTTGTTTACACTATTTACATATGAAAACATACTAGAATTTACACCATTTTATTTTTACTCATGATTGCTCTAAATAGTGTTGTTTCAATATAAAGAGCATGCACAATTTGCTAATTTTCAAGTTGCTAGATAATTTGGGCCACGAAAAATTAGTGTCATTAGTTCTGTTTAAACTCTAAAAGTTTATACAAACATGCTTACATAATAATACACTAGAAACCACTACTGAGATATTTTTATTAGATCGTAGTCTTTACATATCTTTACCATAAATATGTATAAATTATATAGATTATGCATTCTAGAAAAAAGAGGTTCTGCCATAGATTCTTGTTGAAAATACAATTTTGGTATTATACATATCTTTACCAAGAATGAATAGTGTGGATGGATAGATTAACGTTACCGAAAATAATAATTATAAAATATAAATGTATAAGAATAATCGGAAGGAAAAAAGAAGACGGCATGGTGAGATAGATGTGTAAGAAAAGCGAAAGTCTTGTTGTGTCCGTAAGGTCATCGAATCTATACTTATTATAAAGCAAAACCCTAGTAACATGCATTAATTATTTTTCCATCTCAACATGCAAACTATCCACATTGTCCATGTCATCCCCCACGAATATTCATTAATTACAGTATATTGTACATCCAATATATCCACGTCATCTATTTTTTTAGCCATACGTCCACGTCACCATTATTTGTTGTAAAATGCACAACACTTTCACGTCAATTAAATATAACCTCTCCACTATTGTGCAATTTTTGCATATCTCTGGAAAGAACTTCATATTTCATTTGTCTTATACATTTTTGTCTATATAAATTTCATAATGAAATTCCTGCTGCAACACGCGGGCTATATTTCTATATTTGGAATGCTAGAAGTTTGGGCGCCTCTGGGCCGGTCCTCTGCAACCCAATCAAGGACCATAAGAAGCGAGGGGGTTTGATTGTGTTACTGATAAGTACTCTGTATGAGTTGCATTTAGTGTTTCGCTCCAAATGCATATCGGAGGAAATCTCCTTCTCCAGGTAATATATCTTTATCTTATTCATATTCAACCTAGTTGTATCCATCTTTATCATTTGATCATTGACGATGTCGGCAATATACAACTCCATTTTCATCTTTTTCTCAATCCTCTTCTTATTTGTTTCACATATTTTTTATCGCTTTCTCCATATTTCGATTTGCCTCTTGAGTTGGTCTAACTTATTTCTTTTCATCGAATGTAAAGATCAAATCTTTCAAAATAAACATTTTGCCTTCAAAACATTGTTTCAACTCGGTTCTCATGCCCCAACCAATGAAATTATGTATCGCATACTAGATGATAATGTCTAAGTCTATTCAAACCCAAGTGCATAACTTTAAATGTAACCGAGATCGACAAACTCTACAAAGCATATCATGTCGGAATCAGAGGTGGTGTTCCTATTGCCCGGCAAGGGAAACCACATCCTCTTTGGTGTCCTAGGAAAACCAATGACAATGGCAAGTTCAGAAGAATGACGGCGGGCCGTGAGAGATCATGGGACGATGGCGGGTCGGACCATGGAGGCGACGCCTTGAGATGAGCTGTAGGTGAGAGAAGACCACAGATCGGGCAGCCGGAGGGTCGGAAGACATGGGAAAACGCTGGCGGGACATCGAAGGGGCGGCAGCGGACCTCTTTTCCTGTTCTAATCTGATCGAAAAAAGTAAGGCGGGAATGAATGCAAAAGCTGAGATAGTCAAGGGAAGAGGCCGAATAGATAAAGTGTGCCGGTCTTGCGAGGGTTGGGACTATTTTGCGATGTTTGGACGGGTCTAGCATTTCGTGTGTGGCAACGTGGCGGCGCGTACGGGCGCTTTCTATCAGCCCCAAATCCGCCCCACGTATGGGATGAGTATGAGCATTGCCGTACATCCCACTCCATGCTCTCCCAACCCTAAACCTTTGGATTTACTTTTTGAAAAGGCCTAATTGACCTAAAGGATGGTTCTTTTAGTCCAGGCATATTTCAAGTCCGAAATAGTTACAATTTTTTTTAGAAAGCAATGTACAATGTTGTTCAAAGGAAACAAGTGCTAGTGAGACATACACATGTGATGTCTCACTTCACGTGCCGCTCAAATACGTGATATTGGTGGACCTCACGTGTCATAATTGGACGGTTGACTACACATCGTTAACTGTTTCCCTCTCCGTCTACGACATAACAGAGCTCATCAAGCACGTCAGTCCGGACCGGCCGGGACTCGCACGCAAGCACGTACCAGAACCGTCATCAACGCGTACGGCACGAGGAGGCGACTCTCGAGATCGAGACGTCAGACGTGGCTGCAGCGATCGATCGATGGCCTGGCCGACGTGGAGGATCCCGGGGTGGTGGAGGCGGCGGAGCCCGGCGAGTGCAGCAGGCGCATGCTCGTGTGCGCGGTGGGCTTGTCGTCTTCGCGCACATGATGGAGTTGATGGAAGCCCACCCGGAGTCGACGAGCGCCGCCGAGCACGCCGTGGCGTGCCTGTCCATCCTCCTCCTACTCTGCTTCGCCGTCGTCTTCATAGTCCTTGTGGTTGAGCGGGGCCTCGGTAACCCGGAGGGACGTCGGTTCGTAGATGTCTTGATCCAGTCCGATAGGTTTATTCTTCATGAATCCCTCCATCAGTTTATGCTCATGGATCAGCACCTTCGCGCTCAGCTTGTAGATGAGTGATAGTCTCACCCCTCTTTTTTTCGAGGGAAATAGCAGGACTTTGCTGAGTGCAGCAATATGGAGGCCGAGCTATATGGCTCTCGTTTTTTAATCTTTTTTGAAATCTGCACTTTTGTTTGTCCAAAAAATCGAAACAAAAATTATGTGTGAAGATAATGTTGAGATCTATAGTAGTGTAAAATGTCAGTGAAGAATCCATAATATTTTGGTCTGGCCAAAAAAGACAAATTCGCAATTCTGGATATTGAACAGTGCTGCGATTTAGAAATTTAATTTTTTTGCCAGAATTGTCTTTTCTGTCCAGGCCGAAATATTATGGTTTTTCTTTTGAGATTTTGCACAACTATAGATCTCAACATTATCTCCACTCAGAATCTTTTGATTCATTTTTTGGAAGCTCCAAAGTGTAGATTTCAAAAAAAAAAAAAACAGGAGCCATATAGCTCGGCCTACGTTTGGGGTTCCGGACTTTGCTGCGGGACTTTATTAATCACCAACCAAAATTACATTGTTTCTCAGTTTGCTTAAAAGAAAACTAGGGACCTCAGCCTGAACTACCGGTATGAGGAGTGGCTTCGACATGTCTAAGCAAGGGGATGAGTCGGCATCTTGTATAAGATCTATCAAGGTACAAGAATTTTTGTTGCTAATAGTATAGCTAGCTAGATCATGACCAACCTGGTTGGCTCCCTCCGACAGTGCTTAAATACGAGACACTAAGTCAACACAATCAGCAAAGACGGCTGCTGATTTGTTCCACCATGCTTCATCTACCGTACATGTTTCCATTGTCTCCATCGAGTCCGGCTCCACTTCAATAGCATTATACCCCATAGTATTTTTTTCGAGAGTATGCAATTATGTACCTTTACTTCTATAAAAGGCAGAATTTTGAACTTTGAGTGCAAGAACACTACAATTCGCTGCTAACAACCAATGTAGTTTGAACTCCACACCCAGACTAGGCCGAAGACAGCCACACCCGACCTAACAACTAAAAAGCAAGATGAGCATGTCCTAAATTTAGCAACATCGCCGCTGGTCATCTCCGAAGACCGACATCTCCAACTGAACTCCCCTCGTCGACACACCATCCACGAAAGAGGGGTAGATGGCGGGACTTGGTCAGTCCCGAGAAAGGCGCAGTCATGGACTCACCGGCGAGGGCGTACATTGCGCCTCTGGAGATCAGACTTGGACCACGACGAACATTGGAGGCGTGCAACATAGAACTCCAAGCCATGTCTCTAGATGCGCCGCTCCTAGCAAAGGAGCAACGTCGAGGACGCCACCATCACGCCGATCTAGCTGCAGATATAGGCTTTCACCTAGATACAACAACCAAACCCAAGTGTGGGAGAGATATGTCGACACCTCGGCGACGCCTCCAACCAATCAAACAGGGGCAGGACTTTCGTCCGTCCGTATAGCCGTACTCCATCCCAACTCTACGGATTGTGGCAAACACCGTCCATGTAGTCCACTCCACCGCCGCCGCAGCACATTGCCGTTGTAGTTGATCCGTCGGAATCCACCGAGAACCGCACGGGCGGGAGCACGCAGCCATCTCCCAACACCCGCACGGTAGAGAACTCCTCCATTCATGGCTATGGACCACCGTCACCGCACACACCAGACGATCCTTTTCCTCGTTCGAGAGTCTCCGCCATTCTTCCACTCACCAATTGAGTCATGTTTTCATGCTCTAATTGAATACTTTCCATTTATGTTATGATTAAAGGAGAAGACCAAACATATAGTGCCTTTTAATCCAACGTAGTAATTCAAATCACCCGCCCTCGTTTGCCCTGTTTCTTAAGCAATCGATTCCATGCCTATTATTGATACACATGTCGCAGTCCGACAATCCCATACGGTAGCTCCTCTCGGAGGATTACGCAAACGCTTATAACCGTCACTACAAATAAGAACCAGGATTCCCACAGTAGTAATTAGTATTAACATAATAGAAGTAAGCGGGTCAATCAAGTATCCAAATTCTAAGGTCACAGCACCAAAAAAGGTTACCCGGATATTTCATGACTTATTTTGGCTGTACACAGATATTTTGTCTCTCTTTCTTGGAGGTACAGAGATATTTCATGCGTTGACGAAGATTTCATTGTCCCACAGAATCACAGATCCAGCAGGAATGTTTAAGGATTGGTGGTGTTGATTTTTTGTAAAGTTATTTCCGACCCAAACTCAGGTTTTCTTCGATTTAATAGTAGAAGATAGAAGTAGAAAGACTTCATGATGATACAGTAAGGAAACAAATGGTAATTCGTACGATCTTTTCCGGTTCTCTTGGCAACTCAGTATTGTATTCTCAACGGTTCATGAATGTAACAAATGTATTACATGTTGATAACAAATTTATCTTGGTGCAAACTGAGCGCAGGGTCCATACAGATACAGAGATACTCTCAAAATACACTTGCTAATCGATGATTTGCTGCTGTGTTCCCGGCGCCATATCTCGTTCCACCGAGAGATGCGACCCCAAGATACGCAATGATGCGGTTTTCTATCCGTGGACTCTTCCCAGTCAGTATGTTTGCGGTATTTCTGGGCTTCATCAGGCACTGCAGGTACAACATCAGCTAGGTACTGGAAGGAACAACTCTGGCATGCTCGCCTACTTATGCGCTAAAGACGAGTCCATGACACTGCATGACTTGTCCATGAACTGCAAAATGGTTACAACAAGTGAAGGAGATTAGTATTTGGTGAAAAAGCATGTAAATAACCACAAATACATCATAAATGCACATGTTTCTTCTGAAGCTAATCAGCAATAAGGAGGTCCAAATACAGAGTTGGACTTAAGAACTACCAATAAATGCTACCATTCTATCGGCAGTGACAGACGCGAGCATACAACCCATTGGAGGGAACCAAGTACCAACAAAAGATTGAAACAATATCTCAAGGAATGAATTGTAAACTTCGACCAGAACTCAGAACAGGTCAGACCAAGTATTGTCTAAGCATTCCAATAGGTGAGGAGTTACTAATGAAATTTTGCATGCTTCGCCTAGAAGTCTAGGCTTGAACACTAACTTCTGATTGGTTTAATGGTCGGAATGCCTAGACTTATAAAACAACAGTTAAGAGACCTAAGGAGAGTGCCTTCCTTCAAAATGTGTTGTCCATATTAATGTGGCAACTAAGTGACCAATAAAGATGTAACCAATATGTACATACGCATTGTTGCATTCAATATGTGACATGCACACTGGAATACTAGTGTTTCTTTGACCATAACCAATAGCAGACATAGGAGATGGTTGTACCACCCATATTGTTGGGCCAGCTAAGTGCACCTTAAATGTGACCAATGTGTGCTTATGGTTGCATCCAATAGTTTTGAGCTAACGAGCCCAAGAACAGTATTACCAGTAAAATGCAGAGCAAGTGATACAATAATTAGCAGTGTATCATGTGCAACTGTACAACATGCTTCGATGACTTCAGTTACTTACACTAGTGCACTACAAAGACCAAGCGACAGCTACATATCCTATTTATCTTTCAGAAGAGCGCATTGCAAACAAAGTTTGACAATGAACATAAACTTTTTAACGAATACTGTTATACAGACGCGACACAATCAAACAAACCCTTCTGTAAGACCTAAGGTCATTAGCCAGCACATACTTGGAGTTTGATTACAGATACTTCATAACTCAAAACACATAATCACGATGTAACAGGACTACAGAAGGAAAGCCTCAAGAGTCAAGATTTAGTTTTACCTTCTTCATGGAATGTAATTCCCGACCAAATGGTTCCAGAAACTTCATCTCTATATCTAGAGGCCAAACCTGCATAGAGATAACAAAATAGTAAATCTCAAAATTAGCGAAATGGCTTCAAGTTCTCATAATCTACAATATTTCAGACTAGCCATATTTAACTGGTTGACACTTAGGCATTTAGCTATCTGAACTATTGTCACTATACAGAACTAGCTTGCAGTTAGGCAAGCACACAAGCCAAGCACTTTGTATATGCAAAAACTGAATATGTTAGAAGCACAGCTGACTTAAGTACAGAAACACCACACGCTAATTTGGAAGCAAATTTATTTAGTAATCTATTTACACGCTTTCAGCAATCACCAGGATGATGGCATGAGCTATGGTATTAATATCAGACTTTTGCTAAACTTAACATAAACATAGACACCATGATTTGCATGCTTGACTAATCTCAAACAATACACCGCGTTTTATATTATTCGATAAAAAATGCTGTAAAATACGAACCATATGATGCCATATTTTGTGGCTACATAACACTACCTGGGCCAATAGCAAGCATACAAGAAACAACAATGAATGATCATCAACGATCAACCACAGTCCACAGGCAACTATCCAACCATGAGGTAGAATCAAGCTGAATAAACCGATCATTTTGTAGAATTGAACGGAATCATCAAATCATGATGCAGGATAATCTGACGAAACTATCAAATACTGGCGCAGAATTGAGCGGAACTACCGAATCATGGCGCGGAAATGAGGGAAACAGCCCACACGCCATCTCACGAACAAGAATCACATCATTCAACAACTAACAGCTATATCGATAGCATACACATAACGATCAGAGCACAATTAGCATACTGCGAGCAACCATGGATGGATTCGTACCTTGATCCCCATGAGCCGCAGCGGCGCGTGCTGGCCGGGCACGATGCACTCGGGCCCAGCGGCCTCCGCGACCGCCTCCATGGCGAGCCCAACCCCAATCGGATCCGGATGCTGCAGAGAAGGATCAAAATCAAAATTAGGCATCCGCCCCCTACCCAACCACCAGACCAGACCAACCAACCCACCAACCCGAAATTGAACCAGAGGCGGGCGGACGGGCACGTACCTTCATGAGGGCGAGGGCGTAGGCGGAGTGGTCGTCCTGCGCGACCCGTAGGACGGGCGCGTGGTGGATGCGCGGGACGGGGCGGATGCCCGCGGAGCCGGTGGCGGCGACGCGCCAGGGCGCGTCGTCGCCGGCGAGGTGCGGCCGCTTGGAGGCGGCGGCGGTGGGCGAGACGGAGGAGGCCGAGGCCGCGGCGGCGGGCAGCGCCGCGGGCGAGGACGCGGTGGTGGTGGTGAGGGACGCCATCGTAGGAGGAGGAACGCTCCGGTCCGGAGGAGGAGAGGATAAGGGGAGGACGGAGAGGCGTTCCGTTTGCGTGTTTGGCTCGCTCGCGTGTGGGGCGAGAGAGCGGGCGTGAAGGGAGTAGGGAGGCATCTCTTTATACAACAACGTCCGGTTCTGGGAAGTGGGCGGCCCGGTGGATGACGCGTGGGGCCGGGGTCGTGTTGGGAAGTCCGGAGCCGTTTCGTGCGAGGAAGAGTTTGGGTTGGCCTTTGCGCCTGGAATGATCTGTCGAGGCGTGTTGATTTGAATTTTTTCTTGGTACTCCGTAGTTAGTTTAATTGATGGTCAATGTAGTGGTGCTGGTTAGATTTAATGAGAAAGAAGAAATCAAGGACGGAAATCAAGGTGCACTACATTGTCTAGAAGAAGTGCACCGGAGTACTATTGGACGTGATCATGAAATTTTGGATAGTTTTAGTATGGTAGGAGGCGGAACTAGAAAAAAATTGACATGTTGCCCAGTTTTAGCACGGGCAAGGTATTTTTTATATTACTTAACTAGCAACAAAGACCATCTATGTTCGCAAAATAGAAGATTGACATCCAATCATCAAATGAAATTAGTAAATTATAAATTAGATATGAGAGATAATTAATTTTCACTATGTGCCCTCTCATCTTGATGATCAACACTGAGTGAAGCTACAATTGGCCAAAAACTTTTGTGTGTTTTACAAAGCTTATCCCACTACAAAATGTACAATAAATTATCACATAGTGCAGATTGTGAACCTAGATGGTTTTGACACAACGATGTAGGGTTGAGATTGGGGGTTGGCTTCGATGATTGTGACCTCTGTTTGATGTGGAAAAACACATTTATTTGGATCGACACATACCGATTATTTTAGGAAACAAAACATACATGATACATCGATCATTTTTATTTAGTGTCACATATACTGGTAATTGGATGCATTGATTTTATGTCCCTCTCCCAAACTCCAAGGCTCTAACCAGACCTCATGGGCATCGTACACAAGCGACATGGAGTGGTAGATGCAGATTATCGGCATCAACGTCTTTTGGTTTGGATTGTGGCATGAAGCGTGAATTTCATTTAACATGGTGCACTTATCATAACTCAGTCACTTACTAGTTCCCTCATTTAAGTCTTCCAAATAATCACAAGTTTCTCCAAAACTAGGGGGGCGGTGGCCCCCTCAGCTACACTAAGTTATGCCACTGGATAAACAAGACCTACCAGGACTAGCCCTTGGTGGTATTTTTTTTTCATAGAGGAGACCACCCCCACGAGAATTCCTGAAATACAGCCCCGATGGGACTTGAACTCGGGTCGCTAAGCTTGCCACCGCGCACCTAACCACTGGATGTAGAAATCCATTTGTTCGATTATATTCTGACAACTTTCTTCGTCGACGCAACGTTTCTAACCTTGCTAATACAATTTCACTTAATCGATATCACATTGAGGCTATGACGTGGAGTCTAAAATGAAAAAGGCTGCACTTTCAACTTTCTTGTAGAACTACTTTTGTCAGCTTCTAAAATATATATTTAACGTCATTTTCTGAAATTTGTCATTATTTACTAGCATATATTTTAATAAAAATCTATAATGCAATCTTAACTCGCAATGAAGCGATCAGATGACATTATATCCCATAATACTTTATTATGATAATATGACATGTATCTTGAAATTTCTATGTGTTATGTTTCATTAGTGCATAAAACCACTCATGTGGTCAGACCATAATTTTGTCGTCACCAAATATTCCCCTTCATTCTCTATTAGTATGTGTATTTTAATTGTCAAAGCTTAACCACTAATAACACATATAACCAATAACAAACTTAGACACCTTGTATATCCAAATGTACGGCCAACAAGATGGCGATGGATCTTTTTTCTGTCTAGATCATGGTGTTCCTCTCATGACACTAGGCTCGACAGCCATAAGATTTCGAGTTTGACACGCCTGTCAGATCAAGAACATATATTGTAGTACCAACCTCATTATACCATGCTACTTCCTCTATTCGGGTGTGTAAGACCACTCTTTTTTTCTAAGATTTTCCGGTAATCTAACCCAGACTATTAAATGACCTACAAGATAGTGTCACTTTCTTTTAAATTCTCTTCCTCCAGCAATGCATACAAATTTTACTTTCAAAGTGGTTTTTTCTTCCCCCCAATCCTTCAATGCATTTAATTTTCTCCCAAATATTGGTGCAAAATGTAATTAAGTGGATTAATTAACCTTCTTGGTCCAAGTGATCTGGCTCTCTGGCCTTAGATGCCCGAACATAAGGGGTACCAACTAAACAACTTAATGTTTTGGACTGCAGAAAGAAATGGGATCATATAAATTTCTAGTAGTTTTTTACAACATTTGTACGAAATCAAACTGCTATGTCATAAATTCTGAAAACAAGAATTTTAAAACAAGAAGAATAACAAGATGTATTGTTAAGAAGTGAACCTACCTCACATGGCTAGGTGAGTGTATATACCAACCGGACGCCCAGGTTCATGTCCTCGTAGACGTGAATTTCGGTTCTTATTATTTTACAAAAATGTATTGTTCCATCAAAAGAAATATGCGATCCTTTATATATTTTCACATATCTAATTCATAAAAAAAACTTTATCTATGTTTTTTTAATAAAAAATGATCATGTTAACTATCTTATTGGGGACTGGTATCATTTAAAGGACATGTTTTTACAAAGAAGTTGAGTTCATTGAACTTGTATTGGACCCAATAAACTAGAAATACAAATATTCGATAAAACTAACCTACTATATATTTAGCGTAAATGGGCAACCAAAAAAATTCATTTGAAATGTTTAAAGGTACAGAGAACTGATATGTTTGGAGACACGAGCACATAAACATGTCGAAAAATTGGGAAAGATAAAGAAAAAATGCTACATAATCTGCCTCCATATTAGACCAAAATTTCATTTTGGCTCGCGTGTTCTAGTGATCCCTTTGTTTAAAAAAATTCAGAAATTACATTTACAAGCTTTAAGAAAATCTTAAAAATCTATGGAATGTAGTCGATTATGTTCTTATAAGCACGCAAAATTACAACACAAAATTCATTTAACTCTAGGCTACATATAATTCGTGTCGTTTTAAGAAGTGAATCTTTCACTATATTCGGATCCATATTTCTTTCATTTATGTGTTTCCCAGAATTTAATTTAAAGTGAGACTTAGCACTTTTGAGGATACATCTAGAATTTTTTTCCTGGTTTATGTTGAAATTGTTACTATGATTTTTGAACTTTTAAAATAAAGGCAGCGCTGGTGTTGGGCAGACAGAAATCCATACTCCTATTAGACTTTCTACTCTCATGCTCGAAATATGTACTCCTATAACCTAGCCTACTCCAATACTCCATCACAACTAAGGGTGAGCGTTCGGTCTTTTCGGTTAGTTCGGTTCGGTCTTTCTGGTTTTTAATATTTTCGGTCATCCAGAAATGATACTCGTAATAAATTCGGTCTTTCCGGTTTTCTGTTATTCGGTCTTCGGTTTGTTCGGTCCGGTTTTCGGTTATGACCAAATAGACCAAAATATAGGGCGTAAGAAGGGGAATCGCCGCCCAAGACTGGAAAAGTGGGAAGCGATCGACTGGTCTCTCGAGCACGGGAGAATCTGCAGTACGCAGGGCTGAGATACTCAGTTGTTGAGCCTAGATGCTAGATGGTATGCTTGATTCAGTAGTTGGGCCTATAGACTAGATATACATAAGGTGGGCTGGCACACAAATTCGGCTGCTTCCGTACGTAATTCACTCAAAATAAAATAAAATCGGTCCTTCGGTCTATTCGGATTATGTATAAGTGATACCCGAATTTCTGATCTAATTTCTCTTTTCTAAATTGCTACCCAAATTTTTAACAGTCTTTTCGGTCTCGGTCATTTCGGTTTCGGGAATGGTCTTTTCGGTTTATCGGTCTTCGGTTTTTATTCCCACCCCTAATCACAGCATATGTTGCTCCCATAACAAAATCGGTTGATTCCACTATAAAAAGAAATCGGTTGATTGGGCCGTTTCATTTCTCTAGGATTTAGCCCCTAGCTGGGCCGTGCTGGGTCTTGTCCGAGAGAAATTGGTTGGACTTGGACACCTTCTTCTTGGATTTGGACTCTGATTATCTGATCAAGTTCGAGGTTCTCCTACTGAAAAAATAGAAAGAACAGACACCTCTCACCTCCAGAACCTGGTCCACCACTGCTTCCTCACTTACATGTCGGCCCCACACCTTTGACTTGCCATAGGTCCACCTGCAGTGCACCCTCCCAAAGCCCACTGCTAAACTGAAACGAACGTGCTGCATCTCGTATTATCTCCCTCCCACCCTTCACCCTCCCGAATTGCCTTCCCCTCCCGGATCTCGCCGTGCGTTCTAAGGCAAAGAGCGGCGACGATGCCAGCCGCGGCCGCCCCCGGCGGCGGTGTGGCCGACGCCGAGGAGCTCTTCCGCACCAAGCGCATCGCCGAGATCCGCGCGGCGGAGGGCGCCACGCGCCGCGAGATCTCCGCCAAGGAGGAGGAGCTCCGGCAGCTCGTCGGTCGGAGCTACCGCGACCTCCTCGACTCCGCCGACTCCATCCTCCTCATCAAGCAGTCCTCCGACGCCATCTCCGACAACCTCTCCCGCGTCTCCGACTCCCTCTCCTCGCTCTCCCCGCCGCCCCCCGAGGCCCCGACCGCCTCGCCATCCCCGTCCGGCGGTGGGCGCGTGCGGCTCTACGCCGCGGCGGCCCGCGCCAAGTACCTCGTCGACACGCCCGAGCACATCTGGGGCCGCCTCGACGAGGGGATGCTGCTGGAGGCCGCGGGGCGGTATATGCGGGCGCAGGTCGTGCACCGCCTGCTTTCCCGCGACGCCGCCGCGGCCGCGCGGTTCCCGTTGCTCGCGCACCAGGCGCGCCTAGTGGAGGCGTTCCGGCCCCAGATCGCGCAGCGCGCGCGCGAACGCCTCGCCGACCGCCGGCTCCCCGTCGTGGCCCACGCCGACGCGCTCGCCGCCCTAGCCGCGATCGACGCGCCGTCGCTCACGCCGGCCCAGGCGCTGCTCCTCCTCCTGTCCTCCCGCCGCGCCTGGATCTCCCAGGCTCTAGCCGCGCTGGCCTCGGATCCGTCCGCCTACGCCTCCGTGCTGTGCGATGTTGCGCGGATCGTTCGGGTCACCCTCGGCCACGTCGGGCAGTTGTTCGTGTCTGCGCTCTCCGACTTGCCGCTCTTCTACAAGACGGTGCTCGAGTCGCCGCCCCCTGCGCAGCTCTTCGGTGGCATTCCGGACCCTGATGACGAGACGCAGTTGTGGAGACAGCACTGGGATCAGCTTGAGGCTACCATGGTGCTGCTTGAGCCGGATGCTGTGGCACAAACCTGTACGGCTTGGCTTAAGGAATGCTGTGATGAGACCTTTGGTGTCATTGCTGGGGCGCAGAGGCTAGTTGACTCCATTGATAGTGGGGAGGGGCTTGGCTCGGTGCAAAGGCTCGTGCGTGAGACACTAGATGGGAGGAAAGGACTGGAGGCGAGTTTGGAGCAGTGGCTGAAGAGTGTGTTTGGATCAGAGATTGAATCCCCATGGGATCAAATCCGCGGGTTCATCTTGAAAGAAGGGAAGGATGTTTTTGAGGACTGGATGGAGGAAGCATTTGTGCGACGGATGAAGGACGTTGTGCATTCGGAATTTTATAGCTTGGGTGGTAGTGTTAATGTGTTGGAATCGATTGAGGCCATTGGTACCAATGCTGGTTCAAAGGATGCTGGTGATTTCCTGGTGCATATGAGAAAAGCTTCGACCGGGGGCAGCGTATGGTTCTCGGAGTCTAAGATCAAGAAAGGTGGAGTTTTGGCACACTTGAAACCGATTGCTGACGAGAATGACTTCCACAGCTGCCTAGACTCGTATTTTGGGCCGGAAGTTACTCGCATCAAGAATGCAATTGACAGCAAATGCAAGAGTATCCTTGAGGATCTGTTGATCTTTGTCGAGTCACACAATTCTGTTCCGAGGTTGAAGGAATTGGTGCCATATCTTCAGGAGAAATGCTATAGGACCATCTTGGGAATACTGAACAATTTAGAAGCCAAACTTGGAAAGCTCTCTGATTCATTGGGAACCAAAAGTGGGGATGCCAGTGAGCCTGCTGCATCCGTTATTGTGGAGAGGTCTCTCTTTATGGCCGCCTGTTGTTTGCGTTGAGATACCATTCAAGCCATGTGCCCCTGATACTAAGCTCCCCAAGGCAGTGGGTAAAGGATTCTGGTGGTGCAGCATTTGCCAGGTTATCATCGCCCACACCAAGACATTCAAGAGCATCTTTTGATTCGGCGGTACCTTTTCCCAGGAGGCACACAGTTGACAGCCCTAGGAGTCCTGGAAGTCAATATTTTGACGGCCCCAGAAGGCAACCTCTTGCTGCTGCTGCTTCCTTGCTTGGTGCTGATGATAGCTCCAATCCCAGACTTGATGAACTCAACAAGACCTTAAAGGCATTATGCATTACAGCTCACACTTTGTGGATTACATGGGTTGCCACTGAATTGACAGGTCTTCTTTCATATGCTCTTAATGCAGATGATTCATTAGCCTCATCAACCCCTTTACGGGTACACCCTCAGCGCTACTCCTTTTTTTTGTTCTGGATCATTTGACCATTCTTAGTGTATATATCACATTGTCCTATCTAGTTATGTCGTCTCATGCTATTCATATTATTATTAGGGCAGATTGTATCTATGTTTCCTATGAAGATGTATATCTAGAGTAACATCAGCGACACGTGCAACTTGTAAATTGTCATAATCACCCAGCCTGTTGGACATGACTGAACAGAAAGTAGACGTTATCTTTGTGATTAAGCGCCACTGTAGTAATTCAGAAATTCTGGAACAATGTAGATGGTTGTACTTTAAGAAATTCTGTAGTAAGTTCGGCTTTGCCTACGGCAGAACCACAATTGAGGAATAATATCTCCTAGGATGGTTGATGGAGTTGTACGTAAATGTGCACCCTTTCGAGGCACTAAATAATTATTTTTTCTGTAGTTGTTTTGAAACGAGTTTGTTTTGTTCAGTCATTAAGTTCTATTTTAAGATTCCAGCATCACTCCATTGTTCCATCAGGCTATTTCAATGTAAAAGGAA
Source organism: Poa pratensis (assembly GCA_947311845.1). Classification (NCBI taxonomy): domain Eukaryota; kingdom Viridiplantae; phylum Streptophyta; class Magnoliopsida; order Poales; family Poaceae; genus Poa; species Poa pratensis. The sequence goes on from CAMZMU010000042.1 coordinate 27,016,436, forward strand.
ATATTATCTTATCTTTGGTTACATATTGCATAGATATGTATGCTTCTTGTTTTGATGATTGGTATGGTTGCCTTGCCAGGGATGGGAAGTCACAGTCATCAAACAAGAGGAACCCACCGATGGACCCATGGAGATGCAAATAGCTCTTCCATCAATGCCTTCACTGTACATTATATCTTTTCTTTACCAATCATGTCTGGAGATTCATAAAATTGGAGGGCACATCCTGGACAGAATTATATTGCATAAATTTGCGTGGGAGTTACTACAGAAGGTATGTTCTGATAACAATTTATCAACATGCATAACATTTTGTTATTGCTCTGATACTTCATTACTTGTAGCAAAGAACCAATAGTTCTTCGAGTTGTTTTGTAACTAAGCTGCTTTACCATGCATCTGATAAAAAAAACTTGGTGCATTTGGTTACTTGTTATCACTGATTATGGAATTTTGTAATTACTTTTCCTCCATGTGTTCTTGGCTGAGAAGTTGAGCATGGCTTATACGTAAAGTTGTTACTCGTGAACTTACTAGATCATGATGGCGCACGTTGCCGCGCCTGTCTATTTTGACGACAAAATGCTAGGAATTTCTATAATTATGGTGATATGGAACATGGAAGTTAAATTTGCATGGATTTATTTATTTAGTTTGAAAAAATAGTGTCTCCACACGCCTTCATGTCGAGAAAAGAAAATCTGAGTGGTACAAACATTAATCCAGACATACATATTCTTTATATCCATGTTTTTTAAGGCGGTAGAGGGAGGCATGGCGACTAACCCCCGCCTTACCTTTTAAGTGCCCAAGGCGAGGCAAGGTGACACCTTAGACATTGCAGGAAAAGAGGAATCAGCTGTTCTGCACTTATATTACTAGGAAAAATAGCAATGCCTGAGAGGTGGGCCACTACTTATGCATCTCCAAGTGGCCCAAAAGCCCATCGAGTGGCCATATACCCATTGTATGTGTCCAGTCAGCTAATTGTACTGTCGATCAAAATATAAAAAATAATTGTACTGAACTTGTTTGACTCAAACATTGTTAATCATTTTATCTCGATCTGATGTTTACTTTCTTGTTCCATTGTGCTGGCTACAAATCCACCTGCAAAATAAACAGAAACAAACAAGCCTCATAATACGTACTCCCTCCGTTCCAATTTAATTGACTTGCTATGCACAATATGTGGATGTATCTAGGCATGTAACACGTCTAGATACATCTACATGTGGTGCATAGCAAGTCAATTAAATTGGAACAGAGGGAGTATGAGGTTAGATCGTGCATTCTGTCCCAATTATTGACCTGCAACAGGGTTTGAGTTTCAAATTTGCTTTATTACTGGATCTGGATGTTTGTAGTATCCATAGGAGGGGACTCCTATGAAATTGGTTACCAGCACGATGTGGAATATTTTGAAAATATGAAAGCAATGTTGTGAAACAGAGAAAGAGGGATGTGCTACCTTGCAACATCATGTCAATATTGTACATCTTCCTCAAAGTGATATGGCATTATGTAATTTATATATACGCTGAGGCAGATGCCAGTAGAGCAATTTAGGCATTTTCTAGAGTTTATTATCAATCAAAGAAAAATTCTTTTGCGGGGAGTCAAAGGACAGCAGTGGGTGACCCTTGTACCTAGGATGACGACAGTCATCAAGCTTCGTCTCTAGGGATGATGGGAAGATCTTTACACAAAAATTGCCATTGAAATTAAACTCTACGGACCAGTATGTTTGGAAACGAGATGTAACAGCCGACCTCTGTGAGTTGAGCAGATACAACTTGTTATCACTTCGTCAAAGTGAATGAGCTGATTGCATTTCAACTCACACTTGAAGCTGGCTGCCAGATCGCTTTCTGTGGATGTCACGATGCAGCCGACGCTGCTAGACGCTCCAGTCAGTGGAACGTAGGAGAGGACTAGAGGAGGACAACGACGGATGCATCAGCTTCCATGGGGGCAAAGAGAGGCGTTGCAGCGCCCAGCGGGGGAGGGTTGTCTCGAGGATCCCCTCTTGCCCGTGTCATAGGAGAAGGACACGGTGGCCCAAATTCGAGCCTGAATCCTAGCAGGTGTGCCATGATGGCCAGACGCACCTCCTTGCCAACGTTTATCCACCCCTGCCCTCCCGTGGCTGGTCGTCGGGATGAGAGAAGAGACACCATTCGATGGAGGTTATCTTTCGGGGCTTCTTTTTAGTGTGGGCATGCGGACGGGGTATTGTTGTCTCGTGAACTTATTTTGCCTGCAATAAATCTGCTGATTGTTTATCCAAGTGTATGTTTAAGTGTTAACGATTGACATTTTTTTGAAGTGTTAACTATTAGCATTTTTATATCTAGCTTTATTGGTGAAGTTTGGATATGAAAGTGCAGTATAGGACTTCCATTCTCGTCGGTGGACTAACGTGTACTTAAACTCGTGCAGGTTATCAATATCTATGAAAACCTTCTGGCATCTATCGAGTTAGGTAACTCGCAGGTTTCAGAAAAAGGTGTTCTGCAAGTACTGCTAGATCTACGTTTTATTGGTGATATCCTATCAGGAGGCAAAAAATCTTCTACCAACTCTTCTGAAACACAAGTGAAACAGGATTCTTTATCAAGCACCATGGCTAAGACTTCCTACAGGAGAAAACAATCACAACCTCAGGCAGATTCAGCTACCATAGAACCGATAAACAAGTTGATCGTTAAATTCTCACAAAGACTGGATCCGATAGACTGGGCAACGTAAGTAATTTCTCTGTTTTGCATTGTTGTGCATGAATTGAACGTTTGACTACATTAGCTTGCTCGGTAGTCTCCGCAAATGAACCATGTCTCGATTTGAAACAGGTATGAACATTACTTGTGGGAGAATGAGAAGCAGTCTTACAAGCGTTGCGTTGTACTTTTTGGTTTCTTGGTTCAACTGAATCACATGTATACTGGTGCGGTACAAAAGTTACCAACAAAAGCAAATACAGATTCAAATATTTTGAGGTGCTCTCAGGTTCCAAGATTCAAGTACTTACCAATCAGGTAAATATTGTTCAGTCTAAACTGTATGACATTTGTTGATGACATGGAGCATTTTTAGATTGTTGATTTTTGAAAGAACCATGGTTGTATCCTTAAAATATTGATGAGATGATATGATTAATAGTCTTATTAATTAATAAAAATAAAAAGTATATGCCTACATTCTGGGGAGTATACTGGATAATATAATTGTTGTGAATTGTGTCGCACTGGATTTTCTGTGTTATGTAGTAACTGGTACAAACTGCTATGATAGAATTGTGCAAAATACTAGTCTTCAAAGTGTCAATAGCAGATAATAGTGTAGCCCATCCTTGTCTGATGTTCCATTCTCATGGAGTCACATACTTAGGTCGTTCATGACCGTGTTGGTTCCAACCTGGCCAAAACCGGCAGTGCAGCATAATACAACTTCTTTCGCTGGCAACATAGGGCAGCATGCGCCAGTTAAAAAAAGTTAGCAGCTCCAGTTGAAAATTCGAATAGGATGGTCTCTTAGTTTGAGTTGAACTGTTTTAAAACACTCCTACACATACTCACATCACAATGTTGCAAGACATGTCATAACTTGTGGATGAAATTAAGTAGATACCGCAATCACATGACAATGTTGCAAATCATTTTTTTTATGAAATACACAGACTATTGTTTGGCTTATTACAAAAGTCAGCTATAAATTTGACAAAAAACTCAATGTGAATCGTCAAAGACATGTTTTCAGTGTCTCCCTTCTGCGTGTAGGATTGCTTAATAGTTCATTGTTGATATATCTCCCCATTGTTGTTTTGGGCCCTGCGGTGGGAGTTCCTTTTTCCCTGTTTTAGGTTTGGTTATCATGAACGAATATGCTGGTTTTTAGGTAGTAACTGCGTCCCTGTTCACCTGTTTGTAGTGCCCCAGCTCTATCATCAAGAACACCCAAATCATCACTACAGTCGCCATCTGAGGATTCAGCGTCTAGAAGCCCTTGGAAGTCATCATATTCAAATGGTGAAAGACCTACCGCATCAGAATATGATAATGATGCAAGTCTTGGAAATGCTGCTCCATTGCTCAAGTCCTTTGTAACCCAGGTAAGTAGCCAGCTCTATGTTTAGTATTTTGTTTGTTTTGCCCTTCCATTTGGAAGTTGAAGTGAAACTACCAATAGTGATAGTGCTCCTAAATGTAGCCCCGCATGTCAATACTCATTCCGCTTGGCCGAAAATCTTTTGGCATAGTCATGTAGGAAGTCACTGAAAGCTGATTCGATTCAACATGTCAGAAGATGGATTCATGTCTAACCACTGCATAACAGTATCAAGTCAACCTAGTCTTGTCTATTGACTAGATTTGAGATGTGGAATTTATATCTAGTTGAATAACAATGTTCAGCTAAACATATCCTTTCTTTGTCTTTTGTCAGGTTGGAAGCAGATTTGGGGAGAACACATCTAGGTGGGGGTCCATGCTCTCTGATGGCCAGGTTGGCAAGCTCAGCGACATTCTCCCTGGACCAGCAGCTGGGTTCTTCTCATCTTTCACATCTGGTGCCCGATATGATTCATAGTCAAAGGGCCGTGAAGGCGTTAACCATCATAGCCTTCAGTCAGTACCTCATATACGTCAAACGGAAACGCACGTGTCACCAAGGTTACGGCGGTACTTGTGATGAGTGAGAGATCTGTCATCTGTTGCTTACACAACGACAACACGTAGTTGGCCTAGTGATGCTCAGCACATCCTTCCGTGTTGGCACTTGAGGAGAGCTCATGCAGGTCTGATGATGCTCAAGATCGGCTCGCTTCCAGCATGCAGAATGGAAGAAGTGGTGATTAAAGGAGCCAAATGCATTTTATACGTGTTTCCTTCGTGCAATTTGACAAGGTATATAGCCAGGAGAAAGCAAGTGCAGCTTCCTACAGATATCAGCTCACCTTTTTTGGGGTGTCTCTATCAACTTGTGGACATGGGACTAATGAACTCATGAAAAGAATTTTCCAGTCCATTCATATAATTTTTTTTGTCTCGGTGGTTTGGGAGCATGTTATATTCGAACAGGGCTGAAGCTGCAGCGTTTGTGGATTCCCCCCAGCGTGGTAAATTTCCATGTGTAGTTGTCGTGTACATTGCAAATATAGCAATAAAGCATTGTATTTTCTCCTTGAAACAACGGAAAGTGTGGCCATTCTTCCTCTAGTACAAATTGTATCCCTCTGTACACGTTTTTCAGTTATCGTTTCTGAAACGTAGTCAGGACCACGCATAAAGCATGGACAGCAGAAATCTGTTGGCATCAGGGGCGTTGCGCCGGTGGATGAAACGTTGCTTGCGCCGCGATGGCTGCTCGTCTCCCGGGGTCGCAAAAGTTTGGCACCGGGAAAAAAGGCGTCGCCCTTTCCTTGCCTTGACGTATGTGGCGATCCGCGGACCGTGGCGCGCACCGATGGCGATCCGCCAACAGCAAGCTCGTCCAACTTGTCGAAAATGAGTGACGCGTACGTATGATAATTGCTGCGTAAACGAAGGATCTGTTCTCCTTCTCCCCCCTCCAAATCCCAGTTCTGCATAGGCTGATTCAGGATCCTAATCCCTGCATGGTGGGTCCGATCGAGTTAAGCCGTGTCCAGATGACTATTTCCGCTCATTTGGCGTGGAAAGGTTGCGAGGTTGCTGTTCTGGCGACTTCCGCTCAAACAGCAGCTCCCGTCTTCTTTGTTTGATCCCGTCTGTCTGAGGATCCATACATCGCAGATCGCACTGCCCTCCACATGCCAATCAAATTAGCCTCCGCTGCTTTTTATATGATGTCGACCAAAACTCAAAAGGGAATGCCGGCAAGGCAGTGCACCATTTCTGAACGACAAGAGGCGGTGGCACGTTGCAACTTGCAATAGAGTGTTCCACGTATAGCCGATCGAGCAGAGTTTTATAGTTATGGAGATCTTTCTTTTTTTCTGCCGACTGCCGAGGGATGGTTATAGAGATCTTAACATACGTGGAAGAAAGAACACCAGGCACAAGCCTTGAAAGAAAATCTCAACTAAACACCATATCCCAAGGGAGGTGATGACTGACATTCCATAAATAAAGGCATAAACATGAGAAAAAAATCGGTTGGAAGAGATGATTTAAACACTAATGTCGATGTCTCAAAACATTTTATTTTGAACTTTCATCTCCTGAGCCGGCCTGAGCGTGGTTTTCCACGGTCTTTATTTTCCCAAAAAGTGAAAGTTCACCCTACCTCATGCTTGCCCTTTGAACTATGGCTGTTGGCAAAGAGAAGACGGAAACACACACGTGATCAGTACTACCCAGTTCAATATGGTGGGTCAAGAAAATTGTGTGCTACGGCTACTTTGGCTCCAACAAGATCCGGCATTGAACATGTGCAGATGATCCTTTGCCGGTCGCCGAATTCGCAGCACATCACATCTTTGATAATTGCCGTACAAAAGTGTACCCGTACTGCTAGTTGCTAAGTTGTTGTGATTTACTTTCTTTTCCCTAATCTCTGTCTCTCTGTGGGGGCACGGAGTGAGGCACAACCTTTTTTTTTTACATTAAGATCTAGACACCTTTTGCCGGGTGATTGGTCCGGCCGGATGGGCTCGGTTTTTGTGTTAAAGGCTTAAAGCAGCATCAGCGATAGGTCTCTGTCTCTCGCCAGGTTTATTTGTGGGGGTATTTCCTTTTCCAAAGTCCAAACGGGTGTCCAACCCTGGCCGTGAGGACTGAGGTTGCTTAACGCCAAAGCTAGTTGTTTTGGCATGGGGTTAGTTGCTACTCCTATACTACTGGATTGCTAGCGGAGTAGCGGTAGAACTAGAGCGTAGGTTGAAATGCATTAGCTCGTTGCTTGGTTCACTGATCCGGAGAGAAAACAACAAGAACATATATATCTAGTGTGCCAAACTATTTTAGCGAGAGGGCACTCAAAAAAGAGATGTTGTATAGATTCTTCTTTAGCAAGATCGTCTTTTGTTAAAATCATCTTACGATACAAAAACCACATAAAAATCTTAATTTTTAGTGGTACTTTAATTTTTCAAATATATTTTCTTAGAAATCTAGTGTCCCATTCAAAAGAACCAGATACATTGATTTGACAGTAAATCAATGTAATCTTGATTTCCTTAGAAATCTTGGTTATTCTGAGCTAAAACGGGCAAGGGAGTGTACCCTTGTTTCTGATTAATGAAATCTCTTTTCACTAAAAGAAAAAAAAGGGAAGGAGGCAAACAGGAGAATGGTTGCTCTGTGTGCCCTGCTGGTTTCTGCTGCTGCCGCCGCCCTACATTTTCTTAGCGGCGCTACTGCCCTGCACCTTATTTGACCGTTTTCTCTCAGGGGAGAAAAAAACGATCACAGAAGAACACAGTGGAGTTCAACAATGATTGAGCAAGTCACCTCGTTGGCAACAATTATTAAGTTGATTGGCTAGAGATCAACGGTTGTAGATCCAACCGCTCCATAATTCCTCCTGAGTTGATCAGGACGGAAAACAATATCTGAATGTTTTAAAGCTATAACCATCTCGCGGCAGGCGAATAAATTGTTGGATTTTATGGGACTTGGCCCATTTAGTCTAACAAATTTTGAAAAACTAAAAGGCCTATTTAGTTTGGTTGCATGTTGTGTATAAGAAGTAGTAGTGAGACCAATTTTAGTGCCCCACATTGCTAGCAGGAGAGAGTTAGACCAGGGGTATTTCCTTTTCCAAACGGGCATCCACCCCTGACCCTGAGGTTGCTTAACGCCAAAGCTAGTTGTTTTGGCTTGGGGGTTAACTGTATACAAGTGCCAGTAGTTGCTAGCGGTACAACTGGAGCTTAGGTTGAAGTTATATATTGATGCACTAGGCTTATGAGAGAAAAACAAATGGTAGCACACGTAGGTCGGAAAACGTACCTTGTGCGCACGGTCCACCTATTTAGTATTTTTTTTGTCCCTAAATATAAGACATCCTAGCCGTTCAAATTTATACCGCTAGAACGTCTTATATTTAGAGATAGATGGAGTACGTGTTACCGACCTCGGATGCACCACAAGCTCAGGGGCATATGGTAAGTCCTGGTGTAGGCAGCGGCGGAGCTAGGAGGCTAACCCTGTGGGGTTAGAGTCAAGAGTATCACAAGTTTTAACTTATTTTCGATTTTTTTAGTGTGAAAACATACAAGAATATGAAGGATTTGCTCAAAAGCTGTGGTGTCAGCTGACCCCATAGCTTCAACGATCAACGTGGATCCACCACTTGGGTGTAGGGACTCACTCTCGTTGATTTGTGGGCCATTTTTCATGTTTCTTTCTGTTTTGGGTGATTTGTTTTTACAAACCTTATGTAACTATTTGTGAATCGAACCGAGACCACGAGACTATTGTGAGTTTACGTGGATGGAAAAATATGTAATGTGAGATGGAGGAGCCAAAACAGAAAAAAGGACTGTACCCTTATTTTCGATTAATGGAATCTCTCTTTCCACTAAAAGAACGAAAATAAGATGAAGGAAGCAAAACAGGAAAATAATTACTTTGTGTGCCCTACAACCCTATGTTTTCTTAGTGGCTCTCTGCACCTTAGTAGACCACTTTGTCTCATGGGAGGAACTAAAACAAGGGGGGTATCACAAAAAAAACAGTGGAGTTCAACAATTAATTTTGTAGGCAACAATTATTAACTTGTTTGACTAGTGATCCAAAGTTGTTGAGCAATGACAATGCTAATTGTTTTGAGTCAACTTAGATATAAATTCTTAGACCTCTCCTACCAACAGCAACAAACAGACACTCTGTTGATCCAACCGCTCCATAATTCGTCCTGATATGATCCAGACGGAAAACAATATCTGAATGTTTTGAAGCTAAAATCATCTGGCGGCAGGCGAAGAAATTCCATAATCCGTATTATTCTGCATTACGCATCTTATGATTGGTTTTCATGATAAGTTTATGCCTGGACCAGCAAGTTGATGATCATGAGGATGAAACGACATGCATCGCGATACTAATTAAACGGAAAAATATCTCTGAATGGAATGTGGCATGCCGCCATGCTGTAGTACCAACCAGTACAAAGCAGTAGACAGCAATTCCGCTGAAAGGCAGGGAGAAAACGAAAGATTCGAGCCCTTTCCCCCGTCAACTCTTTATCCTAATCAACTTGAGATAAACAAATGAAGCAATGGTAGGATGTAGTATCAAGGCAAGAGGATGGCCGATGCAGGGGAACCTTCGTTGGCGGCAACAGATCAGGAGCAATAGTGCGTTTCCGTGTAGCGCAACCGGTTGCTTGACCCGCTCAACTCATCTGACCCTTCTTCTCTGGCCGATTCCATGGCTGTCGTTGTTTTCTTTCTCTCCAGCTAGTACAGGACCAGGCGCAAGAAACTAATGGAAAGCTTTGTGGGAACCGTTTGGCATCTTCTCAAGAACAGATTCTTGACACTTCACAGGCTACCATTGTCTGCGTGTCATGCTAACCACATCTGGTTGACCCAAACAGCAAACGCAGAGGTAAATATCAAGGCTTGTGTTTTTTTAGTTTAGATGTGCTCATCTATTCATCGGAACTACAAAACCCTTTCGATTATCTAGAAATAAACTAAGCTCAAAAGGAAGAAAGAACCACACAGATATACTCCCACCTAACCCAATAAATTAACCTTTATCAAAACCAGTTCCAAGGTAGGGAGTACACATTTGGCCAATGAGATATTTGGGACGAGACAGGAAAGCGTGTGCATGCAAGATCGGTTGCCGGAGGGCAAAACCTGACAACGATAGGACACACCTTGCGAGCAGGCAGCAGCCACTGCGCACAGTTTCTCCCAACGACGACGGCATGCCAATGCACACCTGCCTAAATGAGGAATTCTGCCAATCCCATCGAGATGATGATGCCCAGGGCGTTGGTTTGACGTCAAGGTTTGTTTCATGATCGCGTTGCCTGCCCTGGAGGCGTTCTCAGCTGGCCATCTCACACCCAGAAGTTTCTCCCCCCAATCGTCACTCATGAGCATTTTATTTTCACAAGTCCAGGATACCAATTGGCATTTTCCATCTCAACTGTTTTGTTGACATTTCTCCACGTTTAACGTCCTTTCTTTTCGCATGAAGACTATTCTTATTTTATTTATTTTGTTAGTTCTCGCTATGTGCAGAGGGTGGGAGTTGAACTGCTGTGTCCAATACCAGTAATTCTTGACCATTCAAGTGCCAAAGCCGTACAGATTTGATCATTTTTCCTCCGCTGAAAGTGGTTTACGGACGACATGGCGGACAGATAACAAATATCTAAAGAAAGGAAACCAGGAGAAAAATAGAGTTCTTTTTCAAAGCTCAACTTATTTGAAGACAAGCAGGAAATATAAAAAATTATAAATACAATCATTTTTTTTACTAAATTTGCAATAAAAACAGAAAGATAAAAATATCAGGAAAATCTTTGACTTTTTTGTGTCACCGTTTTTTTTTTTGCCTTATTGTCTTTTATTTTATCTTGATTGAGTTGCCACCTGTGCAAAACTACCACCATTAGAGTAAGGCGGAAAATCTAGAGGATTTTGACCAACGTTTGATTTTAAATAAAAAAATATCAGGAAATTAGTTGAGGTTTTTGTGTCACCGCCTTTTTTTCTTATTGCCTTTTATTTTATGTCGATTGAGCTGCCACCGGTGCAAAACTACCGCCATTAGAGTAAGGGGCCAAATCTGGATGATTTTGACACCTGATGAATGCCAACTTTTTAGTATTGGAGATATCAGGAAAAACCTTTGATTTTTCTTTGGTGTCGCTGTCTTTTTTTTCTTATTGTTTTTTATGTTGATTGGGTTGCCACCTGTGCAAAACTCCCGCATTAGAGTAAGGAGTTAAATCTATATGATTTTGACACTTTATGGATGCCAAAATTTAGTATTTGAGATATCAGGAAAAAACATTTGACTTTATGGATTCCATATATATATGATCGTTGGTTGTTTTTACTAGTGAAGGTAGGGTTGAATAATTTAACACTATGCTCTATTGAAATGGTCTATGTATTTTTTGAACTAATAAAAAAAGATAGGCTTAGGATGGAGCTTTGTTTTTGTTCCAGTGTGAAGAGGTTGATCTTGGTATGTGGGTACATATTATGTGATATTAGGGGCATTCTTGTAAGTTTTTGATATAATGACAATTCTTGTCAGTTTCACATGATGGGTCTGTTGCTATTTCTTGCCGTAGATATGAAGCCTAGACAATAAAATTGTAGATACGAAGCCTCGACAATAAAAGTGTTGCACCGGTCAACTACACTAGACCTCTATGGAAGGATGATTGGTATAAAAGACGCAATGAAATGATGAAATATCTACAAGTTTTACTTTAAAGTGCAAAAACATAATAAAATTAGTTGGGTCTCACATATAAGCGATCTATGTTTCTAGGATGAGGAGGGTGATAGGGGAATCGATTCAATAACCTAGATATACAGCGGATCTGGATTCGCTGACTTTGGAAAAGACAAAGTAAGGTGAGTCATTGACATGTGGGGCCCACCATGTTGGAGATATGCCCTAGAGGCAAATAAATAATAAAGATTTATTGCATTATCTCTTTAAGTTTATAAATAGTTTTGTACCATGCTATAACTGTATTAATCGGAATTGTTAATACACGTGTGGTATGTAAACAAACCAGAGTCCCTAGTTAAGCCTCTAGATAAACTAGTCCATCAGTCAATGGATGATCGTGATTTCCGATCATATTGCATTAACAGTTGATGATGGAGTCATTTTATTGGGAGAATGATTTGATGGACATTACCCAAAGTATTGCAGTTAGGATCGTATCACATAGTTCAACACTGCAATAGGATTAGAACGTGATAGCTTATTCCTTGAACCGTGAGATTATATCAAGTCGCTGCTTCTGAAAGATATGGCTGATCGCATCAAACGTCATGCCTCATAAGCTGACAATAAAGGTGACACTTTCGGGTATTGGAAGGAAGTAGTCGGGGCGAGTAATCAAGAGCGGGATTTGTTCATCCATGTGACGGATTGATATGCTGGGCCCACTCGGTGAGATTATATCTGTAAAGCTGCGCAGCATATGACTAGGTCATTGAAGATATAATTTCATGGGAACGAGTAAAGCAACCTTGTCGATAACGAGATAAAACACAACATCGGATGTTGACGATCGTATCTCGGACAAGGAAGTATCAACGAACAAAGGGAATGATCATATCATGTTAACGGTTCAAAGATGATTCAAGGATGATTTATTCTAGAATGCACGGGGGCCGTCATAGTCATCCAGGGCTCCCTGACGGTCATTGGCGGGAGGGTCTCGACCATGTCCGGAGTATTCTCGAACCGAGGGTAACACACTTAAGGTCTTGACGACGCTAGGAGAACGTTTTGGAAACATCGGAGTGGCTTAGGTATAGAGATAGGAGGTTTCGGAAAGGTTCCGGCAAGAACGGAAGAGTTCCGGGGAGACCGAAGTGAGTTCGGAGTGATCCGGAAATTGTTTCGGAGTCACGGGAGATTAAATAGTATGTAAATATATTAATTATGGAATTATATATATTTATATTAATTTAATAATAAATAAAAAGGAGAAAAAAGGGGCTGCACACCTTAATGGGCCTTTAGGGCCCAAGAGGGGAAGTTCCCCCCCACAAGAGGGGGTGCGGCTGGGCTGTGGGGTGCGGCTGGCCCATGTAGGCAGCCGCACCACCCCCCTCTCCTCTTTAGTCCCGCATGGAGAGTTGAGGGAAGTTGCACATCCTTTTCCTTCAATAAATAAGGACCCGGATTAATTGGAAAAATACACAGAAAATTCAGGAATTAATTCCGGTTGGCCCAGGCTTCTCCCTAGTCCAATTCCTCCCTCCCCATCTCTCGACGTGCGCGGTCCCAAGTCTAGACAGCGTATACGGGAGACCTATAAACCGCAGCGCACCGTTGTGCTGCGGGATTCCACCCAAAGTTCTCGCTTCCGCTATTCCGGCTGGATCGGGGAGCACGGAGGTCATCGTCAAGGTCCGTACGTGTGCGAGTACTCGGAGGTGCCGCTCTCTCACGAGTTCGGCACTAGGAGCTTCTTCATCGCCGCGTCTCCTTCTTCTTCGTCGCGCCAAGTTCTCCGCGACCTTGAGGTCGGCTACGTACGTCTTCATCGGCAACGCTTGTGCGGGAGCGTAATTCCCGCTATCGGTCTACAAGGGTATGTTTCCGATGACTTCTCCGTTACCGCATTACTAGATAGATAGATCCTGACTAGTTTCGGTGTTGCGATAGTTAGAAAAATTATTGTGTTAGGGACTCAAAGTTAACCAAAGTCAGCAACCACCAAGTTAGCGAACCCCAATCCGGTATACAGGTGGGGAGGGAGAAACAAGTTGTCCTATGTCAAAATAATTACCCCAAAAGAGCCGATTGCCATCGTATTTCAAATAAATAGTGCCATGTTTTCTGCGGAAATGCTCGCTTCTAAAAGGCTTAAAGGCTCTGATCAAGGCAATGAACATTTTTCACTAATAAGAAAGGAATTCAAATCATAGTTCAAGCCGAATAGCTTAACTATCAGTGACATATGCGAACGACCGGTTCGTCAGTAATGGAAAAGGTAGAAAAAAAGATCCATCTGCGAGTGGTTCGGCTTTTTCCTAAGCAAGGACGGAGGAAACTAAGTAAGATGTCGGAGAAGCGACGAAATATACGAGATCACAAACGTAGATTGCTCGCGGCTAAATATGAATTGAGACGAAAGCTTTAGAATTTTGCGTTAGCTTGGAAGGCTAGGGGTTATAGTCGACGTTGGTTGATTATTTTTAACGTCTCAAATTCAAAACCAAACATGAAATTTTGATTTCCGTAGCAAATGCAACATACATCTAGCTCACATGGCGACTAAGTGGGACACACTCAACTTTGAACCATAGGTGGCTTCATATGTCACAAGAGGTCTTACACTTGACGAATGAGACACATTTTGAACAAAAATGGCATTGAACGATTTACTTCACACTCTGTTACTTCACAATATTTCTTGTGTACTCTTGGAATCCCCGTGTGAGTGGCTCCTTTCTTACTGTCTATGGTCCTTTTTTTAGTTACCATGAAAATTCTACTCATGTCTATGTTTTTTTCTCTTCTTGAACATGCACATGTTTGATATAAACTTACCTTTTATTATACGTTTGTCAAAAAACAACAACGAGACCAACCAGGACTAGCCCTTGGTGGCATATTTTTATAGAAAAATTGGTCACTAGAGAGAATTCCAGAAATTCGCCCCCGACGGGGTTCGAACTCTGGTTGTTGGGTTTAGCCAGTACTGCCCTTGCCATTGGGCCTCTGCCCCGTTCTCTTATTATACGTTGTCAAAAGCAATGTCTGAATGCCAAATGACAATCAACAATTGTTTGTTTCTAGTACTTATGTCGTCAATTCTTAGGCAAGACAATCGTGTATTTTGTTCAAAGAGACTACGTGTTGAAAGTTTCATCAAATATATTAAAATCCCAACCAAAGCAAAATAAAATTGGACTACACTTTGACTATTTAATACATTTAGCATTTTGCTGATATCATCTTAGACTATTGAAGTACACCACAATCTGGGTCCTATGATACCCACATAATAAATTCTCATGGAAACATACCATCCATCAATATACCATCCATCACCACATCTAGAGAGAAAGAAAACTATTCTAATGACCATGAATTTTAGCCGGCCATCATCTTTGAATAAACCCAATGAGACCAAGCCCATCACTTTGGTCAATGCCAGAGAAAGGAAAACAGGCCAAAGAGGAAAGCCGGATGAAAGTGTCGCCCACCCTATAAAGCGGTGCAATACAAGGCACGGCACACGCAGAGAACGTCCACACGTAATCCCATCATCTTCCTCTTCCCTCTTTACCCCCTGCACTTCTCGCATTTTAAAAGTCTGGTCCTGGACGAGGGGCGCGTACGTGCCAGAGCGCGAATTCGGAGCTTTTTCGGGTCCCTGAGCGCGAAAAGGGCCGAGCTGCTACGCGCACACGCGCAGCCGCCGCGCCAGCGAGCAGCCGGCCAGTCCCTTTCGCCTCGCCGCGTCGGGGAGGAGCCTCTGCTCAATGAGGCCGCCGGAATTGGCGCTCGCCGCGGCGTTCTTGGCGGCGGCGGTCCTCGCTGGGGCGGCGCCGTTCCCGGCGGCGCTGACGCTCGAGCGCGCGCTGCCGCACAAGGGGGTGCCCGCGGAGCACCTCAAGGAGCGGGACAGGGCGCGGCACGCGGGGAGAGGGCTGCTCGGGGCGGCGCCCTCCGTCGCCGGCGTCGTGGACTTCCCCGTCGAAGGCTCCGCCAACCCGTACATGGTCGGGTGGGTGAGCTGCTTCGCTTCCCTCTTTTTTCGTGCGGTGGTTTGGATTTCGGTTGGGTTGGTTGGTTGGTTGTGTGTGATCGGCGGAGGCGTTGAAAATTCGAGCTTGTTTCCGGTGTGGGCGTTGAGCTGAAATTGTTTGCTGGATTGATCTGTTAGCTTTCTTGTGCCTTGTCCTGTATCGGCGTCGGCGAAGGCAATTCCTTTCTGGATAGTGGACATCAATTCGGTTGCTTGGCTGCTCGTGTTCGTTCTGTTCGTCAGCTGAAGGCACATCCATTGAAGTGTTCATATCGTACTTGGTGAATTGGTTTGCTGCCTACGAGCATTCTGCAAACGACAGTTACTACTTGTAGAAGTTTCGGCGGTGCTTGTTCATGGACATTTGCCTTCTTGTTGCTCGAAATGACTGAGTCTTGTTTTTCTTTTTCTTCCTTAGATTTGTTTTCGTCGCCGTTTCAATGCGATTATTCCTAGTCTTTGTGCATTTCTCTATTCCGCTAGTTTGATTGTTGACACATATAGGGAGCTCAATTCTGATCTGTTTTCTTGTACCAATCATCGCAATTATTCATTGCCTTTAATTTGAAAGGAAAATAGCATTTTTTTAATGCTTTGCTTATCTTGGATCGTACTCTTCAGAAATCTTGTTGCCGACCACATTTTTTTCACTTCCTCGGTTGCTTTTGCTTAAGGTCAATTCCTTCTGTTTAAGCTGCAGTTTGGGAATTCTCCCTCTCTAGTATACTTTATGTTTTCCTATTAAGATTTGTTAGTCCAGTAAGGTGTAGAGGTGTACATTTTGTTACACGCTTTGGAGCCAGTATTTTGTAGAGGTTTTGTTAGCACTAGTATAATGGATGTTTTGCCAGCCATTTTTACTCGCCGTGTCCCAGTCTTAAGTGAAGTAGCCAATGCCTGTGGCTGCGTATGCTAAGACGCCTCCCTTTACGAATTCCTAATTTAGTTAGGATTTATGTTTTAGTACCATAGACTCTTGTTACAAGTCTGTTGTGATCGATATCCCTTTAGACGGTTGAATATCGTGTATTTGGTGACTTAGTCCATTACCCACATATAGCAAAAGTCTGTTTTAGGATGTAAGAGTCATTTAATTTCCTTTGACGAATCCGCAAATTGTTTAGGATGCAAAGTTCAGTTTGTTCCTCAGTTTTACCTCTGTGCTGTGATTGATTAATCCTTTTTGGCATTATCATCTCATCAATTCATATAATTTTGCATTTCTGCAACTAGGTTTGCTGTTATTTGGAATTAGAAGGGATACATTTCAATCTATAATGCAATACTCTTTCATTTTTACTGTATCCTAAAGTTTGAAATTACAGGCTCTATTTTACACGGGTGAAACTGGGAAACCCTGCGAAGGAATACTTTGTCCAAATTGACACTGGCAGCGACATCTTATGGGTTGCTTGCAGCCCTTGCACGGGTTGCCCGACATCAAGTGGGCTCAATGTGAGGCAATCATCATCCTGTGTCTTATAATCTCTACAAGAAAAACATATGTCTTTTGGAATATTTTTTCTACCCTCAGATAGGATTAGTTGTTAGCTAAGAAGATGCTTCTGATGGACTGCTACTTGGTTTGCTTCTCAGATCCAATTGGAGTTTTTCAACCCTGATGCTTCATCAACATCATCCAGGATACCATGCTCGGATGATAGATGTACAGCTGCCCTCCAAACAGGGGAAGCGGTTTGCCAAAACCCGGATTCCTCAAGCAGCCCATGTGGTTACACTTTCACGTACGGCGATGGAAGTGGCACATCAGGGTACTATGTGTCTGACACTATGTACTTCGACACTGTGATGGGAAATGAGCAGACTGCCAATTCTTCTGCCTCTGTTGTTTTTGGGTACAGTTTACTTGGAGCCCTATTCTTTTTGAATCCCTGTCTGATAATGAAAAGTTTCCATTTATGATTGATGATCATTTACTTACGATAGCTAGAAACCTAACTAGAGTGGTGCAACAACCATGCCAGGTAAGATGGTTGACACGATGTGGGTCCTCTCCTTGGTAATGTGAACCATTTACATGTTGACACTGTGTGGCACAGGTGCGGATAAAGTTAGATCGTTTTGTTCATCGGGGTTAGTACAAATGATGGATCTAATGGCACCAAAATGCTGTCCTGAAACCAGCAGGTTGCTAGTTACTACTGCCAGAATAGTTCTTTTCCTTGCTGTCATTCAAGAGAACAGTTGTTGCTAGAAAAAATCAATTTCAATTTATTGTCATCCTGAAAAAATGTTGGAATAGTTATATTGCTATTTTTTAATTCTCTGGCAAAAATATATGGGAATATGACTAGTATCTGAACATCCTTAAATGCTCATTGATTAACAGGGCTCTCCTCTGATATGTCTCTGAACATTCCAAAAGCTAGCCTCAGGATGTTTTTTGTAGAGACGGGCCTACAATGGTGTGCTGGTCTTGTTAGTCTAGTTAAACCGTGCGTTAGTATACAGCAACTGTTTGTATGGTTACAGTTTTGTGTAGTCTGCCTTAATAATGAAGCCTGCTGCCTAGTAACATTTTCAGTAGTATTTTCTTTGTTGTTTTAACGTTTTTTGTTTTTGTAACAGATGTAGCAACGCACAGACAGGTGACCTGATGAAGACAGACAGAGCAGTTGATGGAATTTTTGGGTTTGGACAGCATCAGCTGTCTGTCATTTCACAATTGTACTCTCTTGGAGTATCCCCTAAGACATTCTCTCACTGCCTGAAAGGTTCAGATAATGGTGGTGGCATTCTTGTTCTTGGGGAAATTGTCGAGCCAGGATTAGTATTTACTCCACTTGTTCCATCACAGTAAGTTTCTTTTCCTGGATATGCTACCGACTGTAACTTCGAAATTCCGCATGTTGGCCTTTTGTTTCAGTAGGTATACTTGTGTTACCTGTGTGGTTGTAGCTTGTAAGTATGGGGGGTTGCAAATTGTAGTGGCATTTTTGATTTCGCATGAATTGCAGTGGCATTTATCCAATTAACCCTAAATACTATGGCTGCAAATAGTAACAAATTCAGTCATTTGCTTTCTAGTCTTTTTTCTTTTTGAAATTACACTTCTGAGGTGAATTTATTTGGGCATCTTTAATTAACGTACAGTAAGTATGTGTGTTGTGAGTGGCTAACAAAACACCTAGTTTTTGTTCGGTGAAGTAAACGCGATAAACTAAGGAGCATTTTGACACTGAACACTGATTTTGTGCTATTATTGAAATGTAGGCCTCATTACAACTTAAATCTGGAGAGCATTGCTGTGAGTGGTCAAAAGCTACCCATTGATTCTTCCTTGTTTGCAACCTCAAATACACAAGGAACGATTGTGGATTCAGGAACAACACTAGTCTACCTTGTTGACGGAGCCTATGATCCGTTTGTTAATGCGGTAAACCCCATATTGCACACTCATATTTTTCTTTGTTGGAACAGCAAATATGTGACCAGTTTGCATTACTTAAATACGCTCTTATTACTTCTATTGATTTGTATCTGCAGATAGCTGCTGCAGTCTCGCCATCTGTACGCTCTGTTGTCAACAAGGGGAGCCAATGTTTTGTTACAAGCAGCAGGTTGTTTTCTTCTTTCTGAGAAAGGAAATTAACAGCGCATGTCTTTCAAAATGTTGAATTACTTACAAATGATTTTGTGCTTCTCTATCAGTGTCGATTCGTCATTTCCAACAGCAACACTATATTTTGAGGGTGGTGTTGCGATGACTGTGAAGCCAGAGAACTATCTTCTGCAGCAGGGTTCTAGTGTATGTGAACAAGCCTTTTTTGCTAATTCTTTCTGTAATTGCTCATCTAGTGAAGTGTTTATGGGCGCACTTGTCTCAGTGCAATTAATACTATATTGTGATTTGCAGGACAACAATGTACTGTGGTGCATTGGCTGGCAAAGGAGCCAGGGAATCACTATACTTGGAGGTTAGTCATCTTGATTGGATTTGTCAGTATAATTTGCACGTGGACATTATACTTTAAGGCTGCTATTCCATCATGGATGTCTGAATAAACTAAGCTGTTGAACAAAGATTTCAATAGCTGCACCAATACAAACATAAGTACACGACTCAAATCTATCCAGGCTTTGGGAGAATGGTCCTGCCTTTTCACTCCATGCTTTTTTCTTCTCTAACCCCATAATATAAAACTGACAGGTTATTCCTAAGTACTATAGCTTCACACCAGCTATTGCCTACCTCTCAAGCCAGGTGTTTTCTTGCTACTTATTATCTGGTTCCCTTTTGTCGCAGATCTTGTCTTGAAGGATAAGATATTCGTGTATGACTTGGCCAACATGCGGATGGGCTGGGCGGACTATGATTGTAAGCGAAAATCCTCCTCTGTAGCGCAGCAGTATCTGTCATCAGTTCCTTCTAGTTGGCTGCCAGGAAACTCAGCGTTGCTAACACCGTTTTCCTTTCCTTGTTGTCAGGTTCGTTGTCAGTCAACGTCACCTCATCGTCGGGGAAGAACCAGTACGTGAACACGGGGCAGTTCGACGTGAACGGGTCGCCACGGCCGTCGCCGTACCGCATCATCGGCCTGGTGCCTGCCGGGATCGTCGTCGCCCTTGTGCATATGCTCATTTTTGGCGTCCTGGGTAGTAGATAGCACACGCACACAGGGAGTGTCTGACATGACATTGTGATTCCATATTTCTATTCTTTACTAGGGTCGAGCGGGGCCGCTGGCGCCCCTTCCCATGGCATGAGCATTCTTGCTGTACATAAATATACATGGAAAAAAAGAGAAGGAAAAAAAAGTTCATTGTTCACGGAAGACGGCCTCCTGTCTGTTATTTTTTCTTCTCTGAACTGCACGCTCTCGCAATTGCAGGTGCGCAGCGTGCTCTGACTAGATCGGTTCTGGACTAAGGTTTTTGGACTGAGAAACATGCATTGTCCTGCAATTCCTTTTACACGACTTGTGCTGCTGCCTCTCAAAGCATCCAAACAAAGGCGGGTTATTAGTTATGACTGGACATCATACTTTTTTCATGAGGCCGTCGGGTGCTCGGTGCTCATCTACGGAACACGGCGCTACGACGAAATTGCTGCAGCTTCATATGTGATGGAGATCTTTTTTTATATAAAATTCATACATGAACATCACGGCAAAACATATTGAACTTCGATAATTGGGTTCATCCCGTGTCGTCTTTCATGATAAACACACACTTGGCGTTAGATTTACACACACTAGTAAGAGGGGCTACGTGGACTCGTTCAGCCATCTGGGTGGGTCCCGCTATCAGTTTGACTTTGAGTGTGTACAATTCGTCTTTAGCGCTCAAACATCAGAGTACACTTCACAGGTTCAGGTGTTTAGGTGTAGGCAATGAAGCTTGCCTCAATGCACTTGTAGCTACTCTTTCTAATGTGCTTCAATGCACAATTGTACATGTACGCTGTTGCTAAATCAATAAATTTCTCTGTTAAAAAAGTAAAAAGCACACAACAAACTAACAAAAGGTCCTCGGCAAAGTCCAGAAATCGGCAAAGAAGGAAAACCATTTGGAAAGAAACACACTCGTCAAATATTCTTGGACACGCCCCGCCCGCTGTTCTTGAAGTACATGTATACAAAGTTGATGCTCACAAGTGCCTAGAGTAGTCTAGGAGTCCTCACAACTCCAAAAGTAACAAGCACGCTTGAGGCGTCGGGAAAGAATTGAAGTTTCGTTGGGTAGGATTTTGGAGCTAGGTTCACACAAGGTTCCGAGTAGAAATTTCTTATCCCCGGGCTCCAATGCTCACTCTACTTAAAAATAATAATTAAAAATCATATTTATAAGTTTCAAAAAAAGGGAAAAATTCCTGCATGTTATTAATGATATTCCCACAAACATGCAAAATCTTGATTTGAAATACTCCCTCCGTACGGAAAAGGATGTCTTTGGTTTGTCTAAATTTGGATGTATCTAGACATGTATTAGTGTGTACATACATCTAAATTTAGACAAAGTCAAGACATCCTTTTCCGGACGGAGGGAGTACTTTATATTTGGATCTACACAAAAATGACAAATGTGTGGATCTAAATGTAAACACTTTCAAATATCCATAATATATAAAATTTGTCATTTTTGTGTAGCCTAGAATGTAAAGTATTTCAAATCAAGATTTTGCACGATTGTGGGATACATCATTCCCAATGTGCAGGAAATTTTTCAGTTTTTTTGAAACTTATAAACATGATGTTTGATTTTTTTTAATTAGAGAGAGCACTAGTGCTCGAGAGCGAAAAGTGTTTTCTCGCAAGGTTCCCTCCTAAACTCTTCGGTTTTGCCACAGAATGGGACAAATATATATAGGAGGGGGATGCTACCGTTAAACAAAAAAGTAACATGCTTATAATTTGTGAAAAAGTATTACAAAAACTATGAGTTGACTCCAAATTCTGAGCTGTTGGACGGGAAAGGTACTCTAGGGGCGCGTTTGGTAGCCCGCAGCCACCAAGGTCAGGCTCGCCAGCTGCAGGCAGCTCGTGTTTGGTAGCCCATTTGTGGAGTTGGGCCTGGCCAGCACGGTTCCTAAAGCACCCTCGGGCAAGGCTCTCCAGGAACGACCGAATCGGCCATTTCGTGGAGCCATGCTGAGTGGAGCGCATACGTGGGCAAACCGCTTCAGGCGCTGCACACATGGAGAAGCACGGGAGACGCGCCATAACCCCCTGCACCCACTCTTCTCTCTCACTGTCACCGCTCTCTCACGTCCCATCAGTTCTCTCACAGCCCAAAAAAACCCAATGGCAGCTGCTCCTCCTCCTCCGCCACTGCCTGGCCGGGATCCTGCCGGCAAGCTTGGGCCCTGTAGCTCGGCGGCGCGTGCCGTTCAGGAGTTCGAGAGGGGATCGGGCGGCAGTGCTCGAAGAGCGGCGGCGCAGATTGACCCGGCTCGCTTGCCGTCCCTCAATCGGCCTTCGCCGATTGCGCATCGGCCCAACCCGGCGGTGATGGCGGCGGCGCAGACGCGGAGGGTCGCGGAATAGGCCCCGCAAGCCCAAGCGGCGGCGTTGGCGGCGCATGCAGCCGCTATTAGGCCCCCGCGGATTTACGACGGCAAGTACATATGCGCCACCACCACCGCCGCTGCCCGTCGCACCGGGGTCTAGGCCACCTCCTCCTCCGACCACCGTACCTGCACCCTCAAGGCCACCTCCTCCTCCGGCCACCATCGCAGGACCCGCAAGGCCATCATCGGTAAAAGTGGTAGCCTCCTTATCCATTTCTAGAGCACATCTACTCCATGTTCTTGTTAGTTTAGATCTGTTCAAGCTTCAGATTAGGGTTCATCTACTCCTTGTTCATCTTATTGTAGATCTGTTAAAACTCGATTAGGATTCAGTTAAGCTGAGTGTAGATCAGTGACAATGTAGATCTATAGCTATGTGCAATGGCAGTGTGCATTGTGCTATATGCATGCCACTGATGATTAGTGCGAATGTCCAATGCACAATGACTTTGATCTTGCAATGCACACTGCCTCTGATCTTGCAATGCACACTAACACCAATTTTGCCATGCACACTGACACCATTCTTCCAATGCACACTTGCGGGATTGGCACACGCAATGCAGAAACACAGTCGAGCCTCCACCTCCTCTAGCTGACTGCATCATCCACAACCAGGAGCTGAGAAGGCCTCATGTGCCAGCTCTGGCTGCGGCTTTGAAGGAGCTGACTGAGAAGAGGATGAAAGGGGAATTTGAACTGGGGCGTAAACCACGCCTGGGGAAGGTTCTTCTTGATGTCGTGCCCCGGCATTTCTTCGTGGAGGTTAAGGTGGCGGATCTCCACGCGATCGTCATCCTGGTGGAGATCATGGGCCTGGTGGTGGAGAAGTTCAAGCTGAAGAAGCCGAAAACCAAGAAGAACGACAAGGATGGCAATGAGCCAAAGGTGTGCATTCCACTTCGTACCACCAAGTGCTGTGAGTTCTCCATCCAGCTCAGGTGGTTCCAAGATCACCTTGTCATGTTCAAAGGATAGGAAGACTTCGTCAAGGGAGATCAAGCTGGATGTCGGCGACGTACTCATCTTCAAATTTGACGGCGACGGCTTCAAGGTCAAGCTCTTTAGATTCATCAACTCGACGCAGGAGACCTTCGTCTGTCCAGTTCATGGCAAGTGAGTGCGAACTGTTAACCGTAGTTGCTTGAAAAGACAGTTGTTTGTATGCTCTTCTTGTTTTGATGCCAGGGGTGTGTTCCCCTGGTGTAAGTACTTATCAGGTGCACGTATTGCACCTGTGACAAGACTTTTAACCCTACCACTAGCTCTGCATGTGGGGTGTAAGTTAGAACACCTCTATTTTGGGTCAGTGGGTGTGTTCCCCCGACGTAATCAGCTATTAGTACCTATTAACTAGCTTGTTTGTTGTTGCTTCCGTTCTGTCCATGTGCTGGTAAGCTCACCGAATTTGAAAAGGGTGAGTGGATCAGTTTGTGCCTACAACATGCATTCTGCACACAGCCAAACAACGTGTGGTCGCATGTGCAGAGCCGAAAACGGAAACGCACGCAACCAAACGATGGGCAAAAACTGACTCGTTTTTAGCTGCGGGCTACCAAACAACTCACACAACACGGCCCAAAGTGTGTTGTAGCCTAGCACTGCCCTCCACAGCCTGCCCCTACTTAGGCCCAAAGTGGCTGCGGGCTACCAAACGCGCCCTAGATTATCAGCCATGGTATTTCGGATCCGAGTGGAGGGTGAGACGATGGAGCTCTCTCACACAGTAGTGAAAACAATGGGTGTGGAGCTGCGTGGGAGATTGTGATTCTACCCATCAATGGCTGTTAAGTGGAATTAGCGCGTCTGCCTTTGCCCGGACGGACAAAGCAACTTAAAAAGTGCTTGAAGGGATAATTAGAGCATCCTCAACATGTAATGGTAAGCCTAATCTGTAGGCCGGTGGCTTTCTTTGATAACCAAGCCTAAAACAGGTGCAGACGAGCTTTAACCAAATTGTCAGCATGTTCTTCTCTTCGTCCAACATTACTTAGCCTACGCCACTAGTGCACACTAGTAACGATTATCCTCGAGGACCTATAAATTACTCCTCAAGGTTAAGATGCGTCAATCAGCACACTTCCCCTGCCCCTGACATAGAGTCATAGTAGAAGTACAACACCTTCACAAGATTAGCTCATCCACAGACAAGTAGAGCACCAATGGCGATCGGAGTTGTATTTCAAGTCTGGGCCACCAAGGAAGAAGGTAGAATCCCCAATTGGGAATGGGTGTCCGGGGGTGGCGGCTTCGTGGTTATCTTCACCGTGTTTATCGCCTATCTGCTTTTGGTGCCGCCATGGTAACGACCAGGCACGGATCAGGGCATGAGGGTGTTGACGATTCCTCTGGTGGCGCACGACGATATAGAGCACACAATCGTGGTCCATGGCCTAGACGTAGCCTTTTTCATCCCAGGGCAAAACTCTATTTTCAAAGTCGGGGTAAGGGGGGCCAGTGCCCCCTCCCCCCCACCCCCGAGTTCTATGTTGTTGTGCAAGTGACACCCATATCCCCATCCATGGTTGTAAAGTGGAATCAGCGCGTCTGCCTCTTCCCAAACGAACAAAGCAACTTAAAAGTGCTTGAGGGGATAATTAGATCTTTCTCAACATGTAACGGTAACCCTAACATGTAGGCTGGTGGCTTTCTTTGGTAGCCAAGCCTAAAACAGGTGCAGACGAGCTTTAACCAAATTGTCAGCATGTTCTTCTCTTCGTCCGACATTACTTAGCCTACGCCACTAGTGCACACTAGTCACGATTATCCTCAAGGACCTATAAATTACTCTTCAAGGTTAAGATGCAGCAATCAGCACACTGCCCCTGCCCACATAGAGTCATAGTAGAAGTACAACACCTTCACAAGAATAGCTCATCCACAGACAAGTGGCGATCGGAGTTGGATTCCACGTCTGGGCCACCGAGGAAGGTGGAATACCCAATTGGGAATGGGTGTCCGGGGGTGGCAGCCTCGTGGCTATCTTCGCTGTGTTTATCGCCTATCTGTGTTGGCGTCGCCACGGTAACGACCGGGCACGGATCAGGGCACCAGGGTGTTGACGATTACTCTGGTGATGCACGACGATGTAGAGCACACAGTCGTGGTCCATGGCCCAGACGTTGTGACTTTTTCATCGCAGGGCAAATGACTCTATTTTCAAAGTCGGGGTAAGTGACACCCATATCCCCACCCCCACCCCCCGCATTCTTGGTCAACATTTTACGTGAAAATGAAAATCAATCATTGTGAACTTAGATTTTTCGTGTTATGTGTCATTTTGCAGCTGGTCATATATAGGAAATCCAAGGAATTTATATCTAAAATGCCACCCTCTTCCTTCTCGGTTTACATCACATGAAGTTAATACCAACGATCACCGTGTGGTGCGACTTTGATTCCTGTGTTCCGCGTGTCGGTCTGAAGACGGGGTGGGAACCCAAGCATCAAAATCTAATAGGTAAGTCTTAGCCTTATATATTCATTCCGATCGTGGAGGGGGCGAGCAAGACTAGACATGGGGCGCAGCCCTGCCCCCTCTCGGCACTCCCCCAACCCTTTTGGATTTTCCCCAAAAAAATTCAGTAACCCTATATACGCTTTAGTTAAAATCATCGATATTATCCATCGGTGTTATTATTGCTTCATTTTTTGTTCCTTCCCTTATTATTGCATATGTTGATTGATTTCTTTTATTTGCTATATGGAGTCAGCGACTATTTAGTATAATAATCAACTTGAGAGAATGCCATTTAGATTGACCCATTGTTGGACCATATTGAAGGGTCTACCCGCTTCGGAATGACAAGCGGAAGGGAGAATCCGGTGACAAGTAGATTCACCATGGCTATGACAAAAGCGGTGGTTGATTCATTCCAGAATTTGCGATGACTTCGTTATGAGTTTGCGTTTAACTCTACGCGTATGTGTTTGGATGTTGTCGAGAGTTTCAAAATAGGGATTGTGGTTGCGGGAGAGGATAAATTAATGAGAGTTGTCCCGACCCTGTCCGTGGACATATAGGGGAGACTAGCCCAATCAGGTTGGAGATGCTTTTAGGCGCTACACATAGATTTACCGAATAACAAATAGAGCTACTATGTCATAGCGCCACGTGTAATTAGCGGGTTTATATGCTAGAAGAAAACCTTACTTTTCGCGTTAGATTTTGTGCAGTTAATCAGAGAGACCCGACTTGTCCGTATGGATTACAATTACAAATTTACCATTTAGTAGAGTAGTACATAGAATCTCTACTACAAAAATATGCAGTGTCCTGTCTTGGTCAGCGACGGACGAAATCATCCTGGCCGCCCACCCGCCTCCAGTCAACGTTGCACCGTTAGATATATGTTGATGAGAAATTACGGGGGACTGCCACCGCTTATTGCCCGAAGCGGTACGAAGATGCCTCTCCCGACCAATCTCACCACAAACCCTCCCGCCGCCGCCGCCATCCCAGTGCAGCAGCGATGGACCCGGCTCCCGTGACGCCCGATCCGGCGCCCCACGCCCCGGCCCCGCCGCTGCCGGCCAAGCGCTCCGCCTGGAAGATCCCCGCGGCCAACGCCACCGCCAACGGCTTCGCCCCTGCCGACACGCCGCCCCCGCCGCCCGTCGTCATGGACGCCGACCACTGGCCCGCGCTCGCCGACGCCGCCAAGATCAAGGCCCCCATCGTCCCCGCACCAAGCCACCGCCGCCGTCGCTTCTCGATCCCTCCTCATCTCCCGCCGCCGCCGCCTCATCGGTCAGATCTTTCATTTTCATATCTATTTATTATCCTCCTACGATTACCGATATTCTTATTACTGCTGTAAGTCCGCGCGATTGATTGGTAAAGCTTTGTGCTCTTTTGCGTTATCATAAAGGCCATGGCGAATCCGTCCAACTCACCCAGGGGCACCCACCACGGGCGCCACAAGCCATCCAGGCACGTCGGCAGCGCCGGCACCAACACCAACAGCAGCGCCGCCGGTGGCGGAGACCACTCCCCGCGTGACCAGCAGCGGGACCATCACGACAACAACAACAGAGGCACCACCGGCGGCTGGGACTGATGACCCACAAGTATAGGGGGTGTATCGTAGTACTTTCGATAAATAAGAGTGTCGAACCCAACGAGGAGTAGAAGGTGCTGACAACGAGTTTCGGTAAAGGTTTCACTGTAAATGCTAGCAGACAAGTTTTTAGGGGTTTTTGATATAGCAGGTAAATAAAATGCGAGTAAGTAAAAGACAGTAATAATAATTGCAGCGAGTGGCCCAATCCTTTTTAGAGCAAAGGACAAGCCGGTTGGTTTACTTATGATGACAAAATGTTCTTGAGGACACACGGGATTCTAGTCAAGTGCTTTCGCTTCACATAGTTGATTAATCTTCATTGTTTTGATAAGTGTTGTGTGGGTGAACCTATGCTAATGCACCGCCCTTACTTGGACTAATACATACTTGTGATTATACCTCTTGCAAGCATCCGCAGTTACAAGAAAGTAATTAAGATAAATCTAACCACAGCCTTAAACTCTGAGATCCTACGCTCCCTTGTGCACCGGTATACTAACGGGGGTTTAGGTTTCTGTCACTCCGGCAACCCCACAATTAGCAACCAAATACACAATGCACTCCTCTAGGCCCATAAAGGTGAAGTGTCATGTAGTCGACGTTCACACGACACCACTAGAAGAATAGCACCACAACTTAAATATCAAACCATTAAATATTACTCAACATAATTCCACTACTGACAGCGTGACTTCTCCCATGTCCTCAAGAACTAATCGAACTACTCACGAGACATCATATGGATCATGATCAGAGGTGATATAATGATGGATAGCGATCTGAACATATACTTTAATTCACCGATAAAACTCAATAGCATCAACCACAAGGAGTAATTAACACCGGGAGAGTTTCTCCTATGAACTAAACAAAGTATAGCCCTAAATGTTACAGCGGAACGAGATGGTGCAGCGGTGATGGTGGTGATGGCGGTGGAGATGATGATGATGATCCCGATGAAGTCCAGCGCGATGACGATGAAGATGGTGATGATCTCCCCCCTCCGGGAAGGAATTTCCCCGGCAGATTTCTCCTGCCGGAGAGCTTTTCTCTCTCTGTGGTTTCCGCCTCGTGGAGGCGGCGGAATATTTTCTCACGGACTCCCCGTGTCTTAGGGTTTCTGGGGGATGAAGTACGCGAAGGGGGAGCGCCTGAGGTGGGCCAGGGGCACCACACCTGGCTAGGGCGCGGCCAAGGTGGGCCCCGCGCCCAGGGGTGGTGTGGGCCCCTCCTGGCCCATCTCAGCCTCCCCTCTTGGCTTAGTCCATCTTCTGATAAAATAGGAACATCTGTCTTCTCGGAAATATTTTTAGTGCTCCAGAAATATAGTGCCTTGACGTTGCTTTTTCCAGCTGAAATCTGACTCTAGCAGTTAATTATCCAATGATCATCAAACATGCAAAATAAGACAAAATAACATAAGTAACTCCTTTTAATATGAAATATATCATTCAATAACAGTAAATTATGCTATAAAATACTGATGCAAAATGGACGTATCAGGGACCATGATACGTCTCAAACGTATCTATAATTTCTGATGTTCCATATTGATATTATACCAATTGTTACATGTTTTATATACACTTCATAGCATTTTTATGCATTTTCTGGGACTAACCTATTAACAAGATGTCACAGTGTCAGTTCCTGTTTTCTGCTGTTTTTGTATTCCAGAAAAGCTAGTCTGGAAATATTCTCAGAATTGGACGAAACTTGGACAGAACCTCCTATTTTTCCAACACGTACACGGAGTCCAAAGGAGAGACGGAGGGGAGCCACGAGCCAGCCACACCATGGGGCGGCGCGGGCCCCCCTCTGCTGCGTCGTGGGGTGGTGTGGGCCCCACGGGCGTCTCCAGCCGCCGCCCTTTCGCCTATTTATTCATCTTCACGGGAAAACCCTAAATACCCGAGCCATTATCCACGAAAAGTTTCAGAGACGCCGCCGCCGTCAACCCTGCTCGGGAGGGTTCAGAAGCTCTTCCCGGCACCCTGCCGGAGAGGGGAATCATCACCGGAGGGCTCTACATCACCATGCCTGCCTCCGGAGTGATGCGTGAGAAGTTCATCCTTGGACTACGGGTCCATGGCAGTAGCTAGATGGTTGTCTCTCCACTTTATGCTATCATGTTTAGATCTTGTGAGCTGCCTATCATGATCAAGATCATCTTATTGTAATGCTACATGTTGTGTTTGCTGGGATCCGATGAATATTGAATACTATGTCAAGTTGATTATCAATCTATCTTATATGTTATTTATGATCTTGCATGCTTTCCGTTACTAGTAGATGCTTTGGCCAAGTAGATGCTTGTAACTCCAAGAGTGAGTATTTATGCTAGATAGTGGGTTCATGCCTCCGGTAATCTGGGAGAGTGACAACAACTTCGAAGATTGTGGATGTGCTGTTGCCACTAGGGATAAAATAACCGATGCTTAGCTTAAGGGTGCGCCGTTAGGTCTAATGCATTTGTTTACATTACGCACATTACTTAATGCGATTATCCGTTGCTTGCAACTTAATACCAACGGGGAACTCGGATGACAACCTGGAGGTGGATTATTAGTCATAGATGCTGTTGTATAACGATCTATGTATTTTGTCGTAATGCCCACATGAATATCATAGTAATCATCATGTCATATATATGCATTGTCATGCGCTCAATATTTTGTCAATTGTCCAGCTGTAATTTGTTCACCCAGCATGTTAGTTATCTTTTATGGAGAGACACCACTAGTGAACTGTGGACCCCGGTCCATTCTTTTACACTGATAATACAACCAACTACAAACATTGTTCCTTTTCATTCTCTGCAATTTACTACTGTTTTCCACACCATACGTTTAATCCTTTGTTTTCAGCAAGCCGGTGAGATTGACAACCTCACTGTTTCCTTGGGGCAAAGTAGTTTGATTGTGTTGTGTGCAGGTTCCATGTCAGCGCGCCACTGACAACCTTCAGAAGTGATTTCTTGCTCCTACTGGTTCGATTAAACCTTGGTTTCATACTGAGGGAAACTGCTGCTACACTGCTTCATACCTTCCTCTTGGGGTCTCCCAACGAACGTGTGATCCACGTCATCAGACCACGGCAACATGGTCCGTGCGCTGCCGTGAGCACCCACGGGTCTGCACCAGATGCTCTTTTGCACTACATCTGCCAAGGTAAAAAGAGTTGTACTCTGTCTTTTTTGCTCCAGCTTATACCTGTGCGCGCATCTTTTCCACGATCTGGTAGTGGGATGGTGGTATTACATCTAGCTTCAAATGTGTGCTACCTAACATGCTGATCTGATGCATATGTGTTCTATAATATATATTGAACAGATCCCAAATAATTTGTCCAATCTTTAGAATTTGTGTGTGTCGTACATCTAACAGTTTAGAGAAGCAAAATCAATTAATTCAGAATTTGTGTAGTCACATCCTGATGCTTTGGTAACATTTTAACTGATTTACTTTCCATTATTTGAAGGCAATGTTTTGAAGTTGGAGTAGGTGTTTTGATGAATGGATGAAGTCAAATATGCACATGTGCAAAACTTGAGGTGTCTTGTGTTTTCTTAGGATACATCAGAATGACGAATATTCATGTAAACACAAAACTGAACTCAATACTAGGCCAACTGTTCTTACACCGCAATTGAGACCCTGCACCAGCGGGTCATTGTCATCGGAGCAAGTTGTATCTTCCATCGCTAGATCAATTCCATGTCCCGACCCATTCCAATCCTCCATGGCTGTAGAGCTTGAGTTTTTATCCGAGGTCATCTTACTATACTGTTTGTGGAATAAATGATGATTTAGACCTTATTATACACTAGATATTTTCTTCGAGAGTTAACGTAAGGTGTTGTTGGATGTAATGCTACTATCTCTTATCAGAGGTTTTAGGAAATTTTTGCATTTCTTGCATTGATATCATCATACAATATATTTGGTTGTACAGTTGTGAGCCTCTAACAATTGATTTTGCTGAAATTTCGTAGCTTGCACCTATAGTTTGTTCTTTTAGGTTTTGAAAGCATTCTCTCTATTCATTATGATCTCTTCTATTTACTCTTCACATTTAGTATTAATGCTGAAAACATGATATGGATCCCTCTAGAACTGAGAATTATGCTATACTTGGTTATTGCCTTGAATATTACAATGATAATCCTTATATCACTGAATTTCTTGAGAAAACTTATTCTCCAGAACAACTTGCTACCCTTCAGGAACCTGTGGGAGAAGAAATTGCTGGAACTGAAAGCTCATTGGATGAAAAAGAGGAAGAGAGTGATGAACAAAAGGAGGATCTACCTCCTAAAGATAGTAACTCTTTAACTCTTACATTATATGATTACCCTCCATGCCTACCTAAGGAGGAAGAATGCTATATTGTTGAATGTCATGATTCTATTGAAATATCTCCTTTTGATAAATTTGAAGTAACAAGCTCCTTGACTCAAGTAGAAAAGGAAATTGCAGAAAGTAAAAATGTGCTCCCTAATGTTCTATATGATAATGCTCTTGATGATGGTCCTATATTGCCTAATCATATTTATTATACTACTATTGTCAAAATTGGGTTTAATGACCCCACAGTTTTTGAGCTTAATAAAAATTATGTGTTTGTAGATCATGAAAAACATGTTTTATGTGATAGTTATATTGTTGAGTTTGTTCATGATGCTACTGAAAGTTATTATGAGAGAGGAAAATATGGTTGTAAAAGTTTTCAAGTCACTAAAACACCTCTCTTTATGTTGAAAGTTTTGAAGTTATATTTGTTTCATCTTTCTATGCTAGTTGCTTTATGCTTCAATAATTTATTTTGTTATAAGATTCCTTTGCATAGAAAGTGGGTTAGACTTAAATGTGTTTGATATTTGCCTCTTGATGCTCTCTTTTGTTTTTCAACTCTTATTCTTATGAGAGCATCATTAAAATCTTCAAGCCTAGCTAAAAGGCATTAAAGAAAGCGCTTTTGGGAGGCAACCCATTATATTTTGTTTTCAGTTTTAGTCAAGGAGTTGTTTACTTCTGTAACAATTCCTTTGTATCTTTATTTTACGCATTGTTGTGCCAAGTATTGCCTCTAATAGGAAGATGATGCTAGATTTGGATTTCTGCGCAGGAACAGATTTCTGCTGTTCACCGTTTTACTTCTGTAAAATCACAGAAAAATTATTTAAATCTGCAAATTTTTGTGCGTGATCCTCAGATATGTACGCATCTTTCGTTAGTTTAGTTTTTCGATCTGAGCAACGTAAGTGCCTCAAAAAAATTCGTCTTTACAGACTGTTCTGTTTAGACAGATTCTGTCTTTTATTTTTCGCATTCTCTCTTTTACTAGTGTTGAGTGGAATTCTTTTTTAGGGTGAAGAGCTTCACATAACATCAGTGGCAGTAGTTAATTTAAAAGTAACGGTCATGTTTGTGTCCTTATAGAACATGTGAGTTTTTGATTGTGCACTAACCCTCTAATGAGAATTACTCTGAGTTTGGTGTGGCGGAAGTTTTCAAGGGTCAAGAGAGAAGGATGATATAATGTGATCAAGAAGAGTGAAGAGCTTAAGCTTGGGGATGCTCCCATGGATCACCCCAGCATATTTCAAGAAGACTCAAGCGTCTAAGCTTGGGGATGCCCAAGGCATCCCCTTCTTCATCAGCAACTTATCAGGTCATCTCTAGTGAAACTATATTTTAATTCTTTCACATCATATGTGCTTTACTTGGAGCGTCTGTGTGCTTTTATTTTCAGTATTTTATTTTTCTTATGGTCAACTTGATTGGACCCTAGCATTCTTGATTGGGAGAGAGACACGCTCCGCTTTTTCATATGAATACTCCTATTCTTCACTTATACTTGTTGAGTATTCTTATCTAGCTATTGCTATGCTTTTAGCTCCTGTTTTGCATGCATCTCTTATTCAGAGCTGTTAGTTCTTTTAAAGAAAGTACTCTCTTGCTTCACTTATAATTGTTTGGAGAGTTTATGTTGAAATAAATTGATTGGTGTTTGGTTGGAACAGAAAATGTTGCATGTGGTAGATGGTATAATGGAAAAAGCTTACATATTCTTGTAGATCACTGTATTGGATAATTTGATACTTGTCAATTGTTTTGAGTTATCAAGTAGTTCATGTTTAAGCTTTTGTATCATGTAGTTAAAACCTATTAATGAAGAACTACCGTAAAGCTCGTTGAAATTTGGTTTGCATGATTGGTATCTCTAAGGTCTAGATATTTTCTAGTAAAAGGGTTTGGTTAACAAGGAAGACAGTGTAGAGTCTTATAATGCTTGCAATATGTTTTCATATAAGTCTTGCTGTGTCGGTTGATATCCTGTGTTTGCTTCAAATAACCTTGCTAGCCTAAACTCTGTACTGAGAGGGAATGCTTCTCGTGCATCCAAAACCTTGAGCCAAAATCCATGCCATCTGTGTCCACCATAACTACCTATATGTGGTATTTCCTTGCCATTCCAAGTAAATTTTTCATGTGCTACCTTTAAACTATTCAAAAATTATTACTCCTTTTTGTGTCAATGTTTACCAAGCTCATGAGGACGGGGTGGATGTCTTTATGTCAACTGTCAAACAGACTTTACCACCGGACTAGCGGCATATACATCCGCTTATCCATTAATTTTGCAAAAAGAGCTGGCAAATGGGGTGCCCAGTCCCAATTAATTACAACTTTAACCGCTTAATTCTCTTCACATTTTTGCCCTGATTTATCAGTCAAGCAATGACAAACAGTGAAATATCTGCATGTGTAAACAAAAGAGAAGAGGGATGATCTGCCTTGCTGGTAGAAATAACGTCCTTCATGGGAGCCGCTCTTAAAAGTCTGGTTGGCAGGGGTCATATTGTACTTTCCATTTTCTGATTCGTTGACAATTAACAAACACCTCCAAAACTTATTTTTACTCTCTTATGATTTCAAAAACTTAAAAAGCTCTAGCACATGATTTAATCCCTGCTTCCCTCTGCGAAGGGCCTTTCTTTTACTTTTATGTTGAGTCAGTTTTCCTACTTCTTTCTATCTCAGAAGCAAACACTAGTGTCAACTTTGGTGCAACAATTTTTATATGCTTGTATATTGCACTTATTATATTGCTTTGTGTTGACAAATATCCATGAGATATATATGTTGAAAGTTGAAAGCAATTGCTGAAGCTTAAATCTTCCTTTGTGTTGGTTAAATACCTTTTACTTAGAATCTATTGCTTTATGAGTTAACTCTTATGCAAAACTCTTTGATGCTTGTCTCGAAAGTACTATTCATGAAAAGTTTTTGCTTATATGATTCAGTTGTTTGCTCATTATCTACTTGCTAGCAAACTATAGACCATTGACCTGGATCACTTCATTCATAACATGTGCTTTACAATACTATTTGATCAAGATTATGATTGTAGCATGTCACCTCAGAAATTATTTTGTTTTTATCGTTTTACCTACTCGAGGACGAGTAGAACTAAGCTTGGGGATGCTTGATACGTCTCAAACGTATCTATAATTTCTGATGTTCCATGTTGATATTATACCAATTGTTACATGTTTTATATACACTTCATAGCATTTTTATGCATTTTCTGGGACTAACCTATTAACAAGATGCCAGAGTGCCAATTCCTGTTTTCTGCTGTTTTTGTATTCCAGAAAAGCTAGTCTGGAAATATTCTCAGAATTGGACGAAACTTGGACAGAACCTCCTATTTTTCCAACACGTACACGGAGTCCAAAGGAGAGACGGAGGGGAGCCACGAGCCAGCCACACCATGGGGCGGCGCGGGCCCCCCTCTGCTGCGTCGTGGGGTGGTGTGGGCCCCACGGGCGTCTCCAGCCGCCGCCCTTTCGCCTATTTATTCATCTTCACGGGAAAACCCTAGATACCCGAGCCATTATCCACGAAAAGTTTCAGAGACACCGCCGCCGTCAACCCTAGCTCGGGAGGGTTCAGAATCTCTTCCCGGCACCCTGCCGGAGAGGGGAATCATCACCGGAGGGCTCTACATCACCATGCCTGCCTCCGGAGTGATGCGTGAGAAGTTCATCCTTGGACTACGGGTCCATGGCAGTAGCTAGATGCTGTTGCCACTAGGGATAAAATAACCGATGCTTAGCTTAAGGGTGCGCCGTTAGGTCTAATGCATTTGTTTACATTACGCACATTACTTAATGCGATTATCCGTTGCTTGCAACTTAATACCAACGGGGAACTCGGATGACAACCTGGAGGTGTATTATTAGTCATAGATGCTGTTGTATAACGGTCTATGTATTTTGTCGTAATGCCCACATGAATATCATAGTAATCATCATGTCATATATATGCATTGTCATGCGCTCAATATTTTGTCAATTGTCCAGCTGTAATTTGTTCACCCAGCATGTTAGTTATCTTTTATGGAGAGACACCACTAGTGAACTGTGGACCCCGGTCCATTCTTTTACACTGATAATACAACCAACTACAAACATTGTTCCTTTTCATTTTCTGCAATTTACTACTGTTTTCCACACCATACGTTTAATCCTTTGTTTTCAGCAAGCCGGTGAGATTGACAACCTCACTGTTTCCTTGGGGCAAAGTAGTTTGATTGTGTTGTGTGCAGGTTCCATGTCAGCGCGCCACTGACAACCTTCAGAAGTGATTTCTTGCTCCTACTGGTTCGATTAAACCTTGGTTTCATACTGAGGGAAACTGCTGCTACACTGCTTCATACCTTCCTCTTGGGGTCTCCCAACGAACGTGTGATCCACGTCATCAGACCACGGCAACATGGTCCGTGCGCTGCCGTGAGCACCCACGGGTCTGCACCAGATGCTCTTTTGCACTACATCTGCCAAGGTAAAAAGAGTTGTACTCTGTCTTTTTTGCTCCAGCTTATACCTGTGCGCGCATCTTTTCCACGATCTGGTAGTGGGATGGTGGTATTACATCTAGCTTCAAATGTGTGCTACCTAACATGCTGATCTGATGCATATGTGTTCTATAATATATATTGAACAGATCCCAAATAATTTGTCCAATCTTTAGAATTTGTGTGTGTCGTACATCTAACAGTTTAGAGAAGCAAAATCAATTAATTCAGAATTTTTGTAGTCACATCCTGATGCTTTGGTAACATTTTAACTGATTTACTTTCCATTATTTGAAGGCAATGTTTTGAAGTTGGAGTAGGTGTTTTGATGAATGGATGAAGTCAAATATGCACATGTGCAAAACTTGAGGTGTCTTGTGTTTTCTTAGGATACATCAGAATGACGAATATTCATGTAAACACAAAACTGAACTCAATACTAGGCCAACTGTTCTTACACCGCAATTGAGACCCTGCACCAGCGGGTCATTGTCATCGGAGCAAGTTGTATCTTCCATCGCTAGATCAATTCCATGTCCCGACCCATTCCAATCCTCCATGGCTGTAGAGCTTGAGTTTTTATCCGAGGTCATCTTACTATACTGTTTGTGGAATAAATGATGATTTAGACCTTATTATACACTAGATATTTTCTTCGAGAGTTAACGTAAGGTGTTGTTGGATGTAATGCTACTATCTCTTATCAGAGGTTTTAGGAAATTTTTGCATTTCTTGCATTGATATCATCATACAATATATTTGGTTGTACAGTTGTGAGCCTCTAACAATTGATTTTGCTGAAATTTCGTAGCTTGCACCTATAGTTTGTTCTTTTAGGTTTTGAAAGCATTCTCTCTATTCATTATGATATCTTCTATTTACTCTTCACATTTAGTATTAATGCTGAAAACATGATATGGATCCCTCTAGGTCGTTTAAACAAGCATATGGCTGTACGGCAATTATGTATGTATTTTGAAGTATGATAATGAGAGAAAATGCAAACGGTAGTTTAGTAAAATGCCTCTTACTTCTTCCCACTCGCCCATGAGACAATGGCATTTGGGTCGCTGGTCATGTAGGAGGCTCAATTAGAAGCGGTGGCGGTTTTCTGAGAACCAGGGACTGTCAAGGTACGTTCCAACAGTGAAGTGCATGCCATGTGTTTGGTTAAATGCCTGAAAAAGTTGGTTCATTCTGCATTTGTCGTTGGAGGTAGCACCACAAGCCATTCCATTAGCTAATTTTGGTATAAGGATGATGGATCCTATTTGTTATGTATGATATGTTACTGTGTTCGATCTGACTGCCAATTTGGAAGGTAATCATTTGCTTGCTTGCTTGATAAAATTTGTGGCATCCTTCATAAGTTGGTTTTTGAACTGGCAGCAGACAGTAGGTGTCATTTGCCAAACTAAAATATGACGTCCATAAGTTCAGTATAGCCTCG
The DNA here is from genome assembly GCA_947311845.1 of Poa pratensis. Classification (NCBI taxonomy): domain Eukaryota; kingdom Viridiplantae; phylum Streptophyta; class Magnoliopsida; order Poales; family Poaceae; genus Poa; species Poa pratensis. Next base: position 27,054,246 of record CAMZMU010000042.1, read on the forward strand.
CAGAAACATCAAGGTGAATAGACAACATGTCTTTGCTTGACTTCATTTTATTTTCCTTAGAACATCACTCCAGTCTATGCCATTTAGATACGCATAAATGTCGTTGGCACCAAAGAACATCACTTTATCTGAAAGAGATCTTAAATTTTGGAGGGGTTTGGCATGTTTTGAGATATTGTTGGGTACAAAGAGAATAGTCACGGAGGATCTCCAAATTGATGCGTGTCTATATATTTTCCTCATATAGATTCTTCTGCAAGATCATATCGGAGTCCTGCCGCTCGTCCACGCTCCCCTCTCACGCCACATCTCTCCCAGTATTCCTGTGCTCACTTCATGTCCTGATTGCGAGGTGAGAACACTCAGAGCGCTCACCACCATCTAGACAGAAAGGACGAGGTAGATAATTAACTTCTTATTGAAGGTGTCCACGTGGAAGACGAGTGAACTTGACTACTCTGCGCCTGCCGTCTGGTGAGCCACCGGGGCGAGGAGAATGTATATATTCAATGTAGTCCCAAAGTGCTTATAAAGGAATTAGGTATTGATAATGTAGTTGCTTATATATACACACACAAAATATGAAAATTCTGGCTGATTACATTCCTATGTTCATGATATGTACATTATAATTTCAGAATATTGTTGTGTTATAGCTTATTTTGAAAAAACTGCGCAGATGGATAGATTACTTAAAGATATGCTACGACGTGAGTAAATTCGTGCATGCTGGAGATCGCTGTGCATAAAAAACATGCTTTATAGCAGTGCTCATCTTGCTTGCTACTGTTATGTAATGTCCGATGTGGTCTAATGTCCAATCCTAATTCCCTGCTGGAGAGGCATGTCCTGATTATTTTTATGTGTGCAACTCCATGGTCTGCTGCCATGTGCTTGGTTTCAATAAGTTACCTCATATTCTTCCCATGTGTAAATATATATCAGAGGAGTAATTCTAATATGACATGCCATTTAGAATGATAGAAACATCAGTACCGGCTGAAATATATGCATCTTCTATACAGTGTCATAGTGTCTTTAAAGATGAGGATTTCTACTAAACTAGCAGTTATTTCTGTATTATTCGCACCAATGTTGCATTGCATAAACCCCTTGGTGGGACAACTAACCAGGAGTCTTAATGTGCAGTGTCCACTTAATTTCTGTAATAAAACATGTGTGTTGTGACATGGTGTCATGTAAGTAATAAATTATAATTTAGATCATGATTTGTCATATTGCACAAATCGGCAGTATCATGGTTACAGTTTCCCGTCTTTTCTTCTGATCATAAGGGGCGCAAAAATTGCATGGATGTAACCTTTGCAGGGGCAGGGCTTGAAATATGACGATGGTATGACGCGATGACGAGGCTACCTCGGCGAGGACTGATGGGGTGCTGCGGAGGAGGAACTGTCTGTATAATATTTATATTACTGGCCGATGCCTTCATTTTGGGCGACAATCCGATGGACATTGTACCGTTCTTCTGTTATTAATTATTTTTCAAGAAAAGAAGTTATGCCAATCAGAAACTATAGAGAATATGTAGAATTAAGAGTACATGATATATATGAATAATATAGAATGAAGTACGCAGCACTCATTATTTTTTCACTTGTTTCCCTTTGCTAATCCTTGAAAGAAAGTGTTTCATCATCTGTTTAGACTTCCGAACTGAGTAAGCACTTACTGCCCATTTTATATCATTGTAATCATTGGAGTTCTCGGGATCTCACTGAGCAAAGAATTTCATGCAGTCTATTATAGTGTTATTTGGTTGTTTGATTTAAACAAAATTGTGACTTTGTTTGCACCATTAAAATTAAAATGTGTTGAATGACTAAATATTCATATATATCACTTTGAATATTATGTCGTGGGAGTAAAATGTTAGAAGGGATGAGGTGAAAGCCGTTGAAGTAAACTTTACAATCGTAAATCAAATGCATTTATACATCCGTAGATCAGACCAGAGCAGCGCAAGCTCGGTGGCGCCATGGTCAACAGGCTAGGGCGCGAGAGTTTTGCTCATCGACGGGCAGTGCTGATATGTGGTGGGAGCTATGCGAGTGCCAGCTGGTCATGCGAGCCTATGAGGGAAAGATTGTACTGAATTTGTGTCGGGCGTGTACTCTTTCATTTTGGCAAATGTGGACGAACTGTTTTCTTAAAGAAGTTCCGTGTGTATTTCCTACTTTGAGTGACACATGTGAGATTGTGCAGCTAAGAAATATTTCCTGTGTACCTAATAAGATGTTTTGGATATTTTAATGTGGAGTACATTCAATCTAAAATAAGTGAACAAATACACTAAAGTTAGAACATCTTATAATTCGGATCGGGGAAGTAGAATTCTGTACACAATTTCAATTAAATTTGCTTTCGATTTTGAATGAGATCATTGTGTTTTGTTTTGTTTTGCTGGTGAATTTGTGTTCTCCATATTTTCTTGTAACTTAAGCTAAATATTATTGTTTGACATGTGGACATTATAAAAATGAACCGGAGGGGAATGTGGTGATTGGATTATAAGGGAAGCAAGTCTATGCCTATATTTATCACAACTAAATCATAAGCCCATTCGAGCACACACTAATGTAAATTATGATGATATAATGGCACTATATCTAATATTGAGAAACAAATACAATGCATGCACCTTTCATGGCAGTAGGAACATATCTCGGTGACCCGTGAGGGTGACCCGTGGCAACGCACGGCATTGAACTAGTATAAAAAAGAAAAATGGCGAGTGTTTTGGGCGCTCCATTTTCCCTCCTTCTGCTTCCGCTTCCCGCCCCTCCCTCCCACTTCTCTTCACAACACAAGAAAACCCACAACATCACGCGGGGGGAAACGCGGCGGCGGCAATGGGGATCCAGGGTTTGCTCCCGCAACTCAAGTCAATCATGGCGCCCATCGGGGTGGCGGACCTCAGGGGCCAGACGGTGGCCGTCGACACCTACTCCTGGCTCCACAAGGGCGCCCTCTCCTGCGGCGACCGCCTCTGCAAGGGCATCCCGACCACCAGGTTTCGCTCCCGCACCCCCCTTTCTTGGATCCAGGAAAAAGTAGCTTTCACCCCGATAGGGTTTCTTCATCCCGTTCCCCCGATTGCCGAAACCTAATCGACGGATTGGGGAAATCGGTTTCTTGGCGACGCATGCATTTCGCTCCCAAATCCCCAATCCCACCTCAACGTGTGGCGTCCTCTCAGAGCAGTGTCCCCGCCATCTCGGTTTCTTGGTCCAACCAGGGGTTTCTTGAATCGGGTCAGCGTCCCAATCGACGAACCCCGTTCCGGATGAAAGATAAATGGGGGGCCTTGTTTGTGCTGTATCTCTCAGGGTTTCTTGATGGGGGGACTTGTTCGTGATGTCTCTCTCAGGATCGCTGAAAGGAAACGCGCTTCATTTGTTCCGTTTTACCCCTCAAAATGTAGTGCGTTTACTGAATCTGCTTATCTGCGCGCGCCAGTGCCAAGATTTCTTGATAGGAGGTCGCATACGATACGAGAAACATATTTGGGCAATCATGCCTTTGTTCTAATAAAAACTAGCTGGGTGGCCCGCGCAATTGCGCGGCTAGATCAAACACTTCTCTCATGTTATAAATGCAAAACTTGAGTAATTTCATAGTTTAGGACTCGAGTTCTATTATGTTGTACTGAAGTCTACCCTTCAATTTGCATTTCCCTTGAAACTACAGAAATTGATTTTGACTCCTCGCTAGTAACATCATGAAAGATAAGTGATTTATTGGATATACCATATGGGATGATGAATGGAAATTACAATACCTCTGGTAGATGCGTAAGAAGTAAGTTTTTTTAAGAATATCCAGCACGATATAATATTAGGAAATTAACTGGCGTATTTAGAGGAGTGATTTTTAAGTAACAGAACAAATAGTACCTACACCAAGAACAGCTCATACGGCTCTCACGCAAGTTTCACCCCGAGGAGATAACAATGTGGAAAATCAATTCAGAAAATCGTATTATTTCCTCTTTTAATAAATACGGCTTCATAAGGAGATAACTAACAAAAATACCTGGCAACCATACTATATAGTTGTAAAAAAGAGAAACAAAATAATAATATTTCCATTCTGATGAACTGGGAGCATCATATGAAATTTTACTATGCATCACTTCCACATCGAAACTGATAGATTTCGTCACTTACATCAAAGTTCAAAAGCTCTGTAAGAACCCCATATTTTAGAGAGACCAGATAATCACTCTGTTTAACTTAGACTTCACTCTGCCATATGCCCGAAGACTTTACCTTCAATGACCAGATTGTTTCACCTACAGAAAGAGTACATTTAATGGTTAAGAAAATATAGAGTCACATCTGCTACAATGCATGTTGTCGGACTCGGCTTAATACCTTTTTTTACATGACATATTGGTTAGTAAATAAATAGTTAGGAAAAGAAGGTTAGTTTTATTGTTGTGTTGTCCATCGGTCGTATTTATGCAGAGCTATTACCACAGGTACGCAACCCGCAACCAATTCCACAGCTAACATTGGTGCTGCTTGTTTAACATTCTTTTTTGCTACTCATCGTCATACATGGCTCGAAGTCATAGTCCAATGCAACCGGCAAGCTAGGTAAAATATTATCGATTCGTATAGCGTGGACTTGTAGACCATTACCACAGAAATGATCTATGTTTTAAATGGCTTACATGGAGAAACGCATTCATGAGCATATGACGGGCTTAAAGAAAATCCAGAAAATTAATCAAGCCATGGTAGACCTGTGAAGAAGTAATCAAACAAATAAAATGACAAATCGAGAAATCACCTGCTTGTTCGTCCCTTCATGTTCTGCATGTATGGAGAGGATTGTGCGTTGCCTTTTAGTAAGCAGGGAACGTCACATAGAGGCATAAATTGAGGGTACTTGGGTACCTAAGATAATGTATTGACTGATGAGTTCTCTATCAAAAAGTATAAACAAATATGGTGATTAAATATCCATGATTGGATATTGTGGTACGATGCCTCAATATCAAAAACCCAAAATAAGAAAGTAAACACTTGACATATTTAACCTTTTTCCAGATGAAATGAATTATAAGGGCACATATACTGTTCGTCAACGCATAGAGTTAAAGGAATATGATCTAAAATAATTGATGAACGACTGGCCATGCACAAAAAAACATGATTTGCAAAATATCACGACTGATCTAAAACATCGCACCAGAAGTTTTACTTTGTACTCCGAAAAAATTATTCAAATGTAGAAGTACAAAAGAAGTAGTTTGTTTTTACCTGAAATCAATCTTTTAAACTGATAGTTCACTCAATTTTGCCCCCATTGAATATGGATTCTTGCTTGGGTCAACGTTGTATCTACGACAGTCTAACGCGCTCGATGTGATACTTCAGTTCATATGCATAGACATACTACTCTAGCTGCTTCCATTCAATTATTTTGTTTAATGTCCACGTCACTATCTATTAAATCATGTTCAGCACAATGAAGATTCATAAAGATCATAATTATATTGTTATAGAAAATGCAATAATTACTTCTAAATGGATAGAATGGATCAATTACCCCTCTTCTGCTTTGTTATTGAAGTACCGCTTCTCAAGCTTGTCATCAGGCACAAATGGTTTTTTACCGCATAGTTTTGCATGCCGGGAGTGAGATTTTTGTTGTTTAGTCCGAGTCGAAAGATAAGTTTCCGTCCACACAATTGTTGTATGACCGTTGGAATTTCTTGGGATTTTCCATCGAGAGAGTCTAGCAAGACTAAGACTGACGTGTTGAGCATTCTCTTGGCTTCTTCATCAAATAAAGTGCAACCTGTAGTAGAGCTGAATGCGGTACCTAATATCCCATTTTAATAGTGCAAGAAATATGAAAATAAACCGTGATGTTCAGATTAATAGAATGTTACAAATACAGAAACAATAAATAACATTAGATGATTATTCCATACCACAACATCAAACATGGATGTATATATATCCTGGTTTCCTGGCCAATTTGAAGCGGACTGAAGAAGATCGAACGTGCCCTTGCTGACGTCGTGGTGCCGCATGAGGAACTACATGCCCGGCATCGCGACATCGAGCAGTTCCCTGTCCATGGACATGTATCATGGTGCCTGCATGGCCATGTAGACCGCCGGCAATAGATTTTCAGATTGATTGCAAGTTCGCAACATGTAATGTGCTTCAAAGTGTTGGACCGTCAGAAAAGATTATTCACACAAAAAACGTAATTTAAATAGTTGATTCTAAATAGCTTAAATTGCTTATGCTACAAACATAAATATAAAGAGGTACAGTTTAATCATAGCATATCCATACTATTAATACTATGATTTAGAGGCACTGCTTTTAGGTTAGGAACTGCAATATTTGCTGAGATGGTAATGCCGTTCCTGAAACCCAGATACGAAGAAACCACCAATAACAGTCCAGTCTTTCCCTCCCTGATTTGACCTTCTCATCCTGTATGTTCTCCCATCTCCGAGTGTTTTAGGTATGGCTGAAAAAACAGAGCTAACTAATGTAAGAGATGAAGAGAGATCATCTAGAAAAGAAGAACGGATGAACCGGACTGCACTTTTCTGTGTATTAGATCCATGAACATACCTGATGGCTACCCTTGTATAGGTGGTTTTCATCGTCAGATCCACGGAGATTGCAGTTGTCGCAACGGTCGCTGGCCATGGGCTGCCATTGTGCTGCACCTTTTACTGCGTTTGTCCTGCCGCAAGCTCTGCATGGCCCTCATCACCATAGCGCCATCTGGTGTTAGAGATGTAAAGACACAACAGTTGCATGTTTGATTTTCCTGACTTTCCATGGCAATATGATCGATTTCGCAGATTTCCGCTCAAATACTCGAGCCTCGCTAGCCTTGGATGATCAGAGAAGCTCACGTCTCACGGCCGACTTTGTCTTATGTTGCTCCCGCCGCCATGAGAGACACCATGCAGCCTGACCTAGGTTTGAGGTAATCGGCGGACAGAGGAAAGATAAAGCGGCAATCAACCGTCGAGGCTAACGTGTTGGTTACTGCTCATTACGTCGAGGAAAACATGCAAACGTGTTAGTTACTACTTCTTCCAAGGGTTGATCGATCTATTATTCGTGGACGTGGGATAGAAGGGCTCTGGATGTAGCATTAAAAAATCGGCACTTTCCATACCACAACATCAAACATGGATGTATATATATCCTGGTTTCCTGGCCAATTTGAAGCGGACTGAAGAAGATCGAACGTGCCCTTGCTGACGTCGTGGTGCCGCATGAGGAACTACATGCCCGGCATCGCGACATCGAGCAGTTCCCTGTCCATGGACATGTATCATGGTGCCTGCATGGCCATGTAGACCGCCGGCAATAGATTTTCAGATTGATTGCAAGTTCGCAACATGTAATGTGCTTCAAAGTGTTGGACCGTCAGAAAAGATTATTCACACAAAAAACGTAATTTAAATAGTTGATTCTAAATAGCTTAAATTGCTTATGCTACAAACATAAATATAAAGAGGTACAGTTTAATCATAGCATATCCATACTATTAATACTATGATTTAGAGGCACTGCTTTTAGGTTAGGAACTGCAATATTTGCTGAGATGGTAATGCCGTTCCTGAAACCCAGATACGAAGAAACCACCAATAACAGTCCAGTCTTTCCCTCCCTGATTTGACCTTCTCATCCTGTATGTTCTCCCATCTCCGAGTGTTTTAGGTATGGCTGAAAAAACAGAGCTAACTAATGTAAGAGATGAAGAGAGATCATCTAGAAAAGAAGAACGGATGAACCGGACTGCACTTTTCTGTGTATTAGATCCATGAACATACCTGATGGCTACCCTTGTATAGGTGGTTTTCATCGTCAGATCCACGGAGATTGCAGTTGTCGCAACGGTCGCTGGCCATGGGCTGCCATTGTGCTGCACCTTTTACTGCGTTTGTCCTGCCGCAAGCTCTGCATGGCCCTCATCACCATAGCGCCATCTGGTGTTAGAGATGTAAAGACACAACAGTTGCATGTTTGATTTTCCTGACTTTCCATGGCAATATGATCGATTTCGCAGATTTCCGCTCAAATACTCGAGCCTCGCTAGCCTTGGATGATCAGAGAAGCTCACGTCTCACGGCCGACTTTGTCTTATGTTGCTCCCGCCGCCATGAGAGACACCATGCAGCCTGACCTAGGTTTGAGGTAATCGGCGGACAGAGGAAAGATAAAGCGGCAATCAACCGTCGAGGCTAACGTGTTGGTTACTGCTCATTACGTCGAGGAAAACATGCAAACGTGTTAGTTACTACTTCTTCCAAGGGTTGATCGATCTATTATTCGTGGACGTGGGATAGAAGGGCTCTGGATGTAGCATTAAAAAATCGGCACTGCAGGCCGGACGTTTGAAAATTTAATCCTGGTCTGCGTATATATTTCCTAAGCTTAGCTATAGGTTAGGTACGGTGTACTTGTTTTTTTTTTTGCTTTCCAAAATCTTAAACGTGTTGAGGCTGGACATCTACTCGTACCTTTTAGCTTGCACGTAAATCTCCACCGTTAGTAATATGGTGCTAAATCTCCGCCGTTGGTTGTCTTGTGTTTTAATTATATAATAGATTCACCGTTTCAATTCGTGAAAATGTTGTTGGAAATGGACTATTCATGAAAAGTTCTATGACTATTAAGTATTAACACTGCTATTTCTGCCTTTTTGTACCGCGGACCATATTATCTATTTTCCAGTGATTTTCGACGGCCATAGTTACAACTGAAATTTACTTTCTAGTTTCATACTGCAGCACCGTGAACTGACCTGTGATTCCGCCCCTTGAATTTGAACCAGGCATATCGACTACTGCATGCATAGGGTTAACTTGTTGCGGCACCACGGCGTGAAGCCAATTCTCGTATTTGATGGAGGCTTTCTGCCAATGAAGAGCGAACAAGAGGTCAAACGTGCACGGTATGCTCGTTTTCAAGGCTGATGGCCTAACATTGGCATTAGCCTTGCATAATGTGAAAAGTATTTAGATCTTTCTAAACACAAGAGCCACTGCTATGGTCAGCTGGGACTCTCTACCTATATAGTGCACTTGTCACATTACTACCTAATGTGGATATGTTAAGGGGCACTGCAGCTACCTTTTGCTATTCCGATGCAGTTATTTCGTTTTGCAGTATTAGTTACTGGATGCTAATCATGCTGTTGTTCAGATCACGAAAGGAAAATCTTGAGCGTGCCAGGGAACATGAAGCAGCTGGGAATTCACGTGCTGCTTATGAGTGCTATCAGAAAGCTGTTGACATTACGCCTAAAATTGCTTCTGAACTGATCCAGGTACATATGCAAATTCCATGCAGTGTTCCCAAATGGTTACCACCTATTCGAACCAGTTTTTACCAGAAAATGAGAATATTTATTTGGTTAGACTTGTGTATATTGTTAAAAACATGCATTGTGCAATGCAGGTACTGAAGCAAGAAAAGGTCGATTATATTGTTGCGCCTTATGAAGCAGATGCACAAATGACATTCTTATCTGTAAACAAACTTGTTGATGCTGTAATCACCGAGGATTCAGATTTGATACCATTTGGCTGTTCCAGAGTAAGTGCATTCTTACAACCCTTTCATCTGCCCTCAACATCTTCCATAGTCATTTCTTTTCATTACATTGGTGTCATGTCTGGCAGTCGGATGACCCCCCTTCCTCTGAGTACATTACTTGTATTCTCATTTTTATGTATCTCATCATAATGTGCAGATTATTTTCAAGATGGACAAATTTGGGCAAGGTGTTGAATTCCAGTTTACGCGATTAGAGCGAAACAGGGAATTGGACTTAAATGGATTCACGAAACAAATGTTGCTAGAGATGTGTATTTTAAGTGGCTGTGACTATCTTCCATCGTTGCCGGGAATGGGTGTGAAACGAGCTCATGCACTCATCCAAAAGCTCAAGAGTCACGAGAAGGTAAATCCTGTCTTCTCTGTGTCTATTGAACATTTGAGCATACTACCTCCACTATTTCAGGAAAAAACAGAAAACACGTGTGGCATAGCCTGTCCTACAAGACAAGGTAGACCTAAGGACACATATGCATTATGTGCAGGCAGAATAAATAGTTCTAGAAATGGATACAATAGGCAAAACAATAAGTTGATTGGTCCATCAACTATTACGAGGCTATTAGTTTTTTTTAGTTATTGAGCATACAAACCGTGATGTCGTGTTTCAAACTTTACTATTTAGAAATTTCTCCACAAGTTAATAGCATGTATGCTTTCAGGTAATCAAGCACCTGAGGTACAGTGCTGTTTCTGTTCCACCTCAGTATGAAGAAAACTTCAAGAAGGCAATATGTGCATTTCAGTTTCAAAGGGTCTATGATCCTGCGACAGAAGATATTGTACATTTGTCTGGCATTCCTCATGGCATCAGTGAAGATGACTTTCTGGGCCCATATCCTTGATAAACTCATATTTATATGGCTAGATATTAAGTTCCCGCAAAAAAAAAAGATATTATATAATGACAACCATTGTTCTACACACTCCATAGATGGCTTTCTTCCTTTATTCGGTCATTCATTTCTAATGACCAGTGTACATAGGCGAGTTTAGCTAAGGGCCTTTTCATGACACCAATTCTTCAGTAATTCTAAACTGTTTTACCTCCAAAAGGAACTCTAATTTTCATGCACTATAGAATTTCCTTAATTGTTCTATACATGGCTACCACAGGCTGTTGTTAAAGGTATTGCTCTAGGAGACATTGATCCACTTACAAAGGAACCGTTTGAGGTACTGGTCTGTTTCTTTCTGTGCTGTTCTTGTCAGGTTTCTTCCTTCCCTAGAAAAACATTTTTATGTCACTTACAAAGGAACCTTTGAGGTACTGATATGTTTCCTCCTGTGCTGAAGCAAAACTTTTTGTGCCAATGTACATTTTGTGGAAGTTATGCTTGCTTTCCCTCGTATGCTTTACTAATTGGTCAAGTTAGTTTGCTGGTGCTTTGTTCCTTCAAACATAATTCATTCTACTCTGCTGAGGAGCCTCGTGCATGTAATGACATGCATATGCACAAACATAGCACACCACTATTACACGAATAACAGCAAATATGAGGGCCTTTTACGAATGTATTTCTGATTTTTTAGCAACTTTCTCACTTTATTGATTAAGTAAAGGAAGTCTTGAGCATAGCATTAGTGCATTGCACCAGCCCAGCATGGAGGATACAAAAAGGGGAAATAAAAGAATATTTAGCTAGAAAACAGACAAGTTTCGTCACCAAAAGGGTAGAACGGAAGTAGATAGAAGTTGATTAACTTCTCATGGTTTTGTGTTCTGGCAACTCTTACTGAATGTACTACTTTGTTATCACTTGTTACAAAAAAATTATATCAGGATGCACTAAGTTATAATGCAGTACTCGCAAATCACCAAGATGTAGTTGTGTTTTCTTTCTTGATTATCTTGTTTAGGTTGCCATCTGCCGTGCCTTACGTATACATACCTTGCAGGCCAGCGTTCAGTGCAATGCACCTGCTGTTGATAAAGGTTATCCAATCAGAGAGTCTATTGTCCCTTCAATTGGAAAGAAGAGGCTAGATCTTCCTGTGCAGAAAAACATGTTGACAAATTACTTCTGTATCCTCTTAACACATCAAATCATTTTTTTAGAAAACTTCACGTTTTTAAGTTACTACAGTGAGCTCCTAGCTGCATGCATATAATTCACATTTTTATGCCCTTGGACAAGAATCTTGTAACTTTCTGTTTCTCAAACCTGTTTAGATCATTCATGAACACTTCCTACGTCACCACCCCAAATATTTTAGTAGGCAAGGCGACAGTACGATTTGTAGTATGCTATCAGAGTTCATACCATCTTATTTTCTGGGTAATTTTGTATCATTTATACACACCATTTAGCTGTCCATTATATTGTGCTATCCTTAACCCCTAAAAGGCTTAGCGTCGCTTGAGGCAAAACGGAAGTTCAGGGCACCTAAGGTTACACCCAAGCAACAAACATTGAATGGTCTTCTTTGCCCAGTCCTCAGACTGAAGACTCTGGTACCCCTGATTCAGTTGATGACACTAGCTCGCCAACAAATGATATTGAAGCCTCTCAGTGTAGTTCCGAGCGTTTTAGCTCTGAACCTCCTCCAGATGATTCAAGAAACGTCCCTCAGTGTAGTGCTGAGCATTTTAGTTATGTCTTCCCTCGGGATGATTCAGCTACTGTTTCACCCTACTGTAGTTCTCGTGATGTTGGCAGTGATCCCCCTTCCGAGGACCAGTACCTTGAAGATACCAAGGTATCCCTCATGACTAGTACCTAAACATGGCCAACACTCTTGTAGTCCTACCTTCCCACTGTGAACATATTTCTGTTGTCCTCATGTCTTGCTTGTCTTATTCAGGTTGAGGTCAGTAATTGCAATGCAAGTACAATGCCAACAAGTCCTTGCTTAGAGAGTAAGACCTCTATTTTGTACGGTTGATGTATGACTTATTCTATAAATCATGTGATTGTTTGTTTATTCATGGAGAATCAACATTGACAGTCTTGGGATTGATTTCAGTAGTTCATATGTGTCTATTTTCTGTTTCTAGGGATGTCGCCTGGGATAGCAGATCCATTATTAGTTTCATACAACACAGAGCCATCTAGACCAGTGCTCCATTATGATGAAAGCACTGTGGCCCCTAACAGAAATATTACTGTAAGGAGTTCATACTTTAAGAAAGATGAAAGAGTTTACACAAATCAAAGAGAAGACCAGTTCGATGCTGATGATAACCAAGAGACTGGTACTTCCACTCTTTCCGGGGATCAACTGAGGAACCCTGAAGGTATCACAAAGAGAAGAAAACTTTGGGATCCCCAAAATTTTGAAGACGTAAGTGATTGTTGTATTTCTGTTTATCATTACATGGCAGCTAATAGTTCTACCTTTGTACATAGCTGGTATTTGATATGCCTTTTGTGCAGGAAACATTGCAGACAACTACTTTGCATGGCAGTCCACCAGTTGATGAAGGTAATAATTCTACCATGTTTCATTTTGTCTTTGTTTCTTCCCTTTGAGAATTTGGACCTTTTCCTTGTTCCTTTGCTATATTTGATATGAAGATTACTAAAAATGGCTGCAAGTAACATCGGCCTCTGTTTGTCCTTTGCTTGTTACCATGCATGCAATTCGTTGGAAGTTTCACTCCTTTTCATGCTTGCATGTGTCATGCAAGTTATAATGATATTTAGCAGCTTGACTATCATCCCCTGGAATGTTTTTATTTTGGCATATGAAGTTTTATTATTTCATAGCTTGTTATTCTTGGTCACAAAGATGCACATTCAGCATTTTGCAGTCATACAGCCAACATTACTTTTTTTTTAAACCAATTCAGCCAAGCTCTAGAGTAGATTCAGTCTTAGATGCGTATGAATCTTCATCCTCCATGCAATTCTTCATGTAGTATAGATTATCTATGCCCAATAAATTACCATTACATAGTTATTTTAGTATTTGGCCTGATCTTTGGAGAGAGAGCACATGTAATGTCTGAAATTATCGCAGGCTGTGATGCTGGTTCCCTTGATGGTATCGACACAAATTCTGAAGGCAGATTTGGATGCAATGTTTCCCATGTGAATAAATACAGTGGCATTGCAGAGAAATCAATGGATAAGTTTGCTGCACTGATATCATCTTTCAGATATGCAGGCTCCCGTGCCAGTGGCCTTCGTGCTCCTTTAAAGGATGTGAAGAATACCATTTCTGTGAGGTACGCAGCTTTAGAAATTGAAGTACACACAATTTACTTATCAGTACTTAGAAGTGAGCTGGTTTCTTCCATGAGTGAATATATAACGGCACACTTATTCTATTGCAGATCGATTCTCAGACCTCCGGAAAAGAACCTCAGATGTACTGCTAAGAAGACTGCCAGAGGTCATTGTGCACAAAGCAGATCCACAAGTGATGCTCCAAAGAGCACTTACAGTCCTCCTGATCTGAGCACATTTGCATACAGGCCTAACAAAACTGCTGCTTTTCTCCCTGATTTGGGGAAGGTCACCAATAAAGCTGCCGGGCCTGCTACCAGCTCTCCTGATATGAGCACATCTGAATACACACCCACAACTACTGCTAGTCACCTGGACCGGAGCAAATTCTCTAATACAGCTATACGAACTGCTGACAGCCCTCCTGATCTGAGCACATTTGCATATAAACCCATGAAACCTGTATCCAGACAGTCGGATGGGAGCAGATTTACAGGGACAAGACTTCCGCCTTCTGGACAGACTTCTCTAGGCCGATTTACATAGACGAGGAATTGCCCATCTACCTGTCACCTTCCTGATCTGCTAGCCTGCCGGATCCTACCCGAGAATTCAGATCGGGCAGCAAATTCTGTCTTTAGCACCCTTGAACACCTGATCCAAGAACGCCCCTTTTGGTGCCAACAGAGCCGAAGCCTGAAGGAAGATGGCTGGCATTCTATCATCAAATGGCAGCGGATAGCTGATGAGCCTGCCACTCTATGGTGTGCAGATGCAAGCTGGACCATGGATGTTCTGCGGAGGTAACTGGCAGCAGGGGCTCATTCTTTTTAATTTGCAGAACCCACCATGTGTGCTTTGCGATTGCGAACCTATTTCACATGCTCATTTCGGTTGCTCCTCGAGGAAACTGTTGTTCATTGGAGTATCATTCCTGTTGTTATCTTCTATCAGTTCCTGATCAAGATGGAAGAAATAATTGTAGAATATGTTGTATTGTGGACTGGTGATGCCTACAGTTTTCGTGGGGTGTAACACTCATTATTTTGACTGTAGATATGTATTGAACTTCTCATTTTCCATGCATTGTTGATATATATAACTGAACAGCTGCTCTATCAAGTCAAATAAATCTTAACACAGTAAAAGAAGAAAGTCAAACAAACCGTACAAGTAGTTTCTCTGTTTTTCTCCTTAACAAATGAAAACAGAGTGAAAAACTTTCCATCCGTTCTGGGCGAAAACAGAAACGAAGTGCTAATATGCAATGGAAGGAAACATACGGAAAGTTTATTACAGAATAGAAATTCAAATACTATCAATTTAGGGGAGCATTCACTTGTATATCTTTTTGTATGCCACTCTACCTGTCTCAAATACTAAGGTGCAGCCGTGCGGGTCTGATACTCTGATATCGGGAGTATGCTTGCCATTTGCCAACGAAATCTCCCGCATACAGTCCATTGCAGATCAATCCCCATATTAGGCGTTCGTGGCGTCAGTCATGTTGATACTCTGATAGCTCAACAATGCACGGGTCTGTCACCAATGAGCAGCTAACCGATCGTAGGTGTGCAACCCACACGGTTGCTTGGTTTTCAACGTATGCCTCCTCCTTTTTTCTGATTGTTCTATATATGTCGAATTGCAGGCTTGACCTATATCTGATTTCACAACAAAGATGCCAAATCCTTTTAAGACTACTGAAAATCTATAATGATCTTAATAAATGTGAGTCTATTTTGTTAGATGAGATTGAAAATGGATCCTGAACTATGAGTACATTATAGCGGAGTCTACAAAATAGTAACCGTGAAGCTAGCAGGCAAGAGCTATGAAATCGCGGTTTCAAGAAAATGGAAACCAAACAGCCAGCAATTGATTTCATTATATGAACAAAAGGCTACCCTAGACAAATATTGGATTCATGAGCTTCAAAGAAAGGTTTATTAAGTATAGTGTATTTTTATCCACACAGGGTAATCACTATCCATACAATCTTTAGGATGAACTTCCTTCTCGGCAATAGTTTTACTCTTTCTTTATCATAAACACTTGTTTTAATTGTTAAGCCATGCATAAGGAATTACAAAAGATTGTAAGGGAGATTCGTTGTTTTCTTATGTACAAGTACTTACAATATTGCCTCTGAATATTTCAAGAAATATTCTCTATGTTTGAATGAGATTTAACTGTGATTGAGTTGACTTTAGGAAACATTGATTTTTATCTGTTAGGAACGTGTGCACGATCCTCTGAGGGTAAAGCTAGATTTTACTCAGAAGATATGTGCAGCCTAGGAAACCCAGATTTATAATTTTTATTTAAGATGGAGGCGAACAAAAACTATAAAAAGGTAATTCATAAAGAAAAGGTAGAATTCAAAAAACTATTATGTATTGTATAGACGTGGGTTGCACGTACACGTTTACTAGTCCTTTAAATTGGTAAAAGGTGTCGCAAATTTAATCTTAGGGGGTAAAAAGTGGAATTCACTCATATAGAAGCTCTATTAGACCCCCTGGGTGTAGAATAGTTATTCTGCTCCCGAGTAGTTCTCCACCGAGCCATTTTATCCCTGGTGTTCCCACCAGCAACGTAATTTATTTTTCCCCCATTACGGTGACAGTTTATCTCCTTTCTGGGTCGTGGGGTAGTGGGCTACAACCTAACCCACCATCATTAGTGTCGTGCGTGCGGTTTCTGATTTTCATCAGGTGGAGGCAATCGGGGGAGGTATACGCGGGGGAGCGATTGCATCTGTTCATTGCGGCCGGCGACGTGCGGCTACAGCTGTCTGCGTCGGCCGGGAGGGCTGCAGTTGTGGACCGCGGCCGGCAGCGAGCGGCTGCAGCTCGATTTGCGACGGTCGACGAGGGCTGCAGGTTGGGACTGCTGCGGGCGGCGAGCGGCGGGTGTCCTCGGCGGAGCTTTCGTGGTCGGCGGGTGGGTGGCCTCAGATGCAACGGCGAGGTGGGTTCTTCGGTCGGCGCAGTGTCACGGCAGACGCACCGCGCGCGGGGACTGAAGGTGGGAGCTGTGGCCTCGCCTCCATCGATCACGTCGGCCGCAGTGTTGTGCTGCCTGCCGTTCCTCAGCGGCCGGCCGCCTACTGCCGTCCCCCGTCGGCCTACTGATCCTCTATGCGGGTCTCCGCTGCTGTCCGCCTCCTGCCGTTCCCAACCGGTGCCCCAACTCGCCCTGCTTCAGTCGCCTGCTCCTGCCGCCGCGCTTCCTTGATTTGCTTGCTAGCTAGCCTCTCTCTGCTGATTGATCGGCTTCCTAGCTGTTCCGTGCGTTTACCACATACTGAACTAATTTCTCTATTGCTCTCTGATTCTGGGTGCTTCTTTTCCCTCATTATTATATGACCCTGGTTGCATTAAAGTTCGGATGACAATGATTTCCAACTGAACTAATTTTCTGTCGTTCCGAATAGTAGGATATAATTGCTGTGGCGATGCAATGACGGACTAAGATCAATTTTAGTGCAAAAATCTCTATTTGCAGCTGTGCAAAGCTTTCAACTGCATTAAACACCATCCTTGACATTTCTTCTCTACGCATCCATAGGAGCTTTTGCATGCATTTGTGATGTGACATAGAATATTGGTGGGTTGACGACATTCAGAATCTTAAAAGTTGCATCTTTCTCAGTTTCGTTTTTGCACTTTGCTTTGCTTCTTGTTTGTTCTGATTTTGTTGTAATATTTAAGCACCTTGTATTTAATTATGCACATCGTGCATGAGTGATTCATGTCTTCCTATTAAGTGGGTCTTTGGAGATAACACTGGGAGAATGTAGGCTAACGGGAGTCTTGGAACGTAATGCATATAGAACATGATGTAAAAAAAATGTGTACTGCCTATGTAATTTGTTGCGGATACAAGCTATTCCACAAACTAATTATGCCTATGTAATTTTTCTTGGAGCGTTATGCAGGGTGGCGCGGCTCACAGGCTCGGACTTCCAGTTATTTGGGAAAGAAAATGTGTTTCAGCGATTTGGTTAGAGGAATGTAGAAAATGCGTGTGGATTGTATGCATGCTTTGCTGCTATTAGTAAATTGACCCGATGAAATGCTGAATTTTATTAATGAACATAACAAAGCTTGGAGCGGCGTAAGAAAAGAAATGGCCGGCACATAAAATAGCAAAAATTAATTATGTCAATGTAAGAATATTCTGGCTCAATTTTTGCGATTGCACGAAAAAACTAAGGTACCATGTCACGGCATGACGATTGACCACAAAATTATATCATGGCTCATAAATCCGATTATAATGTGCAAGTGTGAGCTTCCTTTTTTGCCTTGGAAGTGTCAGCCTTTTAATGGCGTGATAAATCAGGCGCCATATTCTTGCAGTGACATAACTTGTTTGGCGACTTCTTAGCCGATGATTTTATTTTAGGTGCCATGCAATTATTATACTCGGTCAAATAATTGCTAGCGACCTCCTAAACGTGCATGAGGGCAATCGAAAAAAAATACGTCGTATGCAGCCATTGTACTGCGATGATCTCAGGTGGTTAGGCAAATTAATGGAATTCCCAAATTAATTACGTTGGCCCACGAGGTCACATGCATGTTGTGGTGGGCTGGGCAGTGCGGGCGCTCGCGCCGTCATACACGCAGACTCTTACGTCGCATGCAAAGTTTCTTTTACGTCGCATGCGGACTGTGCGGGGTGGATCTCGTGCGCAGGGTCGGAAAGGATGCCGTAAAATTAGGGCAGTGCTGAGCGTCCCCGGAGGATTGGGGCGTCCGATCCTCCGCATGGAGAACACGACACGTGTCCCGTCACTTGGTCAAACACCAAAAAAAAACTGCCCCGTGAGCATCTTTTCCCTGCACAAAAATTCTCCCCTACCACTGCGCCCACGACTCCTACCTACCACCGCCCATGGCTCACATCTCCGGACTCCGGTGACCTTGAGCTGGCTGCGCCTGTCGCCGGCGCCGCCGCATCCTGGTTGCACCGTCGGACTACCTGGAAGCATCGCTTCCGTGCCATGGAAGCGCCGCCGCCGCGCCATGGGAGCATCGCGCCTCCACCATGGCAGCAACGCCGCCTCTCGCCGGCAGCAGCTCCACCGTGGGCAGGGGAATAAGCAACGCCGCCACGTCATGGGAGCATCGCGCCTCCACCATGGCAGCGCCGCCGCCGCGCCATGGGAGCATCGCGCCTCCACCATGGCAGCAACGCCGCCTCTCGCCGGCAGCAGCTCCACCGTGGGCAGGGGAATAAGCAACGCCGCCACGTCATGGGAGCATCGCGCCTCCACCATGGCAGCGCCGCCGCCGCGCCATGGGAGCATCGCGCCTCCACCATGGCAGCAACGCCGCCTTTTGCCGGCAGCAGCTCCACCATGGGCAGGGGAATAAGCAACGCCGCCACGTCATGGGAGCATCGCGCCTCCACCATGGCAGCGCCGCCGCCGCGCCATGGGAGCATCGCGCCTCCACCATGGCAGCAACGCCGCCTCTCGCCGGCAGCAGCTCCGCCGTGCCCCTGGTAGCACCGTGGGCAGGGGAAGAAGCAACGCCGCCGCGTCATGGTAGCATCGCGCCCCCACCATGGCAGCAACGGCGCCGCGCCATCAGCAGCTCCGACGTGCCCCTGGTAGCACCACGGGATGCTCTTTGGAGCACCAGAGATTATCCGTCGTAGCAACATCGCCGCGCTTTGGTAGCACCGGCAGTTGTCTCGTCTCCCATGGCGATGTGCAGGTGGCGTCGGCGCGGATGATGTCAGGCCGGAGCTAAACGCAGTGGTGGATGAGGGTGCGGCCGAGCTCGGCGAAAGGGCGGTCGAAGGCGCGGCGGCGCCAGGATCCGTCCTAGCGGCCGTCGAGGAGGAAGCACCGGTGGCGGTGGTCGGTGCAGGTGGCGCCCGCGCAGAGGAGGCCGAGGCGGAGCTCGAAGCAGCGGCGGATGAAGGCTAGCTCGAAGCAGCGGCGCAGGGGCTAGCCGAAGTCGGGACGAGCTGCGCCGGCAGGGCGGGGCAAGACGGCCAGGGGCGGCGGCGCGAGCTCGCGATTTGGTCGGAGCGTGCTTCTGGAGCCGTGTAGAGAAACGAGGAAGAGGATGGCTGGACGGGTAAGGAAGAGGAGTAACGTGGGTGGGACCACGTGCGTGTACACGCGTCGGTCGTGCGACCCGGAGGATCGATCCTCCGGGGGTAAACTAGCGTTTTCCGTAAAATTACCTCGCGTGCGGAAAGGAAAACGGCCGAGGCGCGTGGGACGGACGGGGAAAGGAAACGGGCGACGCGCGCGGGACGGACGGAGAGAGGCGCGCGGGACGGGCGGGGTGCAGAATAGTTATTCTGCACCGTGTCAAATAGCGCGACCCTTCACCCATAAGTATATATAGATAAATATATCCCTTAAGTATAGGTACTATGCGTTCCAAATGGACCTCGATTTCGTCTGTTTCTGGGGTTTTCACTTTTCATACTAGCCTAATCATGCAAACGGTCTCTACGTCACCGGGCGTCCAGACCCCATTCTCAGAGGATCTCTAACATATCCCTTAAAAAGTTTAGCGGATATGATCCGGTGGAAGCCGCGACATACGCAAAATGATTCATTTCGACTTCAATAATGAATAATATAATTGACTATACACTACCACAATAATTCACAAACTTGACAATAATCTGGCAACACATCACAATAGTTTATAAGCTTGATAATATTCTAGCACCACTGCTCAAATGGCACCACCACGGTTGATCAAATAGTAACCATCAATCACGCCCGAATGGGTCACTACTGATCCCACAATCTCAGATATTGTAATTTCCCAGCGCACGAGTCTGCGCATCGAATCCACTAGCATTGTAGAATATGATATTTGTTATGAAAATTAATGAGATCTATCATATTCCTTAAGTCCACCGGATGGAATCTGTCCTCCATGAAATCTGCTCTTCATCTTGGAACTCCATTGTCTCTTTAAAAAAAATGTTGTCAGTAAGATCCTCTACTTCCTCATGAGTATTCAATCTACAGAACCAAAAACCAAATAAACGCTAAGCAATACAAACAATTTGACACACAATTCCTATCAAAAAATAAAAAATCGACACGCAATTAAAGACTAGAGCATAAACTTGACCTCTCAAATCCTTACTCGAGCACGATTCGCCGTACCCTGCGGCGAGAGGCGCCGGCGGCGCAACTCCATATCCGGCGGCATGAGGAGCAGGAGGCGTGGCACCGTACGAAGCGGCAGGAGGCCCCAAATGGAGCCCCGCGTCATAGAAACTTTTGGGCGACGGGAGTGGGAAGTTCATGGCGATGACCAACAACGCGGGGACAAGGAGATCGGCTGCGGCAGGGGAGGGGGAACCGCCAAGGTGAAGTGGACTATGAGGGAGACCGAAAACCTAGCCGCGCGAACCGTGTATGTGTGTGTTTTGGAGGCCATTTACGGTATCATGTGAAAAAAAATTCGGGGGATCTGTCCGATCTCCGATGTGTCCGATTATCTATGCTTTTACCAGTTTCGGCCTTTTAAGGATCTGCCGCTCTCAGGACAGATCCCCCAATTGACCCGAGTCATGAATCGACGCTCACGCCGCAGAGGCAAGCGCGGCCGCACGAGCCCGGACCCCCCGGCGAAGCGCCGCCGCGGCCCGCTGGAGTCAGAGTCCGGCGAGCTGGAGGCCGCTCCAGTTCCGGTGCCGGCGCCGGCCGCGGCTCCGCAGCAGTCGTTAGTCATGGTCGCTTGGCTGCCGCCCGGGTGCGGAGTGATAGAGCTCAAGTCGCGGCTGGAGGCGTACGGCCCCATCGCGCGCACCCGCATAGACGCCGCCGCGGCTACAGGGCACGTCACCTTCCGCTCCGCCGCCGCCGCCACGGCCGCCATTGCCGCTTCCCTCGACCCCGAGTGCGGCATCACCATCGGATCCAAGAAGGTAAAAAGATCTGTTTACTGAAGCACGATGTTGGATTCAGTAGAAGGGGTTGCAATTGGGAGCCAAATTTGTGCTCAATCCGGTCAATGCTAACGTGCTAAACAACATCTAGCGAAACAAATGCGGTGAAGGCTTCAGCTTTCTTTACCAGGTTTACGTTATGTAGCAAAACAGCTAGATTTGAAGGTAAAGGTGCAAACCAAACCATGTTTATGCAAACAAGCTATTTCATGCATCTTACGAACCTTGTTCAGATTAGGCATTGGTATTTCGTTTCCCCTTTTAGGTTCATATTGTGTTGGTGGGTTTTAGCTCAGTTTAGGCATGTGAAATGCTAATCTGGTCTTATAGTCACAAACTTGTACGAGCCATGGTTTTGGCTTTGGCGCTGTTCGTTGTGTTGGTTGTTGTTAACCTGGGTGGAGGGGTGCGGTTTTGTGAGTTGTTGCTGGGGGTTTGTTTTGGTTGTTAGGGAGTGGTTTGGACCCAGTGAACTTGTCCTTTTTATTGTAAGCTGGTGATCCCCAGCATGGATGCGTTGTAAGAACTTTGCTTTCTTAAAGCAGGGCAATAAAGTCTGGTTTTCTAAAAAAAAATGCTAATCTGGTTATTTATCTTTATAGCTCACATCGTAGTTGCATTTTCTTCCAAGCATTCTAGACTTTTCTTTATCTACATACTCGTTGAGCTCTGCAATGTGAGATTGGCACTCTGATACCTGATCGCATAAAAATAACAATAATGTTATGAAATGCCTACACTTGTAAAACTCCATGAAGACTAAGAACGAAGAAATTCTATGTGTTATCAACCGCATGAGATCAAGAATTGGATTCTGTTGGTCTTGGCTTCCTCCACTCAGACTGTTGCAAACTTTATTGGCCCAATTCGTGTCAAGCATCTTTACTCGTTTGGTAACTTTTGGTACTTAAATTGTTCTCTTATTTTTGTTGGATACAGGTTTTAGTTGTACAAGCAAGCGAGGCGCTAGATGACCAGAAAAGTGTAGTTCAATCTGACCCAGCAGATGCCACGAAGAATGGTGCGCGTGATGCTTCAGCCATTCTCTCCAGATTAGGTCCAAAAGCAATCCATAAAGCGCGAGAAATAGTAGCTTATGATGATCTGTTCTGATAGGCAGCTTTCCTCTAGGTAAGCGAGGAACAGTTGGTCGTGTACAATACTAGGATATTTAGCTGTGTAACTGTAACCTATGGGTAGGTCTCGTAGTGCTGCGTCACGGTCACGGCCGCAACTATTTCCTTTCTTCAATATGCACTATGTGAGGAATTCTCATTGAATTAAGTAACTTCCTAGTACAATTTGTCTTGCTGTGCGAATAAGCTATTTTACATAATTACATTTGTACTATAAACAAAGTGTTGTAAGCAAAAAGGAAAACACAGGCAACCCTCTGGTAAAGCTTTCTTCATCAACTGTTGTACTACTGCTCTATAGCAAGGGAATCAACTGGATCACTACAGGTAGCAACTACTATATTCTGAGCCAGTGGTGCAGCGTCAACTCAACACTGAACCCTGTTTACATGCAACCCTCTGAACCTGAAACTCCCTGTTTGGCCAGCATATAAAGTACTCCGTAGCAAATTTTTGCTTGTTTATCGTCTGAAGACAGAAATCAATTGAATTTAAAACGCAGGTCAATCTGCCTTCCGTGTAAATTATGGAAGAACAAGTATCCAAATACAGATTCAATACACACCTTTAACCTATTATTTACAGATTGCAATATCTGTGAAATGAGTTTTACCAGGTTTCATTCTCAGTGTCGGCGAGATCTTTCTGCAGCACAATGCCTTTGGACCCTGCCACTCATATGAATCATCTCACAGTGGTGATTGTCGAGTGTTTCATCAACTTCACTCTGTTGATAAAGCATTTTTCATTAAGCAACATGGTGGCTCAGAACACATTGCAGCTGAACTGGACGATTATGCTCTATTCTTGAAGTTTTCTCGTCTTCCTTTATGGGGTACCACTCAGCATGTCTGACTAATGTTGCTACAAATTGTCAATAAGGTAAAAAAAGAAGAGGTAAGGAGAATCTCAAGTAGCAAAGTGCATGATGGTAAGATAAAAGAAGAAATAAATTATAGGTCAATGTCGCCATAGGTTAAAACAGCATTGTAAGAATATCTGACTGGCTGATATCCACAGGATGGTGTCAAATTGTCAATATGACTGGCTGGTTGCTGACAGAAGTTGTTGGTCTTCTTCACAGATTGATTGTTCAAAGAAGCAGATATCCTTGTAACATTATCTGATTGGTTGACAAAGATCTAATTCCATCAGCGGAGACATGCACTGGCACTAGGCAGCTTCTATTCATAGTTACTTTATATAATTCTATATTTGATAGACCTATAATATGACCATGCATCCAAGTGTACAATTCAATTGGTTCTGACAAATAAAGAAAGTATACAATAAGATTATTTATGCTTTGGGTGAACAATTTGGTCACATCAACAGTGAAGCTAGTTGGTCAAAGTTTCACTGCCATTCTTCCCTAACACATATAAGATGCAGTATCTATGTGTTTTATAGCCATTAAAAAAAGCTCGCGGTGCATATGCTTTTCCCATTGCACTTCTAATTAATTTGGCAATACTCTGTCTCCAGATTATTAAGTGACATAAAGCTAGTTGAGGAATAATAACAGATAAAAAGGAGTTTTATCTTCTGACCTTTATGATAAAATAGGAGCTTACAACCCCTCTGAAGGCCTGGCTTGACTCTCTAGATTAGCCCTATTCAATCTCTCCCTACCCCTTGTACATTTTTCCATAATCTCGTGAATATCTTACTACTTATTTTTCAATAAAATTACTGATAACCTATCTCCAATTTGGCCCCATTTTAGCCACGTTGATAACAGTGTCATGGCATGGGTAAGTCTAGCACTGACCCAGAAAATGGCCCTTTGGCCACACCATCGCCTGTGGTGTCGCAAAATGACAATAACCCAGCAATCCCGGCATGGCAAGTTTTGGCCACGCCGCAACCAAAGACATGGCCACCAGGGTCAATTTTTTAAAACAATTAGGCGAGGTTCATTCATAAACAGTTAGCAGAAGATCAGCTAGCCAGCAAATTTTGGTTGTTCCAAACAAAGTTGGAGCTTCTAAAAAATGTCTCCCCCGGGTTGTGTTTTTACATGTCTAATCAGCATCAATGTTCCAACATGGGATCCAACTGTTGCAACTTCTAGTAGTCAGCAGATGGGAATCATTGCCATCTTGTTGACATCGTCATACCTTGTTAGGTTATGAGGCTCAGGAACAGCATGTCATGGTCAAAGGTATTAATGCACTAAGGTTACTAAGACTAAATGTGTGCGCTTCTTGAATGAAAGCAATGAGAAAAAAAGAAAGAAAGGCACAGGAATAGAAGGTTTTATCCACTAGTAGCAGTATTTGATAATAGGAACAAGGATAGAGATTAACCAGTCTTGCTCCTTGCAATTCAGTATCTCTGCAGAAGCGGACTGACAAACATTGAGAAGGAGTAGCTGGAGGAAAATCTTCAGCTGGCATTGCAAACAGGCGGATCATTTTATCAAATTCGTCCAAGGTGAGATATGAAGCAGCTTCTTGCAATCTCTCTGGTTCCATTATTGGCACTGCGTGGTCATCAGGTAGAAAAGATTCTTCGTCATGTGCACTCTGCAAGGAAAATTTTCGAGAAATGTGTGAGACTAATACATCCACCAAGAATGGATTTAGGTTAATCAACCAAAATTACCTCTAAGCAACTTATATCTGCACCACGACTGAAGGTCATCTCTATACGGAACCTCTTTGGATCTTCCAAAGGCACCTGTGATAGTTGTGGCATTGAAAATAAAACAGCTTCATGTTAAATATGTCTCTGTGTGTCCTAGATGTTCCAAGAAAATCAGTTAATAACTAAGGTAGCATAAGCCTCAAAAGCCATAGGACAGAATCAGCACTATTATTCATTTACACAATTACCATAGAATGAATCCGGGAAGAATTACGAGCACATGTATTTGTATGCGCCTGATCTAGTTGGTTGCATGTTCTGCTCCATTATTGTAATTATATTGCTGCAGCAAGACTGTTTAGGGATGCAGACATGCAGTGTCATCACTGAAACTATTCGACTAGACTGTTAATGTCATTACCTTCCTATCATTGTTCTAGGGGATTTTGAGGATTACATTGACAAGAAAACATACTTAGTATTCCCCAAAAACCACTTAAACAAAATCTAAACTGATGTAGAAGATTTATTGGCGTTTCTGTTGGTCACGCTTTCTGTTTTTTCTTGGCATGATGATGACAAGTCGAGTTTCATAACTTGTTTATACCAAGAGACGGAAACTGTATTAGCTATTTCCTGATAAGTTTTCACATTTTATTGATCAATTTGATAGCAATTATACTGCCTCAGGTAGCATGCAAGAAATAAGATGTATTTACAGAACCTGATAAAACATCTTTTAGTAAAAACAGAAAGATAGACAGGAATAGTTTTATTGATTTGGTTTTCTTTGATGAATTTAGCAACTAAACACTACCATTGGTAACAGGATCCAAACTCATGGCTAAGAATTATTTTTTAATACCTCTGTATTCTCGAACATGCGCAACACAATGTAACTCATGTAGTCAAGTTCCTTTGTGTTAAATAAACCATCTAAAGAATTTTTGCAGATGAGACTCTCTTCTCCATTTAGAGACTCGTCCAAGTAGCAGTATCGAAGTACGTTCATTAGAGAATGTATATGTGATTCCTGTGAAGAAACAAAAGTCTTCAGTCACGCTTATGAGGGAGAAGAAAAAGTCAACAGGGAAATTACTCCAGGATACACGTAGCTTTTTGATAGAGTGAAAAATGAGATGGTTAATATTTTAGAAATTGCTCCATGATGTTAATCAACATTCTTGCACAAAAGAATTAAAAGTTGAAGATCATCTATATACCGATGTAAAATAGAGCCTTGTTCGAACACGTCTTTCGGGTTCCACCACATTTGCATATCTGCAGTAAGATTATTCGCATAACTGTTTGTATCATTCAAAAGTCAAAACAACTGGAATTAGCAGGATGCTTACTTTGGATCTAAGCAGTATTTTGTTTCTTTATGGGAATCTAGATCGACTGACTTCTGGTCTATGCTAGATCTTTCAAAACCCTCATTCTTAACACTATCATAGTAACACCTTTCCTTTTGTTTTGTAGAAGATACTATTTTTGGATCATGGCATGTGCTAGATTCAGCAGCAATAGCGGTAATTTCTCTTCTGGTATTGTGCAGGTCAATCAGAATCTTGCCTAGTAAACGGCGTGCTATCTGCAGAAAAGGACAGAAGAAATAGTGTGTGATGGTTTCGACCACAAACAAAGGGGCAAAAAAAAAAAGAAGCTTCAGTTGGTAGAATGACTGCAGATTATCACAAGTTATCGATCTCTTACTGTCAGCACCTTTCCTATCTAAATATCTTTAGCTTCTCACTTACAGTAAATATTGTATAATGAACAACAACTACACAAGATAGTACACATAGAACAAGCACCACTGACAAGTTAATTCAGGGACAGTACCTTTGAACCTATTTTGAGTTTCTGTTTCGGATTTATCCCGTACTCGTTTGGAATGACACCATCAGCTAGCAACTGAGTGGAATAGTAACATAACAAAATAATTAGAAAAACAGGGAAGAAAATTGGTCAAGAGATAGCATTGGAATGAGGAAGCGTCAAACTCACGAGTACATGTTTCAAAACTAGACTTTCTTTTGTCAAACTACCAAGGAAGCACACTTTTAATATTTTGTTTCATAAAATCACACCTTTTGTGTTACATTGCCAAAGCACGAGGACTTCTTGGTCGCAGATGCCATGATCCCGCTGAGCCTGGACTAACTTCAGTATCGACTATGGCGGCCACACTACAGCCATGACCAGAACCATAATGCTGGAGACGGTCCGGCACCGCTGCAGCTTTCTGCAGCGGCTATGGGTGTGTCCCAATGTAAAAAACATAAGCCCGAACTTCTCACTTGGGACCTCCATCACGAACCGACACCCTCGTCAGTCATCAGTATGACTTATTGGCTCCACTAAACTTTATTCTCCTTTTCTATTAGGTATTTAGGTGATAGTTGATTGAGTGCAGATCAGTCAACAATCAGCATAGTTTGGTCAGTGAAATTTGCCACAGGGATAAAACTTCAAGAAAAAACATTCCCATGATAGTTAGTGAAACACAGATGGTCTATCCTTTTTTTGAGACAATATCCGATGGGTATCATTTGGATTCTGAGTATTATAAAATGACGTGTTATGTGCAAGCATGACCCGCAATTTGGTTAGAATCAATGTTATGTGCTCACATCTTGCAACAACAACAACAACTAAGCCTTTTGTCCCAAGCAAGTTGGGTAGGCTAGATATGAAACCCACATAGAAACTTGTGAAAATATAAAAGAAAAAACAAAAAAGACAAAAGAGTAGATCAAGGTTCGGGCACATGGATTGCTGATTTCCATGCAGCCCTATCAAAAGCCAAATCTTTAGGTACATTCCAGTCCCCATGTCAATTTTGGTCGCCCTCTACCCCTCTTTGTATTATCTATGCCCCTTAGAATCCCACTATTAACCGGTGCTTCCTGTCAAGCTTCATGCGCTGACCACTATTCCAAAAGACCGATCTGATGGAAAGGACCAGACAATTCACTTATACACTTCAACACCCCCTCTCACGTGTGACTCGGGGAGGGAGAGGCCAACACGTGCAACCGGAAGAGAGCGACGGCGCGCGAGTCTCAGAGGTATGGCTCAAGAGGCCTATACGTGGACAAAGAGGGGGCAACAACAATTTTAGAACAAATTGCGCAAACCAGGACTCGAACTCGAGACCTTGGCTCTGATACCATGTCAAGCTTCATGCGCTGACCACTATTCTGAAAGACCGATCTGATGGAAAGGGCCAGCCAATTCACTTATACACTTCAACACCCCCTCTCACGTGTGACTCGGGTAGGAAGAGGCCAACACGTGCAACCGGAAGAGAGCGACGGCGCGCGAGTCTCAGAGGTATGGCTCAAGAGGCCTATACGTGGACAAAGAGGGGGCAATAGCAATTTTAGAATAAAGTGCGGAAGCTAGGACTCGAACTCCCTTGGACATGTCCAAACCACCTTAGTCTGTGTTGGATCAGCTTCTCTTCAATCGGCGCCACTCCTACCTTCTCACGTATCACCTAGTTCCTGGTTCGGTCCTTCCTTGTGTGTCCACACATCCATCTAAGCATACGCATCTCTGCGACACTCATTTATTGAATGTGTTATCTTTTGGTGGGCCAGCATTCTCTCCATAAAGCATGGCTGGTCTGACTGCTTTCTTATAAAACTTACCTTTTAGCTTTTGTGGGACCTTCTTGTCGAATAGGATACCAAATGCTTGCTGCCACTTCATCCACCTTGCCTTGATTCTATGGCTAACATCCTCATCGATGCCACCATTACTTTGCAACATTTATCCCAAGTATCGGAAGGTCCCCCTCTTGGGCACTAATTTCCCTCCTAGACTAACCTCTCCGTCCTAACATCTACCTCTACTAAAATCGCACCACAAATACTCGGTCTTTGTCCTACTAAGTCTAAAACCCTTGGATTCCAAAGTCTGCCTCCAAAGCTCCAATTTCCTATTGACGCCATAGTTTAAAAAACCGGACCGGACCGGCCGGCGCGGGGATCGAACCTGGCACCTAACATGCATGCGCGCAGCTAAGGCGCCCTAACCAGTATCGCTGTTGCAGCTTTACGTTCAAACTCGATACATATTAGTATACTACTATTATCAACAAGCTAGCACAAAAGACTGTACTCACACCTAACAGCTTTGCTATTTTTTTTCACAAGTAACACGGCCAATGCAAAGTCATAGTAGCTTTGTGATTGCTTTGTACATGGTGACCTCACCTGGATTGCTTTACGTACACATAGTAGAGACATTTTGCTGCTTTGTACCTTCCGATGCATTCAAAATGCAAGTAATAGCTCATGTTGACTACTTAATTATATTATTATCATGCCAAATTGCTAGTCTGATTTTTTTGCGTACAGAATTATTTATTTATTAGAACATATATAAGTAAATATATATAAATTTATATCTTAAAAAACCGAACAGTGAACCGGTGAACCAGCGGTCCGACCGGTAAAAACCTGAACCGACAGCCTCACCGGTTCGATCACCGGTCCGGTTTTTTAAACTATGATTGACGCCCGCCCTACTCTCATCTACTAGTACCACATCATCAGCAAAGAGCATACACCAAGAGATATCTCCCTAAATGTACTTAGTGACCTCATCTATCACTAAGTCAAAAATGTATGGGCTCAAGGCTGACCCTTGATGTAGACCTATCCTAATTGGAAAGGTATCTGTCTTGCTATTCCTTGCGCGAACACTTGTCACAACATTCGTGTACATATATTTGATGAGGGAAATGTACTTTGTTGGGACTTTGTGTTTCTCTAGTGCCCACCACATGATCCTCTTTGGTATCATGTCATAAGCCTTATCCAAGTAAATGAAAACCATATGTAGGTCCTTCTTTTGCTCCCTATATCTCTCCATAAGTTGGCGTAGCAAGAAAATCGCCTCTGTAGTCGATCTCCCAGACATAAAGCCAAATTGGTTTTTAGTGACACTCATCACTCTCCCAAAGCTTCATAGTATGGCTCATAAGCTTAATTCCTCGGTAATTAGTACAACTTTGAATATCTCCTTTATTCTTGAAGATGGGTACTAATATACTTTCCCTCCATTCATTGGGCATCTTGTTTGACCAAAATATGTGGTTGAAAAGCTTAGTTAGCCATACTACCTCTATGTTACCAAGGCACCTCCATACCTCAATGGGAACATCATCAGGTTGTTGGTTTCGCAAATACTTCATCTTGAACCGTTAGCCAATGAATAATGGGTATCACATCAATTCTATTATATTTTGAGGATAAGAAACATGATCAGTTTACCTTAGATACTTTGAAGAGATCATGCAAACCATTAAGGCTGAGATGCGAGTTATGCAGAAGGTCGTACCTGGCAATACAATATTATTAGCGAGAAGCCGAGAATGGCACATCTGCATAAGGATGAAGATGATGTGCAGAAATGAAGAATTGCCAGCTTCTGAGAAGCATCATGAAAAATTTCAGATGTGCAGGAATCGTCATCAAATATAAGAAAGAAAACACACAGACAGGTATCGGAAAGCAAACAGTAAAAAAGGAAGGCGGCAACAGTATTAGTAGGGTAGATTATATTTCTTTACATTTCTCTTAGCAATACTTCCATTTGAACTTCAAAGTGATCTACCAGTGCAGCATATATCTGTAGATGATGAGTGCAGCATATATAATACCAGTAGAGCTAAAAAGACTTGCATGTAAGCTTATATCATCTTTGGGACTTTGACAGTTAGTATGAGGATCATAAGTTTATTGTTCCATGACCCTTCAGCGAACTTAGTCCTTAGTCTTGTAACAAATGATTTCTACAGAGGCAATTAACCCACTATTCGTGTTAATTTCCACACTCAACAATAGACAGTGCTGTCAAGCTTCATGCACTAGCCAACTATCCCAAAAATCCGAACTGATGGAAAGGGCTAGTACAATCCAGATATACACTTCAACAAGTGTGTCAGAAGGATAATTAAGTTATCATACACCAAAAAGCTGGTGGCTATAGGTTTCCTCACACTTCCATTTCATCTTTAGGAGAAAATAAAGGTGTCAGCTGTTTGCAAAATTTGGTTGGAAGAGGAACAGTGGAAATTATGTTACAGCTAGTTTTCAGGAAAGATGAGTACTGTTACTACCTTGCAAGTTGCAAGCTCTCTGTAAGTGGATCTGGGGACGATAATTTACAGGGATCTTACAGAGGAGTATGATACAACAAAAATTTAACTCTTTTATAAAAAGAAATCCAAACATAACTAATAAATCTGATGGGATACCGTTACCTACTTGCAAGAGTCATATATATCAGAAATCTGTGTAGTGTCAAAGCGCCTGCATTAGTGGGATTTTGACAATGGTTAGACTAGGCTGCTTTCCTTCAAATAATTTCTAAGCAGGAAAGCACTCGTCAAGAAATGTTAAATCTGGGAAACATACTTTTTCCTTCCGTTGTAGAGATCCCTCTCGAGTTTCTTCCAACGGGCAAACATCAAAAGGAAGCTTTCGCTGCCACAAGGCAATCCAGCAGCCATGTTCTCCATGTCAATTGATGTTCTCCATAGTGCCTTCGCTTGATCATAGGGTTGATTAGGTGAGTCACTATCTGTTGCGACCTCCTCATTTTCGTCATCAGAAAACAGCTTCACTTGTGCAGTTATCTCTTTTGTTAATTTAGCCTGATCAGACAAGGACAACCTAGTTACCATCATTATCGGACATACTTTAAGGACTATATGTCTCTCCCTCCCTGCCTCCCTCACTCGCATTTTCCATGGCCGACTGGCCAGTCACAATGCTAGTCAACACAAGGTCCAAAGTACATTGAATATTTTGATGGATGTTTGTCGTGCAGAGAGAACAAATTAGGTAGTTTTGGCATACTCTGGATCATCACAGTTGACTTGCTGGTGACGCACGAGGGAAATAGAGATGAAGCACATTTGTGAGAACCTATACGTCATATTGTTGCTGAATTGCAAACCCCAAGATTGCAGCCAGTTTTCAGGATAACATGCACCGGTTTTAACGAGAGGGTGCCCAAAGCCCAGTGTGGAGTCAAAGGTTGGTTCCCAACTCAAGAAAGAGTTTTTATTTTGAAGGGGTAGGGATCAACTCAACAAGCTCAGCATATAGTAATGATTTGCACAGAACCACGAAGTGTTAATATAAAGTATAAATTTAGAATTCGAGGGAAATAAGAGAAGGTATCCAATGCATTTACCAAATCTGTTAGAAGCTGAGTGGCATTTGTAGACACTCCAGCCCCATCAACCATCCAGGGGAATGCTGCAGGTTCACTACCATTTGCAACTTTCGAAGAGATGATAATATCATGCAACTGAGCCTGCAGGGTACGGGTATTTAAGAAATACTGGACCAAATCTCAACATGGAATGCCATTTATGAGCAAAATATCCAAGCTCATAGTCATAGTTTCACTGGCTTATCTTTGTTCTATGCAAAGAATTTTCACAAGTGGTTCCATTTCTTTCTCGACAATCTAGTAGCTCCAGTTCTTTCAGTTTTGAAGATCATGTCATACTTACAATTTGCTTTCTAATTTTTCAGTTGGCACCATCGGATTCTGGGGTACTATAGTTTTATTGTATAGTCTGAGACGCAAGTCATGGTTATTTTGGTTCCCTCGACAAGCCAATTTGAAGGTTCAAACTACTCCCTCCGTTCTAATTTAATTGACTTACTATCCATCACATGTGGATGTATCTATACATGTAACATGTCTAGATACATCCACATTTGGTAGATAGCAAGTCAATTAAATTGGAACGGAGGGAGTAATATTTATATACGAGTTATGGCATTGGTATCTGAAGCACACCTTTGCTTCATTTATCTCTATAATACCATCCTGAAGTCCATCAAGCATAGATGAGTCCTTACTGACAAGTGAAACCTGGAGATAGCAAAATCCAGTGAATTTAGGTTTTGCTTTGCTTAAAAAAAAACATCTATTATTGATGAAAAAAACAGACCAGGATTGGCGTTAACTCCCCCTCCAAATCAAGAAGACCTTTTGCAAAAGCTGCGGCAGACATCTATAATAATATAATTAGCAAACATTTAAGCAATCAATCCAAAATTACAGCTGGGTACAAAGGAACAACCTTATCATTCTACTTTAAAGGGACTCGACCAACGGGTACTAGCACCCGTGGCATTTTTAGAAGAAACTACCATGAGTACACCCCTACAGAGGTCAAGCCTCGAACCGGAGTGGGCTGGGCAGGTGCTCGCGGCTCTGGCCAACTGAGTGTCACCAATGCCAAGTATTCAGAAAACATCCTGGATACATGTGCATCCAAAATACTACCAAGAAGTTCACATAATTACCATTTGCTACGTGGTACATTTATGTGGGCAGGCCTATGTGGTACATTTACCACACAACCGCTTGAACTCAATTACTGTCACAGAGGCCACAGATACAAAAAAAACAACCCAATAGGGACTTACTGAAAGTGGAACTAGAATACTTGCTTGTAAATAATGAATCATGCCCTATAGAGGTACCTTTCCCCTAGATCATGTACATCGTACCATGTTGTAATGCAGATATAAGTAATTTGCCACTAGTTTAACAAGTCACTTATATCCGCAGGAACCCAAAATAACAGTTAGCTGTTTTACATACTAGGGAGACTCTTAGATCTATCTTTCAGTATCAACTCATATGGACCGTGGTTCAAAAAGCCCGCTAACAGTTCTGAACCGCCACTGGTTCATTGTTTTTACCCTTTCGAAGAGATCATGCATGATTTTGAGGCAAGCAATCTTAAGAAAGAACAAAGTTTTTACTGTAAACTGGCAAAAAAAGCTGCTTTGTCAGAACTGCCCTGCTGGCGGTATTGGTTCTCGTTCCGAAATCCTAAAACCTGGTAATGCACCATGAAAAACATAACATAGAAGCGGGAAACTGTTTATATTTTATTTCCTTGTCTTCTACCTTTGATAACCCAAGATTGCAAGAAGAGATACTACCATTTACCTGGACACGACCTTCATCTGAACTGTATATTTTCAGATCATGCCTATATGTGCTGTGCAGGCGAAGCAATCCTGGTCCTTCACCTAAATGAACCAAAGTTGCACAAATTAACACAACTGCCAAAGGAATTGCTGTTTTGTGCTTTCTGATGGTAAATAATCACTTGAAGTTGTTTTGCTGAAGTCTGAACAGAAATAATAGTGTCTCTTTGGCAACCAACACAGTGATGTTGCACGTAGACAATTTCATGTGGCAAATGGAGTGAAATTTATGAAGGCGTACTTGGATACATATTATTTCTGAAATATCTTCCCAGTTCTTCTGCCTGCACAGTTAAACAAAGCATATGAATTCTCCCTGGCAAGATTTACGCAATGAACTAACAGGTAATCAGTCATGTTAAGTGTTTAGAGATAAAATACTACTACTAATAACTATTCCCTCCGTTCCATATTAGTTGTTGCTAAATATACTATTCCCTCCAACAACTAATATGGAACGAAGGGAGTATAAAATAATAAGCTGAATCGATGTGAATTCGTTGAGTTAACCCTAAATATACTATTATAGTAAGAATCAACCAATCAATGCATAACGTCATTAATACCAAACATACAAGATGACAATTTACACATGACATCGTAGTGAGTTGTATTGGCAAGGTGCCCATTGTATTGATCAAACAGTGATTTAACCAAATAACAGAAACTTGAACATGTGAATTAATGTCAACCTGCTTTCTTCCTGCATGGGTTAAAACGCCACCATACTTAAGAATCATGAGGGCTTCAATTGGAAACTCCTCCTCCCCTTCTCCACTACTTTTAGGAATGCAGACCCAGTTTGATGGTTTTAGCTGAACTTTCCTGTAAATACCTGAAAAATGTCCACCCTGAAAGCCACAGGGAACTAATATTTAATAGAAGCAAAAATTATTCTATTCTGCAAAGGAAAAAAAAATACTCAACGACCGGAGAATGTGCATAATACATGTATAAATAAATGTCTAGTATATGCCTCTATCATATTCCTATATACTTCAGCACAAGTGTGTTTAAGGACGAGAAATTTGGATAAAGAACATTTTCTTAGCACTTGTGTACGCGTGCCATCAAGCATAAATTAAGGCACGTAGACCTCTAATGCATCGTAATGAATGCATTGAACCTGCGGCTAAGCACGTCGTAATGAACACAAATCATAATGAACACATCCAGTTTCAGGCAGCATTATAAG
Organism: Poa pratensis; assembly: GCA_947311845.1. Classification (NCBI taxonomy): domain Eukaryota; kingdom Viridiplantae; phylum Streptophyta; class Magnoliopsida; order Poales; family Poaceae; genus Poa; species Poa pratensis. The sequence continues at coordinate 27,089,967 of CAMZMU010000042.1, forward strand.
CCACGACGCTATTTTGGTACTTTCTCATAAAATAACTTAGTTTGCACAATGACTTGTATGCGTGCGTTGAAGGTAAACAAGATGTGCAAAGCGGTGCCATCTAATACATTACTAGATCCATCCCCATAAATACTTGATAAACCGTGTTACCTCTTCAAGGACTGCTCTAACTTGACGTAGCTTCTCTGCATGCTCAACTTCAGCATCACTATCACTTTCACGGCCAGATCTGAAGTTCATAGCAATTTCTCAACATTATTAAGGATGCGTAAGAGAAATAATATTAAAGAATGTGATTTATGTTCCAAACATTGGAGCAATAATAAGGTAGTAGCATTATGGCGATCAGATGCTGACAAACCTACTTAGTGGGCCCTGCTTGTGAGTGTCACAACTTTTTGGAAGCACTCTTGACATGATATTATCTGTAAGTGGTTTTTGTGAAATACGGCAACTATTCTCTTACCCAATTAAATGACACAATGCAACATAACATAGTGATCCCAGTTCTTGTACAAAATTTTGAAGATGATGTGCTACACAGGATCTTAACAAATACTTGAATTTTCCACACAACTAATAATATTGAGCACCAGTTGGACGAAAAGCAGTAAGAATAGGAACAAGTTAAAAATAGATATGTAGTAGGGTATAGTGATAGCTTAAATCTCCATAATAAACCATAAAAGTAGAGCACTCTTGAGGTTCCAGAAAGTCACCTAGCACGCGGTACAAGGATTCTTGTTGCATCTAACAGATCTTGCAGCTGCAAGGCACTTTTAAGCTTCGCCTGCACAATTAAGCAGCAGAAAATATGAAGGCTTTGAGAAAACCAAATAAAAACAATGAAGTTTTCACACCTCCGCGTGGGCCTTTCCGCCATTGTATTTCAGCATCAATTTTAGAAGCTTTTCTTGAGTTACTTTCAGCTTCACCTTCTGCTTTGGTGTGCGATCCCCACTTGCATAATTTGCTTATCAGAAAGAAGTTTGACGGTTACAAATTTTGACATTCTTAATGACTATCCTTACTGGCGTATAACAGCTATGACACAGCGCAATTCTTCCGATTGCGTAGGCACCACAGTTCTCCTTTCTCGACCTCTTACAGTATCTGGTGGTTGTGCTGGCTCACAGATTTTCCATGGAAGATTAGCAGGAATGGTAGACGAAATATGTGGAGCTTTCTCATCAAGAAACATTTTCCTCAGAATGCATGCAGCATCGTCATAGTACCTGACGTTATGAGATAAATAAGACATGCTAAGGACTTCTGGTCATACTAATGAATGAAAAAGTTACGATAGTTGCTGTAACAAAAAAAGATCCTTACTTATATGAGCTTTTCACAAAACTCCAGCCATTCACGTCACATACATAAGATCTTATCTCCCCCAGGTCACACCTCAGAAGATCAAAACCACATACCTACAGAAAAAGGGACGATTAGCATGGAGATGCTGCGTAAGTGTATGTGGAAATTCAGATAGCTTGGAGCTTGAATTCTGCTCAGTTAGAGATTGTCTCAAGCAACTACTAACAGAATTTCTATTCTAGATCTCTTAAACTAAGTCTATTCCTAGTTTCTGACTGAGTTATGGTCATCCAGAAAACGTTTCTCTGACTGTCACGTAATCAGTTGACCTCTGCAATCAATTAACAGTTGACTACTAACAAATCCTAGTGGTACGTTGGAGAAGACTAGACAATGATTTCAACAATTGTATCCACTTCTCCGATGGTACCCAACAGCCCATAAGTTCTCAAGCAGTGCACACTTCCATCATAGTAGATATTAAAGAGGTCATATGTTCAAATAAAAAACTTAAAAAGTTAGAGCTAGACAACTTTTGAATATACCGCTTGTCTGAAGGCTTGGCAAACATTCCATGCAATTTGCTTCTCAGTGGGGGTCAGTAAAACAGGATAACGCACCTTCAGGCAAGATACCAAATACATTAAAATGTTGTCACACTAAGACACAACAGTAAATAACATCCCCGCCAAAAAGAACAGTAAGTAACATGTCAAAAACACTGAAGAGTACATGATAGAATAAGGTGAATCCTACCTCCTTTCCATCAGAATTCCTCATGACAACCCCATCTACAACTGGTGATTTACGAGCTTCAGCGTGTGCGTATCCTGGCCCAACAGTATAAACCTACAACCAAAAGGAACGACCTCATGTTTACCCATTTTCAGTTAACGGAAGTGAGAGTATATCTAACTGTTTATTGCTAAATTCCTTAAAAAGAAGAAAATGAATCCATAATTCCATACAACTATAAAGATTCTCTATGAAGCTTCATTGGCCTGTGCACGAACTAACGATGCATGCGACTAGATTATTACAAATCATAAAAAATCGGCAAAAAAGAGGACACATAATGGTAGGTTGCCAAACACAATACAAGCAAAAGCCACTCCCTTCTAACCCCTACGCCAGGTGCTACCAGGAGATCGTCGTTACGCAACACCAACTTCGCAACGTTGAGGTGTAGAGGAGCATAGTCTTCACTTGACGCCTCCAATCAGGAATTCGACCCGCATCATCGTTGCCATATTCGACCAATCAGGCCAAATCCTGAATTTTCATCTTGGCAGCACGTATTGCCCCCACAACACTCTTAGGATGGGAACGGTGCAAACACCGTCATCGCTGGGTTCGGATAGCCAGACTGAAAGGATACCTACCTCCTAAGTGGGTTTTGGTGTTGATGACAAATGATTAGCTAATTATGTTTATAAGGTTTGTCAACGGGTTTTTAGCCCCATGGTATGGAAACATCGATTAGAGGAGACTCCTAATGGGAAAAAGGGAAATATTGCGAAAGGTTTAAATTTATGCATCTTTCATGTACTTTGAGTCGTAAGAAACCCACACTATTAAGAGGCTCAAGCTTTGGAATCTCGTGGGAATCATATTTGCGTATCTATACACATCCACAAAAATCCCATTTCAAAGAAACTCCAAAGCCTCATATTACAAACCTCTTCATCGGAGATTAGAGCCCCCCACGAACTTGAACCTGGGATAAATCTGGTGTCTTCCTCTTCACTTCGAGTACCTCTATCCTTGTTTTGTTTTGCTTAGTGATAACCTCTAGCTTGCTTACTTGTGTATCTTTTTGGTAGTGTTATATCTTTATCATATAGGATTGTATCACCGAGTCGCATTTTAGAGAAATTTTATACTCTGCAGTTTCCCTAAAATTAACGAAAAATATAAAAAGTATTCTCCTATTCACACCCCTCTAGTCGACCATCCTTGATCCTTCAGTTGGTATCCAAGGACTCTTTATTGGGCTTTCCTGTCTAAATAGTAAGGATGTGAGACAATGTCGACAAGAGTCCTTTGGATGAGGCCGAATATAAGGTTCTCTTTGATGAGTTCTTAGGGACGTTGAGGAAAAAGACTTTGAAGCTATAGAAAGGATTCCACATTGAGATCCGCGACAACTTACCATGTCGTGGCTCACGACTATCCTCTACCTTTCCCCAACACCTTGCATATTCACAATCTGGATCATGCACTCTCACTCCCAACGATATTCTAGCCAGGTGTGTGACCCATAACATGATCAGAACCGGCAAGGAGACCAAATCCTTGGCTAAATCAAACAGGATCAACAATCTTGCTCTGACGGCTAAGAAGTAGTGGCCCAAGCAAGTGTTTTTTTCATTGTGGACCCTCCGATCAATTGTATGAGGAGTTGGCCCTTTTTACAAAGAGGTTCAAGCCTTTCGGCTATGAGAGGTCAAAATAGCAAGGGACGTTCATCCAAGCCGAAGACGTTTTGCTAAGATTATGGCGATCCCAATCACTTCATAGTTGATTGCCCAAGACCAAGAATTAAGACAAGGAGAAGGCCTACAAGAAGCCCTTCAACTACAGCAAGCCTCTCCATGGCCTTCATGGGTCAAAGGTAAAACTACAACTCTGTGATTGAGGAAGAAGAGGAGGTGGCAATCACCGGACTAGTAATCCTATCCACTACTAAGGATGATTCCATATTCAAGTACGACTACTCAAGTGGGGAGAAGAATAAATCTCCCATATGCCTCATGGCTTGGGAGAGTATGGTACTATGCCATGCCCTTGCTTCACCATCTACCGCTCATTGTGATATTGATAAAAATAGAGATGTGATTGCGATGATGTTGATGAGGAACAAGAAAATATTTTTTAAAAATTGGCATCTCTTCATGGTGATGCACGCGATTATGGAAGGTGTTATGGAATCTTTCTTCGAGAGTAATGATCACATAGAATGATGCCAAATACTTGTCACTCTGGAGAAAGAGAATGTGAAATATCTTGAACACTTTCTCCATGAAGAGGTGTCCAAAAATGTCATTCCTCATGAAAAAATTTCAAATCAAAAGAGTTCCTTGGAAAAGCTTGAAGTTACCCATGCTAGACTTCAAGAGGATTTTAAGCACCTTGACAATGGATCTAAGGTCGTCAAGTGTGAGCTTATCAAACTCATGAAATGAAATGAGCAACTTCAATCTACTAATAAGAAGCTCTTTTCCATTGCTAGTACTTCTAATTCTTCTCCTCGTATAACTGATGTGGATGCTTGTAAAACTAAGTATTTTGATGAGATAGAACCCCCTCAAAGCGGGGAATGCAAAGTTGAAGACTGAAAAGAACCTAAATCAGCTTTGAGCAATAAAGAGAGGATTTCGGCAAGGAGGGACTTGGATATACTTCCAAGTTCAATGGCAAGAGCAAACCATGGTTGACTCATCCTTACCCTAGGAACATGTTTGTTCAAGATAAGCAAAAGGAAGTTATTGAGGGCAATAAGGTGCGTAGTGATGCTAATAGGAGCAAGACCACTACCAGTGAGAAAAATAACACCTTTGACACGTCCTATGTGATGGGCATGTCTTTGCTAAATATGCCAGTGCTCGTAATGTTGGATATGCTTATAGACCTCGTAACATTTGGGTTCCCAAGGCCCTTGTTACTAACATGAAAGGACCCACCTTCAAGTGGGTACCTAAAATCAAGGCATGACCCTGTTTTGTAGGACTTCTCTTCTGGAGGAAACCATAGGCGGGTAGGGTAGGCCTCCAAGTCGTGGATCTGCTCGGGAAAGTTTGTGAAGGTTGGAAAACCCTCAAGTTCCTCAAACAGTGAAGTGGGCAAGTACTTTGTTAAGCTTGCTCAAGGGAGAAGAAGGCTAGAATCTGGGGGATCCTGTCGTGAGTTGACCATGGCCTCTCGACGGAGATTAGAGTTCCCTCAAGGAACTTGAACTTGTAGATAACTCTTGTGTCTTCGTCTTCATTTTGGAGAGTCCCCGTCGACATTGGGGGCAGGCGGGGAGGCCGCCCCAACAGTCGCGACAAGACCAGAGGAGGCAGCAGTTGCTGGTTGGAGGAACCCTAATTGCCCTCCTAGGTCGCACACGGTTGCCTAGGGGAAGTACCGCTTTGGTTGATGTCATACAACTAAAAAAGTAAGGTGTTTCCGTGGAAAATTCTAACAGACTCAGAAAACAACCATATAGTAAGTATGAACTTTGACTATAGGAGCAATTGAATTGTTCAGACGCTTGAATTACAACAACAACAAAGCCTTTCATTCCCAAGCAAGTTGGGGTAGGCTAGAGGTGAAACCCACAAGATCTCGAAACTAACTCATGGTTCTGGCACATGGATAGCTAGGTTCCACGCACCCCTGTCCATTGCTATTTCTTTGGTGATATTCCAATCTTTCAGATCTCTCTTAACAGACTCCTCCCATGTCAAGTTTGGTCTACCACGACCCCTCTTAACATTCTCATCACGCTTTATCCGTCCGCTATGCACTGGCGCTTCCGGAGGCCTGCGTTGTATATGCCCAAACCATCTTAGACGATGTTGGACAAGCTTCTCTTCAATCGGAGCTACCCCAACTCTCTCCCGTATATCATCATTCCGGACCCGGTCCTTTCTTGTGTGGCCACATATCCATCTCAACATGCGCATCTCTGCTACACCTAACTGTTGGATATGCCGCCTCTTGGTTGGCCAACATTCTGTGCCATACAACATCGCAGGTCAAATCGCCGTCCTATAGAACCTGCCTTTTAGCTTTTGTGGCACTCTCCTGTCACAGAGGACGCCAGAAGCTTGGCGTCACTTCATCCAACCAGCTTTGATTCGATGACTCACATCTTCATCGATATCACCGTCCTTCTGGAGCATAGACCCCAAATATCGGAAGGTGTCTTTCTCGGGTACCACCTGTCCATCAAGGCTAACCTCTCCCTCCTTGTGCCTAGTAGTACTGAAATTGCACCTCATGTACTCAGTTTTTGTTCTACTAAGCCTAAAACCTTTCGACTCTAAAGTCCGCCTCCACAGCTCTAACTTTCCATTGACCCCCGCCGGGCTATCGTCGACTAGCACCACATCATCCGCAAAGAGCATACACCATGGGATATCTCCTTGTATATCCCTTGTGACCTCATCCATCACCAAAGTAAAAAGATAAGAGCTCAAAGCTGAATTAATGGAGCCATATTTCTAACAGTCCATATGTAGCACCCACAAGCTGAAAGATAATGGTGGGCACTATTGCATGCCAGATAGGTACCATTACATGATACATTGTACTGCATGTATCAGATCAGGGAAAGCACATATATAGTTGTTGACAATGGATGCGCAATGGCCCTAGGGGCAAGGAATTTATATAAACTTGTATACAAAGACACTACATGTTCCTATTTGTATGCTCAAAAGCCAGGTGCTTTCAAGTCCTAAGAATTTTCATGGATTCATCTATAGCTTACCCATTTTATTTTACATTATTTTATGGATGACATAGTACAAACATGATTGCAATCTTGGTGATCAGTGTTGGAGGAATGAGCAAATAGAATTCACAAGGGTCCAAAGGCCATTGCATGTACATGTGTGGCAAAGTGCAGGAAACCCCTTATACAATGGGGATATACAGAAAAGGGGACTATACATCTCTAACACCCCTCAAGCTCATGGTGGGTCCAACAACACTGAGTTTGGAGAGAAAGAATCCATGCCGCGCTCTAGTCTGGGCCTTCGTGAAGAAAACTGCTAACTGTAACTCAGAAGGCACATATTGAAGAGCGAAAATCTGATCCTGCACAGCAGCACATACAAAGGAGGCATCTACACCGATGTGCTTGGTGAGCTCATGCTTCACCGGGTCATGCGCAAAGCTGATAGCACATGTACAGTTTTTTTTTTGCGAGTGCGCCAAGAGCGCACCATATTTATATAGAAGGCAGCAAAGTAAAATACAAGAAACCGGATCCTTGTAGAACAAGGTCACGGCACACACCAACTCCAAGGACTAAAGCCTACTCTCTCCTATCTATGATACTCCCTCCACCTCCAACTCCTACACTCAACCAGGACTGAAACTCATCCATGATTCGTTCCGTCAGCACTTGGGCAGTACATTGCTGGCTGAGGTTATGAAACACACGGGCGTTCCTTTGCTTCTAGACCGACCAGCATACTAGTGTGACCAGCGTGTCGAATTTCTTCTTCTCCCTTTGGGCGTACCTCGATCTCTCCAGCAGCCACCAGGGCTCTAGCGTTGCTTCAGATTCAGGTACCCTTGCTCCCGTGTGTAAGCGCTGAAAACACCCATGCCAGACCTCCCTCGCATACACGCACTGTACCAAGACGTTCTCAACCGTGTCTTCGTCTTGCAAGCAGGTAAAGCAGTTCGACGTATCATTCTGCAACTCGTGCCTCCTACGCCTGTCCGACGTCCAGACTCGGTGCTGGAGCGCTAAGACAAACACCTTGCACTTGAGCGGCGCCTTGGACTTCCAAACACAGGTCACCGTCGCCACGCGCGTCCGTCCCTGACATAGCATCTGATATGTTGATTTCGCCGTGTACTTTCCTTTACTAGACCACGGCCAGCTGAATTCATCCTGGACTCCATGTCTGCATTGAAACCTTGCCACTTCAGCCCAGAACACCACGATTTGTCGAGCCACCTCTACATCCGTCGCCTCCAATATGTCAGTCATCCACCTGTTGCTTGACATCCCCTCTGCCACCGTCCGGCTATTCTTCTTCCTAGTTCCGACCACTGCCACGACAGCCGGCGCGATCTCCTTAGCAGCTCTGCCGTCCATCCAGCGGTCCTTCCAGAAGAGAAGCCGTTTTCCATCCCCTAGCTGGACTCTGACAAGGCTCTGGAACGTGTCGTGCGCGTCAGTATCTTTCAGCATCGGGAGCCCCTGCCACGGCCATGTCGGATCCATTCTGTGTAACCATTCCCATCTGGTTCGCAGAGCGATGCCCTGAAGCCTCAAGTACTTAATGACATGTACAGTTTGACAATAAGGTAGTCGGTGCAGTGGTGGAGACACCAAAATCCTCCAGTAACCATCGTAACTAGGTCACCTCAGCCGTCAACAGAGCCATCGCTCCCAACTCAGCCTCTGCACTCGAGCGGGAAAGTGTAGTCTGTTTCTTCGTCTTCCAGGCTATGAGAGAACCACTGAGAAAAACACAGTAAGCAGAAAGCGAGCGGCGATTCGAAGGATCACTAGCCCACGTAGCATCAGAGTAGGCCTGGAGCTGGAAGGAGCTAGAGCAAGGAAAGAAAAGACGGTGAGAAATCATGCCACGAAGAAATCGTAGAACACGTAGGAGGTGACTATTGTGGACAGAGGTGGGAGTAGAAACGAACTGACCCAGAATGTGGACATGATAGGATATATCTGGACGAGTGACAGCTAGATAGACAAAACTCCCAACCAGGTGGCAATAGCGCATGGTATCAGCAAGAGGATCACCATCAGAAGCACGAAGCTGAACGTTGAGCTCCATAGGAGACAAACCGTGCTGTCATCACCAAGAGTGACACGAGCAAGGAGATCCTGGATGTACTTTTCTTGGGAGATGAAGCCATCAGAGGTCCAAGAAACCTCAATCCCAAGATCAGACATCAGGAACTGCTCGCGGAGGCGGGCCTTAACAAACGAAATGTACTCAGAGTCGTCGCCAATGATGATCATGTCATCAACATATAGAAGGAGAACTGGAGAAGAGTCCGACCACGAGGAGAGGTGTGAGCAAACAATGTTGGGTCGTGGTCGTTAGGCGAGAAGCCAGCGGCAGTCACCACAAAGGCGAAACGCTCAAATCAGGCGCGAGTGGCTTGTTTAAGGCCATAGAGGGAGCGCCGAAGGCGGCAGACCATACCATCAGGAACAGAGTACCCCGGTGGTGGCTACAGATAAACCTCCTCACGCTACTCACCATTGAGAAAAGCGTTCTGAACATCAAGCTGAGACACAGACCAATGACGAACAGAAGCTACAACAAGGAGAGTGCGGACAATGGTCATGTGGGCCACACGAGCGTATGTCTCATCATAGTCGCATCCCTGCTCTTGCTGAAAGCCACAAGCCACAAGACAAGCTTTGTAACACTCAAGGGAACCATCAGAGCGAGTCTTAATCTTATAGACCCACTTGCACGTGATGGGACGAACACCGGGAGGAGAGAGAACCAGATCCCACATGCCAGTGCGCTCAAGCGCAGCAATCTCCTCTGCCATCGCAATCTGCCATTCGAGCTGAGCAACAACATCCCGATAGAAAGTGGGCTAAAGAACAGCAGAAAGACCATAGCGGTCACAAGAATAGTGATCAGGTGGGAGGCAAGGCCGAGCACAGAGGTTATGAACCGACGTAGACGGGGAAGACGGTGATTTGGAAGTAGAAGGCATGTCGGTAGGATCATCCACAACGCGAGGACGACGAGAATAATGGAGAGGAAAGGGAGAGAGGGGAGGGTGCACCGGAGAGGTAGGTGGAGAGGTAGGTGATGAGGGAGGAGAGGAGGAGGGAGGGGAGGGTGGTGTCGGGGGTGTATCAGGAACAGTGGGACTCCTCAGAGGAGGAGAAACATGAGGCACAGAGGGAGGTGTGGCATGAAGGATAAGAAAGGGTATGTCCGCCACGAAAAAGGTCGAGGAGGAAGGATGCCAGTAAAACGGACGAGACTCATCAAAAGTCACATCATGGGAAATGCGCATCCCACGACCAACAGGGTCCCAACATTGATAACCCTTGTGATCATGACTGTATCCAAGAAAGACACACTCAACCGACTTAGCAGTCAATTTGGTGCGTTCTCGCAGAGCAAGAAGAACATAGCATACGCAACCAAACAGTCGAAGAGGTGAGTAGTTAGGAGAACGACCAGATAGACGCTCCATAGGAATATACCACCCTGCAAGGCAACCGTTGGCTGAATGTTCATGAGATAGGTGGACGCTGAAATAACCTCAGCCCAAAAGTGAGGTGGAAGAGAGGCGGCAATCATCATCGCACGAGTCGTCTCAACGAGGTGGCGATGCTTGCGCTCAGCAACGCCATTCTGAGCATGAGCCCCAGGACAAGACAACTCGGCAAGAGTACCCTGCTCGGCAAGAAAACCGCGCAACATCTGTGAGATATACTCACCAGCGGAGTCAGCACGAAAAACACGAATAGGCGTGGAAAATTGGGTGTGAACCATGGAAGCAAATCGCTTATATATAGAGAACCTCGCTGAGAGAAGTCATAAAAAGCCAAGTGTAGCGAGACAAATCATCAATAAAGATAACATAGTAGGGAGCAGAACACCATACATCAGAATGAATTAAGTCGAAGGGACACTGAGATACTGACTCACTAGTAGGATAATTTAATTGAGTTTGTTTGCCAAGTCTACAACCATTACACTGTAAAGAGACATCTCCGGAGACAGGCCCCAGAACACCCTGACGCACTAAAGATGACAAACGAGAACCACAAATATGACCAAGTCGATGATGCCAGTAATGAAAGGAAGCTAAAGCGGAAGTAGCGAGAGCATGTGGACTGGAAGATGTGGGGGCAACGGAAGGAACACGAAGCCAGTCGAGCTCCTAAAGACCCTGAGACTCACTGGCCGGAGGGCCAGCTCCAACTAGAGCCTTGGTGCGACGATCCTGGACAGAGCAAGTCGACGTCAAGAATAACACGACAACCAGAATCAGTATGCTGAGCGGCGGAAAAAAGATTCATGGTAAGGCGGGGGACATGAGAAACATTCGGAACAGAAAAAGACGGGTAGAAAGAGTGCCACGACTAGCAACATGAAGAGGTGTGCCATCAGTAGTGAGAACATTGACAGGAAAATCGAGAGATCGAAGAGAAGACGAGGTGTAAGAATCAGAAGACATGTGAAAAGAAGCTGCAGAATCCAAAACCCACGAAGATGTACCTAACCGTGTAGGCGGCGGTGGCTGAGTGGTGGAAGCAGCAGTCACAGAGGCTACAGTATGCGTGGAGGAAGAAGTCAGAGGAATCTAGTATACGCTTGAGCCACACAATATCTTGGTAAGTGAGTGAGGGAGTCAAAGAAGAAGCACAAGCCCAAGTAGAAGAAGAGCGCCTCAGGTCCCGCTGCTTCTTGTGACAATCAGACTCTGGGTGACCCGGCCTCGAGCAGTAGCCACAGTAGGTGTGAGAGCGAGGCTGACCCTCTCCTCCAAGAGGGCATGGGTAGGAGAAGTGGAGTAGTGGAATGAGCAGACGACGCATGGGCTCGGACAGCTAGCACAGTGGAACCACAAGCACCTCTGAGATAGGAAAACGACCACGAGCAAGTAAGTGAGCACGCTGAGGCTCAAACTCGGCACGGAGGTGAGACAAGAACTCATGGACACGATGAAACTCCAAGTCAGTCTGGCAGCATCGGCAGGCACCACAAAAAACAGTCCGAAGGGAGGCAAGCTGGCGCTAGATGGCAGAGCTCTGCGTGTAGAACTCATCAACATAAGAGTCACCCTGCTGCAGAGCGTGCTCCTGACGTACCACAAATAAGTAGAGAGCATCACCAGATGGCTGATAGCGCTGACGAAGGTAAGTCCACGCCTGCAGCAATAGCGCTGAGACCCATAAACTCAGACGCAAACTGAGGCAGACCACTCGAAGTGAGAACAGCCGCAGCCCAAGCATTATCATTGCATCACTGAGTGTAAGCAGCTAGAGCATCCCGGTAAGCTGAAAGAGCATCCGAGTAATCCGCTACCTTTTGATAGTAAGCCTCAACCGCATCATCATCATCAGACTTGGCTACATCCCTGTCAGCCTCGGAAGCATCAGCAACAATAACCGGTGGCATCGGCGGAGTAGGAACTACAGGAGCAACAGGGTGTGACGGACAGGATACCTCGCCAGAGAGAACACCCCATAGTAGAAGACCGCGCATGTGGATACGCATAAAACCAGCAAACTCAGCATAGTTGGTACCTTCAAAGATCACCGAACAACGAGGAACAACAACGTAGCCCGACGACAACATGATACCTTCTCTGTTTTTTAGACTGGATCGGGTCAACGCTTGCTCACCAGATCGAACAAGCAGAGCACAGCCCGCATCGGAGGGGCAACCCGATCTCGCGGTGGCGGTCCAAGACAACACGGAGGCGGCGGGATCCACGACATGGGAGCCGGCGGCTGGCCAGCGGAGCGAACCGGTGGCGACGGCCGGAGCGAAAGAGGAGCCAGGCGGCGGCGGACGGCCGGGCCGACTGAAGAAGCAACTCGATCTGGAATTCGAGATGAGTAGCAGCAAGAAGGAGGTATGGGATTCGGCTTCTAGACGACCGCAACAGTACGGGAAGGAGAGATAATCCTATAGCCGGCCGGAGCTAGTGACGGCAACAGCTGTGGAGCAGCACGGAGCACGGAGTTGCTGTGTGGGAGGAGGAAACCCTAACCTAGCTCTGCTAGCATGTTGGAGGAATGAGCAACTAGTATCCACAGGGGGGCAATGCAAAGGCCAGTACATGTACATGTGTGGCAAAGTGCACGAAACTCCTTATACAATGGGGATATACAGAAAAGGGGACTGTACATCTCTAACAATCAGTTTGGTGGTGACTATTTTACGCCCAAGTTAATGACAGGGTTTAGGACATGAGAGTTGCTTGCATACTTTAATGGTCACGCATGTTGATGAATGCATATTTTTTATTCAAGTGTACTCTCGTTGTACAATGTACATCCCTATTTTCACATATTATGCAGGAGAGCAATGCTATGGGACAAAATAGTAATAAATGCGAAAAATTTCACCTTCACATCTGTTCCTCCTGTAGGCATGAACTCCTCGTAAATGTAAGATCCATCTCGCCTCACCTTCCTAACATCTGGATAAAATTCACTAGATCTATTCCCAACCTATTATTTGGGGGAATTTTACATCTAGTCAGTGCATTTTCAGGGCCTGTACAGGTAGACATGGAGTCGAAGAACATGCTACTACTATTTGATGAAGAAAAGACATTAAATCAGTCATGCATATGTGTAGCCTATGGAACATGTGACCTTCTTGAGCAAAGCCAGATATTCATTACCCAGATGAAAAAAAAATATTAGCATTTACTCATTTTATACTACATCACCTATATAGCAAAGAACTATGCAAGAGTGGCGGCAAGGAAGACCGGCAGCAGTTAGAAATAAAACAGATAGGTAAAGTGTTAGAACATAAAGCAGATCTTATGCTAGATAATTATAACAAATACTGTGTTAGAGTAGGCTTATTTTTTAGTGTGTTTCGCCTGTAGCCTGAGTTTTCCTCTTATGAATAAAACAAGGAGGATTGCTTCTGGCTTTTTCTCGAGAAAGAAGAAATAACCAATACTGAAGTAATTGCTGTGGTATCAAGTCGGATTTTCTTGAACATAAGGATCCTGATTGCAAACTTCTACCAAGAAATATGTGTAAAGGCTTTCTTGCAGGAAATTTAACTTAAGGCCAACAGTACCTTACGGAACAGTTCTTTCATTCCTCCACCAGCGTAGCTAGGATAGTATATCATTATATTATGGTCATCCCCTTCATAAAACAAAATTAATTAGGAGCACAACAGGTTTATTCTAATATTTCTTCACAAGATAAAAGTAAGAAAAAGGTGACTAGCAGTCAAGAGCAACAGTTTGACAATGAAATTGCATCAACTTTGGAATATGCAAAAGTAGTGATCATGGTTGTGTTCTCTTAATAGAAAACCACGGTATTAGATCCCACAGCTCTAGATTTTTTGTTTTTATTAAATAGATGCATTTGTGTTTTGTTTCGTCTTGCTTCTCTCTTTTTCCTAGTTTCAGGCATTTGACTATTCTCTGTGTTTATAAAAACTATCATTAATACAAAAATACACTAGGTAATCCTCTGTTTTTCGCTTAAGAAAATATGATTCATAGCGATACATGTTATAGAGGCCTGATGATAGTTTACTAGATGGAAAAATTGAGTAATCCTAACACCTAAGGAGATAGTTACGAGTTGGTGTAGGTTAGGCACTATGCGTATATTTGCATGCTTAGTTTCAATCCATGCAAGATCTTTGCAGTGTGAGTAATACTCTTCTACCTTAGCTGGATTTTTCCTTTGTATAGTTAGTTTGCACAAAGCATTCTCCTGTAAACTCAATATTTCGTCTTCTAAACCTAGTGCAAATGTTCTAGGTTTTTTGACATGCATGTATTGGGCTGAAGGAATTCTTAGTGTGAGGCAGTGAAGAACAAACACCAAATAGTGGAGCAACAGAGTACACAACTTATTAATCAAGACCTGTTACCATCGATGGGCTTCTCCACGAAAGGCTTCCAAAACCGTTTTCCATGAATCTCAATAAAATCATCATGCTCGGTAAAGTAGTTTAACTCTTGGTTAGGATGCAGTCTTCTGACAACAGCATAAGGAGGAACAGGAACTCCGAACAATTTGAGGTGCTGAGAAAGCAAAATATAAATATCAACAATTTGGATCAAGAGTGCATTACTTTTTCCATAATAATAGGACTGTTCTCCAGACCATCATAGAATGTTTTACTGGTGAGTGGTGCTGCTGTATCAGGAAGTCAAATAATCTAACATAGTCATGAATAGCTGCCGGAAAAATAACCAAATTCATGATTTTCATGTAATTGTGGAATTTTAAGGTTCAACAATACTTGTTCAGACATGATATGGATACTATTAGTGCATATTCAGTTCAAGAAAATTATCTTATGAAAGAGTTCAAACTGTCATCCCCATGAAAATAGCAGGAAGTAATACAGCTTAAGGCATCTGCTATAGAAAAAAGAAACTCATCTGAGCTCCAAAAGAAAACTAGCGGTGGAAATAAACATAGATCTGTCATGTATGAAGCACCAGTTTGCTATGTTATCAATACCTCATATACTTTGCTGCGATCATGAAGAAGGTATTGTAGATCCAACTCATTGACCAAAAAAGGCCTACATAACAATATATAAAAAAATGTGACTACATTAGATCGCGGAACTCCTTTAATGTAAAATATGTAATATATTTTTTAATAAGAAATGCATCCCCAGAAAACTTAAAATTACAGTTTTATTTTCTCATGTTATTTTCAAACAGAAATAAAGAAAAGTAGTAAAAATTGAGTTCATGTCTGCAGCTTTGCAGCATCAATAATAAACTCAGAGGACAAAGTATATATGATCCATCAAGAACTTCTTCATTTCTTCGGTTACGGGAAAAGGACATAGAAGAGCTGACATCTAGGAATAATAATGGAATGGCGATAGAATTTTAAGGAATGTTGCTGTGGATATAATTAGTTTTGATAGTTAAATTAGTCATGGGGAAATTAAAGGGCAACTGTATCGGCATAACTTTCTAGAAAGGTGCAAACCTTGAAAACAAAAAGGAAGGACGTATTTGGACGAGGGCTAGAAATTCATACAGAAGCCACACATAGATGTTCACAGTCACATAAAGCATACTGCGGAACTATAAATTCTGAGAGACCCAATATTGCCATCATCTGATGTATATTTGCAGCAAGTTCTTTGTAATTCATGAGAATAGGAAAGCTTTTAACCTGCGTAAAACAGCATATCTCTCCGCCTTTTCTAGTGGATAACCAGCTGAATAGAAGGCGATTAGACAGTCACATAAAGGCCAACTGACAAAAATGTAACAGTACTTAGTATAATACGACATAACTTGCACTTCGGATTGTGTCAGAAAACAAAATGGTGACATATAGTAATACGAAGCTACATCAGAAGTGCATGGATAATGCATATTTAGCACCACAAATTACAAAATTCTAGGATTTTATAATACACACACAGATATTTCTGGTCACCCACAAGGAATAAATATGGATACGCTAGAGAAAGTTAATGATAATATTTATCTTAAACCCCGTGCTTGAAGTAGGGCAGAATGTTCCACTAGTATGTTTTTAAATCTGTTTAATAAAAGGCATGTGTATACTCACTTTCCTTCTTCCTGAATATTCAGAAAATTAATACTGAAGAAATTCAAATTCCGAGAAAAATTCCCCTACACATTTGTCAGGTATACCTTTCAACCGGGTCTTCTAGAATTATCTTGTCACCAAAAATTATAATCTGTGTACACAAAGCATGCTTATTATTTCCAGTATTGATGACCAGAACAAAAAAAAAGTAACTTAGCTAACGAATTAGTTTCAAACATCTCTTGTCATCGTACCAAATTTTTTTTCCAGGAACACCAAATTAACTAATAACAGTGTAAAACAGAGACACAAATCCGCGCGACAACCAGCAGAACGGCCGATTTCGGGGCCATACCTCGAACTCGTCGAACGCCTGCAGCCTCTCAAGAATCTGCTCCATGGGAGAACACGACACCTGTAAAAAAATTCCAACAGGAAGAAACAAAGGCAGAAGCGCTCAGGTAATCCTGTTGACCACGCCGCGCATTGCGGCAACCCGAGAAACAGAAAATCACAAGAGCTCGAGATTTCTCTCCCAAAAAAGCGCACCTTCTTCTCCATGACGCAGACGCCAATCTTGATCTTACCTCCGCCGCCGCTGCCATCGTTTTTCCGCTCCATCCGCTCCCTCCCAACCGTCCCGTGGAAGTAGAAGTTGTAGCGGGAACGGGAATGCTTGTTTCTTGGATATTTCTGCTCCTCAGGGCTGGAATCTGGGTCTTTATGCTTTACGGAGAAAGGGAGGAAGTGAACAGAACTCACGAGGAGGAACTGTGGGAAGTGACCACTGTGTGATGACTGAGAGGCTTTCTCTCCGCGGATCGCCATGTTTGTTTATGTTTTTTCTTTTGACCCGTTTGGGATTTTCCCAGCGATTTATGTTTCTAATTATTATTTAACTTTTTATTAATGTGGTGCAGTCAAAAAGACCAAATCCTAGATTTGAATGGGCATGACATGCAATCCTGTATTTTTTAAATCATGTGAGTTAGAGAGCCCTTAGACGCCATTTGGAACAAAGGAAACATGAGAATTTGGGTGGGAAGTGGCATTTTGGCACTCGGAAGCACATGCTTCTGGTTTTTAAAATCCGATTTAAACATATTTTTAAACATCATAAAATCCGGACAAAATATTACGCGTACATCTCGACATTCTAATGTGCTCGCAAAGTCATTTCACGAAAAATCGCTATTTCTGGGTCATGTGTAAAATGACAAAAAAAAATGTCCTTTTAAAAATGTTGTTTTTTCACGAAACTTGGTGTGCGCACACAGTATATCTAGATGTATTTTCTGAGAATATTTCTGGCATTTCAAACTATTTTTGAGAATATTTTTGGCATTTCAAACTATCTAGATATACTCCCATGTGCTAAAGTGAATTTCTGAGAATATTTGGAGGATAAGATTCCTGTTAGAAATTTTTGCTATTTGGGACAAAGCAATGGAAGAGATTTTGAAGAAAACCAAACATGAGACTGTACCTCATGTTTTCTTCTCTTTGTGTATACTTCATTTGTCCGTTATATAAGACGTTGTTACAACCTGCTTTTTTTTTTTTGAACATATGTTTCGTTTTATAAGTATATTGGCTTTATAAGTATGATTTATGTATTTGTTTTTCACGTGACATCCAAATCCAGATGGCAGTTTTGCAGTTTTTCTGTGCTTTTGATACCCATTGGAATAGATAATACCTGACTCCTCAATTCCTAGGTTTTACCTCTTGTATGTTTTAATTCCTGTGTTTTAAGGGTGAACTATAATCATTTGCAATATGCATAAAACTTATCATTTATGTCATGTGGAAGAAAAAAAGACAAACACTAGTGCACCCTTATTTTAACAGCCAGTTCGGTAACAATGAAAATAATTCTTTTTTAATAGGAGTGTTATATATGAGCAAATGTGCCATGGGAGCTTCAACTATTGCAGGGGGGCATACAGGCGTTCAGAGCAATGTTATCCACGATAAGAAGCATCGGGTTCTCATGGTTGTGAAACAAAAGGATGGCTATGAGCAAGACTAACATTCTCTAACGAGACACGGGAAAGAACGACCGTTCATACAGAAGCTAGCCACTCTTTAGTCTTGTACGACTGCTTAATGTATGATGACTTTACATTAGTATATATACGTATTAGGTGAGTCAAGCAGCCACCAAATATAGAAAGACCAAGTGGGAATATTGTAGAGGACATTCGTCTCGACCTGGAATATCCAAGCAAGCAGATGCTCTCCCATGGGAAGAGCGTCCAAAGTTAGGCCAAACTGGCCGGTGTACTTACGTATCCCTGACCCAACGGGCGCGGCGCTCCCGTCGCCGTCGACGTACGTCCAGATCAATCGTAGCGGCAGCACCCAACCGGAATATCCTAAACGTCGGCCCGGAAGGCGTGCCGACCAAAAATCCTACTGCTACCGATACGGACACCGCAATCCAGGACTTGTTGGAGCCTTCCCTTCAAGTATCCAACGACGGTTCTCCTGTTGTAGGTAGGGTTTTGTTCAATTGGACCTTTGGTTCACTCACAGCCGATCGACCACAGCCTCTGTATATGATTGGATTCAGATAAACAGAAAAGTCTACGGCGCCGTGCTATCTGCGTGCGGGTCCGTCTAATCTGACGTGGCAGGAACCATAACGCCTTTTGCCGGGGCGTCGTGCGGTAGAGTATGTCGCCTCAGGGCCGGACGTCGTGAAAAAGGGTCAGACCGTGAATTAATTTGAATTTGGGTCCATTTTGTGAAATGAATTCAAAAAATGTCAAATTCGTCAAATTTGCCCAAGATAGCTGTACCAATAAGACTGCATCTCCAATGGGGTCCAAACCAATCCACTTAACTCATCAATTAGATATCTCGACTTCCTCAATCCTGACGAGTCTCCATCTCCCCTAGAGTGTACCACCTCGTTCCCCAGCCCGTAGCTCAGGGTTACCGCAGACGCCTCTATTCGCCCCCGGCCCCTCCAGGCCCTCCGCCTCTCATGCGCCTCGTCGTCCCCGTTCTTCTTCACCGAAACATCACTATCCCTGATGTCTCCACCCGGGCCGCAGTGTTTGGTCATCTGATTTTAAGACATGAGGTTGTTCCATCGAGCGATTTGTTAAATCCGTGCGACCTTTCACAATTTCTGGCTTTGCCGCCTTGCCGGGGCGCGACCGGCAGGCACGCCATCTAGATCCGCCCCTGCAAATGGATCCTTGACATTTTTTTCTTGTTTGCAGACATAGGTTTGGAAGACAATGATAGGATTAGAGATGTAAACTGATCGGATCGGATTTTTGCTATACCATATCCTTGACCACATTTTTTCATCGGATTCGGATAGGAGCGGATAATGACCGGATGCGGTTTCAGAGGCGGATATATGTGGTCGCGGATTTGGAAACGGAATGGAGCGGATTCAGAGCGGAAATAAAACTAATCGACTATATACCGTATAAGTAAACTGCCAAACCATACAACAAAAATTAGTTTCTTAATAACCTAGTAACAAAATTGTACTCCAAACTCTTTATAATGAATATTTAAGTAAGTTGTTGTTTAACGGACGAACTCGTCAACTCGCTAACTGCAAATTATGCTCTATTAGGTTAGACATTTCGGTAGAAAATCGTATTATTCGAATTAAAATCGTCAGATAATCCTATTTAATTTTTAGATAACCCATATCCGCCGGATTCCTTAAAACCGGAAAACCGGAAATGGATTCTTCGAAACGGTTTCAGAATCAAATAAAGTGTGAAAATTATCCTATCCGTCTACAACCATAAGTAGGATGTCACACAAGATCACACATATAGCAGTCATACTCAGGTTCGAGCTAGCATATCATAAACATCCCCAGAATAGTGATAATATATAGTGCTGGATAACATTCCCAAAACATGTCTTGTACTCTCGCTGCTGTTGCTGCTTCTTTGCCTCCCTCTTGCTCCCAGAATAGTGATAATATATAGTGCTGGCTAACATTCCTGGTCGTCCGATGGAGAGCGAACGGTGAGATAAGTCACGGTTACCATTCTTTGAACAGTAACCGTGACGTGGAGCGTTCCTGGGGGAGCATTTTGCTCTCCCTTTATATAGTTAGGTAATGGATTAGTTGAAAGTAGAAAAGATTTCACAAGTGGCGGTTGCCGAGCATGCATAGGAAATAAATTATTGAATTTTATGGCAGCCGCCAGGGGGGGTTCCATGGCACCCCCTCCCCAAATGAAAAATAGCATACACCTTTAAAGTATATTTGGGACTATTTGGTGGATTATGATGATATTTAGACCAAAAATATACTATGTGTAGTGGAATCTTCACAAAATTTGAATTTTATATTGAAATTATGATGTTCATATATCTGTGGCACCCCCAACAATATGGATCTAGATCCGCCACTGCAGCGATTGAAGGGGTGCTGAGTAAAAGTCAGCATCCTAAAGATGACCAACCAGGAAAATAAGGCTGCTTCCTAAATAACGTGCTACTTTGGGCAAGTAACTTGCTCTTTCCTGTAGAAAGAGGTAATATTGCTCCTGTTTCTAATAGAAAAGAGATCCACTTAAGAAGTCGTCTTAACACATGGATGTTTC
Organism: Poa pratensis; assembly: GCA_947311845.1. NCBI lineage: Eukaryota > Viridiplantae > Streptophyta > Magnoliopsida > Poales > Poaceae > Poa > Poa pratensis. The sequence continues at coordinate 27,110,853 of CAMZMU010000042.1, forward strand.
TGTTTGGATCGTAAGGAATTGGGTTATCGTGAGGTATTTGCACAAAAAACAAATAGCAGGAAATTCATGCGAGATAAAAGATTTTTTTTGTTTTGTTAAGATACCTCCTCGATACTGAACATGCGCCTTGGCACGAGCAGGCGTCGCTCCTCGGCAACCGCCGGTGATGTGATCGCCACCTGGATGCGCCGGAACATGGAGCCACCGATCCTCCTCGCCCCCTGTCGAAGAAGCGCCGCCATCGTCGCTGCCAGCAAATAAATAATGATTAGGGGTGTACGAATCACCGCCGTCCGTAACCTCCGCTCACCGCTCCTCCTCCCCTATCTAGGCTGTTGGGTTGCGATCGGTTGGAAAGGTTAGAAATCTCTACTACTCCAACCGATCGGAGGGATCTGAGGAAATAATCACGAAATCGACAGCTAGCGACACTAATTAGGAAAGCTCTAATGAGTACGTACGTCGTGCTGTTTTTCGTTTTACTCAATGGGAAAGTGGGAAACCAACCCGCAATCCACGAAATCGGCACTTTTGCATTTAGCCCCTCAACCCTATCCACTCAACCTGATCCCCTCCCTCCCTTCTCCGCAGGCGCAGCGACCGACGAGGACGAAGCGGCCGCCCGTGGGAATCCCCGAGGGAACGCCGCCACCTGCACACCGCCCTAGAAACCCTCGTGGTCGCCGGGAACCAGGACGCGTACTCCACATCTTCGTAATTTGGGGCCGTGGCTGAAGGCCCTTGCGGCCGTCGGGAGCCGGGACGTGTTCCTCGACAGCGCCTTGATCCGGAGCACCAATGCGTTTCTCTCATGCGCCGTGCAGGCTGCCTCAGACTGCAAGAGCTCGACCCAGGGCCGGCTCTGTCCCTAAGCGACCCTGTGCGGCGTACAAGGGCCCATGTTCGAGGGGGGGTCCATTTTTTACATATGTCTAGGTATATTGGCTGCTATTAGGCTAAAAAAATAAAGCGTTTAAGACCTAGGTGCCCAGCAAGCAGCAGCCCAGGGGAGACGAAAAGACTAGGCATGTACACGCAGTACGCTACAGGCAATGGATTGTACAGGCAATGGATAGATCATCGATCGATCCATATGCTGGCTGTTCTCAGTCTTTTCGTGTTCTCGCCGGCCGTCTTCCGCCTGCAGAGAAAAAGTTGGATCCCCCAGGCGACCTGGCCACCAAGCGCAAGCGCGGAAGTCGGAAGCGCCTTGCCCGGCTGCAGCTCCTCCCTGACCCTCATCGGCGATCATCTTCCTCCACACAGGTACATGCAATGCCCTTCTCTGCTCCCGGCCTCCCGTTGGCGTACATATTGGATATTGCCCTAATCTATTTAATTTGATGGTATTGCAATTTTAGGTGTTAAAATACTGAAACATAAGTTTTTTTTACATGAAACATAAGTTGCTATAAATAGGTATTTTCCAGCACCTAGTACCAGTAATGTTGAAAATCATCAAAGGAAAGAATCTGCATCCGTCCAGAAATGACCGAAAAACTTTTTTTGTGAAGCACTTAAATATTATTGACGATGAACTCATTGAAATCTGGCTCTTATTTGAGGTAGTCAAATTAGAAGGGAATATTATTTGTTATATTTTGCAACCTTTTTCTAGATTTTTGTTATAATAGGACATCGTTTTATCGGTTATATCAATTATTTACAGACGTCTCAGAATAAAAACATGTAGTTGGAATAACATTTTACGACTTATGCGTACATCTATAGTAACTATAGGGACCAATATTTCAACCTTGCACAAGGGCCCCATAAAATATAGAGCCGGCCCATGGCTCGACCATGCCGTCGAAACGCAGGAAGAGCGGCACTCTTCGAGCAGCAGCAACTAAGGGAGAGGCGGGTCACGCATAGCAGCAGTAGGACGCAGCGAGGATGGAGAGGTGGGTCACGCAGAGCAGCAGTAGCCGGCATGGCGAGGATAGAGAGCAGGTCCTTTACTGGCAGCAGCACGCCCCTCCTCCGTCGTTGGCGAGTCCCTTTGCCTCACGCTCGTCAACTGGATTAATCACTATTTGTGTTGTACGTGATTGCATGCTCTGAGCGGAATTGATTTTTGGGCTGAGGTTGTTGAGATTTGGCCTGGGATCTTAGTCGACATGAGGCAGAGTGAGTACCTACGTCAGGCTTCTTACAGAGGCCATCTTCGTCAGGAAATAATCATGAAGAACTCTGTTTTGGATCAAGTTCAGAACCGTGCCTTTGCCCTCAAATCAACAATGTCGAACTCCAGTGCCCATAGTTGCTACTCTTCACATGCAGATGTTCTGTTCTGGAATGTGTTGGAGAGAAGTGGACACTTGCCAACGTTTGGTACTTGCTGCTTTCATAAGGGATGCAGGGTTATTCAAGAAACAAGACTGTCATTTTCCTTGCTCTTAGTCTGATCACCCTGGAGTTTGACAGAGGTAACTTGGCTTCTAGGAGAACACATTATCTCCTTGATTTTGTTATAAATGTCTCCAGCATTCCTCATACTATTGCATATTTGTTTCAATGGTTCGGGAGGGAAAAGAGATGGTCGTGTTTAAGCTCTGAAGTTGTTCTTCGATGCTCATTAGAGCGAGGGCTAGAACTCCAAGGTCTAAAAAAATTCAATAGACGTCAACCCATAGCAATGCACGGAGATATTTGCTATCTAATTTATAGAAGGCATCTAGGATGTGACATTGCAAAATAGGTTAGTCTCGTATTTGAACAGCACAGAAAACCTCGGTTACCAAAGATGTAAGCTACAACAGTGGTTGATACAAATTATAATGTTTTTCGAAATTAAACAATATACAGATTTAATTTATGCCCGTTGTAGCGCACGGGCATTTTGCTAGTCTTAAGTAATCATGAATAGTGGGCCACTCAACAGTTAGGGCATCTCTTATTTGTTTTCAAACTTCGTCAATAGTTGACAAGTTCAAATCACAAAAGGCAAAAAATATTGCTGCCCCAAGCCTACCATCTACTGTTCATCTTTGTCGCGTACGAGGATGAAAACATATTATGGTACAACAGTAACCAATTGCCACTATGCCAGGCTCACCGCAACGGTAAATCCACTCCCACAATACATGCCGACTGAAGAAGCAGAAGACTGTGAGCCATTACCACCTAGATTTACTCTCTGAGGAACCACCTGATCACAAGTATCTCCCAAACCCAGCTGGCCATGCTCTCCCCAGCCCCAAGCGAACAACGCTCCGCTATCTGAGAAAAGATGCAACCGCCGTTAGCCCGGTTCACCGAGGATCTTATGTATGTGGTCATTTTCAGCTTCTGGAATAACCTTTTTACCTGTTACCAGAGCTGAATGTTCAGTGCCGGCTGCTATCTGCACCACCTGTTCTCCAAGAATAGAGGGAACCTTTTCTAAATTTGATACTGAAAGTGACTCTGCATGTCACCAAGATAATTTCAGACTGTGGGAGGTTCAACCCCTCACCCCCACCCTACTCCCCAAAAAACATAATTCAAACATGATATGATAAATCAAAGATCATAAGGAGTACCATGATGAGTACTACTTTCTGTGGTAAGATTTAGTTGCTGCACTACTGCATATTCTGACCCAGCAGGGTCACGCTTCTGATGGCGGTAAGCACCAATGGTGTACAATTCACCTCCTGGAATGAAAGATGTCAAATTTCTGAGAGAAGTTAATGGAAAGTGTAGTTGAACCAATATGAAACAACTGCGTACCGGATAAAACTAATGCATGATGCCATCCTAATGCCACTTGAGAAATACTCAAAGAGGGAAAGGCTGCCTGAGGTTGGTCATCGTCATTTTCACCAACTAATGCTCTTCCCCAGATGTACAACTGGCCAGATTCTATTACATTCAATCAAAGGAAAATTATGCCAAGTTCCAAACAGAACAGAGTTGGTAACTGCAGATTTACAATGCTTACCATCAAGTGCAGCACTATGATCTCCATTGGCATATAAATTCAGTATCTTACATTCTGGAAAACCATCAATTAATCTAGGAATGTTATAGAACCTTTGGTTCTTAGAAGCAGATTTGCCAACTTGTCCCCGTCTTGCTGAGCCAAATCCATAGACGGAATTATCTGGAAGAAAGAAGATTAATGGTCATTTATTTGTGACACGTGTGAGCCAAATCTGATTAAGTCTGTTATGGAGAAGAGATGGTTTGGTCTAAACTCTCAGCTTTCTGGTAAAAAGATCATAGGATTGTGATGATCTAACTTTTTTCCCCTCTTCAGTAGCTTCATTTACAGATTTTTACTTTTCATTATTTTTGGCAAGTTGATGCCCTGTTTTCCCCGTAAAAAAACAGAACACTGGAATACTAATCAATACTCCTTTGAGGATGTTAGAACCCTAGGATATGCATAAATGAGTCATTATAGATCTTGGGTGTTGCCTAGGACTAGATTATTGACCAAATTGTTCCCGAAAAGGTACCTGGGTAAATTAGTGTTGTTTCATGAACATGCAGTTTCCTACAAATTGACGAGTCACTATAACAGTGTGTCATAATTTTACTTACCTTTCAATAGGACAAGAGAATGGCGCATCCCAAATGCAAGCTTCTCGACATGCTTTGTGGTAAAGAATGGCACTTCAAATGGCAAGTTCCTTGACTGATTATCACCAGCGCCAAGTTGTCCAAATGAGCCCTCTCCGCACATGAAGAGTTGTCCAGAATCTGAAAACAACAGCTAGAAACATCACAGCAGAGCTCATCAGTAGCAATTCACATTCCAAACAAAATAAGACTATAGCTCAACGGCAAACAAAAGATGCAATGGCCTGGCACATAAAATACAACATAGAATTTTTCAAGCATGAAATGCGAACACCGAAATGGAAGTGAAAAGTAAATGAATGGTTTCAGAATTTGGAGACCTGTAGCAAATCCAAATGGTTCCATCCAGCAGACACACATGTTACTTTATATTTTTCAAAGAAGTTAACCAGCTTTGGTTGAGGTATGTTCTCCAGGTTCCCCTGGCCAAGTTGACCATGTGTGCCTCTGCCCCAAGTAAATACTTCACCATCACCTGAAATGTTGAGTAAAGTTTATTCAGAAAACTAATGGATATCGGTCTAGTCAGCCATCAATCAAGGGGATATGGCGTCTGATGCATAGAATATTTATTAAGTGGCTGATAAAATGGGATAACAAAGTTGCAGCAAGATACAGCTGCCTCCAAGTAAACAGATAATCTTCAAGAAACGAAGTAGTTTGACAATTAAAATTGCATGATCCGAACAAATGACCAGGGAGAAATCAGCCTGTCAAAATGATTGATCATTCATACTCAAGAAGATGGAAAGCGGAGCCTGACTGCAGAGCAACTTATTCACTGAATTATACAATAGTGTATCAGTGCAAAACTGTGTATAAAAGATCCTCCCTTGCATTACCGAGTTCATATACAGGAGAAGAAGAATTTTAAAAAGTGAGGTATAACTTAGTGCGCCTAGCATACACGAGTCCTGAATGGGCATAGGTGCAAATTCTAGCTAAAAAACGGGTTTGAGGTCGTCCAGAAAGACACTGGGTCAATGGCCTAGCAATAGCTGGATGTACTAGAATAGAAGGGAAACCTGCAATACCATCAGAACTCTATGAATCTCAGCTGCTACGAATAGCAAACCACCTCGTCGTTACATGAACTCATCAATCTAATTATCTATTCGAGCGCTGGCAAAGCCATATACCATCACTATGACCAAAGATGAGAACCAAGAACCCTTGAAAGCTCGGCCGATTGAATCCTATGGAGAACCCTACCAAAGTGGAAAGGGGGGAGCGGGGGCGTACTCGTGAGGGCGATGGCGTGGGCGCCGCCTCCGGCGACGAAGGAGACGCGACCGCGGCAGCGAGGGGGGAGGAGGAGCGGCTGCGGTATGTGGTGGTCCTGGAACCCGTCGTTCCCGAGCTGCCCGTCCGTGCCCGCGCCCCAGGTCCACGCCCACGCCTCCTCCCGCTCCTCTTCCGCCGCCGCCGCCGCCATGGCACCCGTGTCGGCTTGATCTTCCTCTGTGTCGCGCTGCTCCAATTGCTGCACGTTCACCGGTCGATTGCGGACCGAGTGCGCAGAGCGAGGCGAGAGAGAAAGGCCGGCGCGTGCGGGAGGAGACCACAAGGCCGGCGGCTGGGCTTGACCCCTAGCTGTGGCCTACGGACCGGGCCGACATCTCAACGGCCTGGAGAAGCTGACTCGGATTAGGGTTTTCTCGTTTCTGGCAGAGCCCGCTGAAGCGGCCCGGGAATCCAAAGTCAGTGGTTATTTGACGCCCATTGCATCGGTTAGCGTGGCGACATGGCAACCAGGTGGCCCACCAAGGTCAGAGACAACCTCACCGGAGACGAGTACGACTCCTTGACCTCGCTAACCGAGGCAAGTAATATACTTAGGATTTGTGGGCACGACGCACGATAGTAGAGTTGGGTTTGCGGGTGCGAGAGGCCTCGCCGGCGTCGGGACGAGGGGTTTAGAGGGAGAACCTAGGGCGATGGACGAGCCGAGATAGTGGATAGACCAGGGTGTGTCATGGGGGTGGGAGACAACCATGGTTGGCGGGTCAACGACGATCAATATAAATGGAGGAAATGGTGGAGGGAATCGTGTCCTGCCTCAATGGGCCTGGCCCACCACCTACCTTCCTTCATGCGTCGGCATACCTGGCCATGGGAAGCCCGGCTCGAAGCCCAACCCAAAGCCCGGACAAAAAACCTGAATCTAGGCCCGATGGCTGCGCTGGGCCGGGCCTAGTCTTTGCATTTTGGCTGTTTCAGGAAGAGGCCTGGCCCGCGACCCGACGGGCTTTGGTGATTTTTGGTTGTGCCAGTTCCGGTTTGGGCCTGAGTTTTCTGCTTTGGGCTTTACTCGGCCCAGCCCAAAGCCCGGCCCGGTCCGAGGTATGGCCAGGTATAGGCGTCGGTGTGGCGGGTTGAATAGAAGCTCCCCTCCATGCCTAACTAGTGGGATGGTTGTACTCTGAGCCCATTAAAGATCAATTCCTATATTTAACATGGCATAGATTATTTCACGGGTACAATCAATATTCTTTTCGATAGCAAGGCATGCCTGGTAATTTCGTTAATCATGAAGCTCGAGGTCTATGTTTATTCATGTCGGAGTTGAATAGTGAACCTAATCATAATTTTTATTTTTCCCTCGGGGTCTCCTTATGAAATCCATAGACTCGTCTCTATTTTTGGGTTATTATGTCAAGCTGAGGCTGTAATTTGCACTCTTAAATAATATAGATCAGCATGCGTGATCCACCAAGAGGGCGTGCAGCGGCGCGCGGGTTGGATAGATCCGTCGTCTTCGTATGCACTACGTTCAGGAATAAGGTGGGGCGCAGTGTCGAGACTCCTCGAGAGCCGGGAGACACGTCCGAAGGAATCAATGTTGGACTTACTGGATCCTTAGCAATTCATGCGAGAATTGATCACTTATGAGAATTCATAGAGAGCCCGTTTTATGAAATATCTGCTAAGAAAGTAAAATAAAAAAGGGAGACAAGTGGTTTATCTATCACCAAATAGAGATGAGTACTATATACGATAGCAGCAGAAACCGGAAGAGCTGCGCCGACGAACTGAACACTGCTCGTTCCATCACAGCTAGACCCTCGCCGTAGGCGGATCCAAATAAACCAGCTGCGTCGTGAGTTGACCTGGGATTATAGGCGATCCTCCACCGGCAGCGACAGGCGACAGCACGCTAATGTTGCTAGCTACCTCCTTCTTTCTTTCTTTTTCCCTTTGCAGTCTCGAACTGAGTACATGGCCCGGCTCCTGCGTAGATTCTTTTAGTTTTAGGGCACTCCTACGGATCTTTTTAAAAGAACCTGGAAAGCGACGGTGCAGTAGACCGTGAAGCTGTTGCAACCGTCGGTATCGACATGGACGTACCAACACGTTAGGTTACCCCAACATTTATAATTTAGAAACATTAACAAATAAGAAACACAACGAGGAAACATTTAAGTGATTAGTTTCATGCTGTAAATGCGTAGCGTGGCAAGCCTGCGAGGAATATAGACATGGCGCAAAACTTTTCTCTGGCCCTGCCGAATGTTTCATCTGGTTTTGACCAGCGACAAATGGCAGGTTTATGACAAGTACGGATCTTCCAAAAACAGTCGGCAGGGTCTCCCGGAGCCAGAGTTCAGCAGAGGGAGCAAATACTGCCGTGCAGTTGGCCACTAGCTAGCTGGTATTGCTTCGAACTTGGGCACTCTGAAGATTACTCTGCTGCTCGCTACTCCATGCTGTTAAAGTTCATGTTTCATGCTGATGGATGGAGATGACGAAGTTTGACCATCTTTTTTTTTTTTTTGAGAATTACAAAGTTGGACCATGTGAAAGTCAAGGAACGGCGGAAGTAGGTAACGGCCTGCCCTGAAGAGGCCGCAACTAACAAACGCACGCCCATTGAAATTCTATTTTTCCACCGTGGCAACGTAGATCTATCCTCACATTTATGAAAAACAAACACTTTTCCTATTTAATATCTAGCTGTTTACAAATTTAGAAACGGTCACTTTTCTCTCCACCGTCCGATCTTCCTGTCACGCATCTCCGCGCAGCTCTCTGTATCAACATGTGAGTCAGAGAGCCCTTAGACGCCAGATGGAACAAAGGAAAACATGAGAATTCTGGTGGGAAGTGGCATTTTGGCACTTGGAAGCACATGCTCCCAGTTTTTAAAATCCGATTTAAACATCTCGACATTCTAATGTGCTCGCAAAGTCATTTCACGAAAAAACGCTATTTTTGGGTCATGTGTAAAAAGACAATTTGAATTTAAGAAAAGGCTTTTCATGAGACATGTTCTTGTCTTTTTACACACTCAACAAAAAGGGTTGGTGTTTTCACGAAACATGGTGTGTGCACATAGTATGTCGAGATGTGCGCGCGAAATTTTTGTGCAAAACTTTCTGACATTTCTATCTTTTTCTTATGGCAGGAGCATATACTCCCATGTGCTAAAGTGAATTTCCGAGAATTTTTGGAGGACAAGATTCCTATAAGAAAATTTTGCTATTGGGGGCAAAGCAATGGAAGAGATTTTGAAGAAAACCAAACATGATACTGTACTTCATGTTTTCTTCTCTGTGTATACTCCATCTGTCCCGTTATATAAGACGTTTTTACAACCTGCTAACTCATATATTGGCTGTATAACATCTTATATTACGGGACGGAGGGAGTATTCTTTTCAGAGTGAAAGGCACCAGAGGTCACGAAGTTGCGCGAAAAGGAAGGATTGGTCACCAAGTTGGAAAACCTTAATTATGGGTCACAAACTTGTGGAGTAGGCAATCTTTGGTCATTCCGTCATGACGGACGTTAAGTCGCCGACGTGGCGGGCTGTTTTTTTACAAATATCCCCTTGAACTTTTGTTTCTTCCACTTATTAGGTCCTTTTTATTTATTTTTTCATGACGGAGGCAGGAAGAAGGCCGGCCGGCTAGCCAGCCGGACGGGGAGCCTCCGTCCCGTCTCCACCCACCCACCTTAGATGGAGCGCCGCGGCCCGGCGGTGGCGGCGGGCGAGATGGACGACCTGAAGCAGATCTTGGGAAAAAAAAGGTCGATCCCTTGCTCGTCTCGTGCAGCAGCAGCAGCAGCTTCTCGCCGGTGGATCCGCTGTGCGCTCGCCGCCGTGGTTCCGACGACCTCCACGAATCTCCGTCCGCCGTATTCCCCTGAGGAGGTCCTTTTATTCCGTGTGTCGCTCGCTGCTCTTTCTTTCTTTCTCCCCCGCAAAAAAAAGAAAGAAGAAATCCCCTTTTCTTCCCTTGCAGCAGCGGCAGATTCTCGCCGGTCGATCCGCCGTCGGCCGGCGCCGTGATGGTTCCGTCGACCTCCCCGGAGCTCCGCCCGACGCATTCACCTGAGGAGGCGCGCATCGCGTCCTCTGCCCGCGGCGCTCCGGCCACGAGCTCTCGCGCGCGTACGGCCGTGCGGTTGCGACGGCGGCTTAGGGGTCTGGCTGCTAGGTGCCCTGGGTCCGGGTGGCGCCGCAGCTGTTGGAATCCAGACGTGGAGGAATCGGTCTTGGATCCGAGCACGGCGGTGGCTGTCGGCATCGCCGCCTTCTCCCTGGGCTTCCTCGTCTCACACAAACTCTTCAGGAAGTGAGCAGTCCAAACAAATATTCAGCTAAGCGTACGCGTGTAAATCTAGCTCTGTGTAAATAACTTAAATGTGTATACTGACTTACTGAGACAGCAAGCAGTGTAATTGAAGTGGGTAAATGCATGGAGTCAATATCATCCTATCCACCGCTGCTGCTGCTGCGGGCGAGAAGCTGCTGCTGCTGCACGCAAAGGGGATTTGTTAACGAAGAGGAAAAAATAAATCAAAAAGGACCTAATAAGTGGAAGAAACAAAATTATAAGGGGATATTTGTAAAAAAACAGTCCGCCACGTCAGCGACTTAACGTCCGTCATGACGGAATGACCAAAGATTGCCTACTCCACAAGTTCGTGACCCATAATTAAGGTTTTCCAACTTGGTGACCAATCCTTCCTTTTCGTGCAACTTCGTGACCTCTGGTGCCTTTCACTCTTCTTTTCACGTGACATCCAAATCCGAATGGCAGTTTTACAGTTTCTCTGTGCTTTTGATTCCTAGGTTTTTCCTCTTGCTATGTTTTGATTCCTGCGTTTTATGGGTGAACTATAATCATTTGCAATATGCATAAAACTTATCATTTATGTCATGTGGAAAAAAAAGACAAACACTAGTGCACCCTTATTTTAACAGCCAGTTCGGTAACAATGAAAATAACTTCTTTTTTAATAGGAGTATTATATATGAGCAAATGTCTGAACCAAAATAGATCATTTGCCATGGGAGCTTCAACTATTGCAGGGGGACATACAGTCGTACAGAGCAATATTATCCACGATAAGAAGCATCGGATGCATCATGGCTGTGAAACAAAAGGATGGCTACGAGCAAGACAAACATTCTCTGACGAGACGCGGCAAAGAACGACCATCCATACAGAAGCTAGCCACTATTTAGCCTTGTACGACTGATTAATGTATGAGGACTTTACATTAGTATACGTATTAGGTGAGTCAAGCAGGCGCCAAATATAGAAAGACCAAGTGGGAATATTGAAGAGGACATTCGTCTCGACCTGGAATATCCAAGCAAGCAGATGCTCTCCCATGGGAAGAGCGTCCAAAGTTAGGCCAAACTGGCCGGTGTACTTACGTACCCCTGACCCAACGGGCGCGGCGCTCCCGTCGCCGTCGACGTACGTCCAGATCAATCGTAGCGGCAGCACCCAACCGGAATATCCTAAACGTCGGCCCGGAAGGCGTGCCGACCAAAAATCCTACTGCTACGGATACAGAAACCATGCAATCCAGGTCTTGTTGGAGCCTTCCCTTCAAGTATCCAACGACGGTTCTCCTGTTGTAGGTAGGGTTTTGTTCAATTGGACCTTTGGTTCACTTAAAGAGTCGCCCGACCGACCACAGCCTCTGCATATGATTGGATTCAGATAAACAGAAAAGTCTTAGTTTTTGGTCCCATCTTTCCTTTGTTAACTTCAAGATATCGATCCAAGGATATAGTTTTATTTTCTTCATCTTTTCATCCAGGAACCAGATGCAACATTACTATTGTACCGCAATCCAGAATATGGTTCTAAGTAATCATGAATAGTGGGCCACTAAACAGTTAGGGCATCTCTTATTTGTTTTCAAACTTCGTCAATAGTTGACAAGTTCAAATCACAAAATGCAAAAAATATTGCTGCCCCAAGCCTACCATCTACTGTTCATCTTTGTCGCGTACGAGGATGAAAACATATTATGGTACAACAGTAACCAATTGCCACTATGCCAGGCTCATCGCAACGGTAAATCCACTCCCACAATACACGCCGAGTGAAGAAGCAGAAGACTGTGAGCCATTACCACCTAGATTTACTCTCTGCGGAACCACCTGATCACAAGTATCTCCCAAACCCAGCTGGCCATGCTCTCCCCAGCCCCAGGCGAACAACGCTCCACTATCTGAGAAAAGATGCAACAGCAATTAGCAAGGTTCATTGAGGATCTTATGTATGTGGCTATTTGCAGCTTCTGGAGCAACTCTTTTACCTGTTACCAGAGCTGAATGTTCGGTGCCGGCTGCTATGCGGGCCAAATTTTCTCCATCAATAGAGGGCACCTTCTGTAAATTTGATACTGAAGATGATTCTGCATGCCATGAAAATAACGTTAGACGTTGTGGGAGATGCAAAAGCAACATGGTCATCAGATGGAACAAACATGAATCTAATTTAAGGAGACAAACAGCATTGCAAGTTAAATGGGTATAGAAAAGGCTTTCAAAATGATGGAGAAGGATTTCTAATTTGAGGAGAATCTAACTTTCTCATGATTAGCTGGTGCTGTGCGCACTACTATATTTGCAAATGCTTAGCATATCCCCAATATAATTTTATTTCACAGTATGCTCACAACCGCTTGGTAGTATTTACCCGATGCATGTCTCTCTTCCCAATATACTGTAGTTCTGTTACAAACTTCTAGCAACTACAACCCCCCACCCCCACCCCACCTCCCAGAAAACATAATTCAAATATGATATGGTAAATCAAAGATTCTAAGGAGTACCGTGATGAGTACTACTTGTTGTGGTTAGATTTAGTTGCTGCACTACTGCATTTTCTGACACAGCGGGGTCACGCTTCTGATGGCGATAAGCACCAATGGTGTATAGTTCACCTCCTGAAATGAAAGATGTCAAATTTCTGAGAGAAATTCTAGAAAACATAGTTCAATCCATATGAACAACTGTGTACCAGATAGAACTAATGCATGATGCCATCCTAATGCCACTTGAGAAATACTCAAAGAGGGAAAGGCTGCCTGAGGTTGGTCGTCATCATTTTCACCAACTAATGCTCTTCCCCAGATGTACAACTGGCCAGATTCTGTTACATTCAATCAAAGGAAAATTATGCCAAGTTCCAAACAGAACAGAGTTAGTAACTGCAGATTTACAATGATTACCATCCAATGCAGCACTATGATCTCCATTGGCATATAAATTCACTATCTTACAGTTTGAAAAATCATCAATTAATCTAGGAATGTTATAGAACTTTTGATTCTTAGAAGCAGATTTGCCAACTTGTCCCCGTCTTGCTGAGCCAAATCCATATACGGAATTATCTGGAAGCAAGAAGATTGATGTGTCATTTATTTGTAACACAGATGGGCCAAAGTCTGTTATGAAGAAGAAATGGTTTGGTCCATAAACTCTCAGCTATCTGGTAAAAAGATCATAGGATTGTGATGAACTAACTTTCCTTTTTTTCTCTCTTCAGTAGCTTCATTTACAGTTTTTTACTTTTCATAATTTGATGCCCTGTTTTCCCCTTCAAAAAACAGAATACTGGAATACTAACCAATGTTCCTTTGAGGATGTTAAAACCCTAGGATATGCATAAATGAGTCAGTATAGATCTTGAGTGTTGCCTAGGACTAGATTGTTGACCAAATTGTTCCCGAAAAGGTACCTAAATTAGTGTTGTTTCATGAACATGCAGTTTTCTATAAAGTAACATGTCACTATAACAGTGTGTCATAATTTCACTTACCTTTCAATAGGACGAGAGAATGGCGCATCCCAAATGCAAGCTTCTCGACATGCTTTGTGGTAAAGAATGGCACTTCAAATGGCAAGTTCCTTGACTGATTATCACCAGTGCCAAGTTGTCCAAATGATCCCTCTCCGCACATGAAGAGTTGTCCAGAATCTGAAAACAACAACTAGAAACATACAGCAGAGCTCATCAGTAGCAATTCACATTCCAAACAAAATAAGACTATAGCTCAACGCGAAAACGAAAGATGCAATGGCCTGGCACATAAAATACAACATAAAAATTTTCAAGCATGAAATGCGAACACCGAAATGGAAGTAAAAAGTAATTGAATGGTTTCAGAATTTGGAGACCTGCAGCAAATCCAGAATGGTTCCATCCAGCAGACACACATGTTACTTTATATTTTTCAAAGAACTCAACCAACTTTGGTTGAGGGATGCTCTCCAGGTTCCCATGGCCAAGTTGACCATGTGTCCCTCTGCCCCAAGTAAATACTTCACCATCACCTGAAATATTGAGTAAAGTTTTTTTAAATAATGGATATCGGTCTAGTCAGCCATGAATAATGGGGAGAAATGGCGTCTGATGCATGAACTATTTCTTAAGTGGCTAATAAAAATGGGACAACAAGGTTGCCAGCAAGATACAGTTGCCTCCAAGTAAAACAGACAATCTTCAAGAAACGAAGTATTTTTGACAACTGAAATTGCATGATCCGAAAAAATGGCTGGGGAGAAATCAGCGTGTCAAAATGATTGATCATTCATACTCAAGATGGAAAGTGGAGCCTCAACTGAAGATCAACATATTCACTGAAAATACAATGGTGTGTCGCTGCAAAACGGTGCATAGAAGATCCTCCCTTGGCTGTCCTTGCATTACCGAGTTCATATACATGAGAAGAACTTAAAAAAAAGTGAAGTAGAACTTCGTGTGTGAGTCCTGAATGAGCATAGAAGCAAATTCTAGCTAAAATACGGATTGAGGTCGTCCAGAAAGGCACTAGGCCAATGGCCTAGTAGTAGTAATAGCTGAGTACTAGAAGGGAAACATGCAATACCATCTGAGCTGGAGTACCCGACGCGGCAGCTGGAGATGGTGCAATGCGTGCTAGTGTTTCTTAATTATTTATTGAACCTCGTACAAAATACTTATAGAGGTACATGACGGAGAGAGAGAGCCCACGCACACACACACGTTCAGCTAACAGATTCAGTTAGGGATCCTAGCTACGAGTATGCACGTTGTGCATGCGCTGCATGGATAGATGATGACGGTGGAGTCCTGCAGAACCGGTCTTCAGACCTGAACTGGTCTTCAGTCTAACACCCCCCGCAGTGTCAGCGGGAGGCTCCTAGACGGTGAGACTGGAACAAAGCTCGACAAAGGCCGCTGTTGGGAGCCCTTTGGCGAATATATCAGCATATTGTGACGCCGTGGAGATGTGCAACACCCGAACTTCGCCAACCTAAACCTTGTCCCGCACAAAATGTATTTCAAACTCGATGTGTTTCGTGCGCCGATGTTGTGGGTTAACAGACAAATAAACAGCAGAGACATTATCACAGTAAACCACAGTGGACTTGTCGATTGGACGATGCAACTTCTGCAAAAGATTTCGAACCCAGCAGCTTTCAGCAACCACATGAGCAAAAGCACGGTATTCTGCCTCAGCACTAGACGTGGACACGGTTAGTTAGCATTTGGATGACAAAGAGATGAGATTTTCTCCAAGAAAAACACAGAACCTAGAAGTGGAGCCACGGGTTTCAGTACAGCCCGCCCAATCGGCGTCAGAATAGGTAACGAGATTAGAAGTAGAGGAGGGAATGATGTTGGTACCTAGATCAAGAGTTCTCTTGATATAACGAATAATTCGTTTTACAAGGTTGAGGTGAGATGTGCGAGGTCCGTGCATGAACAAGCAGGCTTGTTGAACAGCGTAAGAAATTTCAGGTCAGGTGAGAGTTAGGCACTGCAAAGCTTGGTTAAACTACGGTAATGAGTGGGACTGTCTAGAAGGTCTCCGTCATTGATAGATAGTTTAGAACCATAATCAATTGGGGTTTTTACAGGGTTACAATCGTGCATACCGGCACGAGAGATGATGTCAAAGGCATACTGTCGTTGAGAGAGGTGGAGTCCAGTAGGTGAACGTGTAACAGAGATGCCTAAAAAATGACTAAGAGAGCCTAAATCTGTCATAGAAAATTATGAACTAAGAGTGGAGATGATTTTCTTAAGAAAACTATCGGATGAGGCAGTAAGAACAATGTCGTCAACGTATATTAAAAGATAAGCTATGTCGGTATTAGAATGAATCAGATCATAACGATGTGAAGCCAAAAGATGTGATGAAAGTGGCGAACCTAGTGAACCAAGCACGGGGTGCTTGTTTCAAACCGTAAAGTGATTTTTGTAAGAGACAAACGTGGTCAGGACAAGAGGGGTTTTCAAAGCCTTTTTCTTGGGCCGATTGGGCGGGCTGTCCTGACACCTGTTCGCTCCACTTCTGTGTTCTGTGTTTTTCTTGGAGAAAATCTCATCTCTTGGTCATCCAAACGCCAACTAACCGTGTCCAAGTCTAGTGCTGAGGCAGAATACCGTGTTGTTGCTCATGTGGTTGCTGAAAGCTGCTGGGTTCCAAATCTTTTGCAGGAATTGAATCGTCCAATCGATAGGTGGTTTACTGTGATAATGTCTCTGCTGTTTATTTGTCTGTTAACCATGTACACCATCGGCGCACGAAACACATCGAGATTGGCATACATTTTGTGCGGGACAAGGTTTAGGTTGGTGAAGCTCGGGTGTTGCACATCCTCACGGCGTCACAGTATGCTGATATATTCACCAAAGGGCTCCCAACAGCGGCCTTTGTCGAGTTTCGTTCCAGTCTCACCGTCAAGTAGCCTCCCGCTGACACTGTGGGGGTGTTAGACTGAAGACCAGTTCAGGTCTGAAGACCGGTTCTGCAGGACTCCACCGTCATCATCTATCCATGCAGCGCATGCACAACGTGCATCCTCGTAGCTAGAATCTGTAACTGAATCTGTTAGCTGAACTTGTGTGTGCGTGGGCTCTCTCCCTCATGTACCTCTATAAGTAGTCTGTACGAGGTTCAGTAAATAATCAAGAAACACTAGTGCTATCTATGCACACAAAATACTCCTATGTTGTTTATCACTATGAATCTCTGCTGCTACAGTTACCAAAACCACCTCGTCGTACATCCTATGGAGGTGGCGTGTATCTAATCGAGTTCAATCTAAGACTCGAATTACTCATCAATCTAAGACTCAAAGTATCTAATCGAGTTCAGCTTCGAGCGCTGCCAGAGCCATATACCATCACTATGACCAAAGATGAAAACCAAGAACCCTTGAAAGCTCGCCTGATCAAATCCTATGGAGAACCCTACCAAAGTGGGAAGGGGGGGGAGCGGGGGCGTACTCGTGAGGGCGATGGCGTGGGCGCCGCCTCCGGCGACGAAGGAGACGCGACCGCGGCAGCGAGGGGGGAAGAGGAGCGGCTGCGGTAGATGGTGGTCCTGGAACCCGCCGTTCCCGAGCTGCCCGTCCGTGCCCGCGCCCCAGGCCCACGCCCACGCTTCCTCCCGCTCCTCTTCCGCTGCCGCCGCCATGGCACCCGTGTCGGCTTGATCTTCCCTGTGTCGCGCTGCTCAAATCGCTGCACGTTCAGCGTTCGATTGCGGAACGAGTGCACAGAGCGAGGCGAGAGAGAAAGGCCAGCGAGTGCGGGAGGAGGCCACAAAGCCGGCGGCTAGGCTTGACCTCCTAGCTAGCCTACGGGCCAAGCCCGGCATCTCAACGGCCTGGAATTCCAGCTGACTCGGCTTGGGTTTTCTAAAAAGATATTTAAATGTAGTGTCTATGCTTAAATGGATAAGATAAGATGCAAGATGCTTTTCAGGGTTCAATATAACAGGGGAAAGACAGTAAAATGGCAAGGAACTATCTATCAAAACATATTTAAAAACTAAAGCAGAACATTACAAGATTTACAAACTGTGAAATAATCTGAAATGGCAAAGAAGGGTTTGAGGTGCAACAATATCATAAATATAGGTTCACTGTCAACTTGGAAAAGAAAAACATGTACTTGCAGATACTACCAACTCTCTGACCTTCCTTGTTGTTATGCAATCAGTGCAATTTATGCTTCATCAAAGAAGTGTACAATAGGATATATATTAAGAATTTAAGATATATGATCCTTGCTTGGAGCCAATAAAAGGTGAAGAGAGCTGGCCAACAACTGATTAACCTAAACCTAAACCCCCTAGTTCATTAAACTACCTGGAAGGTCCAAAACTGAAAGGAAAATAGCACCATATGAAGAACCAAAGGGCACAAAGTTGAGCAAGGTTGGCATTAAAATTACTTGCAGTAACTATAAGAGAAAGGGACGCAACATAGACAACTACACAAATAATCCTGTTGCTAAGCACCATGTCAATGCACATATAGTTAGAGATAGGATCAGGAAAAGGAAGATGTAACAGAAGGAAGTTGAGGAAACTAGCAAGAGAGGCAAGATACTGAATTTTCTACACTTGCAGTAATTTTCTACACTTGTAACTTGCACTATTTAGTTGCTCCTGACTAATGTTAACTTAAAAATGTAATTGTCACAGGCTAATGAAGATCATGCGAGAGAAAAGAATGAAATTGCTGCCAAAGAAAGAAAAGGGAAGAATGTTGATGTCCATGAAGACCCATTAGTGAAGGCATTGAGGAGGAAACCAACGTGACTGAAGATACCCGGGACAAGCTCACAACCCAGCTCTCAACCAAGCTCCAAACCAAGTTCTCAGCCCAACTCTCAGCTAAGTTCTCAGCCAAATGCTCAACAAGTTTCAGTACCAGTTTCAAGCTAGTTGGGAAACAAAAAAAATGTGAACTTGCTTCAACCATTTGCTACACCAAGACTAACACCTACTGCACATCAGAAAAGTTTCACCAAGTACAAGCCTGAAGCAACAGTTGTTCCTAAGCACACTAGTTTCAACCTAGCTGTTTACAAGGTTGCAAAAGCATTTCAACCATCTAAGTAGTTATTGTACAATATTTCACAACTTTTGTACTACTTATTCTGCAAACACCCGACTGCTACTTTGTTGTGTAATAATTATTGCACTGATATGTTCAAATTCTCGCACTATTGATCAAGCTAACCTGCACTAATAAACAACAAAATGACATGTACATGTTCATTACATAGGTCATTATATAGATAAGATGTTCACTAATCAACAACTACCAAACTTGCACTTGGCTTGCAACTACCAAACTTGCACTGATAAATAACTAACATACTTGCACTGCCTGGGTACCAACTACACAGCTATTACAGAAACTTGCACTGCAATTGCATTGCATCAGTTCTTCAGCATTACAATGTCAAACATCAGACATATCAGCCCAATTGCAATCTTCACAAGCATCATGACTTCCTTCACTGCATATGCCACTGCAGTGATTTTCTTCACAAGCATCACATGCCTTGGTCCATCTCCTGCATCCCTTTGTTTAGCCCAAACCATTGATTCCACACCAGCATCTTCTACTTGAATGTAGTTGTGCTCAACCAGTTCCTAGTGTCAGAAATCACAACCATGCTGTCCATTTCAAACAAAAAAGAATCAAAATTTGCTTCGCCAAATATGTCTACTGAAAATTCCAACACTATAAACAGACAAATTACAGCCTATACATCTATCAATGTAGCATATCTATCATCCAAACTGAGAGTACTTCTTTCAGAGCAGTCGGTACGCACCTGCGCCTTCGCGGTCCGCACCGCTGCACTGCGCATCGCCACACCAGAGTCGGTCTGGGCCCTCGTCGAGCGGCTCGACGGCCCAGCCGGATGGGGCCGGCGAGTGGCGTGTTTCATCTTCCTCCGAGCCCGCCTACACGGACGCCAAAGTCGGAGGCGCAGGCATATCGCCGCCTCCGACTCCATGGAGACAGACGCTCGGCGCCGCCGCCGCAAAAACATGGCAATGTTGGAGGCCGCCATCGCCGCGTCGAAGAAGAAGGCCACGAAGAACGATGTTGCCGCCCGCCTCGCCAGCGAGCAGACCCGCGTCGTGCGGGTCCTCGCAGCGCGCCGTACGCCGTCTTCGAACGGTGCGTTCTGTCTATGGCTGAACTTTTGTTTCTGTATATTTGTCTATCCATTGAACTATGTCCTTTTTAGTTTGTGTGTCGTCCGTCTGAACTATGTTCGAAAATTTTGTATGATCGAGATCTACGTGAGTTAGGACATCTATTTCCGAACGGAGAGAGTATGGTTTTAAGGAATGGGTTTTTTTTTGTGTGACGACTGGAGTGGCCAAATATTTATTTAGGGGTTGTACGGTTCTGCCGTGAACAGATAAGTGTCATTTTTTACAACTACAACTGGAGAGATGCTCTCAGTTCGACTTAGGATTTTAAGCGATCCTCCACCGGCAGCCGACAGTACGCTATTGTTGCAACCTTTTTTTTTTTTTTTTTTTTTTTTTTTTGCAGTCGTTGGCTCGCTGCAACTGTGTACATGCCCCGTGCTCCTGCCTAGCTTTTTTTAGGGGCACTCCTACGTGGCTTTTTAAAAGAACCTAGATGGCGACGGTGCAGTAGACCGTAGCTGTTGCAGCTAGCCGTCGGTATCGACATGTACGTACCAACACGTTAGGTTACCCCCAACATTTATAATTTACAAACATTATAAGCGAGTAATTCAAAATTTGTTTATGCTGTAAATAAATGCGTAGCGTGGCAAGCCAGCGAGGAATATAGAAATGGCCCTGCAGAATGTCTCATCTTTGGTTTTGAACTTTTGACCAGCGACAAATGGCAGGTTTATGACCAAGTACGTAAGAGTCTTCCAAAACAGTCGGCAGGATCTCCCGGAGCTAGAGTTCAGAAGGGGGAGCAATACTGATGTGCAGCTGGCTACTAGCTAGTATTTCTTGGAATCTTGGCACTCTAAAGATTACTCTGCTGCTGTCTGCTCCTATTAATTCCATTTTTCTTGCTGGACTTAATTGACAAGGTCTTCAGATCACTCTGTTGATTGATTTATTTTATGAATTTTGAAGGAGATCACTGTGTTGATGGATGGAGCTTACGAAGTTGGACCATCTGAAAGTCAAGGAACAACGGAGATAGATAACGGCCCGCCCTGAAGAGGCTGCAATTAAGGCACACCCATATGTTTTTTCTTCTGTCCCGCCTTCTCTTCCTCCCCCTCGCCCCCACCCCCACCTCTCCCGAGTCGTCGCCGTGGCCGTTATGGCGGTGGAGAAGACGTCGTCGAGACTGGAGCGAGCGAAGACGAGCAATGGACTTATCGGTGTGGATGGGGCCGGGGGTGCAGGCGGCAACGAGATCTTGTGTGCTGAGGGATTTCGAAGGGATGGTTGAGGTGGCGATGGACCGCAGAGGGCCTGATTTGAGGAGGGCGAGGCCACCACAGGGGTGGAGATGATCTTCTTCCTCCCGTCCTCGTCGTTGTTTTGCTGTAGCAAAACCCAGCGCGCACGAGCGCGAAGAATAGCATCGCATGTTGAAATTCTTTTTTTCCACTGTGGCCACGTAGATCTATCTTACTCCCTCCATTCCTAAATATAGGGTGTATAGTTTTCTACACGAATATTAAGATATGATGAGTATTTGGCATATGGTGTACTCATTTTCTTTTGGAAAAAATTGGGAGGTATGAGTTTCTAATAGACACAAATTGAAAACAATACACCCTATAAATGAGGATTCATTTTTGGATGGGTAAATTGTCCATACATCTCATTCTACCATACATCTTTGAATTTTTCTGAAAAAACTATACACCTTACATCAAGAAACGAAGGGGGTATCATTTCTGAAAATAAAAACTAGATTACTGATTCCTAACTATTTCGAAATGGAGTACTGAAATCAACCTTTAATTACTACTACTCTCTCAATTCCAAATTAATTGACTTGGTTTTGTGCAAATATAGATGTATCTATACTTGTATGAAATGTGTATCAATTAAATCCGAACGGAGGGAGTACCTGCCAAAATAGTTTTAGGAATGTAACAGGGGTCTCGATTGGCGATTATTCCTTTCCATAACGACCTACGAGGTGGGCCATCACATCGATCACCAGACGAGACCATAAATACTAGTTCCCCCATCACCGGAGTACATTGTATAATCCTCGGTCGCAAGAGCCTAAACAATCCCAGGAGTCAGGCCTGCCGCGACTCCATTAGTTAGCCGTCCAACGCCACGCCCACCGTCTTTCTCGAGCCACGCGAGCTGCTGCTCCCGGTTCCTCGAACTGATCGTAGGTTTTGCCAATTCTTGGTGGTATCGCGCTCCTTGTTCCTTCTCGCGTTGTCGTCGTCGACGGGGACGGCATGGACTCGTACAAGGGCGGCGGCGAGGCGAGGCGGATCAGCGTGGTTTATTTCCTGAGCCGCGGCGGCAGGACGGATCAGCCTCACCTCTTCCGCGTCAACCTCGGCCACCTCCACCGCGCCGGCGTGCGCCTTCGCGGTACGTCCATGCTGTCACTGATTACTCGATCTGTTTCGCATATACTAGCAGCAGCTCATTGCAATGGCGTATCCTATCACTCTTCAGATGTGAAGAGGTGGCTCTCGGAGGTCCGCGGCAAGGACATGCCGGACAACTTCTCCTGGTCTTACAAAAGGTATGTACGATGAGCATTACTAAACCATTGATAATTTCGGATGGAAACAAATCATTCCCGGCACCCTTGATTGATTGCCGTTTCTTTTCCGGCAACGTTTTAGTACCTCCCGATTGATTGCCTCGTGACTTTCCCGTTCCTTCTACAATTAAATCCTTATTACAGCTCTGTTTCCATACATAATATGCTCCTCCCGTTAATTGTTTCCTATCTTAACAATTGAGGGCTGATCGAGCAGGAAGTACAAGGCCGGGTACGTATGGCAGGACCTGCTGGACGATGACCTCATCACGCCCGTCTCCGACAACGAGTACGTGCTCAAGGGCTGCGACGTGCGAAGAACCCCTCCTACCCCTGCGCCGACGGGCCGAAGCCTTCTTCCCTAGGTGACTGTCTGTCTGTCTCGATAGGATTTGTTTTTCTTTCCTTGTTTTGTTTTTTATTTCTTCGTTGAGAACTTGAGATTAACAAACACTTCGACAAATTGTGGTTTTGTTATAGCAGACGAGAAGAAACTGAACAGAAAGGGTAATCGGGAGCAGAAGAAGCAGGTGGAGGAGGCGCTCCGAGTCCAGGTGACACGAGACTACGACGAGAGCTCCCCGAAGCCGCCGCCGACCGACCAGGACTCTCCCGGCGAGCCAGCGCGTCTCGAAAAGCCGTTTCGGATCGTTTTGCCGCAGGACCTTCAGCAGAGGCGTCAGCGAAAAGTGGCGGCAGTGACCGAGCAGCAGGCGGTGGTGGCGCGGAGGGCGGCAATGGGCGGCGATAAGCAGCAGCGCCCTGCCGTGGGGAGCGCGCGGAGGATGCGCGTGGCGCGGGTGCTGCACAGCATCCTGACGTGCGGCGCGGCCGACGCCGTCGACGACGCCGCGCTCCGGCCCGTCCTGCGGCAGAGTGCGGGCGCCATCGACGACGACGACGACGGCTGGTCGGGGACGCCCGTCTGCCCCGGCATGGACGGCTGCGGCATCCAGTGAGTACATGATTACACGATTGAATTGTTCCGATGGTTTCTAAAATTTTAAATTAAATTAAACAAGTTCTTGGCGACGTGCAGCATGAGCAGGAAGGTGAAGCCGCGCCGAGGCGGGAAAGACAGCAAGGCGAAGCGGGACGGCGGGAGGCGAGACCGCGTCGCCGCTGCCGCTCACAAGCCGGCAAGCCTGCCGCGTTGCTCGTAAGCCTCCTACACATTCAGTAAACTCGCTCGTTTCTCTCAACTGAACCACTCTGCGCGCTGTCAGTTACCGGCCGGTTCTGACCGGTTCCTGTCCTCGTCGGTTAAGTTCGGTAGTGTGCAGTGTCCATCCGAGACGGCCATGGGACGGGACGCTAGCTAGCTGCTAATAGTTTCGAATTCCTGCTGTTTCGATCGACCCTTGAGTAGGTTTGAGAGGTCAAGCTATACCGTCCGTCCAGTTTTTTTTTATAGATTATCTACTTCTGCCATTGACGTATGAACAATGAAAGAAGACGTGTAATTAGAAGAAGAAAAATTGAATTGAAAGAGTGTTTATTTATAGAATGGGAAGAGTTTTTGGGTTGATTGATTCTTCGGATTTCCCTAGACTCTTTATTCGTCGTTCACTTGTGGAGCCTTTGGTTGGCATAGGTCTAGCACTACATAAACACTGGACTGGTTTTAAACTGTCAGTCCGGTCGTGTCATGCATCTGTTATAGATGGTAGGGCTCTGTTATTCATCTTTTTACTAGAACAATCTTTGCACGTCGTTGATTTTTGAAGCCTTTGAAAGACTCACAAAGCAAGTTCTGTACTGACAAGTGCAACACCTCTGATTCTCAACGATCTGCAGGCAGTGTGGGAAGGGGTTCAAGCCGCAGGAGCTGCACCTGCACATGCAGTCGTGCAGGGGATTGAGGGAGAGGATGAGGAACAGCGCCGCCAACGCGCGAGTGAGCGTGGACAGCAGACGGAGCTCCACAGCAAAGAGCGACCTTTCCTCCACGGAGCGACCAGCTACTGTGTTCCTCCTCACCGCGTCATGATCTGATCTGTGTTCTGAGATGTAAATGTGGTTATGTGAAATCTATGGGTCCGTTCTTCATCATTTCTAGAATTGTTTAGCTTGGCAGTGCAATGCTCCTATCTCTGATTGTGCGCAGTGGCACCATTTTTTTCTCTTGGGATCTTAAGGGGAATGAATCCCCACAGCTCATCTTTTTTTTTAAACCGAGCCAAAAGACATGTCATTTTCATTAATTAAGAAGTGGGAATTGGCCGGTTAATTAGCGGGAAACCGGTCTAATACCGAAAGAACACCCTCGACGACCGTCATGGAACATGGCCGGCGCGAGGGCGTACACAGTCACCCTGGCTACCCACACAAGCTACACACGCTGCCGAAGCTAGAGTCGTCGTCGAGGTTGCCCCCATGTCATCGTCATCAAGCTGCACACCCTGCAGCGACTCCGACTTCACAAGAAAACCACGAAGGAGACCATTGCCGAAGCGGCGTCGAGAAGCCCAGGTCGGCCTATGCCAAACAGATGACTCTTCGCGTATAGGTAGGCAGCTCCGATTCTGATGATGAGCTCCGGATAGGAGATGTATTAGATCAGCGCCGAAAAAGATCTTCACCACCGCACCGCCCCCTGCAAGTCATCGTAACGCTGCTCAAATGAAGAAGCTTGAGAGACATAGCGGCTCTAACTCCACAGCCTGGGGAGACCAACACGAAGAAACTCGGACACGCCGCAACAGAGCAGACTACGAAGCCATTGACGCGACCAAACCATCGCACACCGACATTGTCGTTGCCACCCAAACCGCCACATGGAACTCGCACATCGCCGACCGGACACCTGCCAAGTCGTGATGTCGTGCACGTCCAGCCCCAGGAAAGCGTGAAGGGGACGATGATCTTAAAGACGGCACCTAAAGAGGGAAGCGGCGTAGAAGACGCCACCGCCGCCCGACCCTGAGCCAGGGTCTAGGCTTTCGCCCGAAGAACACGACCTGGGATGTGGAGGCCAAAGAACTCCACGACGGGGCCTCCAAGGAAGGCTACGACATCCCGCGGACGCCACCCCGACCGGCCGGAGCCGAGCAGACTTTCATCCGGAGCCAAACAAGCCACCACCACCCACGCTGCCGATTGCTCAGCCCGCGAGCCCGCTGTCATGTGCACCTTCGGGAGTGGCAACAACGCCATTGCCACACCGAATCCGCCACGAACCTCATCTCCAGCAGCAACCGAAGAGCCAAGATCTGGGCGAGCTCGCCCAGATCAAACGACCACCATGGACGAGAGAGCCGCATGAGTAGGAGCACGACGCTCCACGGTCGTCGGGGAGCACCACCACCGGAGCTTGGAGCGCGGGCTGCCACCCCGCCAAGCCAAGCTAGGAACCGGCAGGACAGGGCCCGCATGTCGCCGCTGCTGCATCGAGCAAGTCACTGAAGCCGCGCCGCCGGAGCCACACCATCGTCGAGGGTCGCCAAAACCATTGCCCGAGCTTCCCCTACCGAGCTTCCGTGAGGGCACTGCAGCGCCAGAGCCAGGGCCGCGCCGCCGCCATCCGCTACCCGGGCCCGACAGCATCTTCCGGCGACGGCGGCTGGGATGAGGGCAGATCAGGAGGGGCTCCTGGCGGCGGCAGATAGGGTTCGCCCGAGCCGTCCGAGCCGGGCGACGCGGGCGTGGGAAAAAAATATCCCCACAGCTCATCGCATTCACCCCGAGAGATAATACTAGCATTGTTAGAAACTTGACTTCCCGTCTGTAACCAACAATGTCAGGCCGGCTTAGCGAGGAGCGGCAGCGGCGACGCACTGTCGACACGGTCTAGAGACTGAAGACGAAGGGCATCTTAAGAATTTCGTTGTATTTTTTGTTTTTTGTTGAAATGCTTTGTACTTTTCGATGCTTCTGTTAATGTTAGGATCCTTCCTTTTCGTAAAAAAAAGGGACTATCTAAATAACAACAATAGGCTGCTCTAAACCAGGGTGCAGTGGAAGAAGAGATTATAAATGGACAATGGACAACTCCACCAATGGACCTAGAGAATAGTCCAGTCTACCAACGTGCAAAATATCAACTCAAAATAATTCATATTTCAGACTACACAAAAATAACAACATAATCTGACAGATCTTAGAGGGTTCGAATTTTGTACTATTCACTATTTTTAGGTTCAGATTTTATCATTTTTTCACAGCCCAAAATATAGCATATTTCTATTTGAGATTGTACACGTTGGTAGAAGACGACTTTATCTACATTCAGCGATTTTCACATTTGTTTGAAACTTTAAATATGTTTTCAAATTTCGCAAAATAAAAGGGCTATGTGTAGCCAAACTACAAAGAGCCGCTCTCGACTTTCTTTTGTTATCACTCACCGAAATGGAATGTTCACAGAACACAACCCCAAAAAAATGTTACTCCGTTGGCCAAACACGTCTCTCTGTTCTTGGCAAACACCTCTTCTGCATCGTCCCTGCTCTTCTGTTCACACAACTGGCTCTATCCACTCTGGTCAGTGGCCCAGCAGCACAACAAGTCAACAGCTCGGCGACCTCCACCGCCTCCCCTTCGACGAGATGCCGCACCGGCACCGCTCCTTCGCCGACGCGCTGGCCGCGGCGCGCCCGTTCCTCCGCGGCGAGGAGTCCGACTGCGACCCGGCCCTCCCCGCCCTGGCCGCCGTGCTGCGCGCCGCCGGCGCGGGCGAGTGCTGGCACAAGCACGGCACCTTCCTCGCGCACCTGCTCGAGGTCCACCGGATCCTCCACCTCTGGGCGGCCCCCGACGCGGTGTGCCGCTGCGGCCTCTACCACTCTGCCTACTCCAACTCCTACGTCAACCTCGCCATCTTCGAGCCCGACGTCGGCCGCGCCCGCGTCGCCGCCGTCGTCGGGGACGACGCCGAGCGGCTCGTCCACCTCTTCTGCGTCGTCCCGCGCCAGCAGATCATCCACGACGACCTGCTGTTTCACTACGCGGATGAGGACCTCGTGGCTGACCTGGCCCGCTCCGAGGAGTCCGTCCGGGACGCGCGCCAAGGGGTGTTCCAGGAGGCCGAGCCATGGCGCACCAAGATCCAGCGGCTCCTCCCGGCCGCCGGCATCACTGTCAAGCACATCAGGTGTCTTTTTTATTGTGATAGCATTTGTGTTCCTGCTTGCTTGAAATCAGTGAACTCGTGTACAGGGCATTCACTAGTCACAAATACTGAACTGAACATCGTTGTGCAGTGTTTGGAATACTGACAGATATATATGGTTCATTGGGAAATACTCAAATACATGATAATAGCTTAAGAATTGAGGATCAAGTACTCTTATCTGATCATTACAAGTTTTAAGATTCAGGATTAGGCGATTAGCCGTTCACACAGTATTTGGAAGTACTATCTGAACATTGTTGTGCAGTGTTTGGAAGTACCGACAGCTCTATAGAGTTCATTGAGAAATGCAAGATAATAACTTAAGAATTGATGATCAACTACTCTTCTCTAGCTGATTATTACATGTTTTAAGATTCAGGATTAGCCGATTATTAGGCGTTCATACAGTATTTATCAAGAACTTAGGACCTACCTTATAACGTACCAAGGGTCCCCACCTTTCAAGATGACACGAAAAACTTTGTTTTAGGCAGTTTATACTGGTAAAAATCTCATTTTCCTGTCACAGAAGTAGTTAGAACAGTATTTAGTGTCCTGACAAGAAGATTTAGAACATTACGTTTTGATCTGTAGCTAACTTGCCCATACATGTTAACTTGGAAGTCTGGAAGATTTGTATTTGATTTGTTTATTTCTGCTGCAACCAATATTTTCAAATACTTGCAATATTTCACGATTTACTCATTCACAAAAAATTCTCGATTAACTATTAGTCATGATAATTTACGCTAAAGATGTCTATTTTTAACTCTATCCAAAATTCACACTATGCAGCCGAGTAAAGCGAAAGAAAATTGCTAAGCAAACTACTCCCTATTCCTTATCCAATTTGATTTCAGAAAAGGGTGGTTCTGCATCCACTGTGCACCTGATGTGATTCATTGCCCTGCAGGACCGGTGAGGATGTGGCTCTCTCTAGGCGGGTAGCGGCGACATTCCTTCTGATGACAATGGCAGATTTCAGTGACCAGCTCTTCGACTGGCAAGACCGCCTCTTCGACAACACCAACGGCCGTCTCGAGTACCGAGGCAACACTTGGACGGCGCTGTGGCCTGGCACCGGCAAGCCCGGTCTCTGGACCACGTCCATCTCCCGCATGGGCGCACTCTACAGCCTCATCGTTCGCGAAGAGGAGATACACATAGCTCACCGAGCACATACCACCGGCCAAGAAATAGACGACTCAGCTTCCCGCGACGAGGACATCGCCCTAGTGATCCCTCCGGTATTCGATGGCTGCACCAAGGTGCTCAAAGCCGATGACCAGAAGGCAGCGCGAGACCTCTACTGGGAGGCAGTGTGTAGCGACGAGGAGATGGACCGGTGCAAAGTTGAGGAGCTCCTCTGGCAAAGCATCGCCAAGAACCCGTTTGTCGGGGAACCTCGGCTGGTCCTCGCGCAGATGTGCCTCAACACAGAGATGTACGAGGAAGCGCAGGAGCAAGCGGAGGAAGGGCTAAAGCTGCTGTTGGAGTGGGGGAGCAGCTGGGACAAGAGGATGCAATGGGAGGGGTGGGTGTCCTGGGGCAGAGCCATGCTGACCAAGGCCAAGGAGAAGGACTGGCCTCATACATCCTTCGGCATCCTCAGCCTAGGCCTTGTCAAGTAGCTGCTTTGTATTATGGACTCGGCATATGGTTAGCACGAGAGGTATGGAATCATATACCTGCAGCAATTAAATAAATGATTCTACAGACTTCGGGGTGGATTTACCATTTTCCTTGTAAAAAATATGCAATTGAGATTATCTTATACATAGTGTATTGATGTCTATACAGAAGTCTCAGTAAATTGTTATCATGTAATTTTCTTGTACTGCATGAACATCAAATCAAGGAGGACAAGTATGCAACAAAAATTTATTTGAAGATTTTAGGAAATCAAAAAGTGTCACTCCTGTACCAGAATATAGGACATCGTGAATTATCTGCCCTGCCAGCATAGAACTTTGCTGCATATTAACTGCAAACTTCTCTCGACTGATGACATTAGCAAACCTATGTAGCTTGCAGCAACCTATCGGATTACCAAACATCTTAGATGACAATTCTTTTGCAGAGCTCATTCATGAAACGCATCAACAATTCAACATTGAGGTCCCTAACTAATCTGTCTATAGTATCACCGTTGAGCCAATCAACTGAAATCTAGTACTCCCTCCGTTCGGAAAAGGATGTCACAAAAATGGTCTATCTATAGTTCATTTTTGTGACATCCTTTTGCGAACGGAGGGAATACTAGCATCACAATCCCTGTAGGCAAGTCAGAGCAACAGAAGGCCCAACAACTCATGCTTCAGTTACAGTGTGGGGCTGGCTGCATTTGTGATTAAGATGTATTCTTGTTTTCCCCTTGTAAATAAGATGCAATCCTGATTATCTTATTAGATGGTGTATAGATTTCTAATTTTCTATACATAAGTCTCAAGAAAATGTGTTGGATGCATCAACACCAATAGTCTCCTTGGAAAGTAGACACCAAAACATCATAGAATTACCAAAGAAGATGTGCTGTATGAACACCAAATCTCTTATGGTTCCTATAAATATGGATGATCGGAGGCTTGAGCACTCTACTAGCACGCCGAATTGCATAAAGGGGTATTTTCTTTATACCTACCTTGCATGCCCCTAGGAATTACAAAGCTCGTGCTATCAAAAAAAAAAAAAAAACTCGTGCTATACTTCTACACTTCAACATGAATCTTGACTAGATGAGCAAAGTTTGCTGTGACCAAATAAGAGAAAATGTGGGCACTGCATTCATTTTCATTGCCCTCCCATCTCCACCTTTCGTATACCAAAATAGAAAATTTTGTATCTGGTAAAATAATTGTACTGCTATGCTATATAGCGAGCAACATAGAGATTCACAACATCTGCCCAGGGCTGTCCTTTTTCAGCGTCTCACAGCAAGTACAAGACTTAATTTCATGATGTTATACCACAATTTTCCCCACTTCAGTTGCTTCATAGATACCAAATTACCAACCAACAAAGCTGTAAGAAATGGGCGTCAATATCAGATTTTCAACTGTTCCATATGGTTCAGTAAATGGTACTTGCCATGTTATGGTCAAATAAAATCAACAATGGTTCTGTTTCAGTCGTACTAATAAACCAAGAGAGGATGAAGAAACAACAGCAGTGCTACGCGAATAGCTGTCAGCTGTGACCATGAAAAAAAATGAACCTGCAGTATCCCTAGAAATGTGTCAAGGTTGGCGGTGAGAGGGTATGTTCCCTACACGAGCTGCAGCATACACATCTGCGAGCTCAGGAACAATCTCCTTGTAGTAGTCAATGAATCTTGAAACAAAGAACCGCTCGCTTTTAGCAACAATTGAGCAATAGTCAGGTTTAAGAAGCCCCTTTCCCTGCAGTATCTTCATGACGGTATACCGAGGCACCAGCCTGGTGCCTCATGCTCAGGCTGTAGGTGATTCAGTGCAGGCCTGCGCATGATGTACTCTAGCTCAAGACCGACCTTGGTGACGAGGAACTCCACCGTGTTGCGCAGGTTGTCCTCTGACGCTCTTAGTAGGCTCGGGTGCTTGACTATCGCGATTCACAACACATCATCGGAGCAGCCAAGGGTCTTCTTGAGTAATTCCATTATTGCAGCAGGCTTCTCTTGGTTTGCGCTGGAGACTGTCGCGAGCGCATACATGAACTGGCCTGAGCCGCATTGCACTCCGAGCTCCTCCATGCGTGCGATTAACTCCTTGAGTTTCTCTGGTTTGCAGACAGGCACCCATGTCCCGCTGAGGCCAGTCTTGGCGAGATCACGAACACTTAAACCGCACCGCAGAAGCAGCACGATGTTGGGCTTGACCATAGTGTCAAGGTCACGGGTTAGAATGGCAACGCCTCCTAGAGCACCCCTTGAGACGGCATGCATGGATGAAGTCGTCCAAGAGAAAACAATGAAGTCCAGAACTGGAGTCTCCTGGCGACATCGCAGGAGCGAAGTGCCTGGGCGTTGCTCAAGACGAGGCGCGTGATCATGGGGGCGGAAAGCCCGATGTCGCGGAGCAAGGCGACGCGGGAGGCAACGATCTTGTCCACCTTGGAGCAGAGCAGCCGCGGGTCGGCAGCGACGACGGCGGCGATGTCTGAGCCGGAGAGACCGATGCCTGAAAGGAAGTCGCGGACGGCGTCGGCGTTGGAGGGAGACTTGAGGTCGGAGAGTAACCTGGACGCCTTGAGGGTTTGCGCCCGGGTGAGGCCGCAGGTGGAGACGAGGTAGTCCTGGACGGAGAAAGGGGAGCCGGTAGAGGTAGACGCGGCGGCGGAGAGGTGGCGGTGGAGGGAGGCGAGGGTGAAGACAGGGAGAGGGGAGCCGCTATCGTTGCCGAGGAGAGAGAACAACCGATTCTGGAGGCGGAGCATGGTGGCGTCGCCCCCCGCGGAATGCTCGCTGTCGGCGGGATCTGTTGTAGCGTTGATGACGACAAGGGAGTCGGTTCGGTGTTGGGTCGGGCCTAACCATTTAGATTTGGGAGCTGGGAGGGCCAGAACACCAAAATACACAAATCATATACACATGCACCCAAAAACTGTGATTTATAATGTACTCACAAAAGTTGTTAACTTCACAAGTTGTTCTGCACTTTTGTGAGATGGTACGAACCAAAATGCATGATTTGGCATATTAGGCCCGGTTAGTGGCTAGATGAGGGTGAGTGTCGTATCCCTTGTCTCTCTATCTTTACTAGAAGAGAGTGTGAAATCGTATCAATGGCATGTGAGCCTATGCCAAAGGTAAAAAGTAGGTTCTACAATAAAGACGAATATATGAAATCAGAAACATCATAATTCACTAGAACAGAGTGGTGCATGTGACAGAATTGAAGAAGTGTCCATCCACACAAGCCAATAAATGTAGTGAAGTGAAATGCCTTGATGCGGCAACAATGCACTGCCTATAAACATGCGTCCCGTTCCAACCCTCTTGGTTCCAGTTGCTCCGTGTTCATGAGTGGAGATTATCCATATGTTCACATATTAGAGATTGCATCGCATGTGAATGAGTTGTGTAGGATTGAAAGGTATCGGGAAGCGTTTGCCTGCCACGTTTCAGTATCATGGAAGCCTTCTTCAGCTGTGTAGCTAACGTGTACGAGTAATTTGCTCCCGAATCAACCCAAGACCAACGAGCAGCATATACTTAACTGTGGGCGTGTTAGGATCAATGTTACATCAAACTGATGTCGAGAATGCTACGACCACTTTGACCTCAAAGAAAAATGCTAACAGCTAGCGTCGTGCTTGGCATCCATTGATCCACCCTTGGACACGACTAAAATGTTTGTGTTTAATTTCTAGCTCAAAACCGAATAAAATTTGATAATAAATTCTATGATGTACTGTTTTGCACCGAGAGAGGCGGGAAAATTAGTAGTCATCTAATGAAATATACAAGGTGGAGCTAACTCAACCAATGAACTTAGCTCCGCGACGTCAGCCAATCTGCGCCGATCTTGCTGATGCATACACATAAGCGACATTTTGCAACAAAAAAAATACATAAAACAACCAACACTGAATGTCTACTAATTTTTATCAGGCACTCATGGTCTTTGTCTCTTGGACATGTCATGCATATATACAAATATACTATCAGCATTGTACCAAATCATTGTCTCATTTTCCTTTACCCTTCCCAAGTCCTGTTAGCCATTGGAAGCAGCCAACATCTAAATAGACACAATGTCACATTCATTTCTGCTGGATACAACTCTACTCAGAGCAAGAATTTAACATAACTGCAAATGAGCACATCTTTATCTTGCTCAGCTCAAGTTGATCCAACATATTTACAAACAATTTAAAATCAACTAGCACAACATCAAAGATTACAACATAAACATATTTTTTTCCGGAAATACATTTGTCCATGCACACTTGGGTACATGACCTATCTTGTACGTTGAGGGCAGTTATGTGCTTTGGGTACATGACCTGTAAGATTTGTAAGACAGAATTTTACTAGGGCTATCAAGCCGGTACCCAAGTGATTTCCAGCCTGTTAAAAATACCTAGAGCCACCAATAAGTTTATATACAAGCATGAATTAGTTTTCTTGGAAAACCAATATTACAGGGTAAAAAGATTCTCTCTGTAGTGACTTTGGCTACTATCTAAAACCAAACTAGTTAAGCCGAAGATGGAAGTGGTCCATTAGCTAAGAAAGAGCTGGCAACTTACTCATTCAAGTAGTATTACAGTTTTTCCTCGTAGCCCACCAGTATCTTGGATTGAGCACATTAATACAACGGAATCAAAGAAGTTACCATATACCATGAATTCTTGAAAAAAGTTACCATATACCCATCAAATGGGTAATATGTATCATCAGTAAACCTAGTGAACAAGGACATATAGGAATTTGATGATTATATGAAATTCAGCGCTAATGGTTTAATCCACTCCATAACATATAGCAAACACAAATGGAGAACAATTTTTCACATAACAAAAAAAAGACTTATGTGTTCATGTTCCTCCTTTAAATGCATTGTTATTTATACCAAAAGATTAAGATGAACTTTCGGTTAATGTCTTCTCTCGGTCCGGACAGGGGCTTGGATAGAGAAGCGTACATAATATGTTTATGGTTAGATGATGTAATTTTTTTCCTATATTTTTCTTTCTTATCAGGGAAAACATATCCCGGTTATGTTGTGAGAACCAGCCAGTTCATACATTAGGTTGAGGTCACGATCGAGAAGAGTGGAAGAATATTATATGCGGCGCATCGATATTTATCATATTTTGCAACATGAACAACAGTTAAGACCGTCACCGACAAACGTTGCTAATAACCATTGGAGAGTTCGGACAAACTATATGAACCATCGATGACAACTACTCTCCCTATATGATATATCCATACCAGTTGGCACTTGCACATGGTAGTGCCCAGCACAACAGAATAACCAATCACAAACAACAAACCAGCTAATCATGTCAACCATCAAATCAATCACCCATTTGGTGATCATAGCGAAGCCTAAAACTGCCCACTTGCACAGTCAGCTGAAAGCTGTAGCTCCAGCCAACGATTCTCCCTACATAAAGCAGATCAAAGCCTTCCGATGGATCCTATATATACCCGACGTGTCCCGCTCTTCCTTCCCATCCTAAAGTTCCCAGCTAGCTATCTTCTTGTTCGTTGCTCACACATCTTCAGCTCATTCCCAGGAATCCACCAGGAAGGTAGATAGCAGAAATGGCCGCCATCCTCAAGCTCAGGGTCCTCGCTGTGGCTTGCGCCGCCGCCGTCGTGGCCTCGTCCCTGGTCGGCGTTGTCACGGCTGCCAACGCGCCGTCTCCCGCCCCAGCCACCCAAAGCGCTGCCGCGAC
Source organism: Poa pratensis (assembly GCA_947311845.1). Lineage (NCBI taxonomy): Eukaryota > Viridiplantae > Streptophyta > Magnoliopsida > Poales > Poaceae > Poa > Poa pratensis. Next base: position 27,145,733 of record CAMZMU010000042.1, read on the forward strand.
CGCCCCGGCCTTCGCCATCGGCACGATCGTCGCCGCCGCCGTTGGGTACCTCTTCTGCTGAGCTGCGGCGCCTGTTCGTCTGGACCACCAGTCAACAGTCATATCCATCCACACCTTGTTTAACCACTGTGTCCTGTATCTGTATGTGGTGCTGTTGGTGTTGGTTTTATTTTCTGATCAGTTGATGGATACATTTTACAATGCGATTTGTGTACACTATACGAATGAAACACAGAGCTCATATACATTCAGCCCTAAAACGCTGATGGCCTTGTGCCATGTTGTATGTTTATACATTATCCATTATAAATTGGCCAGCTAGCTACCAAGTCTTCCAGAATGAGTGCGATCCTGCACGTACACCATGAGGATTGGACAATTGATTTTTGTCGCTTTGCTCTAGATCAATAATCCATTACCTCAAAACCTCGCTCTGATACCACTCATTATCGTTAGGGGCACACTTTTAAGTTGAAATGGTATTCGAATTGGAGTTAAGAAATATGTAGAATTTAAATGAATTTTAGTCCAGTTTAATTTTTTGTTGAAATGATGAAACAAGAAGAAATAGTGGATCAGTTTTGCGGGCAATTGTTGGAGCTTGCATTATTTTTAAGGGCTGGAAGATTTGGACCGGACCTTAAAAGCAGTATAAGGACCATGTTTTAAGGACTATACTATTAGAGATGTTGTATTGTTGGAATAAGTGAGAAATATAATAGGTATCAAAATATTTCAATTTTTGGCAAAGTTGATGTGGAAACCAAAAAAGAAAAAACTTTTATTTTTGTACATCGCCTCATTGAGCTAGCATTGATCTTTACCAGAACATATATTGAGTGGTATTAATACTATCAAGAGGAGAACTGCGTCAACCAGTTGGTAGTTGAAGCGGGTGCGCGCCCAATCCACCAGGGTTCGAGTCCCAAACTCCCATAGTGCCTCATGGGTCGCTTCTTCTTTAAAAAAGATCAACAGCTTTCAAGAGAGATGTGTGCAACAAGCAGCTGTGTATGAGTGGAATGCTTTAAGATGATATAAAAATCATAAAACTACAAATATGCCGTTTATTATTGCGAAATCAAAATATTTCCTAAAATAAACTCATAGTATGTCTCCATCGGGTTTATCTCACCGATCCAATTTAATGCTTGTCATGTTGCAGAGGTCAGTCTTTAGTAGTATCGGCTTGAGGTTAGCGCTCATGTGCGCAAAGTTGGGGGAAAACTAGCTCGATCTAGTGCTATTGCAGTTTAATTGATTTCTGTTTGGAGGTTTGTAAAGAGCCTGAATCTTAACGATGCAGGCTTTGCAACACCGTTAGGACTTATGCTGCTTCCAATATAAAGCACGCGTTTTTGGGCATGTTCTCTAAAGTAGTTATTGGCTTGATGGTGTTTTTAGAAAATGACTGAACGGGCGACACAACCCCTTGTTCTTTTTTGCCGAAAGATGAAAGGCGTGGAGACAGCAGAGGAGTTAATAGCATAAAACCACCACTTATTTTAGCAAAATTAATTGTGGGACATAAAACCAACACATTTTGTATGTTGTTGACCAAAAGCACTAAAACAGTCTGGGCATGAATCGACACGGTTTTTGACATGGGGTCCCGCATGTAATGTCGGTGTGGCGCGGGGGAGACGAATAGAGCTAAAGCCGTTATCGGACCATGTGAATAAAACCGTGTGGCCACATGTTAGGTCATTGACTCTCTCATCTCTCCCACTCGCCGCCATGTTTCTCCCCTGACTCGCCGCCATAGCCCTGCTTCGCCGCTCCGACGGGTCACTACTAGGCGATGTGAGTTCTTGCTCTTGCTCTAAATTTCAAGGGTATTAAGCAGGAGTTGGAGAATTTATATGTTACACATCGATATTTTGCAATACAAAAAACAGTTAAGACCATCACCGACAAACGTAGCCAATATCCATTGGCGAGTTCTGCCATGCATGCGACCATCCATCGATCCAGACATTCGAACCTCGATGACAACAATAACCAGCTGGCAGTGGCACCGATTATAACTATCTATACCAGTTGGCAGTTGCACATGGTAGTGCCCAACACAAAGGAATAACCAATCACAAACAACAAACCAACTAATCATGTCAACCATCAATCACCCATTTGGTGATCATATCAAAGCCTAAAAACTGCCCACTTGCACAGCCTGTTAAAGACAGACCGAAAGCTAAAGTTCCAGCCAACGATCCTCCCTAAATAAATCAGACCAAACCCTTCCGATCGCAGCTATATATACCCGACGTTCCTCGATCTTCCTTCACATCTCAAAGCTCCCAGCTCGCTAGCTTCTTGTTCGTTGCTCACACATCTTCAGCTCATTCCCAAGCATCCACCAAGAACCTAGCTATCAGAAATGGCCGCCACTCTCAAGCTCAGGATCCTCGCCGCGGCTTGTGCCGCCGCCGTCGTGGCCTCGTCCCTGGTCGGCGTTGCCACGGCTGCCGACGCGCCGGCTCCCGCCCCAGCCACCCAAAGCGCTGCCGCGACGGCTCCGGCATTCGCCATCGGCACGATCGTCGCCACCGCCGTGGGGTACCTCTTCTGCTGAGCAGCGGCGCCTGTGTATCTGGACCATCAGTCATATCCACCCACGCCACAATTTAACTGCCGTGTCATGTATGTGCTTTTGGTGTTGGGTTTATGTTCTGATCGGTGGAGCACATTTTACTGTGCGACTTGTGTACACTATATTCAAATGAATACAGAGCCCATATATATTCACCCTGAAACGATAATTGCATTTGTACCCTACTGAATGTTTATACTGATCATGCATGTATATTCATAGCTACCACATTTTCTAGAAAGCGTCGATCCTGCACGTAAACCATGACGATCGGCAATGGTATTTGTTGCTTTCCTCTAGATAGATAATCCGTGACCTCGAAACCAAGCTCTGATATCTATTGCTACCGTTAAGGACACACATTTCAGTTAAAATGGTGTTTCAACTGGAGTTAGAAATGTGTTGAATTTAAATTAATTTTAAGTGATGCCCAATCTATGATTATGTTGAAATGATAAAAGAAAAGAATAGGGGGCGGGTTTTACAGGCTGTTGCTGGAGCTCGCGATTGGCTTTAAGGGCTGGAAGATTTGGACTATCCCTTAAAGCAGTATGTGGAACCTGTTTTAAGGGCAACTGTGGAGATGGTCTATTAATTGTTGGATTAAGTGAGAAATCTACTTGACAAAACATTTCAATATTTGCACAGTTGCTGTGGAAACCAAAAAAAGAAAGTACTTTATTTTCGTACATCCCTTCATTGATATAGCATTGATCTTTATCAGGACATATATGAAAACTATCAAGATAGATTTGTTCAGCAAGCAGCTGTGCTATGAGTGGAATGCTCTAAGATTATTTAAAAAACATGAAACACAAATATGTTGATTGTTGTTTGCGAAATCAAAATATTTCCTAAAAGTTTATCTCACCGATCCAATTTCATGTTTGTCATGTTGCAAATGCCAGTTTTTGATATTGTCGGCTTGAGGTTAGCTCTCATGTGCACAAAGTTGGGGGGGGGGGGGGGGGGGGGGGGGGGGGGGGGGGGGGGGGGGGGGACTATAGACTATCTCTAGTCTATTGCATTTTCATGTTTGGAGGTTTGTAAAAAACCTGAATCTTAATCCTTGCTTTCCAAATTCCAACCCAGCTTGGACTTATGTTGCTCTCAATATTCCCTCTAATTGTGTAGATACATCCGATTCTGCGACAATTAATGTCTAGATACAATCGATTCTGAGACAGTTAATATGAATTAGAGGGAATGCTGTTTTAAGAAAACAAATGAGTGGGCCACAATCCCTTGTTATTTTTCCAAGAAAGATAAATGGCATGCAGTACATTTGGGTCAAATTTTGCATCTGTTCTGGATGCCATAGAGACCAGAGTTCCTAACAGAGATGTCAAACAGATTTCACGAGTTTTTGTTCTTTTTGCGAAGAGATTTCACGAGTTAGAATCGCCTGTGCACATGGTTGGTTCTTTCTTTATTTTTCTTTTGGCTGTGTGCATCCTTAATGTCTCGACTAGCTCTTGACATTATGTTGTTGCAGATAATCTATGTCTGTTTGATATTAATATATTCCCTTTATAAAAAAACAGAAGCAGGGTGTCGCATAGAGGTGTTGACAAAACTGCTGCCGGTAGCGCTTGCAATTTGCGAACGAATGAACAGAGAAAGTATGAATTTAATGTCGTCACCGTATACACACGATCAACTACAAATCTCGAAACAAGAAAAAAGAAAAGAATTATACAACCTCACACTCACGGATTCACAACAAATCGCGGAACGAATAAGATCGAAGCGTGTGCACGCACGCACGCGCGCACGCGCTCCGACGCGGTGCATGCGCCTAGCAGAAGAGGTAGCCGAGAGCCGCGGCGGCGACCGACACGGCGGCGAAAGCCGGGGCGGCAGCAACGCTGGCGCCGGACGCGGGCGCCGGGGCGGGGCCGTCGGCCGCGGAGGCCGTGCCGACCAGCGACGAGGCGACGACCACGGCGGCCGCGGCGAGGATCTTGGCCTTCAATTGCCCTGCCATCTTCTTCTTTGATCTTGCTTGAGGAGGAAGCTCGAGGATTGCTGCGAGAAGCTTCGAGCTTTGTTGCTGTTGATGCCTCTTGTACTGCTGTTTTTGATGGATGGGCAATGGAGGAGGGGGAGAGGCGCTTATATACAGCCGCGGGGTGGCGTCGTGGTTCGGCGGTCCTGCCTAAACTAGGCTGGCGAACGGGAGAACGGCCGGCTGTCGCGTGGCTGGCTGGCTTGTGTTCATTTGATCAGGCGTGCGTGAGTGATTTCCGGCGCCGGTGTGGGGCCTGTCGCTGCGCTGGAGCGGCGAATTATTCTCGCGGCAGCCGGCAATGGCACATGGTGGTGCCAACCACTCTCTCTGCCGTGTGTGATGTACCTGGCCTCCGCGTGCGCGGTACAAACGACTGGCACCGCGTGTGCCAGTACCATTGTTTTTCTCGTTCCTCTGGAAACATTTTACGATTAAAGTTGAATGAGAATTAGTCTAGTTCAGTTGATGTCATTAAATTCCAATTACAACTCATGTTGCGAGTTATGCCAAGCACAAATCAAAAGAAAACTTAAACTACAACCTCAATTGCAATTAAAAAAATTCAGCTGCAATCTAATTTGCAACTTTTGGACTCGGGGATCACGATACAAATTTGACGGTTTACAACTTGACTAGGCAATTACCTAGCCGAGAATTAGCAAAACCGTTATTTTAAACTTGAACTTATTGAACCGGTTGGAATAGGATCATATACTCCGATTCTCGAAAATCGGCACCCTGTACTTACTACTTACTTATGCTAATCAAGCACGACCAGTTCAATCCGGCTATTGCGACGTATGTACCAGTGTCATCTTGTCCATGGGTCATCCCTAGATGGATACGACAACGTGGTTACAATGGTTTTCAGAAGTTATTTTGGAAGATGACAATCGCTTGCAAGGTGAATTCCCCGTGGTCTGGTTCAATGGCAGAGCATGGGCCAAACTGATACGGGCTAAGGGGCAGATGGCTCACAAAGTCATATTGACTCTGTGCAAAATATCTTGGGTTGGGGGCTATGCCCCCCCCCCCCCCTACTTGTACATACCTCCACCTTTGTACTGGTTTTGACAAGTTTGACTGCTTTGACTTTTCATGTCCTGGTTATTATGTGATTGGTTCCGTCGACCCTGATGTTATTTGGTCACAATAGAAAACCTATTTGACATACTACTCAGCAACTCGTGCTCCTGCACGGACCAGTAAAATTGAGTACAAACAACTCCGACATTAATATAGTAAGAAGGATGCATGTATTTGACTTTTTGTCATAAATCATCGATTAAAATATTTATTGATGAAAATTATGCATAGACATAGTAAATATATACGTTAATATGTACATGTGCTAAAAATTTCCAATTTGACATGCTTTTTGAAAAATTTGGATTTGTTGTACTCTAGGACCCAAACGTCCGCAGTCGAAAATTCTTTCCTTGCTACGCACAGCCCAGCACTTACGTGGGCTTTCCAAATGCAGGCTGACACGGCCTACTGCTGTGAGATCTGCCCAATTCTTCTATGGCCAGATAGGCCATGTCCCTGTTCTGGGCCATCGAGACCAGACCACCGGCAAACAGCAGTTGCTTAAGAAAACAGCAAAGCTTCTAAAAAAAACAGCAAACGGCAAACCGACAGAGACGAGAGCAACGACGAGTACGCGCTCCTGCGTCTGCGTGGCGTGGCCGCGTGGGCAAACTAGAATCAGAAAACGGTATGCCCCGATGTGCGCAAGCAAACAGCAATAGGAAAACACAGAAGCTGCGATGACAGTTTCGAACAATTGCTGAAGATTCATTTTCTTTTGTCTCACGGAACAGGGGATGAACTGCAGACACGCATCCAAATGCAGTCCTTAACCGAAAAAACGAGGCGTCAAAACTCAAATGAGGGGCGCGCTCGGAAGAGCCCATCACCACGCTCGTCAAGCAAACGGCGATGCAGATAACTGCAAACGCGGCAGCTTCAGCTTTTCTACCGAAGGCCACTCTCTCGTCTCAGCAGCTCCAAAAGAGGCGCTGGACGAAGCCCAGATTAATGCAAGGAACATCAGCAGCACATATGCTAGCTATACTAGTTCACCTCCCTCCCATGGAGCCACAGAGCAACGGCCGCACCGTGCCGGGCGTTCCTTATTCAGGGGGTGCCGCCGATGCCGATGGACCGACGGGAATGCAATTCCCAAGAGCAGGATCAGTTCGTCAGCCTGAGCACCTTCATCGGCGTGGGAGGCGGCAGGCCGTGGGACTCCATGAGGATCGACCAGAGCACGTGCACGTCCTCGCATTGGCACGACTTGACGTCGTCGTACAGGATGTAGATCCCTCTCTCTGCAAACAGCAAAGATCGATCGAATAAGCAATAAAGCATCACCATACATCAGAAACAGGAAGAACAGAGAGTGAGGGATGACATACTCTTCCGCTGCAGGGTGTTCATGTTGCACCAGAGCTTCCTCAGCGGGGAGACGAGGCACCGGAGCCACCCCATGCTCTCTGATCGCCCTCCTCCGTCCTCTGCTCCCGGCCTTTATATCCCGTAAGAATGGGGGCGAAATTGTGATGACGAGCATGTGAGGGGAACTGCAAGCAGGTTGGTGTGGTGCGCGTGTGTGGCTCGCTTTACACTTGGGTAAAGTCTCGCACACCTACGGCTGTCGCGTGTGCGCCTTCTCTTCCTAGATTTTTTTTTTTTTTTTTTGCGGAAAAAGCAGCCGAAGACAATCCGGCAAAGTTACAGAGAGGTCCACACAAAGATGACAAGAGAACAACAACGCACAGAGCCATGAGAGACACCGGTTAATTTCTTCTGTCCGGCAGGTTATATTGCTGAAAGAATTGCATAAACAGCCCCCGACGCTTCTCTAATTCTCTATTCTCACGATCTCACCGACGATCTCCCCGTGAAAGTGGAGCTCGCTCGTTATCCACGTGCTCCCTGAGTCGTGGTTGCCCGTGCGGCAGTGGCTATCAGGCGATGCCCCAAGTCACATCGAGAGAAAGAATAAGTGTGCGCATATACTTAATCTGCCTAGCTTTATTGCTGAATTAAGCATGGTTAGGGTGGACCTATCGGGATACTCTGAAGTCACCCGAGATCGCGAGGAGGTGGTGGTCTACGCGGCTGATGTATAAAATGTCAAATGTGTAAAGTGTGCTCTGTTTTGGCTTCATAGGCATATATAATCGGCGGCCAGGCCATCGATCAGTGCGGTTCTGTCACTGTGGAAGTGGGATCCTGACTTGGTACCTTACAGAAAGGTTAGAAGCAGCTATTGATGGAAGAGAAAAAACATGATTGTTACTGCTTATATTTACGGGTTGCAGAATTCGAGTATTATATTATTATTATCTTTTTAAGACCAATTCACTGAGAAACACAAGAGGAAAGAGTAGACGACGCTGGTTCACCTGGTCTGGTGGACGATCTGGAAGGAAAGAAACGCCCGTATATTCAACCAGCAGGCGAGCAACATGGCCGATATGAATATGAAAATCCTCTTTTTTTTTGCATGGTAATACGATTCTCATTGATAAACAAAACACGAGATACAAAATACGTATACACCGATCTTACAGATCTGGAAAGATAGGATAAACCTATGTGATAAACCAACACCTATCCATCTTCTTCGGCACCACCGTAGCAGCCATCAAGGAAAAAATAGACAGATCACCTTTTCACCTGAGCTCGATGCGGCTCCATCGCTGATCATCAGCTTTTCGGACCTCCAAAGTAGTTTGTCATAGGACAAACCATTGCCGTTGAAAGAATCAGACCGGGGCAGCACGACACCGGACACGCCATCGAACTTCAGCACTGGCACCCCGCACAACGACGTCGGAGTAGGGAACCAGAACCGTCAGCCTCCATCCACGAACCCACCACAAGGTGCACCATCTTCCAGCTGTCACCAGTGCAGACCACCGTCTGCACGTACTCCTGGACTAATCCTCTCTGCTCCACCATGGCGCCGGAAACAACGCCGCAGCAACGGGGACAAAGCAGGAGGAAAAACCCATCTGAAGGAGTCGCCGCCGCCGCCTCGTCGACACCATCCATGAACCCGACTGCCACCGATCTGAAAGATCGGCAAGCACACAGCGCCACCAACTCCGAGATGCCGCCATGAAGGACAACGCCGGTGTGGGAGAAGAGCTGAGGCAGATTTATTTGCCCAGGCGCCGCTCCCACCACCCCAACGACGCACCATGCCAAGAAACTCCTAACCCTAATTACCATGCAAAAACGGGGTCCCCTCCCTCCTGCCGCCGGAGTGGCAAGCGGAAGGAGAGGGGCCCAGCTCTTCCGCGGTGGACTGCACCGGCGACGGCGCCGGTGGCCTGCGGCGATGGCGGCGGCTAGGGTAGGAAACGTGTGTCGCCTCGCGAGTCGCCTGAGCGCCTTACGAGCGAAGAAAGGAAAGATTTGATTCATATGAAAATCCTCTAGGAAGCTTGCCTAGACAGGGTTCGGTACTCAAATACATACCAGCATTTTCAAGTAAAGCAAATCTACACAGATTATTATAGATTCAATTTTTAGAGTAGAACGTGTACAATATTGTTTTAAAATTAACATGCTCCTAGCATCCAAACTTTTTTTCACATCATTCAGTGAGCTAATGATGGAACAATAGGCATTCCCATTCAATCAAACAGTTCACAGCTTCAATACTGAGTCGAACAATGACACCAAGTCGATCTCCATTGTCTAACAGATTGAGTGGCGATCCAAGACATCCCATAGAGCAAGTGCAAAAATAATTTAGATAACCACTGTCGAACTCCAATTCAATGTAGTCATTGTCTGACATCATGGTCTTGTACCATGCCTTGCAAGCAGGCTTGACCTTAGGAGCCTCCTCTTAAAATATTATAGCAATAAACACAAAACATATATTATTTGCCGCTTATGTTCTTCAAGTTTCACAAAGCATGCTCTATTATTTGCCTGCCTCTCGGTTTCAAATAAAAAAACCCAAAATAATGAAATGCAATATATGCAATCACTCTTGGTAATGAATATATGCAATCACCTAATTAATTTCACACAGATCCTCACTTCTCAGTGGTAAAAACAAGGAAACATCCAGTAAGCTCCTCAAAGTGAGGATCACACATGCACAAATGCTAGTGACAGAAGGAAAAGGAATTATACCTCAAGGTAAATCTTCAATTTCTTGCCGAAGCCACATGATTGTCTTCTCTTGATCCACATCAGCCGAAGTGAGGAACGTCTCTCGGTTTTTAGCGCTTTTGAAGACTTTGTAAGCCTTCACTCTCTCGTGAGGTGCGACCTCTCTCATGTTGTGTAAAACTAAAATGCATTTGCCGATGGTGAATTTTTGCGCATCTTTTGACTCGAACATTTCCTCCTCAGCTTTTTTTCTTTCATCTTCACATATCTCTCAACGACTCCTACCATCTTTACATTCTTGTTAGGGTTCTTTACATTCTTCTGAGGATCTATCCCTAAACCACCAGCACCAACATGTCGAAAGATAGTTTTCATGATCCCACGTCAATCTTACTTCGGGAGAATAGAATCAGGTTTATTTGTTCGGCATGCGGTGCAAGTCAACAGGTTTAAATCGTAGACAATATAGATGAAGATTCCTCAAACTTTATTCATGGAGTGGCTACAAAATCAGTACAAGGCTGACCTTGGCGAGTTATAGATGATCTCTTGCGGAGGTGTCGAGGTGTATCTAGGGTTTAGAACTAGGATTTTATAGATGGATGTAGTACATGGCTTCGACGTGTGTTTAACGTGGAGGTCTTGATGGGTGTCCTTTGGTATATATATCTCTGGTAGATGTCCGAGCCTTCTACGCCTAGGGTTTCCTCATGCCTTGTATGTGAAGTCTTGATCTTGTAGCTTTTCTTCAATGTAGTCTGTGACCAGGTAATCTTTTGGGAGCCTTGGTGCAGCACTACAGGTATAGGTCGGTGGAGAAGTTTCTAGAAGCGGGCTACCGGGGGGAGTCTTTGTACGTCGACAAAACATCCCTCATTGCATTCTCCGCCTCGACCCTCATCTCAATGTCCACCTCGACCCTCCTCTCATTATCCACCTCTGCCCTCCTCATTCTCCACTAGATCTAGCATCTACAAGTCATCGTCTTCTTGTGCACCAATTTCAGCTTCATAACGACCACCAATTTTGACTTGTGTGACATCTGGTTGTTGTGATGACTCTTAAGTTGAGGTGAAGTTGTAGGAGGCCTCGGCGGTGTGCCCTGCTCAAAGCGTTTAAGTAACCAATCAAGTAATAGACTTGTGTAGATGAATTAGGGGAAATACAAATTTCAGCAAACATACCATAATAAAGTTCACCAAGTTGGTGAAACAGAGGAAAGGCTTTGTCCCAAGCTTCTTCATCTTTGGCCGAGGCTGCAAATAACAAAAGCTAGATAATGAGTACCGATATTATTATGGCCATATGCAACAAGTTGTGGGAAAACAACTTACATTAATCATATTGTCCCAAAGGTGCGCGTTAGCTTCTATCATGCATCTGCACCACTTTTCTTTCGGGCTTCCAAGACTTTGCAAATTTTGTATGCATGTGTCTAGAGTGGAATATTCTAACCATCAAATTCCACTTTTTATTGTCCCAACCATTCTGACACCGGTGGTCAGTAGTATTGTTCTCGAGCAACAAATCCACCAGACTCTCTCAAGCCCTAGATTCCACTGGGCCCTTGACTATCAACTACACAAGCACAAAACAAGAGATAAATTGAGTTAACTTAATTAGGAAGTGGAGATGAAATAGAACTTTGGAAAGTACACGTATACGTAGAGATGCCACATGGAAGTACCTTTCGGAGAAACCCTTTTCTTCTTGGGGAAGGCTTTCTTGGAGCAAGAAATCAAAACGTATCCTTAATCGAAAACCTGCAACCACTTATATTCTTCACTACACAGGCCAGAAATCGTGTCCATTTGTTTGTGTGGATGCTACAAAGCACGGTTGAATCCAAAGCAATCCCTCAAAATATTGGATCCTTAATCGAATTAGGAGTATACTGATACGTCTCAAACTTATCTATAGTTTTTGATGTTCTATGCTTGTTTTATAACAAATCCTACATATTTTATTTACATTATATATCATTTTTATGCATTTTCTGGGACTAACCTATTAACAAGATGCCACAGTGCAGTTCATGTTTTCTGCTGTCTTTTTGTTTCAAAAAGCTAGTCGGGAAATATTCTCAGAATTGGACGAAAATTGACGGAGCCCAGTTTTACGAAGATACGAAGACGGTGTCCAAAGGGCAACCGAGGTGGCGACCCAGGGGGGCTAGACGCCACCTCGGCGCGATAGAAGGTGGGGCCACACCAGGGGGTCGTCTGGCGCCCTCGCGCCGCCTCTTTGCCTATATATTTTCCGTCTCCCGAAAACCCTAAACACACGATCAAAAATCAACGAAAAGTTTTGTCGCCGCCGTCGTCGTCAACCCTAGTTCGGGAGGGTTCTGAAGCTCTTCCCGACACTCTGCCGGAGGTGAGATCATCACTGGAGGGCTCTACACCGCCATGCCTGCCTCCGGAGTGATGCGTGAGTAGTTCTCCATTGGACTACGGGTCCATAGCAGTAGCTAGATGTTAGTCTCTCCACTTTGTGCTATCATGTTTAGACCTTATGAGCTGCCTAACATGATCAAGATCATCTTTATGTAATGCTACATGTTGTGTTTGCTGTGATCCGATGAATTGTGAAGTTATGATCAAATTGTTCATCTATCTATCTTTATGTTTTATTTATGATCTTGCATGCTATCTGATGATAGTAGTTGCTTTGGCCAAGTAGTTGCTAGTGTCTACAAGAGGGAGTATTTATGCTAGATAGTGGGTTCATGTCTCCGGTAGCCTGGGCTCGAGATGACAGAAACGACTAAGGCTCTGGATGTACTGTTGCCACTAGGGAGAAAACAACGATGCTATGTCTATGTGTCATTTGCATTGTTTACATTACACATTTTGCTTATTGCAATTATCTTTTACTTGCAACTTAATACTTTTAGGAGACATGGATGTTATCCTGAGGGTGGATTATTAGTCATAGATGCAGCTAGCAAGCGGTCTATGTATTTTGTTGTAATGCCCAATTAAATATTACGATGAATGTTATCTTGTCATAATATGCATTGTCATGCCCTTTCCATTTGTCAATTGCCTAGTTGTAATTTGTTTACCCAGCATGTTAGTTTATCTGTTTTATGGAGAGACATCACTAGTGAACTGTGGACCCCGGTCCTTTCTTTTACACTGATAAAAACACCATTTCGACTGTTTCCTACACTCATTTGCTCGCTGTCCATTTTTGCATTTACACTTATTTTCCACGCCATCCTTTGTATTCAGCAATCCAAGGAGATTGACAACCTTCCTGTTTCGTTGGGGCAAAGTAGTTTGATTGTGTGTGCACGGGTCCACGCCGAAGCTACAAGCACCACAGTAGCTTGGGCACCATGTTGAAGCTCTTCCAACTCCTACTGGTTCGATAACATTGGTTTTGCAATCAAGGGAATACTGCTACTGTGCTGCTTCATACCTTCCTCTTGGGGTTTCCAACGGGCGGTTGTAGCCGCATCATATACCCCCTCCGGATACTACAAATCGACCAAAAGAGAAGAAAATCAAGGCTACATCGACAAATCTTCCAAATCCCCAAATCGGAACCCTATAGCAAACATTAATGCTAATGGTGAACAAGAAGTTACCCTGCACTTAATTAACCCTAGCTAAAAGTCTCTCCGTCCTTCCAACTCAACATCTCGATGGCGGTGACGGTGGCCACACGGCTAAGACGGAGAAGGGTGGCGAGAGAGCTCGTCTGGGATATGAGCAAGGAGAGAGGGTTGAAATGGAGTTGGACCGGCTGGTCGAAACCAGTCCCGGTCTTAGCTGGCACGGTTCAACTGGCTAGGGCTAACGGCCGTTTTTCCACGTCAGCGGTAATAGCGGGCCACTCCTATCAACAAGCTTAAAACAGGCAATTAGAGCAGTCTGTTGCTCCTCGTCTCACAACTGGTAGATTTTAAAAAAATTACCACAACTCGTAAAGACATGTAAATCTAGCTCCAATTGTTATAGTTTTATGTAATTTACTTCTTGAAGAGAGATCCGATATATAAACTGGTCCTTGTCTTACTTGGTTCGCAATGTGGGACCAAAACTATGTATTTTTTGTTCTGATATTTTCTAGCAGCCGGCAACGTTGTCACATTTGTTTCCCTTTTCTGCTTATTTTACTTTTTTTCCTTCTGTTTTCCATGAACAATTTGTTATCACGATGATTTAAAAAAAAATTGATGTAGGGCATGAACAATTTTCTAGCTGTTATAGAAAGGTCTCTCTGTTACCGAAACGATGATGAAGAACATCGGGTTATAAATGAACTCGTTTTTTACAGATGCATGAGGAGAGAGATCCTAAAAAAGAAATATTTGGCAAGTTCTCTAGTCCTAATATTATTTTAGCTGCCTAAAATTTCGACCACAAGTTACACCAACAACCAATTTACACAATATTTATTTTCAAGAATAGCACCAACAACAAGTTACACCAACAACCCAGCCACTCGGGTTCAAGTCCTAATGGATGCAAATTTGGGTTCTTATTATTATTTAAAAAAAATCCATTGTAGGGGCTTCCCCTACCACATTCCTTTCAAAAAAAGTTTTCTTCCCATTCCCTTGTTTGGTGTGTGAGGGAGATGGTGCATTTACGCAAGGGAATCTATAAGGTTTGCCCATTGCCGTTTGTTAACAGTGAACCTAATTAAACCTGATAACTGTTGACCTGGTGTGGTCTGTCTTTCTCAATTGTACACTTTGCCTCGAGCAATTGAAAAACTGGGATAAACAACAATTGCAGATGAATCAACATACACATGAGATGACATGCTAAAGATTGTGATATCTAGCCTAGGTACCATACTAAATTAGCAGCAATTGTGCCATGTTTGGGTTAGAACAGGCTAGCTCAAAAATAAATTTATGCCACACTAGACAATGGAATATAATGAGAAAAACATCAATATTGCATCTCATGATCAATAGAAAATAAATGCCCGTGATGCTCAGTCAATTTCAGAGCCATCTCTTGCTGATCGAACTCAACATCGCATGCGAAGATGACATGGTTCAGTTTAGGAAATGCTTCTCAAATGAAAACATTGCTACACACTTGCCTTCCATCGTGGAACATGAACGACGAATAGAGATAAGCGGGGTTTTCATCAATTCCCTTTCCCTAGGCTAATTCATAGGGGAGACCCTAGGGAAGAGATTAGGGGGAGTAGACTCTATTAATTCCCCTCGCATCTCTTAACCAATTCCCATGCCCATGAAGCAAACGGCTGATTTATAGTCTCATACCCCATTGATTGCAATTCCCTAGTAGTAATTCCATAAAACCAAACACAATGTCATAGTAAATGAGGCCCTAATGGTCTAGGATGAGTCAACAAATGATTGTCTCGTGTTTATACTAAATATTGTTACTTATCGAAAGTATACCTTTTTCACTAAATCTTAAAGTGTTAAATTATCAAGTCTTACATATAGTACCAACTATATACTATTATTATGCAACATCAACAAAGTATTTGTTTCCAATGCCCTACATAAACTAACTATAAACTATACCAGTTGTATTATACTTTCATTGTTGTATAATTAAAATGTTTATGTTTAAAATAATACACCATTCCAAGAGTATAACATGTCGTGGAAATTATGTTATTTTGGAAGTTTTAGTTCAGAACATTTTCTGACTAAACACCGTTTAAGTATAAGGAAAGCATCCAAACTAGTGGCACCGCGCTAGTTTGTACACTTAGATGTACTATAATGTCTTTATAAGTTTTTTATGTCTATTTTAGTATGTTTAAATATCTTTATAGATATTTCTAGTTTGTACAGTGTATGTATATAGGAAGTACGGATGCCTTTTTTACGAGAGAGAAAAATATGGACGTATTTTAGGAGAATTGTTTATACACTGTTCCTAAATATATTAATAAAGGAAACAGATTAATTAGACAAAAACATCTAGTCGTGGTATTTTTCCGATGATAACTTTTTTCAGAGGAGTAGAGCTAGGCGGATCAGATGGTAGCACACGGGAGACAATTTAAACAGCTCGGTAAACATAGTTCGATAACAACTCTACTCTTGTTTGTGGGGGATTTTGACTATTTTCGGTGCTTAAACAATTCTCAAGAGGTTCTCAATCTCGCGATTGGTGGAATATGGTAGATGTGAAGAGGTGTTGTCGAACTGTATCGCTCGGCAGGCACCTATTCCCCCTTATATACTTGGCGGGGAGGGTAATTGGGTTACATGCGTTGGCTCAGTTTACGTGTCGGTTGGGATAAACGCTAACTCTGATAAGATCATCTTGATCTGATCTTAGCCGGTTACAGGGCATATCCCGTACAATCAACGTGGAGATCTTCTTGTGCCTTTCACTCCAAAATGATTTGTTCGGCCTACGCTTGGTGAACCCTTGTGCTGGGCCGCCCTGCATCGAGCGGTCCTCGTTTAGCCAATCCTGGGCCTACCCGGGACCTATGACCTCATCAATAGCCCTTAGTCCTTTGTGACCACAGAGAAGTTTCATCTTGGTTCAGTTGGGTTGATGAATGAAGATGTTTTCTTCCATACATTGAGTGGATCTCACTTGCACTCCAAGGCTCGATGTTAAAGTGAAGGTTGCGAAGGAGTATGTAGATTTTTCTTTAAAGTTGAAGCTGATGAATATTCCGAATGACATAGCCCTCAGCCTCTGAGGCGGCAGAAGTCACCATGTGAATTTACGTCGGCGTGCAACTAGTTCACTCGTGCCGAGCACATTTTTGGTGGTCGACTCGCTCTAACCGTCTAAGACGGGCAGAGGTTACCCTAAAGTTGCATGTTGACGTGTGAATAGTCCATTGATGTCGAGCGTCACGTGTCTAGGGGGCGACTCGCGCTGGCCTTTGAGGCGGGTACAGATCAGCTTGAAACACTAAGTTGGCCTGCCACTGGTCCACTGGTACCAAGGGATGTGTGACTAGAGGCCAAGTCACACTGGCCCTCTAAGGCTAGCACAGGTCACCCTAAAATTCTACTCCGTATGTCGGTGTGCGACTAGTCCACTGGCGACGAGCGCTGAGTCCGAGGAGGTCTACTCGCATTGGCCATCTCAGGCTTCGTTCGTTTGGTCCCATCCCGGCCGGGATCGGGGCGAAATACCCGCCGATCCCCGTGGTTCCGCACCGAGCAGGTTTCGTTCCCGGCCTGCTTTATAAACGTGTTCGGTTAAACCCGGCAGGGGTCACACCCCGTCCAAATCCACCCCAAACCCTGTGAAACCGACCGGGTTACGATCCACGCCTTCCACCTCGTGGATTCTTCCCGAGCAAAAGCGAAACGTCACTCGTCCTCCCTCTCGTCAGTCGTCCCCACCTTCCGCCCTCTCCCAAAAAAATGCGGCGGCGATGACACCGACGCGGCGGCGCCGATGGGGACGGAGGGATAGCACAACCGGAGGAAACAGCAGTGGTTGGATTCCTCCCTCGGCCTCGCTCGCTCGCGCGCGTGTGCCGCTCCTCTCCCTCGCCACGGCTACGCCGCCACGCGTGCCGTCGCCTCCATCCTCTTCGACGGCGCTACGCGGCGCCGCGCGACCTCGGGGGCATCCCAGCCGCGTGGAATCCGGCGATCGTGGCCTACGACGAGTTCATCGCCGAAGCCTTCGCCCGCCTCAACGCCGTGGCCCAGAAGATCTTCTGTTATCTTTTTTCTGTATATTTTTAGTGTTGAATATTGTGTGTCATTTTCTGAAATTATATCTGTCAAAATGCATGATCGGCAAGGGCATCAACACTCGAATTTGGGTGTACAAAACTTGCATACTAGTATATACTCCGTATGTGTCTACTCTGTAAATACTTGGAGCTAGTGGAATTCCCCACCATATATACCATGCTAACCAAGTGGTGGAACTGAACAAGATTTGTGGCAGGGATAAGAGACGTGGAAGGGGTTAGAGGAGTGGAAGGGATTAGGGTGATAGATCCGGGATCACCCAACCCCTGCGGGAGTTAATTCCCTGCAGGTATCTCTTCCCTGAGAACCGAATAAAGCCTCAAGCGGGTAGAGGCCACCCTAAGACTTTGCATTGGTGTGCGACTGGTCCACTTGTGCCGAGCATCGTATGTTCGCATGCCAACTCAAGCTGGTTTGGAAGGCGGGCCAAGACCGCCCCAAAGATTGTTAACTAGGTTGGAGCTTAACCTATGGGTGTTTCGGGCCATAATAGAACAATTCACGACTTCTACCTGAATAAAAGATTTAGGCCAGATGTAATTAATTTTCGCGTTGAACACATCTTCTTGTGGAACAAAAGATGACCATAATTTTAGAGTCATATAGACATGAAAACAAATTTAGACCAAGCGAAACAAAATTTTAACCCATGAAGAAATTAAAACTACTAGCATAAGTATAAATTTGAACTAATTGGAACAAAATTTTAGCCCCTGAAAAACAAATCGCATATACACAAGGAACAAAAATTTGGACTAAACGTATAAAATCACAACTAAAGTGAAGCGACAAGTTAAGCGGTATAGGAACAAATATCATCTACGCGCGAAGCAAAGAAGTGAAACACTTGGAACAAAAATTTACTTACATTGGAGCAAATCACGAGTACACAAGGAGCAAGGGCAAATTGAATAAATAATTTTGTCACCATGGAACAAAATAACACGTACAAAGAGGAACAAAAAATGTAGACAACGTGGAACACAATTTAACCCCAAAGAAACAAGTCACGACTACAAGAGACAACACAAATTTGAATTAATTGGGACAAAATTTAGCCCCGAAAAATAAATTGCACTACACAAGGAACACAAATAAAATAAAATGAAACAAAAATCACGATTGTAGTTGGGAAACAATATAGAAATCAAATAAAACATACTAGAACTCTTGGAACCAAAATTTAGTGACCGTGAAATAAAACATAAGTACCAGGATTGAAGAAATTCCGGGCAGCGACCTCTCTGGACAGCTAGTTCGGTGAGTTTCTAGACCACGGTGCAAGCCCAACAGCCCAGTATCAGCTCTATATAGGCAACATTTGCAGAGTGGAGATTTAGTGCTCCCGAGTACCAGTAATCTCTCTCATTTTAAACAATTAAAAATTATATTTAGAAGTTTTAAAAATCTGAAAAAATGTTCTTAATGATATATCCTATAAACATGCAAAATCTTAATACAAAATATTTTACTATTTGAGCTACAAAAAAATGACAAATGTGCAGATCCGAGTATAGTGAACAATATGTAGTTTCAAATTTTCAACCTTTGTCATTTTCGTGTAGGTCAAAATGTATTATATATTGCAATGATATTTTACAGGCTTATAGGACATATCATTGAGAATATGCATGATTATTTCCCGACTTTTTTGAAACTTTTTTTTTAAATGGGCGAGATGAAAGAACATGGTTGCCCCATGTGTGGTTTTGGTAATTAATGACAATCCTTATGCACTAATGTGTATATTGAGATATCCTAGTAGGTTTGTCCATAGGCAACACTTGAACTCCATGTGTTGGATTCAAGGTTGAATGCCTTGAAGCTCATTGGATATAATGAACATATTTGAGATGATCAAGAAAAAAGAAAAGATATAATGTTGATCAAGGCGAAGTTGAAAAGAATGTGGATTCAATTGATCAACACACAAAGCTAAATGTTGCACCATGTAAGATCATGTGATCCAATGGTATGGTAAGCAATTGTCTATATAGCTTTGTGATCTAACCCATGATGTGTATGTGTGGAGTATCCATGTTTGTTTAGGTAACTTCCCATGGGTTCGCATCAAAAGGAAGATTTCATATAACCTATGGAGGATGACGTCAAGTGGTGGCGTCATCAAGATAATGGTCGAAGTGAAGACGTGCCTTAGAGAGACTCTCCCATAATGGTGTATGGGAGAGCGACATGTGAGTCTTCATCAAGCAAAGCGCAATCAAGAAAGGTGGTCCACTTGAATAGATCAAGATTGTTATCATCTAGCTCAAGTGGTATGCGCAAGGCAAAGTTATGATCTTGATAGGGTTTCCATTTTACCGGTGTAAAGGTGTTAGTAAGAGACCGGATTATAGGATAGATGCCACACTTTCAAGAGGGGCTCTCAAATGAGTAACTTGATCGTATCGTTCGGAGAGAGCTCAAACCTTTGCATACTTGGCATCATCTTTCTTGTTTCTTATTTGGCTTTCCTCCATGTGTGGCTTTAGAGCTTGTCATGATCTTCAATACAAGCTCAAGTTTATCAAAAACGGATTTCGTATGGAAAACCTATTGCGTTTTTGATATTGAAGGTTTACCGATATGTCTTTTATAAAGAGGTTTAATCTTTCCACATTTGGTTTTATGAGTCATTGTTGGACAATGATGTTTCTCTGTATAATCTTAAAGAGCTCGTTGTCGTGATTCCAACGAGCCAAAGATCATCAAAAACGGAGTCCGGATGCAAAAGATATTGCCGTTTTGGTGTTCGCTATATGTGTTGTTTTTCCAGTGGCGGTAGTACCGCCCGCGGTACCGCCAGAAACAGGTTCTGGAGCCTTATCCGGTAGTACCGCTGGAATAAGGGGTAGTACCGCTGCCTGGAAGTTGTTTTCATCCTGTTGTGTCTTCCGGACCTTCTTGGGGGCGATAGTACCGCCTAAACCAGCGGTAGTACCGCCCCGGCGCGAATCTGCACCCAACGGTTGGATATTTGGGTGACCTATCTAAGGAGCCTTCTTCCCCAATGGTTCCTCAACCTTTGAGCAAGTTTTCCCCCACCATTGTTGACCTTATGGAGCTTGCTTTCTCTCCATCCCTCCATGATTCTTGCCTCCAATTAGAGGGAAAAGAGAGAGGAGATCTAGATCTATATCTCCATCAATCAATCTCTCCTCTAAGTGTGGGGAGCATATTGGATCTAGATCTTGGGATTCATTTGGTTGTTTCCTTGCTCTTCCTCCCATCTTCCTCCATAGCATTAGTTGCTTTGGTGGGATTTGAGAGTGAAGGGCTTTGAGCACTTCTTGTGTTCTTGCCATTGCATTAGGTGCATCGGTTTGAGTTCTCCACGGTTATACGTGGAAGTAAAGTTTGAGAAGCTTATTACTCTTTGTGGATTGCCTCTTGGGTTGCTTGTAACCCCAGGAGGCCTTTGTGGGTTTCGGAAGCCTCAACTTGTTGCAAGGTGCTCCGGGACATTGTTGGGAGGCTCCAACTCATTGTGGAGTTCCCGACCTTTGTGTACGGCTTGGTCAACGCCTCGAAGGTGACCTCATAGTGGAAGAGCTACGCCTTCACCGGCAAAGCTCACGGAGAATAGAGTGAGCACATACGTGCTATTGGAGCGCCTAGGTGGCTCCACACTCCTCCAACGTAGACGTACTGAAAGGACACGGATGTCGCCTAGAGGGGGGGGTGAATAGGCGATTAAAATTCTTTGCGGTTTAGGCTTGAATAAATGCGGAATAAAACTAGCGTTTAATTTATCAAGCACGAAACCTAAACAAGCTAGGTTAACCTATGTGCACCAACAACTTATGCTAAACAAGATAAGCAAATATGTGATAGCAAGATATATTACTTCAAGCTCGATGGCTATCACAAAGTAAATAGCATAAGTAAGAAGCTCGGGTATAGAAATACCGAGGCACTTGGAGACGATGATTTATCCCGAAGTTCACTTCCCAATGGAAGCTACGTCTCCGTTGGAGCGGTGCGGAGTCACAAAGTGATCCCCGAATAGCCGTCAAATGGCACACCGTAATCTCCTTCGTGCCTCTACCAATGTAGAGTGCCACGAGCCACTATGGGACACTTGAGGGTGGTCACCGAACCCGTACAAGGATGAGGCACACTCCACAACTTAATTGGAGGCTCTCACCGGAATCCCGTGGCTCCCAAAGCCACAATACTCACAAGGTTGGGGCACGTCTCCACAACTTAATTGGAGGCTCCCAACAATCCCGCGAGCCACCAAAACTCCGAGATCAACAAGGACCGTCTAGGGCACTCCAAGTACCCAAGAGGACAAGCTCCAGGGCACCCCAAGTACCCAAGAGTAACAAGCTTCTCAACTTCGATTTTCCACGTATCACCGTGGAGAACTCAAACCGATGCAACCGATGCAATGGGCAAGAACACAAGAAGTGCTCAAAATCCTTCACTCTCAAATCCCACCAAAGCAACTAATGCTATTGGGGGGAGAAGAGAGGAAGAACCAAGAAGAACACCAAATTCCTCCAAGATCTAGATCCAAAAGCTTCCCCTCACTTAGAGGAGAGATTGATTGGTGGAATGGTAGATCTAGATCTCCTCTCTCTTTTCCCACTAAATGGAGGCAAGAATCATGGAGGGATATAGAGTTAGCAAAGCTCAAGAAGGTCAACAATGGGGAAGAACACGAGCTGCAAGAGTTAGTGCCTTTGGGGAAGAAGGGGGGCCTTTTATAGGTCCCCACGAAAAAGAGTTGTTGCAGTCCAGAAAACATAGGATTATCCGATTCAAGTTTACAGGATAATCCTATTGTATAGGATTATCTGATTCAAGTTAGACAGGATAATCCGACTGTATTGGATTATCCGATCCAAGTTAGATAGGATAATCCGACTGTATAGGATTATCCGATTCCATTAGATAGGATAATCCGATAAACTCCAGTGCGCAACCAAACAAGTCCTTAGCCGTTTTCGTGTCCAGCAAATATCCGGGTCGGATATTCCGATCCAGTTTGGGTCGGAAAATCCGATAAACTCCAGAGAGCAACCAAACAAGTCCTTAGCCGTTTTCGCGTCCAGCAAATATCCGGGTCGGATATTCCGATCCAAGTTTGGGTCAGAATATCCGATTGACTGAAAACTGAGAGAAACAGCAAAACGAAAACCGCAATATCTTTTTCATCCGGACTCCGATTTCGATGATCTTGGGCTCATTGGAATCGCAACGAAGAGCTCTCCAAGATTATGCAGAGAAACATCATAGTCCATCATGTGAGGAGGAAACCACAAGAAGAGAGTTTGACCTCTCTTATAAAAGACGAACCGGTAAAACCTCCAACATCAAAAACACAACAAGATATTCATATGAAATCCGTTTTTGATGAACTAGAGCTTGGTATAGGGATGAACACAAGTTCTAAGTTCTCACATAGATAAAAGCCAAATAAGAACCAAGAAAGATGATGAAGGCAAGTATGCAAAGGTTTGAGCTCTCTCCAACTGATACGCTAAAGCTCAATCGAGAGCCCCTCTTGATAGTACGGTGTCTATCCAATAACCCGGTCTCCCGACTAACATGAGACCGGTAAAATAGAAACCCTAACAAGATCATGCCTTTGCCTTGCGCATTCCACTTGACTAGATGATGGCGATCTTGATCTCTCAAGTGGATCACCTTTCCTGATTGCGCTTCGCTTGGTGAAGGTCCACATATTTCTCCCCCATACTCCACTATGGGAGAGACCCTTATTGGCACATCTTTACTTGACCATTATCGGATAATCCGAGTCAGCTAGGACCGGATAATCCGATACTCAAAAGGGTTGCAAGCTTCAAGCATATGATATCTTCTAGATGCCCATCTTGAACTTGCACATCTCAACCTTGATGACGATCACCACTTGACGTCATCCTTCATGGGCTATATGAAATCTTCATTTGATGCAAGCCCATAGAAAGATACCTAACCACACATAGAAATGCCAACACATATCATGGGTTAGTTCACAAAGCTATATGGACAATTACTTACCATACCAAGAGATACATGATCCCACTTGGTACATCCTGTAGCTTTGTGTGTTGAACAATATCTTGATCAACCTTGTATCTTTTCTTCTCTTTTCAATAGATGATGTCTTGAGGATAACCATGAATGATCACTAATCCTTTTCTTCAAGACATACTTGCAATATGCTCAACTCGATGATCTTGATGCCAAATACTTCATTATATCAATATATTCATAGCATCAACCTTGAATCCAACATATGGAGTTCAAGCATGGTCTATGGACAAACCTTACAAGTACAACTCAATGCAACCATTAGTCCATAGGGATTGTCATTAATTACCAAAACCACACATGGGGGCGCCATGCCCTTTCAATCTCCCCCATTTTGGTAATTGATGACAATCTCTTTTACAAGGGTTTATATAATGAATTAAGCAACCATGCAAATCAACAAGCATGGATGCATGAGCATGAAAGGTAAATGCTTATGAACAAAACAAAAGCATAACACCAAATTCCCTTAAACCCTATAAAACTTCTCCCCCATTGGCATCCATTTCCAAAATGGGCGAAAAATCTTAGAAGGTCAATATAGTATGAGCTCCCCCAAAACGTGTGCATTTCTCAAAATATGAGTGAAATCAAATACACATATCCAATGACGAATAGTTGGAGAGAGCACAAACTATATTGAGGATCCAAAGATTGCAAAAGAATGATATGGAAAACTTTTTACAATTCTCCAAATAAAAAGTAAGCAATCAAAAAGATCCGACTAACCAAATAAACACAAGATATTATGATTTGAGCAAAAGAGTGTTTTAAAGAAAATAGAGGAGCTCCCCAATATTTGTACACAATTTAGAATTATTGTATTTGAATACAAGGTGTCCAAACATGGAATCCTCACTCCTCCGGTATCCTCTAAAACACAAAAACAAATGAATTCACAAGCTCAATAAGATGCAAATGAAAAACAAAGCTTGTGACATATCCCATGGTGAAGATTATTGGCTTGTAAGACAAGCAAGATATTCACCAAGATGAGAGCACCAAGATGTGATAAAATAGGATATGCACTCATAAATCAAATTCTTTTCGGAGTCACGCCAAAGAATCAAAAACGGAGTAAAAGAGGTGACACCGAAGAATTAGGATATCGAGTAAAGATGTAATTTCTCTCATGTATATAAGTTTCTAAGTGTCCACAAAGAAACATGTACACATAAAATTAGTTACTAAGGAAAAGAAACACGATATCCAAAGGGAAGTCATAATATACACATATGATGTTTGTTTAGGATCATAGCCCATAGCTCAATATTCTCATATTGTATAATAATGAACTTCAAATTCAACCTCAACACAAGCATCACAAATATCACTAAGGGAAAGGAGATAGTTGGGATGCGTTGAGGAAAGCAACAAGTATCATAAGAGCTACATTGAATTTGCAATAGCTACAACAAAAGCAAATAAATACTTTTCATGCCATGATGCAACCTACACAAGGTTGGATGCTAGAAAAGTATGCATGAGGGTGAATACTTGTTACCGAGATGACATTGGGTTGATGTAGTAGATAAAATTTCATCAACCATCCTCGCTTGGCTCCAATAAGCATGTGGTGAAGATACTTTCATTGTAAATGAGACAAGCATCCAATGCATCTCCATGTACCTAAAACACATTCAAGTAAAATTGTTCCCAAACTAATTGGGTCCAAGTAGTTAGTCAAACTACAATACATAGAAGGAACTCCACATAAATATGTGCATATAGATATGAAATTGAATTTCATGCACATCTTAGCCGATTTAGGATTCCGTGGAGTTTCCCCTATATATTGGCACAAAGAAGGAAAGCATGCCATAAAATAAACATGTAGTAGATATGCATGCCTATGACCTTCAATAACCAAAGGGAGATACAATTTGGACAAATATTAAGAGATCAAAGAGGGTCCAAATTATATCAAAGATCCAAATCAAAAATTGATTTAGAGAAGCCAATTGAAACTAAAAGCAAATCAACACATAATTGATAAGATACCAATTGGATAAAGATATCAAAAAGAAAATAAGATACCAATTAATCAATATATAAAAGGACTAGATATCAAATTTCCAAAAGAGATACCAAAAGAGAGAGAGATGTTAATCAACGAATGATATAACCCACTCCCAAAGAGAGATGCCAATTGGGACAAACTCTCAAAAAGAAAGAGCGGGGTTCCAACAAATAAACCACACCCTCTACACTTTTCATGATGGTACAAAGTACCAAGCCAAAAAGGTTTGTCTTCCATGAGACATGTCATCGGGATCAAAGACCAATGGAAAGGATCAAATACAAATAGAATATAAATAGTGTTTAAAAAGATACATGATAGCTCTCCCAACAAAAGTGCATTATTTTATGATCTTGTATTTGAATACACAATGCACACACATGGAATCATCGCTCTCAAATATCTATTCAAACACTAGTCATATATCAAGAAAAAGCAATAAGATCCAATACTAATGAAAATATAAGTTGTACTCAATATAGGATAGCTCACCCAAGAATAGTGCATTATCTATAAGTAGCCTTTGAATGCAAGGTGCACAATGATGGGATCAATGCCTCTCCTACACCAAATAAAACACTAGGAAAGTTTGAGTAAAGCAAAATGATCCACAAGAGGTAAGGAAGACAAAAGGAGTTAAACAAATTAATTTTTGGCAAGAAATAAGGCAATAAAATCAAGAGCCAATATGAAGATGATCTACAAATTTCACCACAATTATGACATCAATTGTCATGGAAAAGGAGTATATGTAGAAATTTCTTAGTGGTGTATTGGATTGATATTCAAGATCATCTTCGCAACCAATAAGCACATGGTGAAGGATAAGATTTAAGCGCGATGCTTATGTAGATAAATGTTCTTGATAGCTTCAAATATTCACGCGATAATGCAAAGCAACTACAAAGAGTGCTTTGAAGCAATCGGTTTCCAAAGAGATATATGAGAACATATTAGAGGAAAACCTTACCAAGAACATTCATCACAAACAAGATCCAAAGTGTGAGTAAGTAAAAACATTTAAGCAAATGGGAACTTGTTTGAGAAACATGCCACAAAGGAATAAGATAATTAACAATATCAATTCTAGGTGGCAATACCTCACATGTTCACATTGTCTAGGTTTGTAATATGCACATAGCTTATTACTCCCCCATAATGTGATAATCCATTCATTCTCCACAAGAGGCAAGTAAAACCCAACTAGAGATGATTAATGAACATTATAGAATTTGAATTTCTCATGAGAAGGACATACCATATAGAGACTAGATAAAATTGATATATCAACACTAAGTGGTAGTACTCATGTATATACATTTTTAGGATTGTGAAGTGCGCAAGCATATCACTCCCCCAAAATGGGATAGTCCATTAATCTCTCAAAAAGAGCCAATTAAGATATAAGCAAGTTGATACAAAAGGCTCAACACAAACTCACACATACATGGTGTGCAAACCAACATACACATACTTGATTGCTCAAGATAAGTAAGTAGAGAGCACAACACATACAAACACTAGCAAGGTACAAAACCAAACACATGCAAGGGTGCAAGCAACTTTCAATGTATATGATTTAAATACAAGTTACCGCAAGGAGAAACATTGGATGTGAGATAGAACATAATCCAAATGACTTGGCTTGAGAGAATATAATTGATGAAGATCCCTTAATTCTTCATGATGTAGCCAAGTCTCCAATGCCCTCCAACACCTATTGATCAAGTTTTAGCTTGTTGGTCCCCAACCAAGTTGGGTCCTAAGAGGTTAGTCACAATAGGCTTGGCAACCCAAATGGTTCTTTTCTTGACACCACTTTGAGTACCAACATATTTGGCAAACACATTGCCAACCTTATCCTTCCTAAGAGAATAAACATTATCAATTATGATAGGGTTGGATAAGGTACCACTAGTGCATGAAGAAGCAAAGTGACCCTTCTCACGGCATAAGTAGCAACATTTGCTTCCTCCTTTCTTCTTTGTTGAAGTCTCAACTTGAGAAGGAATAGCTTGATTCTTCTTGGGAAGTGGCCGTTCTTCGACTTGGGGAACTTTAGTTTGAACTTGAGGCATCTTCCCTTGTTGCTTCTCACTAAGAGACTTCTTCTTCAAAGGGCAAGATCTAACATGGTGCCCTTCAACCTTGCACTTGAAGCAAACAATCTTGGCCAAATTCTTGACTTGTTCATGGCCCTTCTTTTTCTTGTTATACTTGGACTTGTTCTTGTTATTGGAGTTGAATCCAAGTCCACTCTTGTCATTGGGGCGTCTTTGCACACTCAACATGTTGTCAAGTGTGGGCTTCCCATCATGACGCTTTTCCAAGTCTTTCTTCAAAGAAGTGACTTGGGCCTTGAGCTCTTTTAATTCCTCTACATGGTTAGTATCAACAAAAACACTAGAGGAAGTTGAAGCTTCATTGTTAGAGCAACAAGGCATGGAAAGTAATTCATCACAAGATGTAGCAATATTATGAGTGGATGAATTACTAGGACTAGCACATGGCAATAAAGCATTTTGAGTATAAGTTGTGCCATTGTCCACATGGGCTCACAAGATGTTACCTTTAACATAATACCCTCATGAGCTAACTTTAGCTTATCATAGGAGACTAGAAGGTCCTCATGAGAGCTCGAGAGCTTTCATGGCTTTCTTCCAATTCCCATATTTGCTAGATAGCAACTCAAGTTGAGCCCTTAGCTCAACATTCTCCGTCAATATGGATGCTTCACAAGAGATAGAGTTAGTAGCACAAGCATCATTATTAATGGCAATAGGAGAAGGTAACTTAGCAAGCTCTTTTGAGTGAGAAGCTTTAAGTTGCGCATGAGACTCGGTGAGTTTGATGAGCTCACCCTTAACGACCCTAGAGCCATTTTCTAGGTGCTCAAAATTCTCAAGGAGTTTGGCATGTGCATCTATAAGCTTACCATTTGTTACTTTGAAGTCATTAGCCACTTTAAGAGAACTATCATAGGATCCCTTTACTCTAGAAAGTTCGAGAGCATAAGTTTCCTCAAGAGACTCCTTGGTGGTTTGTTCTTCTTCAAGAGCTTCCTTGAGATCGGCGATCTCTTCCGCGTATTTATATTCGCGGCTTTGCATTTTCTCAATTGTGTCTTCATGCTCATCAATAAGTTTATTGCTCTCAATAGCAATAGTCAAGATTTCTATGAATTTAGCATGAGCATCTTTATTCTTAGCAATAGCATGAAGAACCATTTTACCCTTCTCAATAAGGGAAGCATCATTATCATCTTCTTCATTATCAACATCATTATAACATCATTCTCATTTTGAGATATATTGGGAGTCAAGGTAGAAATTACCGTTGATCCCCTTGCCATAAGGCAAAAGTGTGAAGTGGTTGATGATGATGAAGCAAAACTTGAAGCACCATTCAAGTCCATGTCTTGTTCCATGGAGTGTTGGCCAAACAAATACTAGAGGAAATAGAAGTATTTTTATCAAGGGAACAAGACATAGAGAGCATATCATCACGAGGATTAGTCAAGCAATTTGTACATGATATGCAAGGACTATCAACACAAGCATGTAGATCATTTTTGGTTCTAGATGCGTTTAAGTCCAAAGATAAATCATTGCAATAAGATAGAGGTGAAGTATCATCAACAATAAGCTTACTATCATTATTGCAATATCTATCACTACTCACCATTGCATTACTTTGTGGCTTGCCACATGTAGGTGAAGTAGAAGAAGTTGAGAACTCATCACGGCCGGAAGTGGAGGGACAACAATCATCTCCACAATTCTTGGACACATCATATTTATCTTGAAGCTTGGTCCAAAGCTCATGAGCATTCCGAAAAGGAGAGACCGACATAATAACTACATCGCTCAAAGCATTGAAAATCACATTAGAAGCTTGAGCATCTAGATAGGAATTATTCTCATCCATTAAAGATAATCTTTTGGGATTCCTTGGAGGAGAATAACCCCTATCTAGAATTCGCTCTATGTATGGGTCAATGACCCGAAGAATATCAAGCATGCGAATTTTCCAAACATCATAATTTGTGCCATCTAATATAAAAGAAGCATTGTGCACTAGTTCACTAGACGACATCTTTACTCTCGAGGCGGTGAAGCCAAAAACGAGAGAACCCGCTCTGATACCAATTGAAAGGACACGGATGTCGCCTAGAGGGGGGGTGAATAGGCGATTAAAATTCTTTGCGGTTTAGGCTTGAATAAATGCGGAATAAAACTAGCGTTTAATTTATCAAGCACGAAACCTAAACAAGCTAGGTTAACCTATGTGCACCAACAACTTATGCTAAACAAGATAAGCAAATATGTGATAGCAAGATATATTACTTCAAGCTCGATGGCTATCACAAAGTAAATAGCATAAGTAAGAAGCTCGGGTATAGAAATACCGAGGCACTTGGAGACGATGATTTATCCCGAAGTTCACTTCCCAATGGAAGCTACGTCTCCGTTGGAGCGGTGCGGAGTCACAAAGTGATCCCCGAATAGCCGTCAAATGGCACACCGTAATCTCCTTCGTGCCTCTACCAATGTAGAGTGCCACGAGCCACTATGGGACACTTGAGGGTGGTCACCGAACCCGTACAAGGATGAGGCACACTCCACAACTTAATTGGAGGCTCTCACCGAATCCCGCGGCTCCCAAAGCCACAAGAATCACAAGGTTGGGGCACGTCTCCACAACTTAATTGGAGGCTCCCAACTATCCCGCGAGCCACCAAAACTCCGAGATCAACAAGGACCGTCTAGGGCACTCCAAGTACCCAAGAGGACAAGCTCTAGGGCACCCCAAGTACCCAAGAGTAACAAGCTTCTCAACTTCGATTTTCCACGTATCACCGTGGAGAACTCTGATACGTCTCAAACGTATCTATAATTTTTGATGTTCCATGCTGATATTATATCAATTGCTACATGTTTTGGTTATACTTTATATCATTTTTATGCATTTTCTGGGACTAACCTATTAACAAGATGCCACAGTGCCAGTTCCCTGTTTTCTGCTGTTTTTGGTTTCAGAAAACCTATTAAGGAAATATTCTCGGAATTGGACGAAACAAAAGACATCGTCAATAATATCACGAGGAGATCACGGAGTCCAAAGGGGAGTCGGTGCAGACCCACCAGGGGGCCACGCCACACTAGGGCGCGGCCCAGGGTGGGCCCGCGCCCCCCTATGGCGTGGTGGCCCCCCTCGGCCACCGACGCCGCCTCTTCGCCTATATATTCTCCGCGACGCAAAAACCCTATTACGGTCGATCATATTCCACGAAAAGTTCCGTCGCGGACGTCATCGTCAATCTCAGATCGGAGGAGTTCTGAAGCTCTTCCCGGCACCCTGCCGGAGGGGAGATCATCACCGGAGGGCTCTACATCGCCATGCCTGCCTCCGGAGTGATGCGTGAGTAGTCCACCCCTGGACTACGGGTCCATAGCAGTAGCTAGATGGTTGTCTCTCTACCTTGTGCCTCCATGTTTAGATCTTGTGAGCTGCCTAACATGATCAAGATCATCTTATTGTAATGCTAGATGTTGTGTTTGCTGGGATCCGATGAATATTGATACCATGTTTATTCAAGTTGTTTATCTATGTGCTCTTAATCTTGCATGCTCTCCGTTGCTAGTAGATGCTTTGGCCAAGTGGATGCTTGTGGCTCCAAGAGGGGGTATTTATGCTCGATAGTGGGTTCAGTCTCTAGATATCTGGATCAGTGATAGAAAGGTCTAAGATGGTAGATGTGCTGTTGCTACTAGGGATAAAACATTGGTGCAGTGTCCAAGGGCACTTGTATTGATTACATTACACACTTTACTTCATGCAATAATCTGTTGTTAGCAACTTAATACTGAACAGGATGCGGATGCTGCCTTGAAGGTGGATTATTTAGGCATAGATGCGGTTGGAATAACGGTCTATGTACTTTGTTGTAATGGCCAACTAGATTTCATAGTAGACATCTTGGCATGTATTGCATTGTTATGCCCTCTCTATTTGTCAATTGCCCAGCTGTAATTTGTTTACCCAACATGCTAGTTATCTGTTCTGAGAGAGACACCACTAGTGAACTGTGGACCCTGGTCCAATTTCCTCATACTGTTTACACAACCTGCTGCAATCATCTGTTTCCTGTTACTTGTTGTGTTTCCTGCTGTTTTCCACACCATACGTTTAACTCTTTGTTTCTGCAAGACCGGAGAGATTGACAACCTCTCTGTTTCGTGTTGGGCAAAGTTCTGGTTTGTGTCTGTGCAGATTCCACGTTGGTGCAAGCTCCCTAGCGCCAGGGGGAGTCAACATCAACAACCTTCCGATAGATCGTCAAGTCCTACTGGATTGATAACCTTGGGTAGATTTCTCAAGGGAAAACTTCTGCTGTCTACATCATAACCTTCCTCTTGGGGTTCACCAACACGTAGCCATCAAGCTGTTTTCTGGCGCCGTTGCCGGGGAAGTACTCATCATCACCATCATCATCATCCTCAAATACTCTCCCGTCAACCAGGCACCAGCTCTTTTCTGGCGCCGTTGCCGGGGACTTGGAGGCTATTGGAAAGGAGAGTCTCTCAGTTCCAATCTCTTTACTTTGTTTTTTGTCATGTTTTATTTTTGTTTTGCTTGCTGTTAAAAATCAAAAACCCAAAAAAATTAAATTCCTGCATCTAGTTTATTTCGGTTATGCCTAAAAATTTATATGATATTCTCAAGCTTGCACCTTTGGAAAAATGTCATTTGGATGTTCACTTTGCTGATTCTTCTATGAAGAAACCTTTAGGAAAAGTTGATGATGTTTTGATAATGGTTAACAACAATCTTGTCCCTGTTGATTTTGTGGTTTTGGATATTGAATGCAATCCTTCTTGTCCTATTGTTTTGGGAAGACCTTTTCTGAGAACTGTTGGTGCTGTTATTGATATGAGAGAGGGGAATATAAAATTTCAATTCCCACTCAAGAAAGGTATGGAACACTTCCCTAGGAAGAAGATGAAATACTCACATGATACTAGTGTCAAGACAAATTATGGTTTTGGATTTTCTGGTCTTGACAATACTTGATGCATCTCTTCATGCCTAGCTCAAAGGCATTAAAGAAAAGCACTTCTGGGAGATAACCCATGTTTTTATTTGCTGTTATTTTTGTTTTCTTGAGTCAAGGATGTTTGTTTACCTCTGTAGCAACTCCTTTGTATCTTTTATTTGCTGTTTTGTTGTGCCAAGGAGAGTTACTAATGCAAAGTTGGTATTTATTTTCGGGACTGCATTGGACAGATTGCTGTTCGTCACCGTTTAATTCAGTAGAAAATCAGAAAAAATCGAAAAATGCTGAAACTTTTTGTGCATGTTCCTGATGATGTTACGCAACTTTCATTATTTCAAAAGTTCTTCATCTGAGCATCGTAAGTGCCTCGAAAAAATTCGTCATTACAGACTGTTCTGGTTTGACAGATTCTGTCTTTTATTTTGCATTCTCTCTTTTACAAGTTTTTAAGTGGTTTCTTTTCGTGTAAAAGTGCCCACTTGAGCCTAGTAACAGTGGCTAATGTTTAAAATAGTTGGCTTGTGAGTTTGTCTTTGCTAGAACTTTGAAGTATTATCTTTTAGTGCACTAACCTGCTAATGAGAAAAGCTGTTAAGTTTTGGTGTGAAGGAAGTTTTCAAGTGTTGATAGAGGAGAATGATATTACATGATCAAGAAGAGTGAAGAGCTTAAGCTTGGGGAGGCTTACCTCCCCAGCATATTTCAAGAAGACTCAAGCATCTAAGCTTGGGGATGCCCAAGGCATCCCCTTCTTCATCTACAAATTATCAGGTCATCTCTAATGGTGCTATATTTTTATTGCTTCATACTAGTGTACTCTTCCTTGGAGCGTCAGTGTGTTTTTGTTTTCAGTTTGTTTTGTTTTGTTTGCTGTGCTATACTTGTTGGATCCTAGTATTCATGTTTGGGAGAGAGACACGCTCCACTTTTTCATTAGAATACTCTTGTGCTTCACTTATACTTGTTGAGTATTCCTGTCTAGTTGCTGTTATTGCTGTTAGCTCTCAGTTTTTCATGTATCTCTTGTTAGAGCTATCAGTTTCTTTTGAAGAAAGTACTCTCTTGCTTCACTTATATCTGTTTGGAGAGTTGTCAAATAAGTTGATTGGTGTTTGGTTGGACCAGAAAAATGCTATGCATGTGGTAGTGGTATAAAATGCTTACATGAATCTTTTTAGATCGTTGTCTTGAGTAATTTGATGCTTGCCAATTGTTTTGAGCTGTCAAGTAATTAATGTTTAAGCTTGTGCATCATGTAAGTAATGGCTATTAATGAAGAACTACTATAAGGATTTTCTGCTATAATAATCTGTTGCATAATTGGAAGTCCATAGTAGTCTAGATAATTTTTGGATGAAGGCTATGTGTTAACAAGGAAGACAGTGGGAGTCTATGGTTCGTCAAACCTTGTGTTTTATGTACACTCTTGCTATTCCAGTTGATAATGATGTTTGCTTATAATAACCTTGCTAGCCTAAACTCTGTACTAAGAGGGAATGCTTCTTGTACATCCAAAACCTTGAGCCAAATCCATGCCACCTGTGTCCACCATACCTACCTATTATGTGGTGTTTTCACCATTCCAAGTAAATTTCTTCATGTGCTATCTACTAACTACTCAAAACAATTATCCTTTTTGTGTCACTACTTGAAAAGCTCATAAGGAGTAGTGAGATTTGTCATCTTCCATGCTAATTAATTTACAAGGATTGGCAGCTTCATCTGCTTCTCCACCTTTTATTTTGCA
Organism: Poa pratensis; assembly: GCA_947311845.1. Taxonomy (NCBI): domain Eukaryota; kingdom Viridiplantae; phylum Streptophyta; class Magnoliopsida; order Poales; family Poaceae; genus Poa; species Poa pratensis. The sequence goes on from CAMZMU010000042.1 coordinate 27,180,038, forward strand.
TTAAAGAGCTGGTTAGTCCACCCTATAAATAAATAAATAGACACTCCTCCATGGTGAATGTTGGTGGGCACCCGAGGATTCGGTTAGCCATGGTTTGTGGAAAGTAAATGGTTGGGAGGAGTGTCACCAATAAGTGCTTGTTACAAGTGCAGTCCTAAAAACTCTCGGAACCGCTCTAAAAGTTAGTTAGCCATGGAAGATGACAAGTACCTGCTATTTGATTTGTTGACACCTGTATACACCATTACCTTACAAAACAATATTTTATGCTCTCTATATGCCTTCGGGAACTACAGCTCTAGCACATGATGTTAATCCCTGCTTCCCTCTGCGAAGGGCCATTCTTTTACTTTTATGTTGAGTCAGTTTTCCCACTTCTTTCTGTCTACTTAAGCAAACATCATTGTCAACTCCAGTATAACAGTTTTTACATAACTTTGTGTTTGGTTGATCATATTCTTTGCATTGACATTATCTATATGATATACATGTTGAAAGTTGAAGCAAATGCTGAAGCTATTATCTTCCTTTGTGTTGATACAAACACTTTCATGTTGAGAATTATTGCTGCTGTGAGCTAACTATTATGTTAGACTATTATATCTCTAAATGTTTTATAGTATTATTCATGAAAGTTTGCACTTGTGTGATCACTTATGTTTACTCTTTATTTACTTGCTTGCAAACTATAGACCATTGGCTTGGATCACTTCATTCAGATCATGTGCATTACATTGTTATTTGATCAAAGATTGTGTTGGTAGCATGTCACTTCAAAAATTATCTGTTTTTATCGTTTACCTACTCGAGGACGAGCAGGAACTAAGCTTGGGGATGCTTGATACGTCTCAAACGTATCTATAATTTTTGATGTTCCATGCTGATATTATATCAATTGCTACATGTTTTGGTTATACTTTATATCATTTTTATGCATTTTCTGGGACTAACCTATTAACAAGATGCCACAGTGCCAGTTCCCTGTTTTCTGCTGTTTTTGGTTTCAGAAAATCTATTAAGGAAATATTCTCGGAATTGGACGAAACAAAAGACATCGTCAATAATATCACGAGGAGATCACGGAGTCCAAAGGGGAGTCGGAGCAGACCCACCAGGGGGCCACGCCACACTAGGGCGCGGCCCAGGGTGGGCCCGCGCCCCCCTATGGCGTGGTGGCCCCCCTCGGCCACCGACGCCGCCTCTTCGCCTATATATTCTCCGCGACGCGAAAACCCTATTACGGTCGATCATATTCCACGAAAAGTTCCGTCGCGGCCGTCATCGTCAATCTCAGATCGGAGGAGTTCTGAAGCTCTTCCCGGCACCCTGCCGGAGGGGAGATCATCACCGGAGGGCTCTACATCACCATGCCTGCCTCCGGAGTGATGCGTGAGTAGTCCACCCCTGGACTACGGGTCCATAGCAGTAGCTAGATGGTTGTCTCTCTACCTTGTGCCTCCATGTTTAGATCTTGTGAGCTGCCTAACATGATCAAGATCATCTTATTGTAATGCTAGATGTTGTGTTTGCTGGGATCCGATGAATATTGATACCATGTTTATTCAAGTTGTTTATCTATGTGCTCTTGATCTTGCATGCTCTCCGTTGCTAGTAGATGCTTTGGCCAAGTAGATGCTTGTGACTCCAAGAGGGGGTATTTATGCTCGATAGTGGGTTCAGTCTCTAGATATCTGGATCAGTGACAGAAAGGTCTAAGATGGTAGATGTGCTGTTGCTACTAGGGATAAAACATTGGTGCAGTGTCCAAGGGCACTTGTATTGATTACATTACACACTTTACTTCATGCAATAATCTGTTGTTAGCAACTTAATACTGAACAGGATGCGGATGCTGCCTTGAAGGTGGATTATTTAGGCATAGATGCGGTTGGAATAACGGTCTATGTACTTTGTTGTAATGCCCAACTAGATTTCATAGTAGACATCTTGGCATGTATTGCATTGTTATGCCCTCTCTATTTGTCAATTGCCCAGCTGTAATTTGTTTACCCAACATGCTAGTTATCTGTTCTGAGAGACACACCACTAGTGAACTGTGGACCCTGGTCCAATTTCCTCATACTGTTTACACAACCTGCTGCAATCATCTGTTTCCTGTTACTTGCTGTGTTTCCTGCTGTTTTTTTTTTTTTGCCCTCAACTAGGGATACAAGTTGTAGTATCTGAACAGACGCACAAGCACTCACACCACCACACACACGCACACCACACTCACACCACTGCTGCGAGTCTAGACAAGACCTACAACCTATACCCAGCATGTCTGGTATGTGATTTTTTCCCACATGTAGCACGCAGACATGAAAGTGAGGCTTATTGGCGAATACTACTTCCCAGCATACGTTTAACTCTTTGTACATTTAACTCTTTGTTTCTGCAAGACCGGAGAGATTGACAACCTCTCTGTTTCGTGTTGGGCAAAGTTCTGGTTTGTGTCTGTGCAGATTCCACGTTGGTGCAAGCTCCCTAGCGCCAGGGGGAGTCAACATCAACAACTTCCGATAGATCGTCAAGTCCTACTGGATTGATAACCTTGGGTAGATTTCTCAAGGGAAAACTTCTGCTGTCTACATCATAACCTTCCTCTTGGGGTTCACCAACACGTAGCCATCAAACTCAAACCGATGCAATGGGCAAGAACACAAGAAGTGCTCAAAATCCTTCACTCTCAAATCCCACCAAAGCAACTAATGCTATTGGGGGGAGAAGAGAGGAAGAACCAAGAAGAACACCAAATTCCTCCAAGATCTAGATCCAAAAGCTTCCCCTCACTTAGAGGAGAGATTGATTGGTGGAATGGTAGATCTAGATCTCCTCTCTCTTTTCGCACTAAATGGAGGCAAGAATCATGGAGGGATAGAGAGTTAGCAAAGCTCAAGAAGGTCAACAATGGGGAAGAACACGAGCTGCAAGAGTTAGTGCCTTTGGGGAAGAAGGGGGGCCTTTTATAGGTCCCCACGAAAAAGAGTCGTTGCAGTCCAGAAAACATAGGATTATCCGATTCAAGTTTAACAGGATAATCCGATTGTATAGGATTATCCGATTCAAGTTAGACAGGATAATCCGACTGTATAGGATTATCCGATCCAAGTTAGATAGGATAATCCGACTGTATAGGATTATCCGATTCCAATTAGATAGGATAATCTGATAAACTCCAGTGCGCAACCAAACAAGTCCTTAGCCGTTTTCGTGTCCAGCAAATATCCGGGTCGGATATTCCGATCCTGTTTGGGTCGGAAAATCCGATAAACTCCAGAGAGCAACCAAACAAGTCCGTAGCCGTTTTCGCGTCCAGCAAATATCCGGGTCGGATATTCCGATCCAAGTTTGGGTCGGAATATCCGATTGACTGAAAACTGAGAGAAACAGCAAAACGAAAACCGCAATATCTTTTTCATCCGGACTCCGATTTCGATGATCTTGGGCTCATTGGAATCGCAACGAAGAGCTCTCCTAGATTATGCAGAGAAACATCATAGTCCATCATGTGAGGAGGAAACCACAAGAAGAGAGTTTGACCTCTCTTATAAAAGACGAACCGGTAAAACCTCCAACATCAAAAACACAACAAGATATTCATATGAAATCCGTTTTTGATGAACTAGAGCTTGGTATAGGGATGAACACAAGCTCTAAGTTCTCACATAGATAAAAGCCAAATAAGAACCAAGAAAGATGATGAAGGCAAGTATGCAAAGGTTTGAGCTCTCTCCAACTGATACGCTAAAGCTCAATCGAGAGCCCCTCTTGATAGTACGGTGTCTATCCAATAACCCGGTCTCCCGACTAACATGAGACCGGTAAAATAGAAACACTAACAAGATCATGCCTTTGCCTTGCGCACTCCACTTGACTAGATGATGGCGATCTTGATCCTCTCAAGTGGATCACCTTTCCTGATTGCGCTTCGCTTGGTGAAGGTCCACATATTTCTCCCCCATACTCCACTATGGAGAGACCCTTATTGGCACATCTTTACTTGACCATTATCGGATAATCCGAGTCAGCTAGGACCAGATAATCCGATACCTCAAAAGGGTTGCAAGCTTCAAGCATATGATATCTTCTAGATGCCCATCTTGAACTTGCACATCTCAACCTTGATGACGATCACCACTTGACGTCATCCTTCATGGGCTATATGAAATCTTCATTTGATGCAAGCCCATAGAAAGATACCAAACCACACATAGAAATGCCAACACATATTATGGGTTAGTTCACAAAGCTATATGGACAATTACTTACCATACCAAGAGATACATGATCCCACTTGGTACATCCTGTAGCTTTGTGTGTTGAACAATATCTTGATCAACCTTGTATCTTTTCTTCTCTTTTCAATAGATGATGTCTTGAGGATAACCATGAATGATCACTAATCCTTTTCTTCAAGACATACTTGCAATATTCTCAACTCGATGATCTTGATGCCAAATACTTCATTATATCAATATATTCATAGCATCAACCTTGAATCCAACATATGGAGTTCAAGCATAGTCTATAGACAAACCTTACAAGTACAACTCAATGCAACCATTAGTCCATAGGGATTGTCATTAATTACCAAAACCACACATGGGGGCGCCATGCCCTTTCACGTACTTCCCTTGGGAAGGAACTACGGGAAACATCTCCTCGTGCCCACTTTGCGGTTATCTCTATACCCGAATTCTTACTTATGCATTTACCTTTGTGATAGCCATCGAGCTTGAAGTTATCTCTCCTGCTATCACTTAGCGGTTGTTCTTGTCTAGCATAAGTCGTTGGTGCACATAGGTGAACCTAGCTTGGTTAGATTTTGTGCTTGATAAATTAAACGTTAGTTTTATTCCACATTTATTTAAGCCTAAACCGTAATTATTTCAAAATGCCTATTCACCCCCCCTCTAGGCGACATCCTTTGCACTTCAATTGGTATCAGAGCCAAGGCTCTCTTTATTTGGCTTCACCGCCTAGAGAGTAAAGATGTCGTTTAGAGAATTAGTGCACGATCCCACTTTTATATTCGATGGCACAAATTTTGTTGTTTGGAAAGTTCTGATGCTTAATCTTTTCAAGGACATGGGTCCAAATATGAAGAGAATCGTAGATATGGGTTTTCCTCCTCCAAAGGACTCACAAAATCTATCTTTATAGGATGAGGAAAACTCTTATCTCGATTCTCTAGTATCTAATACCATTGTCTATGTTTTGAGCGATGTAGTCCTTGGGTCAATCATGCCTTTTCGGAATGCTCATGAGTTGTGGACAAAGCTTCAAGATAAATATGATGTGTCCAATATTTTTGAGGATGAGTGTACTCCCTCCACCTCCGGGCGCGATGAGCTCTCAACTTCTCCTACTTCACCAACTTGTGGTAAGCCACAAACGAATGAGATGGTGAGTAGTGATAGGCTTCGCAATGATGGTAGTGAACTTAGTATTGATGATTCTTTACCCCTACATCATTGCAATGCTCTATCCTTGGACTTAAACACTTCTAGCACCATTAATGCTTTACATGCTTGTGTTGACAGTCCTTGCATATCTCGTCAAAATTGCTTATCTATATGTCATGATGATATGCTTACTTTATCTTGTTGCCACGATACAAATGCTTGTGTTTCCTCTAGTTCTCTTGTCACTAACAATGTAGAGGAAACCCGTCACTCTATGGAATAAGATGTGGACTTGAGTGGTGCCTCAAGTAGTGTTCCATCATCATCGACCATTCCCCTATTTTGCCTCGTGGCTAAGGCTTCAAAGGTATCTCCTACTTTGAACCCCAATATATCTCATGATGATGATGATGATGATGATGATTGTATTCCCTCCTTGAATAAGAAAGGAGAAATTGTCTTTCATGCTCTAAGCAAAAATAAAAATGCTCGCTCTACCTTCATTGAAATCTTGACTATTGCTATTGAAAGCAAGAAACTTATTGATGAGCATGAGTACACCATTGAGGAAATGGAGAGTTGTGGGCATGAGGACATCATTGAGGAAATGAAAAGTCGTGAGTGTGAGTATGCCAATGAGATTGCGGACCTCTCTATTGCTCTTGAGAAAGAGCAAACTCGTAGGGCGACTCTTGAAGAGTCCCTATATAATCTTGAGGAATCCCATGCTATTGATATTGCTAAACTTAATAAGGATCTTCAACATGCTCTTGCCCTTTCTAAAGTCCTCAAAGCTAAAAATAATGATGCTTGTGCTACTAACTCTATTTCTCGTGAAGCATCCATGTTGAAGGAGAACGTTGAGCTAAGGGCTCAACTTGAGTTGCTAACTAGCAATTATGGGAAGTTGGAAGAAAGTCATGAAAAGCTATCGAGCTCTCATAATGATCTTATAGTCTCCCATGATTTGCTTAAGTTAGCTCATGAGGCTATTATCACTAATGTAACCTCTTGTGAGCCTCATGTGAACATTAGCACATCTTTTACTCAAAATGCTATATTGCCATGTGCTAGTGCTAGTATTTCATCTACCCATGATATTGCTACATCTTGTGATGAATTACTCTACATGCCTTGTTGCTCTAACAATGAAGCTTCTACTTCCTCTATCACTTGTGTTGTTACTAACCATGTAGAGGAAATAAAAGAGCTCAAGGCCCAAGTCACTTCTTTGAAGAAAGACTTGAAGAAGGGCCATGTTGGGAAGTCCGCACTAGACAATATGTTGAGTATGCAAAAATCTCCCAATGATAAGAGTGAACTTGGATTCAACTCCAAGAACAAGAACAAGTCCAAGATCAACAACAAGAAGAAGGGCCACGAACAAGTCAACAATTCGGCCAAGATTGTTTGTTTCAAGTGCAACGTTGAAGGGCACCATGTTAGATCTTGCCGAATGAAGAAGAAACCTCTTAGTGAGAAGCAACAAGGGAAGCGGCCTCAAGTTCAATCTCAAGATCACAATGATGAAGAAAGACCACTTCTTAAGAAGAATCAAGCCAAAGCTTCTCACGTTGAGAAATCAACTAAGAAGAAAGGTAGAAGTAGATGTTTCTACATATGTCGTGAAAAGGATCACCTTGCTTCTTCATGCACTAACGGTACCTTATCCAACCCCATCATAATTAATGATGTTTACTCTCTTAGGAAGGATAAGGTTGGCAATGTGTTTGCCAAATTTATTCGTACTCAAAGTGGTGTCAAGAAAAGAACCATTTGGGTTGCCAAGCCTATTGTGACTTACCTCTTAGGACCCAACTTGGTTGGGGACCAACAAGCTAAAACTTGATCAATAGGTGTTGTTGGAGGTCGTTGGAGACTTGGCTACATCATGAAGAATTAAGGGATCTTCATCAATCATATTTCCCAAGCCAAGTCATTTGGATTATCATGTCACTATCTCATATCCAATGTTCCTCCTTGCGGTAACTTGCACTTAAATTACTTATTCATTGAAAGTTGCTTGCCCCTAGCATGTGTTTGGTTTTGTTCCTTGCACATGTTTGTATATGTTGTGCTCACTATTTACATATCTTGAGTAATCTAGAATGTGTATGTTGGTTTGCACACCATGTACATGTGAGTGTGTGTTGAGGCTTTATTGCATCTTGTTGTATCTTTGTTGGCTCTTTTGAGATATTAATGGACCACCCCATTTTGGAGAGTGATATGCTTTCGGCACGTCACAATCCTAAAAAAGTGTGTACATGAGGAATACCATCTAGTATTGATATTTCAAGATTATCTAGCCTCTAGGTGGTATGTCATTCTCATGAGAAATTCAAATTCTAATGTCCATTAATTATCTCTAGTTGGTTTTGTTTGCCTCTTGTTTTAAAAGAAATGTATTATCACATTATGGGAGAGTAATAAACTTTGTGCATATTACAAGCTTAGAAAATGTGAACATTTGAGGTTTTGCCACTTAGAATTGATACTCTAAATTATCTTGTTCCTCTGTGGCATGTTGCTCAAACAAAGTTCCATTTTGCTTAAAAATGTTTTGTTGCCTTGGATCCTCTTTGCTCTACTCAAATCTATGGTAGGTTTTCTTTGCAATAGGAAAAGCTGTGATCCCATTCTTGTGCATTTACTTTCAAAGTCACACTTGTAGATAATGCACTTCTCTTGGGGGAGCTATCCTAAAATGAGTAGAACATCGTATTTTAAATTGGTATTGGATCTTATTGCTTTTCTTGAACATGACTAGTGTTCAAATATGATATATGGAAAGTGATGATCCCATTTGTGTGCATTTTGCATTCAAATGCAAGATCATAAATAATGCACAAATCATGGGGGAGCTATCCTATATTATTTAGAACATTATTTGTTTTCAATTGGTATTTGATTTTTTTATCCCGATGATGTGTCTTTGTGTAAGACAAATCTTTTCGTCTTGGTACTTTGTGCCATCATGAAGAGTGTAGAGGGATTAGCTTATTCTTTGGAATCTTTCTCTCTTTTGGGAGTTGTTTATCTCATTCGTTGAGATATATTTCACTTGGTATCTCTTCCGGGATTTTGTCTTTAAATCTCTTGATCTACTCTTTCTTTTGATATCTTATCAATCATGTGTTGATTTGGCTCTTGGATATAATTTGAACAATTATCTTTATTGTCGCACTCTTGTGTGCATTCTAGGTTTTCTTGGTGTTTTGTCCAAATTGTGTCTCCATTTGGTTCTTAAAGGTCTTGAGTATGCATACTACTACATGTGTACTTTATGGCATGTTTTCCTCCTTTGTTCCAATATATAGGGTAAACTCCACCGAATCCTAAATCGGCTAAGATGTGCATGAAATTCAATTTCATATATATATGCACATATTTATGTGGAGCTTGTCCTATGTATTGTAGTTCCTCTAACTACTTTGGACCCAATTAGTTTGGGAACCATTTTGTACTTGAATTTTGTTTTAGGTACATGGAAGATGCATTGGATGCTTGTCTCATTTCGAAGGAAGATGTCTTCACCAAATGACTTTTGGAGACAAGCTATGACGGTTGATGAACTCTTGTCTACTACATCAACCAAATGCCATCTCGGTAACAAGTATCTACCCTCGTGCATACTTTTCTACGTTGCAACCTTGTGTAGGTTCATTCTTGGCATGAGCTTCTTTATTTGCAATTGTAGTGGTTTTTTGCAATCATGTTTTCAAAACATCTTTATTGCAAACATGAGTGAGCTATGATGATTGCATATTGAGGGGAATATATATATAATCATGCCCATGATTCACCCATCCCATATATGTCAATCTAGCATTTTACTTTTTGTCAAATTCTCCCATGTGCAATATTGATGAGTTTTTCAAGATCTCTTTCTTCAATTGGCATTTCTTTGGTTTGTTATACTTGTATCTTCTCTCAAAGCATCTCAAATATCTCTTGTTCCCTTGATGATATTTGTAATGTCTTTGTATGTTGGAAGTTTTATTTACATCCAATAAGATAAAATTGAGCTATGTGCTATGCTTTTAAAGCAAAAATCTCATTGGTGTATTTACTACTTCCTCTTGGATATCATGCATTTCTTTAGTAACAAATCTTATGTGTACATGCTTCTTCGTGGACGTATATCATCATGATTGTTGTCTACTTAGAAACTTATATACACTTGACAAGTTACATCTCTTTTTCATATCCTATCTCTTTGGTGCCACATTCTTATTTCATTTTATCTCTTTTGTGGCTCCTTAAATATTTGCCTTGTGAGTGCTTGTCTCTTTTTATTTGTTTCTTGATGCACTCATTATTGGCAAAGTTTTTCTTAAGTGCAAGTGCATGCTTTGCTTCATATCTTATGCACTCTTGCACATGTTTTATGTTTCAAACGATTATGGGGGAGTGATGATTCCATCTTTTGTGCACTTTGTATTCAAATGCAAAATTCTAAATAGTGCACAAATATTGGGGAGCTCCTCTATTTTATTTTGAAGCATCATTTTTGCTCTTATCATAAATCTCTTCAATTGGTTCTTCGGATTCTTGATTGCTTGGTTTTCCCTATCATTCTTTATTGCAATCTTTGAATCCTCAATATAGTTTGATTTCCCTCCAAATATTCGTCAATGGATATGTGCATTTGATTTCACTCATACTATGAGAAATGCACACACTATGGGGGAGCTCTTACTATGTTGACCTTCTAAGATTTTTCTCCCATTTCGGCAATGGATGCCAATGGGGGAGAAGTTTAGAGGGTTTAAGGAAATTTGATTTTATGCTTTTGGTTCGTTCTTAAGCATTTGCCTTTCTTGCTCATGCGTCCTTGCTTGTTTATTTGCATGGTTGCATGGTTGCTTAATATTCATTATATAAACCCTCGTAAAAGGGATTGTCATCAATTACCAAAATAGGGGAGATTGAAAGAACATGGTTGCCCCATGTGTGGTTTTGGTAATTAATGACAATCCTTATGGACTAATGTGTATATTGAGATATCCTTGTAGGTTTGTCCATAGGCAACACTTGAACTCCATGTGTTGGATTCAAGGTTGAATGCCTTGAAGGTCATTGGATATAATGAACATATTTGAGATGATCAAGAAAGAAGAAAAGATATAATGTTGATCAAGGCGAAGTTGAAAAGAATGTGGATTCAAGTGATCAACACACAAAGCTAAATGTTGCACCATGTGGGATCATGTGATCCAATGGTATGGTAATCAATTGTCTATATAGCTTTGTGATCTAACCCATGATGTGTATGTGTGGAGTATCCTTGTGGGTTTAGGTATCTTCCCATGGGTTCGCATCAAAAGGAAGATTTCATATAACCTATGGAGGATGACGTCAAGTGGTGGCGTCATCAAGATAATGGTCGAAGTGAAGACATGCCTTAGAGAGACTCTCCCATAATGGTGTATGGGGGAGCGGCATGTGAGTCTTCGTCAAGCAAAGCGCAATCAAGAAAGGTGGTCCACTTGAAGAGATCAAGATTGCCATCATCTAGCTCAAGTGGTATGCGCAAGGCAAATGTATGATCTTGATAGGGTTTCCATTTTACCGGTTTAATGGTGTTAGTAAGAGACCGAATTATATGATAGATGCCACACTTTCAAGAGGGGCTCTAAAATGAGTAACTTGATCGTATCGTTCGGAGAGAGCTCAAACCTTTGCATACTTGGCATCATCTTTCTTGGTTCTTATTTGGCTTTCCTCCATGTGTGGTTTTAGAGCTTGTCATGATCTTCAATACAAGCTCAAGTTTATCAAAAACGGATTTCGTATGGAAAACCTATTGCGTTTTTGATATTGAAGGTTTACCGATATGTCTTTTATAAAGAGGTTTAATCTTTCCACATTTGGTTTTATGATTCATTGTTGGATAATGATGTTTCTCTGTATAATCTTAAAGAGCTCGTTGTCATGATTCCAACGAGCCAAAGATCATCAAAAACGGAGTCCGGATGCAAAAGATATTGCCGTTTTGGTGTTCGCTATATGTGCTGTTTTTCCAGTGGCGGTAGTACCGCCCGCGGTACCGCCAGAAACGGGTTCTGGAGCCTTACCCGGTAGTACCGCTGGAATAAGGGGTAGTACCGCTGCCTGGAAGCTGTTTTCATCCTGTTGTGTCTTCCAGACCTTCTTGGGGGCGGTAGTACCGCCTAAACCAGCGGTAGTACCGCCCCGGCGCGAATCTGCACCCAACGGTTGAATATTTGGGTGACCTATTTAAGGGGCCTTCTTCCCAATGGTTCCTCAACCTTTGAGCAAGTTTCCCCCCACCATTGTTGACCTTTTGGAGCTTGCTTTCTCTCCATCCCTCCATGATTCTTGCCTCCAATTAGAGGGAAAAGAGAGAGGAGATCTAGATCTATATCTCCATCAATCAATCTCTCCTCTAAGTGAGGGGAGCATATTGGATCTAGATATTGGGATTCATTTGGTTGTTTCCTTGCTCTTCCTCCCATCTTCCTCCATAGCATTAATTGCTTTGGTGGGATTTGAGAGTGCAGGGCTTTGAGCACTTCTTGTGTTATTGCCATTGCATTAGGTGCATCGGTTTGAGTTCTCCACGGTTATACGTGGAAGTAAAGTTTGAGAAGCTTATTACTCTTTGTGAATTGCCTCTTGGGTTGCTTGTAACCCCAGGAGGCCTTTGTGGGTTTCGGAAGCCTCAACTTGTTGCGAGGTGCTCCGGGACATTGTTGGGAGCCTCCAACTCATTGTGGAGTTCCCCGACCTTTGTGTACGGCTTGGTCAACGCCTCGAAGGTGACCTCATAGTGGAAGAGCTACGCCTTCACAGGCAAAGCTCACGGAGAATAGAGTGAGCACTCCGTGCTATTGGAGCGCCTAGGTGGCTCCACACTCCTCCAACGTAGACGTACTTCCCTTGGGAAGGAACTACGGGAAACATCTCCTCGTGTCCACTTTGTGGTTATCTCTATACCCGAATTCTTACTTATGCATTTACCTTTTTGATAGCCATCGAGCTTGAAGTTACCTCTCCTGCTATCACTTAGCGGTTGTTCTTGTCTAGCATAAGTCGTTGGTGCACACAGGTGAACCTAGCTTGGTTAGGTTTTGTGCTTGATAAATTAAACGTTAGTTTTATTCCGCATTTATTCAAGCCTAAACCGTAATTATTTCAAAACGCCTATTCACCCCCTCTAGGCGACATCCTTTGTACTTTCACGAGATCACGGGAGCTCGGGAGCATAACGACTTTCCGACATTTGCAACTTGCAAGCATTTCAAAAAAAAAACTTGCAAGCGTTTAGCTCCCGGGAACAGCTCCGCTCATGGCTCGTCATACTTTACTTCATGGAGAGGTATATCTGAATGGAGATTTCTCTCTCCCGAGTTTAAGTGATCTCTTTATTCGAAAAGTTAAACATCAATTAGTACAAGTTTTCCAAATCTAAAGAAAAAAGTGGATTCTACTTTTTACTCCATAATTGTGTTTTTGTGACACTTATTACCCCACTTAGTGAAACTTCATTTACATGTTTCTTTAGAATAGACTGACACCTTAGCATTACGCGGTGCTGATGCATGTAAAATGCATACATGAACTTTGCATTATTTTACTTATATTCCAATCATATTTGCATCATATAAGGGTTATATCAATGTTTTATAATGATTTTGGGAATACTTCATAGTTTTCCCATTTATTTGGAATTAACCCTGTTTTCCAGAAAACGTCTTTTTTAGTGTTTCAGACTTTCCGGGAGCTTCGGGACTCCAAAAAGGGCAAGGCCAAAGAGCACGGTTCAGAATTTTCGAGACGAACGCAATGGGCTTAAAATTGTGAGATCCTGGCTCAGGGCTCAATAGGATTGATAGGATACTCATGTCAACAAGTTGCAACTTCTTTTCCGGAAGCTCATCTGGAAGGAACTCCGAGGTTAAGCGTGCTTGGCCCGGAGCACTCCCAAGGATGGGTGACCGACCGGGAACTGGTTCCCGGGTGCGCACGAGTGAGGACAAAGTGCGCAGAAAAGACTAGTGTTGATCTGTGGGGCCAGTCTGGAGATCCTAGCGAGCTGCCAGGGGTGACAGGCCCGGCCCGGGGGTGGCCGGGGTGTTACAATTTGGTATCAGAGCCGACCCTCGCGGTAACTCGGGCGTGTGCGGGTCAGTGGGCGGACATGTTGGAGCATGTGCCGGCACTGGGCGCACAGACGGGTGCCAAAAGGGGAAGTTCTTGGACTGGGGGCTAACCGACGAGGGCGTCGGTCTTCTAAGGGGGGAAGGATGTGAGATCCTGGCTCAGGGCTCAATAGGATTGATAGGATACTCATGTCAACAAGTTGCAACTTCTTTTCCGGAAGCTCATCTGGAAGGAACTCCGAGGTTAAGCGTGCTTGGCCCGGAGCACTCCCAAGGATGGGTGACCGACCGGGAACTGGTTCCCGGGTGCGCACGAGTGAGGACAAAGTGCGCAGAAAAGACTAGTGTTGATCTGTGGGGCCAGTCTGGAGATCCTAGCGAGCTGCCAGGGGTGACAGGCCCGGCCCGGGGTGGCCGGGGTGTTACAAAAATGAAGACCAGAAGCCCAACCAGCTGGAAATGAGAGGGCCCCACGCGGCCTAAATCCTGGCCGCGTGGGCCTACCTATTTTGGGCCTCGGAGCTCCGCCGCCGTCAATCTTTGCTCCACCGACCTAGTCGTGACCTAAAAACGCCTATAAAAATTGTCCCCCGAGGGTTTTCGAGAGGAGGCGGCGCAGAAACGGAAAACCACGAAACAGAGAGTCAGAAGGCTGCCGCCGGAGAAGATCGGAGGGGGGAAACGCCGCCGGAATCACCTCCGGAGGGCTCCACCCCCCTCCGGCGTGTTCATCATCAACATCTACAGCAAGATCATCTCCATCTCCCCACTGTAAACTCTTGGCAAACATGATGTATGATGCAATATACTTTTCCCTTGATCTATTGTGTCTCTCCATCTATGTTTGAGAAGTGATTTGTTCATGGCAATAGTGAAATAGTTCGTTGTTTGGTTGCATACAAGTTTTGTTATCTTTTATGATTGTCTTGATGTACAATATATGAGTGCACGCATATGTTGGGGAATGCATGTAAGGTGATCACCGGTAAGGTAATGGAGTGAGGGTGACTTGGGAGGACATGTAAACCTGAGACCGAATCATGAAGTTACTTTATTGGGGATATATATAGGGGACCTTAGAACTTAAGGCTATGGTGGGACTTCTATGTCTTAATAACTCTTGTGCAGTCATTTACTTGGCCATAAGAACCATCATAAGGGGTTTAGTTCATTTACTTGGCTACACCTATTTATGGCTCCTTCCTAGAAGAAACAATTAAGACTGAAACATGTGCTTCACTAATTGTGACAACCACACGAATGAAATAACAATTGCTAGAACATTTGCTCCCTTGAGATATTTGCTACTTGAGATCTTTGCTACTTGCTACTTTGAGAAACTTGCTTGAGAAAACTGCTGAGAGAAACTTGCTCTAAGAAACTTGCTACTAGATAAACCCATTCCACGTCACTTGCTTCCATTAGTTAGATCCTTTCATATTTATTGCTTTGCATAAAAGGCCATATAAGAGGGTTATAGGGCTTTAGAGAATAGATAGTTTACCTTCAGCTCCTCGTGGGTTCGACACTCAAATACTTATCGAATAGTGCTACAGTGATTCCTTGCTCTTGGGGATTATCAAGTACTTTTCTGGCGCCGTTGCCGGGGAGCGTTGTGCTAAACTTTTATTCTTGTTTGCATTGCATACTAACATATAAATCTAAAACACAAAAAAAATTATAAAATGGAAAACAACAAAACAATCCTAGAATTGTATAATATCTATCTTGAGTTAGGACATGAAGTGTTTGAGGAGAAAATTAAAATTTATTTGCATAACAATCATGTCTGTGGTAGTACTAATTCTTTTAACAACTTTATTGCTAATACTGAGGAAAACCTTAAGCTTGGGGAAGTTTTTTTTGATGAATATGACATTTTTAGTCCCCCTACTATTGAGGATGAAATTGATTGTGAGTTTGATGATCCAATATGCTCATTAGATGATAAGTCTTTATGTGGTGATTCTATTCAAAATCATGTGGGAATATTTAACTTCAATGCTTGCAACTATTATGAGAGAGGAAGAGATAAGAATCCTCTCTATGTTTCTATGTTATTTAAAATGCAAGCTATTGATCATTATATGCATTGGTTACCTCAAATGGGGTGTTATTTATTCATATATAAAATGCCAATGCATAGGAAAAGAGTTAGACTTAAAAGTTAATGGTTTAATGTTTTGAGGTGTGCTCTCTATGCTTTTATCTCCTATTCAGTTTGGGCACACCTTTATATCTTGAGAACCTGCAAAATAACTTTACCTACTGATTTCTAACAATTAGTTTAAGATTTTCACTCTATATGAAATTTGGGAAAGTAAATGAGAAGGATGAGTAATGGAGAAGTTGGGGTCGACCTTGAACATGTGTTGTTCATGCCAATGGAACCATTGCAAAATCTCTATCATTTAAACTTTTCCCAAAGCTAAAACCAAATAAAAAGAGTGATAATAGTAATTCGCTGTCCAGTTTTTGACATATCCTGTCTTTATTCTGCATTACTCTCATTACTTGTGTTTTGTGCGGTTCTTTTGATCAAGGAGCATTACATAACCATAGTAACAGTAGCTAATGTTTAAAATCAATTCATGATATGTCTTTGCTGTGCCTATGTGGATTTAATTTATGAAGGCACTAACCCCTCTAATCAAGTTTGTGACGAGTGTTGTGTAAAGAGAATTTTAAGGTGGAAGAATTGAGGGTGATGAACAAGATCAAGAGGGACAAAAACTCAAGCTTGGGGATGTACCCCTAGGCTCACCCTACATATATCAAATAAGTACAAGAATTTAAGCTTGGGGATGCCAAGCCACCTCACTTCAACCATCTTGATACCAAGTAAGTAAGCCTAGCTATATGGCTATAAAGAAAGCGCTTTGCGGGAGGCAACCCGGTTATTTTTGTGTGTGATTTTTCTTTGTGTCCTCTTGCTGTAACAAGAGATCTTGTGTCTAGTTTAGTTCAGGAGTTTTTAATAAAGTGCCAAGTTTTACCCATGTTGGTCTTGAAAAGTTGCTATTTGAGTTCGGAGATTTTATTCCTGCACGAATCTGTGCACGGTATGATTTTTAATTCTTATTCTGTAACTCCGAATGAGCTCATATTTGAACTGTAGTTGCAACTTTTCATCCTCTGTATGCATGAATTTTTCGGAATTTTTCGAGAAAGTTTGGTAGGGTAGAAAAATACGTTTTGCTGCTGCTGTTTTTCTGGACAGATTCTGTCCCATTTTGTTTGATGCATGCTTTGAGCTTTTAAGTTGAATCTTTTTGATCCAATTGAGTTTATGAGTAGGCATACAACATTATACACTCTCTGGACATCTCATATGAATTTTTGTTCAAGGATTATATGCAGCAAGAAACCTATTTGTTTATCACTATTAATGCACCCCACAGAAAAGAAATGGGAGAAACGGTGTTTTGAAGTTTTTTCACAGGGATTGGAGGAGATGCACCAAGAGCTATCCAAGGATGGTGAAGACCATAAGCTTGGGGATGTGAAGACAACCCCGCTGGACCTACACACTCTCGGTTTGCACACGTCCAACTTCTGTTTTTCGATCGAAACACTTTATCGCATAAACTTGGAGCGTCTTTTTGTTTGTTTGTTGAGTCTTGTGAGACCACCACATAATAATTGTATATGGGAAAGTTTCTGAAAATTTGGTTTGAAATATGTTGGATGCTATTATCATGATGGGAAAAGGGATGTTTGAGTTGATTTTTAATGATACATATAGTTGCATGATTCATGAGCTTGTTAATGAGTAATAATATGCAAATGCTTTATCAAGAGTTATCACTTATTCATGTTTTGATGCTGAAAGTTATTTCACTTTGTTTAACATGATAAGTTGGTTCTATGGACACTCATGCATGCATCTAGATGGTCAACTTTCTCCCTTTTGCTAGCCCAAACATTCCAACAAGTAAAAACTTGTTTCCAACACCTTCAACCAAAGTTATTCCAGTGAGTCCACCATATCTACCTACTAGCTATATGCTATTCAGAGTATGTTCATCATGATATTTGTGTTATCTATACCTCTGAATGAAAATAATTATGTTAGTGATTGTCATGGGAAAAGTTGGTTATATAGCTCTCATGAACTTGATGCACATTTTTACTATCATTGCAATAAATAAAACATGACCCATTGTGATTAAGATTATGATGTTAGTGGCTTGATAAATGTCCGAGGTTGGGAGTTAGCCCATATGTGCTGTCACATGCAAAGCTTTCAACATGCTCCTTTTAGTTGATATCATGTGCTTTTGTCTATGGATGCCTATCATGATGGAATGAGGTGGAAATGAAGTAGTTTAAATGAGTTTGTATAAATGGTTAGAGAGACGCCTGGGCCGCTAATCTAAGCCATGCATCATTCATGGTGGAAATTTACTTACATGCTATGGTGAACCGTCTATGATGCACCTTATAATAAAAAGCTATTCCAATGGTAAATAAAAAGGGTGTTGAGGTTGTTCATCTTGTTTGTTTGTCTTGTCATTTTGATATGGGCTTGTTCCATATCCTGGGACAAGAGGTACCCCAGTTGACGCTCTTGATGATACTATTATTACTTACAATGATAGAACTTGAACTTGCTTTGTTTTCTAAGTTGAGTAATCATGGTGTAGGTACTTATATTCAAGGGGCATGAGACACCTAACCTTTACTTTATCAAGCACACTACTCATATTTGCTTTCACATTAAACTTTAATCATTGAAGATGCTATGATAGGGGTAATGAGAGCTTGACACCAAGAATTCCACATTGCAATCATTAACTTAAGTAGAAGAGTTTGAAGGTTGATGAAACTTATGCATGATTTACCTCTATTCACTTATACATCTTTCCAAAGTGTCCACCAAACATATTCAGATTTTCATTATCACTCTATGACCAATGTAGGATGTTCTTACTTATCATTATGCATACATGTGGTCCATATTACTTTCTTTCATGTTACACTTTGTGAGCTATCATTGAGCATCCTTGCATTGAATACTTGATATCACTTCATAAACTATCTTGCATATTGCTACTCCTTTTAAGAATGAATCATTTGACTCTATGTAGCAATAGTAATCATCTTTGATATCCATTGTTAGTATTAAATTGCAAAGTCCATGTTAGTTTTATCACCTTCATACTCGAGGACGAGTATAGGTTAAGCTTGGGGATGTTGATGCATGTAAAATGCATACATGAACTTTGCATTATTTTACTTATATTCCAATCATATTTGCATCATATAAGGGTTATATCAATGTTTTATAATGATTTTGGGAATACTTCATAGTTTTCCCATTTATTTGGAATTAACCCTGTTTTCCAGAAAACGTCTTT
This sequence comes from Poa pratensis, assembly GCA_947311845.1. Taxonomy (NCBI): domain Eukaryota; kingdom Viridiplantae; phylum Streptophyta; class Magnoliopsida; order Poales; family Poaceae; genus Poa; species Poa pratensis. Next base: position 27,198,935 of record CAMZMU010000042.1, read on the forward strand.
TTTAGTGTTTCAGACTTTCCGGGAGCTTCGGGACTCCAAAAAGGGCAAGGCCAAAGAGCACGGTTCAGAATTTTCGAGACGAACGCAATGGGCTTAAAATGAAGACCAGAAGCCCAACCAGCTGGAAATGAGAGGGCCCCACGCGGCCTAAAATCCTGGCCGCGTGGGCCTACCTATTTTGGGCCTCGGAGCTCCGCCGCCGTCGATCTTTGCTCCACCGACCTAGTCGTGACCTAAAAACGCCTATAAAAATTGTCCCCAAGGGTTTTCGAGAGGAGGCGGCGGAGAAACAGAAAACCACGAAACAGAGAGTCAGAAGGCTGCCGCCGGAGAAGATCGGAGGGGGAAACACCGCCGGAATCACCTCCGGAGGGCTCCACCCCCCTCCGGCGTGTTCATCATCAACATCTACAGCAAGATCATCTCCATCTCCCCACTGTAAACTCTTGGCAAACATGATGTATGATGCAATATACTTTTCCCTTGATCTATTGTGTCTCTCCATCTATGTTTGAGAAGTGATTTGTTCATGGCAATAGTGAAATAGTTCGTTGTTTGGTTGCATACAAGTTTTGTTATCTTTTATGATTGTCTTGATGTACAATATATGAGTGCACGCATATGTTGGGGAATGCATGTAAGGTGATCACCGGTAAGGTAATGGAGTGAGGGTGACTTGGGAGGACATGTAAACTGAGACCGAATCATGAAGTTACTTTATTGGGGATATATATAGGGGACCTTAGAACTTAAGGCTATGGTGGGACTTCTATGTCTTAATAACTCTTGTGCAGTCATTTACTTGGCCATAAGAACCATCATAAGGGGTTTAGTTCATTTACTTGGCTACACCTATTTATGGCTCCTTCCTAGAAGAAACAATTAAGACTGAAACATGTGCTTCACTAATTGTGACAACCACACGAATGAAATAACAATTGCTAGAACATTTGCTCCCTTGAGATATTTGCTACTTGAGATCTTTGCTACTTGCTACTTTGAGAAACTTGCTTGAGAAAACTGCTGAGAGAAACTTGCTCTAAGAAACTTGCTACTAGATAAACCCATTCCACGTCACTTGCTTCCATTAGTTAGATCCTTTCATATTTATTGCTTTGCATAAAAGGCCATATAAGAGGGTTATAGGGTTTTAGAGAATAGATAGTTTACCTTCAGCTCCTCGTGGGTTCGACACTCAAATACTTATCGAATAGTGCTACAGTGATTCCTTGCTCTTGGGGATTATCAGGTGTGTTAAAATGTATAAATATCAAAGCCGACATCGACGATAATGTCTAGCCTTCTCTTCACCATATATATTCAGTTTGTCGTTTTCCTAATATCCTTTAGGTTCATTCATCATCTTGTTCCTTGCCCAACGAAAATGCATCAAAAAATGATGGTCCAAAATTTCTGAAATGGATAATGCAGAATTTTTTACTAGATGGATAATTAGTGTGAGAAATGCATATGTGTAAAAACTAAAAGTGAAATTCCCTCAACTTTTTTAGTACTGCATTCCTACCTTCTGTTTATACATGAATATGAATAGTTATGTGCATTTTATGTTTTACACGTGTGTCACTTGAGTAATCGTGAGACGACAAACAAGATGAACAAGTCATGGCAACACACACATTTAACCAGCAAACATATTTTTCTCTATTTCAGATCCTCCTAAATCGTTTTCTGCAAACTGCTTTTGCACGGTAGCGCGTCCGGCAAGGAGTAGAGATTTCCTGCTTCTAGGCTCTAGTGATCTTCATATTTATAAGTTAAAGAAAAGTAACAAATTCTGCATGTTGTCAATGATATATTTACAAATGTGAATTTTGGAATACTTTATATTTTGAGCTACAAAAAATAACAGATGTGTGGATCTAAATGCACACACTTTAAAATCTCTAAAATATACAACATTTGTGTAGCACAAAATATAAAGTATTTCAAATCAAAAATTTGCACGTTTGTGGGTTTTCTCATTCGCAATATGCAGATTTTTTTAGACTTTTTTATGATTTTAAAAATTTAGAGAGCACTGGAACTCGCAAACAAAAGTTCCGGTCGGCGAGCGCCTCTACTAGGCGACGCCGGCGCATATTCTCGCGAGATTGGTCGGAGCGACCTTTGCAGGAAATCGAGCCAACATGGGAGATCGAGATAAGGGCATCTTCCTTGTTTCTATATTCTTCCCGGCGCTGAGCCACCATTTTTCTAGCGGTCCGGCGGTGCTCCCATGCCTTGGTACACCTTGCAAGCAACGACAAGCACCTCCCCGCGCACGTCTTCCCACTTCCGTCACGTACCGCCACTGACGCGCGGGCCCCACCAGACGGGACAAACTCGCGGGCCCCACTGTCAGCCGTCGGTTCAGCTAAGAAACGACTCCGGATTTCGCAGCACTCGAGTCCGCCCGCACCAACGGAAACAACGGCCCGGTGAGGAGAACCAGGCCGGAGAGAAATATAAAAATACGAGCCGCGCGACGGGAGCCACGACGCCACGCCATTAGTTCGCCGCTCCGCCCCCAACCGCCACCTTCTCCCCCGATCTCGCCGGCCGCGCGTGCCCGCGCGTGCGATCAGGCTCCTCCTCTCCGACCGCAGGAGGTGCTGCGACTCTGACTCCGGCGTCCCATGGTGGGTCCCGTACACCGGAGCCTCGAGATCTAGGGTTTTAGCGCCGGCCGCGGTGGGGAGCGATGGGGCGACGGAAGGGAACGGCGGCGGCGGCGACTACCCATCGGGGCTCGTCGAGGGCCGCGGACGGCGTCATATCAGGTGAGATCCGCGCTCTGTGTACGGCGGTGCCAATGCATTGCCAGTTTTTTTTCCCCGGATCGTAATGGGTTTGTGGAAGGCTCTGATTGAGATTTGGGACTCTGATTGAGATTTGGGATTTGGAATGGAGCTGTGGTTGTCGAGTTGCGTTGGATTGGGGATACCTGCGGAGGGGTAGTGCTAGACGTCAGGTATTTGTTCGTTAGCGTTTGACGAGCGGGGAGTTTTAGTTTGAACCTATGCAATAGTTTTGCGCATATGATGTAACTGCGTAGATTTGAGTAATGAGGTAGAAGTGTTAAATGTGTCACACATGTATTTATAGAAAGTAGTAGAGTGGATGTCTGTTTTCTACATTAAGTTTTTATTTGAGGTGAAACATTAATTTAGGATTGTGGGAAAGGAATTCAGTGTGAATAAAACCGGCTCACTAAGGCGCCACCCCCCTCCCCCCTGCATTGCCGCCTGGGTAGCTACCTAACCCTGCATAGGCGCTCAGCTGGGTAGTGCGCAGCTTCTTTTAGAGCACTAAAAGGAGGTGTCAGGTAATTATGGCTAATGTGTTCATAACTTGACATACCAACTTTGTGGTTTCTTTAGTTCGATGATGCCTAGTGTTGATTGCTGGATAAGCTGAGTTAGCTCTGTATCCCACACCATTCTATATCACGTGAAAGATCCTTACTATGTCGATTGCTCCACTGCAGTCCCTGAATAGTTCTGCCAATCCTCTCATACTCCCTCCGTTCCATATTAGATGACTTCCATTTGTTCATATGTGGATGTATTTATACATGTAACATGTCTAGGTACATCCACATTTGCACAAATGGAACTCATCTAATTTAGAACGGAGGGAGTATAGGAATCAACATTGAAATTAAACACCGGTTGAGCCATGTAGGATATCATTGGTCTTTAGTTAGTGTGTCTTAGTCTCTGAGCTTGTACAGTTGGGTATTGTATAAAACCAATTTGAAGTTGACATATTGTATCTCTGTATCCTAACTATTTCTTTATTTTCAGAAATCCGGGAGAAGCATAAATTGGAATTGGAGAATTTGACTCTAACAAAGCACCCATTCAGGACATTGCACTTTTTCATGTTAGCTATGTTGCAATACTTGAAAAGATTAGCAACATATATCCTGAGTAAAGGTGCCTTGTTTGTTGTCTTAATTGTTTTGGTGATAATTCCTGGGGTTGCACTTGTGGTTACAGATGGTCTGCACAAAAAGGTGTGCTACATTACTTGCTAGGGGCAACTTTATTACAAATTTGACTTATGTTGTTATGAGTAGACTGACGTAATAACACTAGACACTGTATTTTGTATACTACTTGAGTGCTGATGTTTATTTTCTGATCTCTGTGCAGCATGTGCAGGAGTTCCTTAATTATGCTAGATTTGTGTTGTGGTGGGTTTCATTAGGTGTGGCCTCGTCAATCGGACTAGGCAAGTCCTCTTAGAGCTCTCAAGATTATGTAGTCCATTTGTATATAGAAAAGGAAACACGTATGAAAAATGTGTTAATTCTCTTCACTATTGATCCATTTTAGTCCTAGAAATACTTAACCTTTTATTGTTAAACTACACAGTCTGTAAACATGGCCAAAGGATCTACTGGGCTTGAATGACTTAATTTGGAAATTTGGCTCAGTCTTTATTAAACTATACAGCCTTCGCAATGACTAGTATGTGCACCGAGCCATCTTGGAGGTTGACTACACATGATATTATCATTCATGACCTTCTGTTTTGCACCTAAAGAAGGGTATTCTACTATTCTTACTGTATTCATGTTTTAGTAGCATATGTGGTCAGAATTTTAGACGATTGCAATCCATCATTTAGGAAAATTCCTACGTTATTGGGTTTCCTCAGAAATGCTAAAGGCATCTAAAAAAAAAAAATATACTAAAGCCTATACCATGTTTAGTTAGTTGTCTATACTCACTTAATTATCAGTTGTCTTGTGCTATAGTCTGTAGATGATAGCCCGAAAGGTTCACCTTTATCTATTATAACACTAAATAGCATTGAATGCGTGCCAAGCGTTAATTTTGAAAAATGGAACTTCAAAGTTTATTTTGTTTGTCCGGAGGAAGAAATTCGTTTTTTTAATGGAATTGGTATTTGAAGTGCAGGTTCAGGTCTGCATACCTTTGTGCTATATCTTGGTCCCCATATTGCTCTCTTCACTATTAAGGCTGTTCAATGTGGTCGGGTTGATTTGAAGGCTGCTCCATATGATACCATACTGCTTAAACAGGCACCATCATGGCTTGACAAAAAGTGTTCGGAATTTGGATCGCCGATGTACCCTGCATCAGATCATTCAGTGATGATCCCGGTCTTTGATATACTCCCTCAGGTTCAGTTGGAAGCTGTTCTTTGGGGTATCGGGACAGCACTTGGCGAGCTCCCGCCTTATTTTCTATCACGAGCTGGTAATTGTGCAATTTATTATATTCTAAAGAGTACTTATATGTCTTTGGATGCTTTACAGTTCTACATCATTATTCGACCTTTATGCAGATAGTATTAGTTCTTTCTGTATTGTTTGTAAACCAACTTCCCTTGAACACTATCTGATGGCGTCTACTTTTGTACTCAATTATGAAACATGTGCCATCATTATTATACCCACCTACCTTTTGACTTGTGGTTTTCCGTAGGTACATAACCAGCTTCAGTAATACATTGCGATAGTTCCATTGTTTATTTTCTTCTCTTCCATAATTTTAAAACTCCGTCAAAGCTAGACTGGTTTCATTCTTATCAATGGGATACAAAACAGCTTTTGAAACTGTTACTTTGTCCCTCTTCATAGTCACGTCTTATGAAACTCTTTACTCTGTTTATTCTCTTTCCTTTACATACTGGAGTTGATTATTTAAGGGTCATAAATTAGTGATATGGACGAATATTAAATTACAGAAAATGATTTGTAACGAAACCTAGCTTGTGGGTTCTTGATATCTGCAGCCTTCATTATCTACAGCTTCGTCTTTTTTAAGCTGCACATACTGAGTAAATGTTATCCATTGTTGCAGCTCGTTTGTCAGGAAGTGAGTTAGAAGCTGTGAAGGAGCTGGATGTTGCTCCTTCGACCGAAGATGGTCCAATTGCATCCAATCTGAACCGTACAAAACGCTGGCTTCTTTCTCACTCTCAGCACCTCAACTTCTTCACTATCTTGATACTTGCTTCGGTTAGTGGTCTATGTCCTGTCGGACATCCTATCATGTCAAAACCTTTGAGCAATGTTTTTGATACAAAAAAATAGTACATGTAAGGAGTTCTGTTCGTTTACTGCATCTTGTTAAAATTATGCTTTGGAAGTAGATCGTTCATGTAGTTTTTGCATATTTTGTAGGCTTCAACTGAATATTTTTCTATTTGGTGCATAAAATTATTTAATGGAATTTCTTGTATACTGAAGTTACGCTTCAAGTACCAATACACAAGGGATATATAGTTTACCATACAATTTTATTTCCTTTCTGTTTCTTAGGTTCCAAACCCGCTGTTTGACCTTGCTGGTATTATGTGTGGTCAATTTGGCATACCCTTCTGGGAGTTCTTCTTTGCAACTTGATTGGGAAGGCCATAATCAAGACTCATATCCAGGTTTTCCATCTATCCATTATTTTCTTGAGGTTAATTTGTTTAGTTTTTCTCTTGGTACCACATGCTGTATTCTTGTTTGTCACCTTTACCTGGTCTGCTAGTGATTAACTTATTTAGTCTATTGGTCTGCGTTAAGCTTCTATAAGGCAATCATGTATTAACTTCACCATTTCAGAATATTCTGCTCTGCAATTTATGGTCCAGTTAGAACCGGAATCTAGAAATCTTGCGAGCTATCTCAACCAAAGGCCCATGTTTAATTTAAACTCCGACTTACATGGGTACATTGATTATTCTTTGCAATCTCTGCTGAATTTGTTATGAGCTGTACCGGATTTTTCACTTAAATATGAGCATATAACGATGCTGTGATGTACTTGTAATGCACATCACCGTTTATTTTTCAAAGTAATACCTATTTTAGTTTTCTTATCTTAATAAAACATTCAAAATACGAGTGCTATATTATATTTCTTATTTTCTGCTCCTCTTATTGATGAAATCTAGCAAATTAGTTGGGAAACTATCACTTTCCAACTATATTTAACTTGGTTCTTATCATTTTAGTTTATTGCCAGATTGACACATTATCTGGTGGATTGACTTGAATATTTGCAATATCTCTCTGTACTGACGCATGAATTTTACCTTCTCACTTCTTCAGACACTGTTTATCATCTCGTTATGCAACAACCAACTCTTGTACCTTATGGAAAAGGAATTAATCTGGATATTTGGTCACATTCCTGGGTTTTCTGCCAACTTGCCATCTGTGATTGCCAAACTCCACAATGCAAAGGAGAAGTATTTATCACCACCGCCGTCAGTTTCAGCATCCTCAGAAATTGAGGTTGGTATATTCGTTTTTATGTCATTTGAGTTTTCTAGACCTATGCCTTTGTTTATTTGCTCATTGATGTTTTTACAACTATATCATGTGTACAGGATAAACAGTGGAATTTCTCTTTTGCATTGATCTGGAACACTGTAGTATGGCTGGTGCTTATGAACTTCTTCATTAAGATCGTCACATCAACAGCTCAGGATTATCGCAAAAGGCAGCAGGACGTAGAGATGGAGCTCATTACTGATTCCTCGTCCCTGAGTCACTCTAAAACTAACTAACGACGAGAATTGTTGTATTTATTCAGCTGCAAGTTGCGAATATTCTCCTCGGTAGCCTTAAAGCCTGGCTAAGCCCTTTGCAGATGACACCAGCGCTGGTAGAAGTTGTATTCTTCTGTACTGTGGACTGATACATGGGCCTTGATAACCTGCCCCAAGTGATGGCTGCAACCTTTTGTCATTGAGCCTCTCTAGTGGCAGTTCCTCGAGGAGAATTTCAGACGCCAACTTGGATGAACTTTAGGGATTGTTTGTTTAGCACGATTGCATTACTAAGATGTATTACTGGTACCCTTTTTACATTCCTATTTTGGAAATACGGTAGCCAATAGAGCACCTGAGAATATTCAATGGTGATATGTTTTATTGTTACACATTCAATATGCAAATGCATATTCGCAATTGGAGTGTGCTAGATCAAATGGAACACTATGACTAATTTTTACCTGGCAAATAAAGCTGCTGATGTTTGATTGGACTGTTGTAACCGCGGTTGTGCAGCACGTTTTTAAATGGTGCCTGAGACGTGTCATTAACTGATACCATGCCACTAGCTCAATTCCAGACGATACTCGTCGATCATGTTAGCTCAGTTTTGTAGTCTATTTTCTCCCGCAGCTTCTGAATTTTCAGCAAAGCCTAGGTCGTGAATCCCCACAGCTTCTGTAAGCGAAATGGTAGTAGGATTGCTGCCTCGGGAACTTCTTTGTATTGCAAACGGAATGGTTCATGAGCATTTCTTGGTGTACTGAAAAATTCGAGCACAAGTGGGGCAGATTTTGTCAAGAAACTCGCTAATCTATTCTTGAGAAGGGCTCCAAGTTTGGTCGTCGTTCACAATGAATTGTTCATACCTACTCCATAGAAACAGAAGTTTCTTCCAATATTTTTCGCGCCGGCTAGCGACCGCCCGAGCGCGGAGGAGAACCGGGGAAGGTGCCTATGGCTATGGCGGCGTCGCGAGCACGTCATTCGCCGGTAGGAAAAAGACTTCCGTCATGGCGTCGTCCCGCGTAGTCGCAACAAACAAACTGTTCCCATCCAAGGGGAAGTGTTCACTCCAAACGAAAACGAAAGCGAAGCGAAGCCACCCACCCCCTGCATATATTAACGAGACGACAGCAGCGACAGACCATAGAATAATACCAGCGCCCCCACTTGCTGCTTAAGCCTTCAGCCTCCAACCCGCCATTGGAGATTGGAGCGAGGACGACCAGGGCAGAGCGGGGGTTTAACGCGAGTCGAGATGCCCGGGCAGTGGAGGCGACGGCGACGGCGGCGGCGGGGGGCAATGTGGAGTTCATCCGTGCGCGGAGCGACAAGCGGGAGTACCGCCGCCTGGTGCTCCCCAACGCGCTCGAGTGCCTCCTCATCAGCGACGCCGACACCGACAAGGTCCGTCCCGTCGCTCGTCTCCGCACCAGCGTCGCGGAAGCAGAGAATGCTCGCCGCAGGTTGACTCGTTTCGTTTGCACCTGATTCATTCGGTTTTGCTTTGTCTCAGGCGGCGGCGTGTATGGAGGTCGGCGTGGGCTCGTTCAGCGACCCGGAGGGGCTCGAGGGCCTCGCGCACTTCCTCGGTGAGCTCACCTCCCTTCTCCCTCCCCCCTCCTCGCCTGAGACACCTGGGCTGGCCTCAGCGTCGCGCACCTGCTCGGCGATTTGCCTGCGCGACGGCGTGAGATGAATCTCCAGTCCACTCCCTTTTGGGATCCGGCTGGGTCTCGAATTTTGTCTAGATAGAATCAAGGGGCACATGAATGGGTTGCCTGACTACTTTCCACCCCGGTGGAGTGGGCACTCGCCTTTCATTGGTGGCAACCAATGATGGAGCGGCAGATTGCAATCAGGTCAATGGGATATGGGTAGCGAAGTAGGATAGGCGGCTAGAAGTTGCCTTCACTGCAGCAATCGCACTTGTGTTTCTTCAGTGGAGTACGATACCCTAAATCCATTAATAATGTCAGCACTACGTGTTCGACATAATTCTGCGCATGGGCGACGTGTTCAGGAAAGGACTGCGTTTATTGAACGATCCAAGAACTTGATATGCTCCACCGCCCCAGGATATGGGAGCCTGTCGCTCTGCTAGCTGGACTCTGCCCCTACACGTTGTTGCCTAGTAGGATCCTTGCAGCTTGCTCAATGCTCAGTGCTCACTCCACGAGTCCGTGTTGATTTTTTGTCTGGAGTGTGATTTCTAACTGTAACAGTTAAAAACACAGGATAATTCTACTCGATACACTTGGGGAACAGTACGGTTATGATTATTACTACATGTGAGCTACATATGCTGGGCATATTGCAGAAAAAACACAAACTCAAACTGATGATCGGACTAAATACTGTAATTGTTTTGCTGAATAGCTTTTTACTCTTCCAATTCAAAGTTTAACAAGCACAAAGTAAAGTAATATGTTGAATATGTGTAGGTGTTTGGTTTTTGTTGGACTTCAAGTTGTAATTAGTGTTGTTAGGGTATGGCTACTATGTTGGAGTCGAACCCTATGTCCTAGGCCTCCTATGTAATGACTAGGGGAATAACACATTTTGTAATAAAGAAGACATGATAGCAACATGCAAACAGGAGGAACTGGCCAGGTTGTGCCGGCACACAGGCACCCAGTGTTGCGGGATCAATGGAGGAGACCCTGTAGTCATGCCACAGGAATATAGGCGTGTCACCAACTCGTAAGCAAATCACGTGGTGTCGTCTTGGTGTGAGTGCTCGGTCATCGGTAGACCTCCGATTGTAACATAGTACAACATAAGTATGGAGGAAATGATTATCATGAGAAATGTTGGTTGCATCAATCAATTTTTACTTTCTGTTAACCATTTTTCCATTTCTTTTTGTTTTGATGATTTATTACCATCGACTTGCTTGCAGAGCATATGCTATTTTATGCCAGCGAGAAATACCCTGGAGAACAAGATTATACAAAATATATTTCAGAGGTACCTTCTGTCAACTCTAAGAAAACATTCAACCCATTTTAGTTTCAACATATGTTTGCAACTATTAATCACACTTTATAACAGGTTTTGACCTAGGTGTAGCGTTCCCTTAATCATGCTACAAGATCCCGAGCCAGTCAGAAAATAACTCATAAGATGAAAAAGAAAGTTTAAAAGGAATATGTTAGGATGTACAATTGTACCATAGCCCACCTCTATGCCATTGTGATTGCAAAAGTGCGGACCAAATGATATCTACTTGCCCACCTCTAAGCAGGTTTCGAAGTGACTGTGGTCTCAGTTGAAAAAATTGTGTTCATGCATAAGGCCCAATTGCAGCTTGTTGTGCTCTCAAACCAAATACACCTAGCCCTTAAGCTAAAGGGCATACTTGCCAATATGATATGGTGTTGTGGTTCCATTACATGGCAGGGCGTATGCTGTACATTAGCACTATATTATTTCCTGACTAGCAACAACTTTGTGATCCTATCATAACTTTGTAAAAGGGTCCTCTTCTTCTATGATTTTATTACTGGAATCCTGCCAGTATAATTATTTCAGAACAGCTTAAATCTGTTCTTTTTAATGCTTGGAAGTTACATGCAGTGTACTTGGATTATATGTTTTTGAGTATTTGGTATATCATGACAAATATCAGCATGGTGGTTCTTCCAATGCCTTTACATCCTCCGAGACAACAAATTTCTATTTTGATGTTAACGCGGACAATTTTGAAGAAGCCTTAGATAGGTAATCTCTCTCAGTAGTATTTTTTCAGTCAATGCATACGGTGTTAAATAAGGTTATGATTTTTGTGCTGCATATTTGCATGGTTTGTTTTAAAACATGACATAAGGAGGTGATTTCTGTTGCGCAGATTTGCTCAGTTCTTCATTAAGCCGCTGATGTCGCAGGATGCTGTTCTTAGAGAGATAAAGGCGGTTGATTCTGGTGAGTTGTTGCTTTACAACATTGATGTGATCTTATCACGATCATTTTATGTTTACACTTGTTTTGTTTTGTAGTAAGAAACACATACTGTCTAACATTATGTTTCGTTGTTCTTACAGAACACAAGAAAAATTTGTTGTCAGATGGCTGGAGGATGTATCAGGTACTTGAAAGTCCGATCTTCGTAGTTTAGATATTCTATCTTGCAACACTAACGTGATATCTACACCAGAAACTTCAATCGCTAAGTATTGGTATTTTTAATGTGTGTTAGAAGTAGTAGTTCTGCTTCAGTATAACCATATTTGGCACAATATAAGCCCGACTTGTACTCAGAATGCCACTTTTAATCGACCCCTTTAACCTGCTGCACCTTTACATCAGTTTTCGAACTTTTTCCCCACAGCTTCAAAAGCATCTGGCTTCAAAGGATCACCCTTACCATAAATTCAGTACTGGTAAGACATTCTTGATGTTCTGTTTTTTTATATTACTGTACTACTGAGGCTGCAGAACAGCATGCTGTTTTTGTTTTCCTGTGTTTTACCTATAAATATATATCTATCAGATTTAGAGATCACATTTTTAAGTCAAGTCCAAAGAATAATAAATTGTTCATGGATATTATTTTATATCTTGTTGTGCATCCGTAATAAAAGGCTCTTTGTGGAGTTTGAATCTTATTTGAAATTATGTCATCTAATACATCAGGAAGTTGGGAAACATTGGAAACAAAGCCGAAAGAGAGGGGCTTGGACATCAGACTTGAGCTTCTCAAGTTCTACGAGAATTATTCAGCGAATCTTATGCACCTTGTTGTTTATGGAAAGGGTAAATATTACTCCCTCTGTTTTTTAATATAAGATGTTTTAGATGTTGTACATGTTGTCTAGATACATACTAAAGTGAGTGAACATACACACTTAAACATGTCTATATACATTTGTGTACACATGCATGTGGACAAATGCTAAAACATCTTATATTAAAAAACAGAGGGAGTACTTGTTAGTTAATTTTGGCATGATTAACCCTACTTGTTACTGATGAAATGATTTTGTAGAGAGTCTCGATTGCATTCAAAGCTTAGTTGAAAGCTTGTTTAGTAACATAAAAAACACTGACCAGAGAAGCTTCAAATGTCCAAGTCAACCTCTTGCAGCAGAACATTTGCAGGTAACTTAAAACAACACCAATCACACCAAAGTTAGTGGAAAATGATGCTGGAATTTAGCATACTCGTTTTCTTGTCACGCAGCTTCTTGTCAAAGCAATCCCCATAACAGATGGTGACTACCTAAGAATTTTGTGGCCAGTTACACCTAACATCCAGTTCTACAAAGAAGGTCCTTGCCCTTATCTCGGCCATCTCGTTGGGCATGAAGGCGAGGGATCAATCTTCCATATTATAAAGGAATTAGGCAAGTTAATTTCAACTGTATATTCTTGTAAATATTCTTTTGCCATTGTTATCTGCTCAAACACTGGTCCTTGTTTAGTTCCTTGTGTCAACTTTGTGCTGTGCCATGTCCAATTTTTACTACATTAGGATGGGCCATGGACTTGTCAGCCGGCGCCGGTAGTGACAGCACCGAATACTCTTTTTTCTCAGTAAGCATGAGGCTCACTGATTCTGGCCATGGTAAGTTTCCATCTTCATTTTGTTCTCTCAGAATTGATCGACCATTTCATTTTTGTGGTATTAAGCACATTTGGTATTATTTTAAGTCTTTTATGTGTACATACAACGATTTCAGAACACATAGAGGATATCATTGGGTTGGTCTTCAAATATCTCCGCCTATTAAAAGAAGATGGTGTCCACGAATGGATCTTTGATGAGGTGATTGACAGACACATCATTTATATTATCATGTGAAGTTATTTGATGGATTAGGATTCTAATATGCAGTTAAGTTTAACATGATTATATGAACATTGCACCCATGGACTCTGATCTGTAACAGAACAACCTCATTGGGTTTAAATTTTATCATTCAAAGGTTGTTTGTTGCATCAATTCGTAGTGTGATTTGTTGTGCGTGTTTTAAGCATACTGAGAAGCAAATATGATTTACATTTAGTTACATAACTGCATATGCTAATGTGTTTATTATTTTCTAGCTTGCGTCAATCAATGAAACGGAATTCCACTATCAAGACAAAGTTCATCCAATCAGCTACGTAACAGATACTGTCTCAAGCATGCGGGTATATTTCCCCTGAACTCATTACATATTTCGGCACTTACAGATTCTTGCTATCAATAATTTTTATGCGGAATTCTAATGTATATCTTGGAGAGAAGTTTGATGAATGGCAATTTCAAGTACCGAATACTCAACAGTTAGGATTTCAGCGGGTCCAGAATCTGTTGACCTGCACCTTTCTTTTGTGCTTCAGTAGTGTCTTCTTTCTTCTAATTGAAATACTTGTGAGCTGGTTTGCAGTTGTTCCCACCAGAGGAATGGCTGGTTGGAGCATCAATACCGTCGAAGTATGCGCCAAGTAGAATAAATATGATACTTGATGAGTTGTCACCCGAAAGAGTAAGGTATGCTTACACAGTTTGCATGACTGCTCTGATTCTTCCTTGCTTACATATACATAGTATATTCGATGGCAACATATAAATGCATATGTGCAGCTGCCTGGCGTTAGTAAATTGCTACCTGATACTGTGACTCATCACTAAAGAATTGGGCATGGTCTTACTTCATATCATGAACTTACTATTTTGCTGATAAGTTTATGTGTCAAATCATCTGCAGTTATGGACGTCAATTAGCATATAACCGTAAGCTAAATATCATGGTTTTATTCTAACTATGCAACACTTCTCTCTGTCTCTAGAATACTCTGCGAGTCTAAAAAGTTTGAAGGATCTACTGATTGTGCTGAGCCCTGGTACAACACATCATATTCTGTTGAGAACGTCACTCCTTACATGATACAGGTTTGTCCCATATAGACACACATACAGAAACTAATCTCATGCTCCAAAATTTATTTTATTTCCAATCTTATGCCTCTGTTTCCCAGCAATGGATTCAAAAAGCTCCTACTGAGATGCTCCATCTCCCAAAGCCTAACATTTTCATTCCAAAGGATTTATCTCTGAAAGAAGTGCACGACAAGGTAAAATTCGGAGCTACTTATACTTATATGTCTTGTGTTCACATTAGCACACTTAGTATGAATCTTTCAAAGATTTCGAGTATTCACATAGTATATTAGTTTTGATAAAACATAACCGTCTCGCCAGGTTAAATTTCCGACAGTATTAAGGAAGACACCACTTTCACGGCTGTGGTATAAGCCCGACATGCTGTTCTTCACTCCGAAGGTTTACATTATAATTGATTTCCATTGTCCATTGTCAAGCCAATCCCCCGAAGCAGCAGTATCTATAGGTCTCTTTGTCGATCTGTTAGCCGATTACTTGAATGCTTATGGTAAGAATTAATTCTTAAATTATGTGAATAAAATATTTTACTGTATTGAACAGTCCATTTGGGGATTTCTCCCTCCAACTTTAAGTCCAAATATACACTCTCAATTAGTTTGTTCCTTTTGCAGCTTATGATGCTCAAATGGCGGGTTTATTTTATTCGATAGATCTTACTTCTACTGGATTCCAGGTTCTGTTCTATACTATGTTCCTTTCTGTTTCCTACTAGGGTTCTAGACAGATACATTTCTCTTCATGCTGTATGTATGTGGTTTGAATTCCAATTCAAATATTTAACTTTCTATTTTTAAAGGTCTCCTTAGGTGGTTATAATGACAAGACGAGAGTTCTTTTACATGCCATAATGAAACAGATAGCGAACTTTGAAGTTAAACCAAACAGGTTTTCAGCCCTGAAGGTCAGATGGGATCCTCGGGTTTCCTTGTCACTTGTCACAATTTCATATGGGCACATTTATGTTTACCTGGTCCCTTTGTTATAACTTTGTGTGGATCAAATTACAAGATTGTTGAACTTCATTTTCTTAAACACTGCTCATCTATTGACTTGCAACTGATAGATGATCAAAACTGAGGTATGCCAAATTTTAAGTGGTGGACACCAAAATTTAGACCCAAAAGTTTCTCAACAAATTTTGGGCAGGTTTTTACAAAATTTACTTATTAAGTTCCAGTAATCTACATATCCTCATGATGGTTGATTTCAGATTATGAAATATTCTTTCCCTTAAGATTCTTAATCGGTGTTTGAAACTGCTGTGGTGATTTCTTCCATGGCTAATTTTTTTACCAACATCTTACCATTACAGGAAACTTCTGTTAAGGACTACCAAAATTTTAACTTCAGCCAACCATATTCTCAAGCCTATTACTATCTCTCATTAATATTGGAGGAGAAAACGTGGCCATTGGTTGAGAAACTTCAAGCTCTTTCTACGCTTGAGGCAGACTCTCTTGCGAAGTTTGTGCCACACTTGCTATCGAAGACATATTTGGAATGCTATATTCAAGGTTTGGTAAATTTCATGTTAATCACCGAAATGTATTTCCATGGACTGGACTGGAAAGCAATGCCAATTATGCTTATCATTAAAACTTCTTGTAGGGAACATTGTACCAGGTGAGGCTGAGTCTATTGTCGAGGAGATTGAAGATACTATATTTAATACCCCCAATTCTTTATTCAAATCCATGTCCCCGTCACAATATCTGATCAAAAGGGCTATCATGCTTGAAAATGAGTTAAAATGCTACTACCAAATCGAGGGATTAAATCCGAAGAATGAGAATTCATCGATTGTCCAGTATATTCAGGTATAGGCTCATCCTTAACTTCAATGCAGCTAATGTTATCCAATGCAATTACTTATCAGTGATAAGTACCTTCTAATGTTTGTTGCAAAATTAATAGATCACCGAACATGTCATTAATCGGTGATCCTGTTTCCAGCTAACTATTGGTTATGATCAACCTAGTAGTAGTTGGAACAATGTGGTGGGCAGACTATTTAGAATTCTATGTATTCGTACTTGAAATATACTGTGTGGTATTGTCTTGCATGCAAAATTGTTGCCAATTTTTCCAATTAAAACATAATTAAATTCATAGGGTAGAGTGGCTGTATCTGAAGAATATGTGATGTGAAGTTCCTGAACTATCCACCAAAACTAAATTAACTGTCCAGTGGGTAACCCTCTGCACATCAACTTAGTCTTCTGTGCTATCAAACCCTGACTGCAACCGTAATTGTTTATGGAGAGAATGTGGCATTTATGTCACAGAGGCATCCCTTGCACTGCACGATGCGTTTTTGATTAGTCCACTCTAACCAGCCATGTATTTTTATCAGTCCACTCTAACGGCCACTCGGGACTACATTTTCACTCTAGACATGTTACATGTATAGATACATCCACATGTGGTGCATAACAAGTCAATTAAATTGGAACGGAGGGAGTACTTCTCCCAGGATCCTATACTGGGTTTTAGGATGTTCATACGGACTGTGCCCTGTAAAACAACTATCTATATCTGAAAGATTTTTACTTCATTTGTGTCATTCTTTATACTGATCTTTACTAAGGATGTATGGGCCTAAGGAAATACGAGTTTCATGGCAAAATCAATTCTTTTGCACAAAGCTTCTCTCTTCTTTTAAATCATCTTCTAGGATTTGCTCTGCTTCTGAAACTAACTTATGTAGACAGCATGTGACTGATTGCCAGGAATCAAAACACATAAGCTGTCATTTTTTTTTGAAACAATCCATGATGAAATGAGATTAAGAATAGAGCAAAAACTATTGGTATATATAAATAATAACTGGCTCCTGGATGATTAGTACCGAAGTATATTGCGTGTCGAAGCATGACTGTGGACTCAGCCTTCAGTCACTAACCTGACGTTTGACTGAACGAGCATAAGGGGCATGGAATATTATTTCCATCAGTGGGATTGGCAGACTTAGTCATAAGGGGACATATGACTGAACAAACTAGGTGTGCAGTTTTTTTGTTATTGCTCTGTTTTTTCTTCCGCTTTGCTCTGTTATGCTAACCTAGGCTCTTTCGTTTGCTTTTTGGTTCTGTTTTATATGCTTTGTGTCGTCTCAACCCTTTCCTCAAGTACAAAAGGACACGCATTTGGGTGCATGCCGAGAAAAAAGAACAAGACAGACAATTATTCAGTTATCTTGACCTGTTTGCGAGGAGAGCTAGGCATGCTTGAGCCACCAAGTGATGCTCTAACGAGTCAATAGCTTATCAAATCGGTAAAATACAGCGACGCGACTGAGTTTGCCGTTCCTGGATGTATAAAATATGGCAATGTTTTTGTTCTATCAACTTCCTTTAAAATTGTTGTCCTCAAGACGTAGTGTAATATCGATCCGAATAAAGTAGAACTGACTCATGTCGAGTGCATATAATGTTCTATGGCAAGAAGAATGCCAGATTACTAAGTATCATCGACATATTCAGGTCCATCAGGACGACGCCATTTCGAACGTTAAACTTCAGCTATTCTCTCAAATTGCTAGCCAGCCTGCTTTCAACCAGCTGCGGACTGTTGAGCAACTTGGGTATATAGCAGGTCTTTCTCTAAGGTATAATCCTTTCAGGAGAAACCTGCAGGTTTTGTTTTCATTGATCATCTATAATCCTATCTTACTATAAATATCCTAATGCATCAGATCTGATCGTGGAGTCTGGGCAGTCGAGGTTGTTATTCAATCCACAGTGAAGGTACAGATTCAAAGACAGGGCTACTAAATAAATAAATATGACATATTTTTTGCTGCTTTCTCCTACTGATATTATAATGGAATTCGTAGGACCCTTCATATCTTGATGCTAGAGTTGATGAATTCTTCAAGACGTTCGAAAGCAAAATCCATGAACTGTCTGACAAGGATTTCAAGGTTAGTGGCTTCAGTTAATTAGCTTCAGAACTAACAGATGCACCTGTCAAGCTTTACATCTCTTTCACAACAAGATATGATCAGCACGTTGGTATCTTTTTCAGAAATACAAATGTATTTGTGCATTAATGTAGCTCATATTGGCACTGACATGTCCTTATGACAGAGAAATGTCAAATCACTTGTTGATTCAAAACTGGAGAAATTCAAAAACTTGTGGGAGGAGGCTGGCTTCTACTGGGGAGAAATTGAAGCCGGAACTCTCAAGTTTGATAGGGTTGAGTCTGAGGTAAGTGATTTTGCCTCAGGCAACAATGCACAACCGTGATAAGGAAAATTATGTCGAATACAAAGTAAACAGGACAATAGTTCAATTTTTTTCTGGAAACACACCGCTCTTCTTTCCAAGGGAAAATAGAAAAGGTTGTGTCTTTGACCTGCAGGATATATGACCTCAAAAAATATGTGCAGGTTGCTCTCTTAAGAGAGCTGAAGAAAGACGAATTCATCGAATTCTTTGACCAGTACATAAAAGTCGATGCGCCTCAAAGGAGGACAGTGAGCGTGCAAGTCTTCAGCGGCAACCATTCGGGAGAGTTCAAGACGGCGATTGCCGAAGCTGATCCGCCGAAAACTTACCGGATTACCGACATATTCGGGTTCAAGCGATCAAGACCCCTGCACCCCTCGCTGAAGGGAGGTCCAGGCCGGATCACAATGGACTGACTGGCATACAACATATTCATTGTTTCTGGAGTGTAGTGTATAGCCTTCCACATGCATGAACTCGATTTTGACTGATTTTTTCTGTAGCCACACACGATTGCACAATGCTATTCTTCATGTATGGAGTGACCATGTGATGCTATTCTCAGAACAAACCTACCAGATGTAAAAATCAAATATGCTACATTGTTTATAGAGTATGTATTTCTTCTGACAACTATGCACACTATGTACAATTACATGAGCTTACGATCACAGTGGACAAGGAGGCGGCATGAGCCGAGAACACGTACGCATTCTGCGCGCGCGGCACGTGGCCGTGTAGGTGTCACCATCCTAGCGCCTGAGTCGGTCGTCGGCCGCGTCGGCTACGGTACGGACCGGAGCGCCGCCGCTCTCCCGCGGCCGCTGCCCCACTCGTAGCTGCGGCGGTGCCAGCGGCACCGGAACGATCCCCGGTGCGCTGTGGGCGAGCACACGCAGTAGTGGTGCGTGTGCATCTGCCGCTGTGGCACAGGCGTGGGCGCCGGCCGTGGCCGCCGCCGGATCACCGCGCAGCCCGGCGGCAGAGGCGGCAGCCCCGGGTGGCACATGCCGTGAAAAGGGCCTGACGGCTAAGCTGCAGGGAAGACTCTGTCCAGCGGCTGCACGCATAAAAAGGCGGAGAAATGGAATCTGGTTCGGTGTACGTTTTCCTGGTTGTGGTGGTGGTGGGGAGAGAGATGATAGGGGGAAAGGAAAGCGAGGAATATCTGTGGGCGCCGTGGCGGCCGATGGTTTTTGTGAGGTGATGGGCGGGAGCGTGCGTGGCGGGAGGGGAGAGGAGAGGAAGAACCGAAGAAGTGGCGTGGCGCGCGCGCGGGGAGATCGCGTGGAGCGGAGTGCAATGGCGCGACAATACTCATCTTGATCTCTGAATGTCTAGTCGTGATCCACTTCCGGGGGACGGTGATTGGTTCCTTCCGCCGCACTTCTTTGGGTCGGTTTGGGAATTGTGGTGCGGGTCCGATCAGGACAAAAGATGGTAGCAGCATACCGTGGCTTTCGTCATCTCGTCTCGTTGCTTCTTTGCGGCGGCCTTTCCTTATTTTTCGAAGCGCTCACATATACAAGTATATACTCACCTTACGAACACACTGCACACATATATGAGCATCTCCGAGAGATTGAATCGTCAGGTCAAGTTTTGAGATGACGAAGTCACCACAATCGACTCGCTGTCGATGAAAACGTCGTCTCCTACTGAAAAATAATCCGCCTTAAATGAGAAACATCATTGTCAAACTTGAAGTTTGAACTTTGATTGGCTGAGATAGAACCATCCTCCTAACCATCCTACCACATGTATCCTCTTGGACTCGTCCGAACGACAGAGTGTACCTGGGTGCCAACTGATTGCTTGGTACATAAGTTATGGAACCTGCCGGCGCTTGTGCAAAATACAAATTCTTCAAGTTTAAGAGCAACCACAACAGGATGTTTATTTAGGGGGGCGCTAAGAATTCGTCATCCATTTTGAGGACTCACTGCATCCATTCAACATGTTAGGTGTAGCTGGTGTATTCGGCGGCTCTCTCAAACAAGAGAAATAAACATTGTTTATTTAGGGGCGCTGCGAATTTGATCCCGGCCGATGGCATGTGGCATCGGCAGCAAAAAGTTGCGCCTTGCGATTTTTGATTCTTGACCTGTAGCGTGAGTAGCGGCGGCTTCGAGAATGCACGCGCTTTAAATTAGCAGCATGCATTGGAAGCATGGACGTTACATGGTTTGTAATAATTTTAAAATTATTTAAACGCCGGTATTAGCCTCTAGCGGTGTGGATGTTGTAACCAGCGTCTCCTTAAACTGTTAGATTGCTTAAACTCCCACTAGTAACATACTCTGTTGTCACAATAGTAAGTGTTAGATTGCTTAAACTCCCACTAGACCAAATTTATTTTGATTTCTTTTTTTGGGCTAGTGCTTTTTCAGAGAAAAATTGACGGCCCTAAGAGTTCATATTGCTCAACTTTTCTATTCCCTTTTTTACTACTCCCTTTACGCGCTAAACATAAAAAATATTTGGTATTTGCTTGCAAAAAATACCTAGTATACATTTTCAATTCCCTTTTTGGGACAGTGATTTTTTAGGGCAAATAAATGGGTGGGGAATAGGAAAAGTCCACTTCCAACTAGTACAAAAAAACTAGAATAGAAAAGAACTATCACTTCCTATTAGTATAAAAATAACAGAAAAATATAATTCTGACTACTATGAATTTTTATCAAAATAGATTCCAGATGAACGCCAGTAATATCTAAAGATAAAGAAAATATAATTACGAAATGATAACTATGATGGCGCTACAAATAAAAATAACATGTATGCTAAAAAATAACATGTATGCTAAAAAAGTAAAATATATACATACTATGTATTTATTTTAGGGCTTTGGGTTCATTGTTTAGTCCTCGACATAATATCTGGAGTAGCTTGCATTCTCTTATATCTTGTAAGTTCTTTGCTCACAGAAAGTAGGGAGTATTTTGTATCCTCATATTGCAGAACACATCTGATGTTTTTTCTCTACTTAATCTGAAGAAGTGAGCCCAGCTCACCTGGTTAGGGAAGTGGATGTACAACCCAGCCACCCAGGTTCAAGTCCTCACGGACGCAGATTTGGGTTCTTATTATTTCAAAAAAAAAACCCACTGTAGGGGCTTCCCATACCGCATTCCTTAAAAAAAAAAAAGGAGTACAGTCACATTGCTAGGCTGAGGCTCCTTCACCTTAAACGTGTAGTACCCAATCCAGGCGAATTAACAGTGCTTGTTCGCGGAATACCAAAGAAAACAAAAGAATCCTACAGTAGTGATGTTGATTATAAAAATTACGATTGTTCGTGGGAAATCACGATGCTTCTGCCATGAGACTATTATTAGAAGACCACAAAATTCACTTAAAATACTTTCTCATAGCAACTTGTATTTTAAAAATTAATTTTCCATGGTTGTTGCAACCTATGGCTCATGATCAAACTATGTTCAGTCTGTGGGTATAGCCTTGGTAACTCGTGTTATGTTTTTGGTTATATCTTAATAGTTCAAGGGATGGTAATTTTTTCCTAGATATTTGGTAATCTTCCTCTCAATTTTACCATTGGTAATTTGTTTGCTATATGTTTGGTAATCTTTGACTAGCTTTTTAGATTCGGTAACTTTTTTGCTATATAGTTGGTAACATCATGCTAGTTTAGCCTTGGTAACTCATCTATTATGTACTTGGTATCTTAATAGTGTTGGGTTACGCAACGGAAACTTAAAAAAAATTGTTTACCAAATACGCAACAGCTCAAGATCTATACTATTAAGATATGCAACACCCCATAATTGTAGATCTAGAAAACTTACTACAACCATTGCGGAAGATCTTGTTGTAGTCGAAGTAGATGTCGGTGAAGTCTGATGAAGAATCTCACGTCCACGCTGGGAGGTGAGATTGCCTTTCGATTCTTGTCGTCGAGGGACTACTCGCGCAGCCCCGCTCTAGCAGTATCCACACGTACACCACGCCAAACTGTCAGCGTTTCGTTGTCCAGAGCTACTTGCAACCGATGAAGAGAGACTGCCTTGCGGCATAGTTTTAGTGGTTGATCTAATCAAACTTGATTAGAGAAATAAGAGATTAGAGAGATCTAATTCTCAACACATGAGATCTACTAGAGAGAGAGATTAGAACAATGTCTAATTAGAGCACCATCTAATTAGAGCATCCTCTAATTGCACAATATCAAGAGAGAGAAACTTGTGCAAACTTGATTGGATTGGATTATCTCAACCCATGGGGTTGGTGGTGTTTATATAGGTGGCCAAAGGGGAGGGGTGCTTGGGAAAGGGGAAAGGACTCCTAGTCCAACTAGGATTGGGATGGGGAGTTGGAGTCCAACTCCAACTCTCCTCCCCTTCCTCTTTCCTTGCACCGATCCGCCCGGGTGGGGCCCGGTCTGAACCGACCCCGGGTGGGGCCCGGTCCACCGCCCGCGCCGCCCGCCTGCGTTCGCCCACCCGCGTTCGCTCGCGTCAGCCTGGCCCGCATGGACGCCTCGTCCGCCTGCGCCCGCCTGGCCCACCTGGCCCGCTTGCATCCTCCTGCGTCCGCCACCGCCTAGCGGTTGTGCGGCTGCCATGTGGGCCCTAGGGCCCATGTGGTATAGAGGCTATATATACCACTATGTTTTTAGGTTGGTAATTCGTGGTATAGATGTTTGGTAACACTTTAGTTAGTCCTAAGATCGGTAACTTGCTTGCTATATACTTGGTATCATCATGTACTAGTTTTTAGGTTGGTAACTTGTGCTCTAGATTCTTGGTAACACTTTAAATTAGCTCTAAGATTGGTAACTTGCTTGCTATCACTAGTACAGAACGGCACATCGGATACTCCTCTATGGAAACGGCAGGCGTTAGGCGACGGAGAATCGCGCTTTCCGCACGGCCAGTGCGTACAAACCTGACCTGGGCCGTGGCTGGCCCGTCAACATAGGTAACGGAGAAAGTATTAACTCCGTTACCCATAGTATTGGCAACGGTCTTAATTCTGGCTCCGTTTCCGATATGTGCCTCTATAGCAACGGAGACTTTTGTGTGTCCGTGTGCAATGTGGACACGTTCCATCTTCTTGGAATTCGATGCGAGCGGAGTAACTGCTATGGCGTAGTGGCGTAGTGACGCCGCGACACCGCCCACTACTCCTTAAAAACCCACGATCTCGCTGCTATCTCAGTACGCCACTTCGCCGCAGCCATGGATACTCCTGGCAACTCCTCGGGCGTTCGCCGCAGCAGTTTCCCGCTTTCGCTGAATTGGAACCGCGTCGTCGTGCCGGAGGCCGTCGCGCAGAGGCACTGGCAATATAGGAGGCCAGTGCCCTGGTCAAATGTTAGCCTCCCGCTGGCTGGCGCGTCAACCACAGGAGGGTGCCTATGCCGCCGGAAGAGGACGCGGGATCTTCGGGCGCCCGCGACCGCAGCCGCTCGCCGCGGCGGAGAGACGCTCGTCCGCGGTCGCCTGGATGGAACCGCGTCATCGTCGGGCAGGCCGTCACGGAGTGGCACTGGCAATATAGGAGGCCAGTGCCATGGTCAAAGGTTCGGCTACCCGGTGGCTGGCACCTCAACCGCGCGTCGGTGCCTATGCCGCCGGAAAGAGTTGAGCTGCTTCAGAGCCGCCGGCTCCTCCTCCCGCCGGAGCTGCGCGATGATCCTGCCTACGACGACGACGAGATGTGGGAGGGGTGCACGGGCGGCTATGACATCGTCGGCGAGGAGCCGCGCGACGACACGGACGACTACGCGGCTCTCCTTGCATACGAGCAGGAGAAGGCGAAGGCCGAGGAGTAGTTATAGTTATTTATTTTTATGTTCTTCAACTTCAATACTAGTAGAGATCAGTATAAGCCTAGTGTGTCAGTGAAAAAATCCAAGGAAACGGTTGTTTATACCCTCCGTTTCCGATGTTCTACTTTGCTATAAATGCGCCCTTCACACAGCCCTAAACTCTATCGCTCACTCTCAGCCTCACTCTCAAAGTGTGGCGGCGCCTCCACGCAGCACCAGATTTTAGCTCCACCGTGGCGGCGCGCATCTCCCTCCCTCCGACCGTGGCGGCGCGCATCTCCCTCCCTCCGACCGTGGCGGCGCGCATCTTCCTCTCCTCCGACCGTGGCGGCGCGCATCTCCCTCCCTCCGACCGTGGCGGCGCGCATCTTCTTCTCCTCCGACCGTGTCGGCGCGCATCTTCCTCTCCTCCGACCGTGGCAGCGCGTACCCGTTCTTTGCTCCACCGGGCAGATCTCGTCGCCTGATCTGTAGCTGGAGGGCGCATGGCGTGTCGATCCGAGGACGACGAGGACGACTACGTACTCCCGCCACCAGATCCAAAGGTAATACATCTATTTGTGACCGGCCGTCGTGCCGACGAACTAGGGTTGTTGTCATTGTTCTGCTTAGGTTTTCTTCCATAGGACACTCATGAACAGAACTAGAACTAGGGTTGTAATACATCCGAGGACGATGAGGACGACCACTGGCGGATCCACCTTGAGCCAGCCGGGTGCACAGGACACCGGGAGAAGGAATTTTTTTTGTAAATTAGCAATTTTTCATCACATATGCACCCTAAAAATTGTTTTAAATGTATTGTGGTAACATGTGTGCATCCTGGTTCAATATGTTCTAGCTCCGCCACTGAGGACGACTACGTAGTGTCGCTCGAAAAGAACATAACTAGCACAAATCGGTAGTGTATGAAACTCATGGCTGACTTATCTCCTTTGCAAAACAGATGTACATTTCGGTGACACTGTATAAAAAGTCGGGTCCTTAGCCATGGTGCGCTTGTCGTCCGGCATAATTGTTGGTACACAACAACTATGCAATGGATTTGTAAGTTTGTTATTCTGTCTTATGCATCCTTTTGTGTTGTATATCCTTTATGCTAGATGTATAGTGAGCTAACATGGAGTCATATATTCTCTCTTTGCATTTCAGTGACCACTTTACAAAAGAGGCACCTTCAGTACATCAGCACTCGCTTATTGCACTATGTGCAGAGCATGGTGCTGATACGTTTAGCTCATTTAAATGAGCTAAATACAAGGTCGGGGACAAAGCGACGAGTTGATTATATTTTGGCGACACCGTCCAAGAAGAAGATTGAATTCATGAACTCTAACAGCAAGTCATGAAGATAAATTAAGTTGGAAATGACAAGGATAAGTTTAGAGAGGCATGACATAGATAGATTTAGCTAGACATGTCAATGATAGATTTAGAGAGGCATGACAATGAAGATAAGTAATTGGTTGTCTTGTGATGCAATGTATCGGTGACATTTGTTATACCTTATGAATGAATGAATTTGTTAGCCTTTTTGTGCTTCTGCTGTGAAATTTTAAATGTCCAGTGCCAAATCTATTCCTGCTCTAGGCTTATGAAGAAACCTCAATGCAAACGAGCAGAAACAGAATCTCCGTTACTGATGTTCCGACACATCAGAAACGGAGGTTGTGCACAACCGTTGCCAAACCGACGCCTCATCAGCGACGGTTTTTCGCCCCCGTTACCGATGAGGGCCTTCACATCAGTAACGGGGTCGGGGACACAGACCCTTTTTCCGTTTCCGATGGGGTTTTTGGCCCGTTTCCGATGTGTCGTTCTGTACTAGTGTATGTATTTTGTATCATCATGTACTAGTTTTAGGTTGGTAATTCGTTCTCTAGATGCTTCGTAACACTTAAGCTATTTATAGGATCGGTAACATGCTTGCTTTTGTACTTGGTATCATCATGTTCTTGTTTTTAGGTTGGTAACTCGTGCTCTAGATGATCGGTAACTCTTTAGTTAGTATTAGGATCGATAACTTGCTTGCTAGGTACTTGGTATCATTATGTACTACTATTTAGGTTGGTAACTCGTGCTCTATATGCTCGGTAACTATTTAGTTAGTCCTAGGATCGATAACTTGCTTGCTAGGTACTTGGTATCATCATGTACTAGTATTCAGGTTGGTAACTCGTGCTCTATATGCTTGGTAACACTTTAGTTTGTTCTAGGATTGGTAACTTGTTTGGTAGGTACTTGATATCATCATGTACTAGTTTTTAGGTTAATAATTCGTGCGGTAGATGGTTGGTAACACTTTAGTTAGTCCTAGGACCGGTAACTCGTTTGCTATGTGCTTGGTATTATCATCTACTAGTTTTCACGTTGGTAATTCATGCTCTATTTGCTTGGTAACACTTTAGTTAATCCTATGATCGGTAACTCGCTGGCTATGAGGTTGGTATCATCATGAACTAGTTTTTAAATTGGTAATTCGTGCGCTATATGCTCGGTAACACTTCGGTTTAGTTCTAGGATCGGTAACTTGCTTGCTATGTGCTTGATATCATCATTTACTAGTGAGGATGTCGTAAATATTGATAAAAAATGCATATAATTTTGAGAACCAGGGAGGCTCTCTTGCCGCCGCCTCCACCTTGAGCACCTGAAACAGGGGCTAGACGGAGGGATCCATCCCGCCGCCGTCTGCTGGCTGCCGGCACCACCACGGTGCCCAGCTGAAAGTGCATGAGCCCTCATGTGTGGTTTTGTTAATTAATGACAATCTGTATGGACTAATGGTTGCATTGAGTTATCCTTGTAGGGTTTGTCCATTGGCAATGCTTGAACACCATGTGTTGGTATCAAGATAGAAATAAGAAGATAAAGTGATGATCAAAGCAATATCGAAGTCATCATATATATTAAGAGAAGAAGTTGAAGTGCAAGTTCAAGAGAAGCATCTCGAAGAAATCCTATACTTGAAGCTTGTCACCCATTTGAAGATATTGGTCAAGTGAAGATGTGCCTTATAGAGGCTCTCCCATATTGGTGTATGGGGAGCGATATGTGAGTCTTCACCAAGCAAAGTGCAATCAAGAAAGGTGGTCCACTTGAAGAGATCAAGATCGTCATCATCTAACTCAAGTGGAATGCGCAAGGCAAATGTATGATCTTGATAGGGTTTCTATTTTACCGGTCTCATGTTGCTAGTTCGGAGACCGGGTTATAGGATAGATACCGTACTATCAAGAGGGGCTCTCAAGTGAGTAACTTGATCGCATCTTTATGGAGAGTTCAAACCTTTACATACTTGGCATATCATCTTTCTTGGTTCTTATTTGGCTTTTATCCATTTGATAATTTAGAGCTTGTGTTCATCTCCATACCAAGCTCTAGTTCATCAAAAACGGATTTCATATACATATCTTGTTGCGTTTTTTATGTTGGAGGTTTACCGGTTTGTCTTTTCTAAGAGAGGTCAAACTCTCTCCTTGTGGATTCCTCCTCACATGATGGACTATGATGTTTCTCTGCATGATCTTGAAGAGCTCTTCGTTGCGATTCCAACGAGCCCAAGATCATCGAAATCGGAGTCCGGATGAAAAAGATATTGCTGTTTTCGTTGTGCTGTTTCTGTCAGTTTTCAGGAAACCGAATATTCCGGTTTGTTTTGGACCGGAATATCTGGTTCTGCGCAGGAAAATTCGAGCACTGGAGTTGGGCGGAAATTCCGGTCCAAACATGGACCGGAATATCCGGCCCGCCTAGTTTCCTGCAACGGCTACACTTTGGAGGGGCTATAAATACCTCTCCCCTTTTTCCACCTTGGATAGCTTTTGCCAAGCACATTTTTTCCCTCTCTCTCCCACCATTGTTGACCTTGGAAAGCTTGCCCCTCTCTCAATTTCTCCCATGATTCTTGCATATCTTTGAGGGAAAAGAGAGAGGAGATCTAGATCTACATTTCCACCAATCCATCTCTCCTCTAAGTGAGGGGAACCTAGTAGATCTTGATCTTGGAGTTCTTGGTGTTTCTCCTCCTTTGTTCTTCCTCTCTTCTTCCCCCCATAAGCATTAGTTGTTTTTGTTGGGATTTGGGAGTGAACGACTTGAGCACTTCTTGTGTTCTTGCCATTGCATTTTGTTGCATCTGTTTGCTCTCTCCACGAGGATTCGTGGAAGTGAAAGTTCGTGAGCTTGTTACTCTTAGGTCGTTGGACGCTAGACGATGATTGAGACCTTTTGTGGTCACTTGGGAGCTCACAATCCTTTTGTGGGTTGTGCCTCAAGATTGTTGTAAGAGACTCGATTTCCACCCAAAAGGGAAATCAATAGTGGAAGGTGAACCGAGCTTTTGGGCAAGGTTCATCGGAGAATAGGGTGAGACCATTTGTGGCGTTTGAGTTTGAAGCTCACACCCCTCCAACGAGACATACTCCCTAAAAAGGAGGAACTCGGGAATACATCCTCGTCTCCGCGTGCCTCGGTTATTTCTATACCCGAGCTCTTTACTTATGCACTTTACATTGTGATAGCCTTCGTGCTTGAAGTATTATATCTTGCTATCACTTTGTTGCTAGTCTTGCTTAGCATAAGTTGTTGGTGCACATAGGTGAGCCTAATATTTTTAGGTTGTTGGCTTGTTAATTTAAACACCTAGTTTTATTTCGCAATTATCAAGCCTAAACCGGAAAAGTTTTAAATCGCCTATTCACCCCCTCTAGGCGACATCCTTGTCCTTTCACCAGCAGCTGGAGTCATCATGCACCCGTGTAGCCGGCTGCCGGGGCACGAGTTACAAGCCTGCCCGAGCCCATTTGTGTCCAAACTGGCCCGTCGCTCGATGCCGCCACTTCAGGGAGCGGCTCCGCCGCGAAGAGTCAGGCCACCTCCGTCGCCGTCGACTGCGCCCTCCACTGGGATCCCGTGACTCCTCGCCGTCGCATCATCGCCGTCGCCGGAACTGCGCCTGGCCGCCGCACGGACGGAGAACGCCCGCCGTCGCCATCACTAGCACTGCCAGGGCTTTGCCCGGCGGTACCTCAGGCAGCGGTGAGGAGGAGGGGGCGAGTAGGGAGGGGCCGAGGACCGGCGGCGCGGTCGTCGCCGAGTCGCCTAGGGCAGACGACGCGGGGGTCAGTTTTTTTGCTCCAGGCAACTAGTACGCCTAGACCCAAGTCGTCTAGGGAATTTTATGTTTCATAGGTACTTTGGTAACATTTTTTTGCTAAGTTACACTAGTTGAAAGCGGTAGTTCATTTTATTCAACATTTTTTGTACTAGTATGAAGTTGTTTATTGGTACCTCCCACCCTTTTTTTCACCCTAAAATATCACTGCCCAAAAAGGGAACTGATAAGTTACACCAGTTGAAAGTGGTAGTTCATTTTATTCAACATTTTCTTTACTAGTATGAAGTGGGTTATTGCTACCTCCCACCCTTTTTTTTACCCTAAAATATCACTGCCCAAAAAGGGAATTGATAAATTGTTTGTTTTCTGGTATAACAGAAAGTGACCAAAAAAAGGGAATAGCAAATATTTTTCAAAATACGTACAAACAGTTGGCGTATAAAGGGAATTTTTGAATTCAGCGTCGCACACAATCAACTAGCCTCGTGCACGATCCTACCTCTTTTCACGTTAACTGCATGCATGTGCACCCTACGTTCGTACACAAAGCTGTCACAATGCTAAAAGGGAATAGTATGTACCTGAAGCTGCACGATTGATCGATGGTCCGCGTGCCCCGTACGTACACGAAGGTGGACCTGCCCAGAAAAGGAATAGTACAGCGCGCACACGTATTCCATATTGGGGCTGTCGGAATCGTGCGAGCGATCGCTAGCGATCGCACGTGCGAAAGCTAGCCATGCCCAAGAAGTTGTACTTTGGACAAGCGCTGACGGGTTCCACAAGGGCATGTTCAACTCTGAGCGCTTGTTCGGATGCTTAGGCGAACAAAAATAAGGAAACTAACCCTGGAGGCTGGAGTCCACGTCTCCAACGGAAGGCTCCAGTTTCACGCGCTTGTTATTCCAACGACTCAGGTCTGATTTTTCTGCCGCTAGCCAAATCATAAGGAAATGGCTGGTGCAGCTATTTGATCACAAGGGCTAGCTAGCTAGTACTAGCTAGCTAGCTAGCTAGCAATGTCTCGTACCCGTCTAGGGTTTTATCGCTACGGCGACTACCGAGGCGAATTTTGCCCTCGATCTCGATTGAGGGGAGTTCACCATGGCAAGCCAGGATTCGCAGTCCTCTAGGGTGGATGGTAGTGGAGGGAAGGAGAGGGCTCCGCCCGCAAGGGAGGAGTCAGAGGATGGAAAACGAGCCGCGGCGGGGAACGGGTCCCAGGGATCCGATCTCCATGAGAGATTGAAATAGATGAGGAGGAACAAGATGTAGTCCTGGAAGAGGATATCGCAGAACTGGAGCAAGATGTAGAGTTCATGGCGGTGGCTAGGGTTCATACTTCAAGGACCTTCAGTCATAGCGCGTTTTTTGGGCAGATGAGAGCTGCATGGAACCTAGCCCAAGCTATGGAATTTAGGGCAATAGAGGACAACCTTTTCTCTGTTCAGATGTCTTGCCTGGCGGATTGGGAACGGGTAATGGAAGATGGACCTTGGATTTTTCGAGGGTGTCCAGTACTTTTCGCCAAGTATGATGGTTGGTCCAGTGTCGATGAGATTAAACTCTTCAAGTTTCAAGCCTGGGTTCGTGTGATGGGTTTGAGTGAGAAGATGAGATCTGCGAGCATTGTTGGACAACTTGCTAGGCGTGCGGGGGAGGTGGTACGTGTGGATGCTAAATCAGTAAAAGGACAAGGAGGTGGTATCCGAGTACGAGTAACACTGGATGTGCGGAAGCCATTATCGAGATGTGCTAGCATGACTATTCGCACAAAGAAGGTCCTTTTCCCTTTCGAATATGAGAAGATGCCAGTGTTCTGCGGAGTATGTGGCATGGTGGGTCATGTGACGAAAGAACATGGTACTGGGGTTCATGATCCAAGGGATATAGTTTACCTAGCCAATTTAATTGCGCTAGAGTTTAGGAGGGAGGAGAATTGGCAAGGCCAGGGTGGAGGTAGATGTGGACGTTCAGGGCGCGGACGAGGTGGTAGGGATGGTGGTCGTGGCTCGCATATGCCCATGGATCAGTGGGAAGATGAGGAACTAAATGACACAGCTTCGAGCCCTGTTAATCCTGCGGGCTCCCATGGCAATGCAGGCTCGAACAAACGTCGACTGGATTTTAATGCTGAAAAGGCTGTTGGGCGTGTTAACCCGCCACTGATGTTGACGAATGGACCGATGGAAGGCATTGAAGGAGTTTTTCAAGAAGAGAAAGAAGAGCACGATGATTTAAATGACAACTCTTCACAAGACAGTAAGCGACAGAAATCGAGTGAAGCAAACATAACGGACTTGGAAAAATCGGCAGGCTCCGAGACGTAGCGCCGCCAGTCCTAATGGATTCCTTCATCTGGAACTGCCCGAGGGGTGGGAACCGCTGGACAGTTCGTGAGGTACAAGGTCTATGCCAAAAGTGTAACCCCGGTCTCGTTTTTCTTTGTGAAACGAGGCAAACTGAGGAGAGAATGAAAGTGATGCGTGAAAGGCTGGGTTTGAAGGGTTTTGTAGGAGTTGGAAGTGATGGAAGGAGCGGCGGCTTAGCGCTCTACTGGAATGAATCATTAACAGTAGAAGTGTTGGGTAAGGGTAGTAGATACATTGATGTGTCCATCAAGGAGGGACAAAATGCAGTACAGTGGAGAGCCACCTTCGTCTATGGTGAGTCGAGAGTGGAGAATCGCCACCTTATGTGGGACTGGTTAAGTAATTTGAGAACCACCTCGTCCCTGCCATGGGTGGTCGCTGGGGATTTTAATGAGGCGATGTGGCAGCATGAGCATTGTTCAGCGCGCACTCGCCCGGAGAGTCAGATGGAGGCGTTTCGTGATGTGTTGGCGGCGTGCGAGCTGGCGGACCTCGGTTTCAGAGGGTTCCCATACACCTTTGATAACCGGCAGCAAGGAGATCACAATGTGAAGGTAAGGCTGGATAGGGTTTGTGCAGATATCGAATGGAGAGAGCTTTTTCCAATGGCAGAGGTGGAACACCTGGTGTCCTCACGATCGGATCATGTGCCTTTACTCCTTAAAATGGCGCAGAGGGATGCAGTTCCGATACGACGTGGATTACGATATGAAATTATGTGGGAAATGTCGGGGGAATAGTTAACCCGCGACTTATTCGAGGCCAAAACAGCGACTTCATGTTCACGCTATTATTGGGCCACGTAAAAGATGGGCCGATCAAGGATCGCGGCCTGCCAAAGGAAGGCTCCAGAAGGTCGGTGGTAAAACTTGCCTTGGATGACAAGCTTGCAATCGGCTTCGTGTAGAACTCTTGTAACCTAGCGAGCCTCTGTGTATATAAAGAGGACTCGCAGGACTTAGACAGGGTCAAGCTATCAAGCCCTAACCCTAGCTCTTACGGCGAGTTCTCAGATCGGATCGCCACCATTGTAACACCACATATATCATATCAATACCAAGCTAGGGTAGGCAGGAAGTAGGTCTTTACCTCACATTGAGGGGCCGAACCTGGGTAAATCTGTGTTCGTCCTTGTTCCTGCGATCCCAAGCTCGGAGACGATTGACTCGCGCAAATCCCACACCTACGAAGTCATCCATGACATCTGACGTGACAAACCCACGACAGTTGGCGCCCACCGTGGGGCCTGCGGTCAAGAGCGTCACGTTCCGCGCAGGATCGATGAAAGGAGTTGAAGATCTCACCATTGGCCACATCATCATGGTCGATGGCACGCCTCTCATTGACGATTCAAGCTGGGGACCAGAAGCTGATTACCTGGAGACAGGTCGCGTCATCCCGTTTGGATCTATTCATGTCTTCGTCGGTTTCATTGGCGGCGGATCTGTTAGCTCAGTCTAAGAAGGCGACTCAGCAGAAGGATTCGCCAGCGACGGAGAAGAGTCGTTGGAGAGCATGGACTCGCAAGAATTTGGGTCCATCATACCAGCTCTTGAGGACAGTTACTGGGATTACGCACCAGTGGTAGGACAAGAGGCGGCACCAGTTGGAGTCTACATGGCCGGAGGTGCAAGTACGTCAGGAACTGCGGGAGAAGCCGAAAGATCGACACCTCCCGGCAACCACTACTCATCCCGGTGTCAGCCGCGAACGCCGCAGTCCGCGCAACAGAAATTGAGGCCGCCAGGGCTGAGCTCCTGTACGAGGTTCGGAGGATGGAAGCAGAGCGCTGCAGGCTCGAACAGGTGTACCAAGGAATCCAACAGGAACGGCAAAGGATAGCCGCGCTCGCCGCAACTCAAAGACAAGTTGACTCGCAGGCGCAAGCGCGCGCTACTCAACCTACAATAGAACTTCCACCCACTCCAGCCGCTGGAGACCAACCAGTTGCAAGGATTTTGGAACCATCGATTGACCACGAAGCCCAGCAACTACCATCGCAACAACCAAGGAGGTTTCATACCCCACAAGGCCACTACCAAAGCCCGGTCGATAACATGTATGCAGCGGCGAATATCTTGACACAGATGGTACCAACAGGCGACGACCCGATCAACACTGAAGCACGGCGTACAGGCTGGCCGTGGGATCGCGGCAGAAAGAAGCGTCCAAAGCCGGCCACTGGAGGATGTATCAAGGGTCGCACAGAGCAGCAGGAACAAGCCGCAGAAGCACAGGCTATCATGCCAACGACGCAGACGCGGCTCGTGGAAGTTAACAACCCTACGGGCACATCCACAGCTTGTCCTCGCGACTCAAAGGTCCGGCATGCTTCACGGAGAAGATCAGATCGGAACCTTTCCCTGAAGATTTCAAAGGACCACGCAAGGTGGCAAACTATAACGCCAGCATGGACCCTACCACCTGGCTAAACAACTACGAGATGGGGATGAGTATTTTAAATGCTTCAGAAGAGATATGCGCAAGGTACCTCAACATGATGTTGGAGGCGCGGCTCACATATGGCTACAAAATCTACCCCCAACTCCATAAATACCTGGGAAGAGTTGAAAGACGCTTTCGTCAAAAACTTCCAAGGAACCTGCAAGCGACTCTGCAATATAGAAGATCTAGAGCGTTGCGTTCAAAAGGAAGGCGAGTCAAGTCGCCACTGGATGAGGAGGGTGGCAGAAATTATACACTCCTCAGACAACATACCTCCAAGCTCAGCTGTCCTAGTCATGGAGAAAAATTGTAAGTTCGAACCACTGATCCATAAGTTAGGTCGCATGAAGGGCAAAGTCAAGAGTCTCAGCGAGGTAATGGCTGCGGCTAACAAATACGCTGGCTCAGACAAGACCCGAGATGCGTCAGATGGAGAAGAGGAGAAGGCCGCTGTTGAAGGAAAGAAAAATACCAGCAAGCCTCAACAGCAACAAACTAGCCACAACAACGCGAATCAAAACAAGCGCAAGAGTGAAGAAGGAAACTCTGGGCTTGTCGCCAACACACGTGGAGGTTTCAGGGGCCAACGAGGAAGAGGCCGAGGAATCGGCTCTCGTCCAATTAACATGGAAGAAGTTTTTAATCGGCCGTGCGATCTTCACACGGGAGGCGACGGGCGGCCAGCAGACCATACCAAGGCGCAATGTAATTATTACAAGAAGTGGAAAGAAGAAAGCCAACACAACAGGGGAAACCACCATGAAGGAAGCCCTGGTGCGACTCATGGTTCAGCCGCCGGACCGCACAATGCGAGTAACCCCAGGCAGGTGGGGCAGTACCATACAATAGTTATCAACACCTCCAAGAGGGAAGAGAAATTAAGTCGCAGAAGCCAGCAGGTAAATACTGTGATGCCAGCAACCCCCAATTGGCTAAAATGGTCAGAGCATGCAGTCACTTGGAGTCGCGACGATCATCCGCCACAAGTGCGAGAGCCAGGGAAACTGGCGCTAGTTGTGGCACCTTATGTAGCAGGATACAAGCTAACCAAAGTGCTTATGGACGGGGGAAGCAGCATAAATATCATGTACTACGATACGTTCAAGCGCTTGGGGCTCATGGACTCCAGCCTGCAACACACGACGACCGTATTTCACGGCATCGTCCCAGGAAAGTCAGCACAGCCAGTGGGAAAGATAACCCTGGGAGTAACCTTTGGGACGGAAGAAAACTTCAGAAGCGAGTTCATATGCTTCGAAGTGGTAAAATTCCAGAGCCCATATCACGCCCTGTTCGGACGAACAGCCTTCGCCAAGTTTATGGCCAGGCCATGCTACGTTTACCTACAGCTGAAGATACCAGGACCAAGAGGGGTCATCACAGTGCACGGCGATAGAGAAAAAGCAATAGAGTGCGAGGAGGGAGATGCAGCCTTCGCAGAATCAGCTTGTGCCGCTGAAGAGCTAAAGAGTTATAAGTCGCAGGTGGATCCCAATGATATGAGCGTAGTTACCACGCCATCTGCCGAACCACCAATGAAATTCAAAGCGGCCCAAGACACCAAGCAGATAGATCTTGTTCCTGGCGACTCATCCAAGCAGGCGAGCATCGGAGCCCACATGGAGAAAGAACAGGAGCGGGCACTCATCGCTTTCCTTCAGGAAAACAAGGACATCTTCGCATGGAAACCATCAGATATGCCAGGGGTGCCAAGGGAATTGGCAGAACACAGTCTTAACGTGAACCCCTGGCCAAGCCAGTAAAGCAACCGCTGCGGCGTTTCCACGACGACAGGAGAAAAGCGATAGGGGAAGAAATAGCTCGCCTATTGGCCGCAGGATTCATCACAGAAGTATATCACCCGGAGTGGGTGGCAAACCCAGTCCTAGTTATGAAAAAGAACGGCACATGGCGAATGTGCATTGACTACACCAGTCTCAACAAAGCCTGTCCAAAGGACCCATTTGCCTTGCCAAGGATTGACCAAGTGATTGATTCAACGGATGCGAGTTGTTGTGCTTTCTGACGCCTATTCAGGCTACCATCAAATCAAGATGAAGAAGGAGGACCAGGAAAAGACATCCTTCATCACACCTTTGGGGCCTTTTGCTATGTAAGCATGCCCTTTGGATTGAAGAACGCAGGTGCGACTTACCAGAGGTGCATTCAAAGTTGCTTGCATGAGCAGATAGGTCGCAACGTTCACGCCTATGTGGACGATATCGTCATTAAATCGCAAGTAGGCCAGGATCTCATCAGTGACTTGGAAGAAACCTTCACAAATCTCAGAAGATATAACATGAAGCTCAACCCGACGAAGTGCGTCTTTGGAGTACCAGCGGGGAAGCTATTGGGGTTCATAGTGTCAGAAAGAGGCATCGAGCCAACCCTGACAAGATAAAGGCTGTAATGGACCTCCAAAAACCAGAAAAGATCAAGGACGTACAGCGACTTACCGGTTGCGTCGCGGCGTTAAGTCGCTTTATATCAAGACTGGGAGAAAAAGCCCTGCCTTTATACAGATGCTGAAAAATCAGATACCTTCGTTTGGGACTCAGAAGCCGACGAAGCTTTAACAGCCCTGAAGATTCAGTTGACAAATGCTCCAGTTCTGGCAGCTCCAAAAGATAAGAGCCCATGCTGTTGTACATAGCTGCAAACTCTCGTGCCGTAAGCGCCGTGATGGTTGTAGAGAGACAAGAGCCAGGCAAGGAGTACCCAGTCCAAAGGCCAGTATACTACGTAAGTGAGTGCTCACGGCTTCAAAGCAGCGTTACCCTCAGTGGCAGAAGCTAGTGTTTGGAGTATTCATGGCGAGTCGCAAGCTGAAGCACTACTTCCAGGAACACCCAATAACTGTGGTCAGCTCGGCACCACTGGCAGACATCATCCGCAACCGAGAAGCAACAGGAAGAGTAGCCAAGTGGGCGATCGAGCTGGGTCCACACCATATAAGCTACGAGCCGCGCACATCAATTAAGTCGCAAGCTCTCGCAGATTTCATCAATGATTGGACAGAAATTCAAGTCGCTCCCACCATGGCAGAAACAAAATACTGGACCATGCACTTCGATGGGTCAAGACAGCTACAAGGCTCGGGGGCTGGAGTTGTACTCACTTCCCCCAAGGGAGACAAGCTAAGATACGTGCTCCAAATACACTTCAATTGCACAAACAATGTAGCAGAATATGAGGCATTGCTTCACGGACTCCGTATAGCAAAGGAGATGAATGTCAGTCGCATCCGTTGCTTTGGAGACTCAGATTTGGTAGCTCAACAAGTTTCTGGAACATGGGACAGTAAGGATGCAAACATGGCTGCATACAGAGAGAGGTGGACAGAGTTGCTGGACACTTCACTGGCTTCCAAGTTGAACATGTTGATCGAAGACAAAATGAAGCAGCAGATGCCTTGTCTCGGCTAGGATCCAATAGGCAATCAGTCCCGCCCAATGTTTTCTTGGATGAGTTGCATAACCCATCAGTTAAGCCTCCAGCAGAGATTGACATCGCAGAGCCAGAGGATGATTCAACTTTAGTCGCAGCCCTGCATGAACAGCCGGCATGGACAGAGCCATACATGGCATATTTAAGTCGCGGAGTGCTACCAGAGGATGAAGTAGAGGCGCGCAAGATAACACGGCGATCCAAGGCCTACACAATAATAAACAATGAGCTATACAAGCGCAGCGTTGCGGGGACATTCCAAAGATGCGTATCACCAGAAGAAGGACGAAAAATCTTGCACGAAATTCACGCAGGCGATTGTGGCCATCATGCTTCGTCAAGATCTTTGGTGGCAAAGGCGTTCAGACATGGTTTCTTCTGGTTAACGGCGCTAGCAGACGCTGAGCAGATTGTCAGAGTGTGCGATGGATGTCAAAGATACGCCAGGCAAGATCATATGCCAGCTCAAGCACTTCGTACAATACCCATCACATGGCCTTTCGCCGTATGGGGTTTTGACATGGTAGGGCCCTTCAGACGGTCCCCAACGGGAAAAACTCACCTCCTGGTCGTGGTGGACAAATTCACAAAGTGGATAGAAGCAGAACCCGTGGGAGATTGTGAAGCTGAAACAGCAGTCAAGTTCTTGAAGAAGGTCATATTCCGCTTTGGATATCCCCATAGTATCATTACAGACAACGGAAGCAACACCTCTGAAGGAGCTACACAAATATTTTGTGCGAACAATGGGATAAGGCTGGACCTCACGTCAGTATCACATCCGCAGAGCAATGGACAAGCTGAGCGAGCTAACCAGGAAATTCTCCATGGATTAAGCCGCGCCTTATTGAAAAGGTTGAAGCATCTCCAGGATGTTGGGTGGAGGAACTGCCAGCCGTGCTATGGAGTTTAAGAACAACCCCTAATAGATCCACAGGATTTACACCATATTTTATGGTCTATGGAGCAGAAGCGGTTATGCCCAGCGATATCATACATGATTCACCAAGAGTTGCGGCCTATGTCGAAGCAGATAATGAAGCAGCTCGGCAGGATTCTGTGGACACATTAGAAGAGGTCAGAGATTTGGCAGCATCAAGGTCAGCGGTGTATCAGCAAGACTTGCGACGCTATCATGCCAGACGCATCAGAACCCGCACCTTTCAAGAAGGAGACCTAGTGCTGCGACTCAAGCAAGACCATAAGGGAATGCACAAGCTATCTTCTCCATGGGAAGGACCCTACATCATCAGCAAAAAACTAAACAATGGATCGTACTATCTGCTGGATGTGAGAGAAGAAAGCAGTGATCGCCATGATTTCGAGGATCGTCTAGAAGCGCCTCGCCCTTGGAACGTCGCGCAACTGCGACCTTACTACACATAAAAAAGCTAATCAGAGCTAAGTTTCATCTTTTCCAGCTGCCTATAGCTGAGTATCATCCTAGCCACTAAGGGCTCTTGCTTCAAAATTGGTCGCCACCTAGGCGCGACCTGCAACACCTGTATCAGAAATCGGCCGCCACCTAGGCGCGGCCGTACCTTATGTATCAGAAATCGGCCGCCACCTAGGCGCGGCCGTATGTCTCAAACTGGGATCGCCGCCTACGTGCGACCCAACCCTATGTATAACACTCGGTTGCCACCAAGGCGCGACCTTATGTGTCATCATAAACAAAGCTGTTTATAGCTATATATCATTTGTTTCTTGGGGGCTTTGTACCCTGAAACAGCCAACCTACTGGCAACCATCAAACTTACCTTAAGTCGGATTGCAACTTGCATTATGCGTCCAAAGTACTGGGGTGTGGCGTCAATCGAGCTTGATTGCCTATCATGGCCGCTCTCGACCCTGAACACACATGTTCCTAGGAAATACTGAGTCGCGCGAGTGCCCACTTAATGGATCAGAAAGGCCTAACTAGAGGTCAATGTACTGCTTATAGTACGGCAACACCAATTGCAATTGCTTATATCTTAACAATTGTTTCTTATCTATGACATCAAGCTACAGGTGATGATCTTCAAAACCTCCTGAGAAGAATTGAGATGATTGTCAAATCACATCAGCTCAATCCTTGGGGGCTACAGCATATTGTTATCAAAAATTTGAAGATTGGTCATCATCAAGTGTTGAAGCTATCAGGCAAACCTTGACAGAGTAAGAAGCTCACGAAGTCAGATGCATTTTCAAGGCCGCCCCAAAAGTGCGAGTAAAAGCCAGTCCAACGTGATCATGAGTCGCAGAGCAAGGAAGTGCAAGCTAGAAAGAAAAAAGTGCAGCCTAAACGTCCAAGGAACCTTTCAAAGTCAAGAAAACATATCAAGATATTCCATGAAGTTCAGGCTACACTTGGGGGCTAATGTCGGGGGAATAATTAACCCGCGACTTATTCAAGGCCAAAACAGCGACTTCATGATCACGCTATTATTGGGCCACGTAAAAGATGGGCCGATCAAGGATCGCGGCCTGCCAAAGGAAGGCTCCAGAAGGTCGGTGGTAAAACTTGCCTTGGATGACAAGCTTGCAATCGGCTTCGTGTAGAACTCTTGTAACCTAGCGAGCCTCTGTGTATATAAAGAGGACTCGCAGGACTTAGACAGGGTCAAGCTATCAAGCCCTAAACCCTAGCTCTTACGGCGAGTTCCCAGATCGGATCGCCTCCATTGTAACACCACATATATCATATCAATACCAATCTAGGGTAGGCAGGAAGTAGGTCTTTACCTCACATTGAGGGGCCGAACCTGGGTAAATCTGTGTTCGTCCTTGTTCCTGCGATCCCAAGCTCGGAGACGATTGACTCGCGCAAATCCCACACCTACGAAGTCATCCATGACATCTGACGTGACAAACCCACGACAGGAAAGGGACTCCACGTTGCCAGAAGTCATCTCAAATGCGTGGGTGAAAGCAAAGAAACCTGGTCACTTAGGCGATGTTGCATGTTCGCTGAAGCACGTGATGGGAGAATTGGGTGTGTGGAGTAAGCAGAAGTTTG
Source organism: Poa pratensis (assembly GCA_947311845.1). NCBI lineage: Eukaryota > Viridiplantae > Streptophyta > Magnoliopsida > Poales > Poaceae > Poa > Poa pratensis. The sequence goes on from CAMZMU010000042.1 coordinate 27,239,764, forward strand.
GGCACGTTCGGCGTGAATTGGAGGCTCTACGGGAGGAGCTGGCTGAGTTAAATCAAACAAACGCTGATCGGAAAACTATACGTGAGAAGATGGAGAGAATGGATGAGTTGCTGTATCGAGAGGAAATGATGTGGCTGCAAAGGTCGAGAATTACATGGTTGATGGAAGGGGATAGAAATACAAGGTATTTTCACCAAAAAGCAGTTTGGAGAGCAAGGAAAAACATGGTGTCGAGGCTCAATAGAGATGACGGATCTGTCTGTACAGTTCCAGCTGAAATGGAGTTGATGGCTTCGTCATATTTCAAGGAACTTTATACAAGGGACCCGACTCTTGATCCACAGGGGATCTTGGAGTTGTTAGCTGGGAGGGTGACGACTGACATGAATGAAAACCTCACAAAGCAGTTTAGTGAGGAGGAGATTAGTGATGCTCTTTTCCAAATCGGTCCACTCAAAGCCCCGGGACCGGATGGACTACCAGCTCGCTTTTACCAGCGAAACTGGGGGACTCTGAAGCATGAAATCATAGAGGCGATACAGTGTTTCTTCAGAACAGGAGTTATGCCGCAAGGAGTGAATAAAACGGTGATTGTCCTGATTCCAAAAAAATCAACCGGAGTGTATGAAAGATTTTAGACCAATATCGCCTGTAATGTCTTGTATAAAATTGCATCCAAGTGCATGGTTAATCGGCTTAGGCCGATACTGGATGAGCTGATATCTGAATGTCAGAGCGCATTTGTACCAGGGAGGCTACTCTCGGATAATGCTATAGTGGCGTTTGAAGTGTTGCACCATATACAGCAAGAGAAAGACCCGGAGACAGCTAGTTGTGCGTATAAACTAGATTTATCGAAGGCCTATGATCACGTCGACTGGACGTTCCTGGAGCAGGCAATGTTAAAAATAGGCTTCTCGGATACATGGGCCAAGTGGATCATGCAATGTGTGACAACTGTACGTTTTGCGGTGAAGTTCAATGGGAAAATCCTTGATTGGTTCTCTCCGTCACGAGGGCTACGACAGGGCGATCCTCTATCGCCATTTCTGTTTCTGTTTGTTGCTGATTCGTTGACGAGTTTGATCCAGGAAGCGGTACAAGAGCGGGGTTTGGCACCGGTGAAGATATGTCGGTGGGCGTCGGCTATCTCGCACATCTTATTCGCTGATGATACGCTCTTGTTCTTCAAGGCAGATGGTCACCAAGCCGAGCTGGTGAAGGAAGTATTACTTCGGTATGCGAAAGGAACCGGGCAGCTGATAAACCCGGCTAAATGCAGCATCTACTTCAGTGAGGCTTGCCCGGAGCTTATGCAAACTCTGGTTAAAGATATTCTGCAGGTGCAAGCTACTGAGTTTGAGGACAAGTACTTGGGCCTTCCTGTACCTGAAGGTTGTATGCATCGGGGAAGGTTGCAGACGTTGACCAAACGTCTGTTTAAGAAGCTGGTTGATTGGGGAGAGAAGATGATGTCGGTAGCTGCGAGAGAAACTCTGATTAAATCAATAGCATAGGCTATTCCGACATTCATAATGGGAGTTTTTAAACTACCTATGTCTATTTGTGATGAGCTGACGAGGATGATCAGAAGCTACTGGTGGGGAGTCGAGGAAGGGAGGCATAAAACCCATTGGGTTGCATGGGAAAAAATGATACGCCCAAAGAACCGAGGGGGATTAGGCTTCCGTGATATGAGAGTCTTCAATCAGGCCTTGCTCGCTAGGCAAGCTTGGAGATTGTTGGAAAAACCGCATAGTTTGTGTGCTCGTTTGTTGAAAGCAAAATACTATAGAAGAGGGAATTTGCTGGATACGGTTTTCCTAGCAAATGCTTCCCCAGCATAGAAAGGTATTGAGTATGGATTGGAGTTACTGAAGAAAGGTGTGGTGTGGAGAATTGGTAATGGACTGAATGTGAAAGCTTGGAGAGATCCATGGATCCCACGGCGAGTGGACAGCCTACACCAATTTCAGTTCGAGGGAATTGTCGTTTCACTAAAGTGGCGCAGTTCATGTTGCCGCAAGAAGGGTGGAACGAGGAGAGGCTTCGTCAATTCATGATGCCAATGGATGTTGAAGAAATAATGAAGATCTGAGTGTCCCCTAGACTATCGGATGATTTCCTAGCTTGGAGTTTGGAGAAAGCAGGGGTCTTTTCTGTCCGTTATGCCTATCACCTAGGTGTTGAAGAGAAGTTGAGGCAACAGGGTGATATCTGTACGAGTACAAGACCAACAGGGGAGAGGCATGTTTGGAAAATGTTCTGGAAAATAAAAGCCCCGCAAAAAGTTAGAATACGTGCATGGAAAATTCTGGTAGCTGGTTTACCTACGAGAGTGGCAAAGAAGAAAAGGCACATGGAGGTTGACAGTACTTGTCAACGTTGTGGCTGTGCAGATGAGGATAGTTTCAATGCTGTTATTACATGTCCAAGGGCGACGGTGTTGTGGCAGGCCATGCAGGAGGTCTGGGAACTACCAGAGAAGGAGGATATCGTGTATACGGGACCTGAGTGGCTCTTTGATCTGCTGGTCACTTTATCTGAGGAAGACCGGGTGAAAGTACTCATGATCATCTAGAGAAACTGGCACAACAGAAATGAGAGTATCCATGAGAAGAAGGAGGTACCCATTGAGGCATCAAGACTTTTTATCCAAAGCTATGTTAACTCACTGCTTCAGATCAATGCAAATGATGGAAGAGATATTATAAAAGGGAAAGCTGTTGTCGAAGCTATACCAGTGAAAAAGAGAGCCAACAAAGTGCAGGACTTGGGTGTTGCAAGCTGGCCGAAACCACCTGACGGGTGGCTTGCAGTGTCGGTTGATGGATCATACGACAAGGCAAGTGGAGAGGCAGGAGTAGCGTCAGTGATTAGAGATAATAATGGTGATTATATCCTGGCTTCTTGTAAGTACTACGATCATGTTAGACAAGCGAGAAACCGGGTTGCCCCTTGCCTCCTGGGTCGCTCTGCGGGGCGACTCCGGAGGCGAACCTAACCCTAGCCCAAACTCCGCTCCTCCTCCTTCCCCTCCCTCACCGCCGCCAGCGGTGGCCGCCGGGATGGGCCCGTGCGGTTGACGGGGGCGGCGAGGCCCCCTCCTCACGCAGCGCGCCGGTGGAGCTCGGTTACCGCTCGGGTGCGGCTAGCCCGACGTTGTGGCGGCGGATCTGACGGCGGCGGCGTTGCTGCTCTCGCCGGTTGAATTGAAGCCGAGGAAGACGGTGCGGTCGCGGGCACGAGCTCTGGCCTCGCGGCCAAGGGCCGGGGCAGGGGCCCCGGGCCCTTGCGAGCCCATCCGTTCTCCTCTGATGCGGGCGTGCCTGGCAATCGCGGTGGCTGTAGGACGTCGCTCTCCCTCAACGGATTTCATGGCTGACCACCTCTCACCCTCCAGATCTGGCGCCCGCAGCAGCCCTGGGGGCTGTGGCTGGACCAATCTCTCGGGTCGGGCTCGGGCCCTGCGTGGTGGTGTGGCCGCGGATGTCGGTGAGGCCGTCTGTCGGGGTCAGGTTCGGGTCCTGGCCGCCACGGTGGTGATCGTTGCTCAGCTTGGTGCGGTGGTGCGAGGAGTTTGGACGCCGGGGTGGCGACCCTGGACGGTGGGAACCGCGTCGGTTGACGGGCGTGCTGGTGGTTTTGGTGTTGGTTGGTGACCGCGGCCGTGTGGGCGGCGTGGTGATTGACAAGTGACTTCCCGTGTGTGGGAGGTCTAGAGTCTATGCCAAAGGGAAACCTTTGTCCGGGATCTCCCCGAACCGCGGCGTCGACGTCCTCGGACGCCGTTCCCTTCCTGAAGGCGCCGTTGTGGCTCTCTTGGTCCTCTTTCGTGCTCCGGGTGAAAACCTCAGATCCTCGGATCAGGCGACGGCGACGCCTTTGCGTCGTAATCTTCTTGAAGACGCCGCTTTGGAGCACACGGATGGTTGCTTCCCGGAGGTTGGTAGGTGTTGGCTGAGGTGGCATCCTCTCGCCGAGCTCTCTCCAGCAAAGTCTACAGCTTCCTTTTTATATCGGCGTTTCTTGTTTGGAGCTACCTGGTGCCTGTCTGCAGCTGCTGTGGTCAGCGGCGGTGTTCGTCGGTGCTCACCTTATCTCACCGGCATCTCTCTGTGGCCCCCTTGTTGAGCCTGGCTGCATTTGTGGTCAGTGGCGATGGTTTTCGTCCTAGTCTCCTCGGCGGCCCGTTGAGGGGTTTGGTGAGCCTGTCTACCTGTGGACGGTGGCGGTGATCTTCGGTGATTACGTGTCTGCAGCTTCTGTGATCAGTGGCGGTGCTCGTCGGCGCTCACCTTATCTGCACGGTGCGTCGCTTTGTGGCCCCCTTGTTGAGCGTGGCTCCTCGGCGTCCCTTTGAGGCCTCCTTGTGGAGCATGTCTACCTGTGTGGACGGTGGCGGTGTTCTTCGGGGTTCATCTGTAATCGCCTAGTAGTTTCTTTTCCTTGTGTGTGTACGGGGTTGTGTTGTTTGCTGGGTTCAGCACTGTGTATCTTACTCGCCGACTGGGGCTATTAATTTATTGCCGGGCCTTTTTGGTCTGTGTTCTAAAAAAGTACTACGATCATTGTGTTGATGCTTTGGAGGCTGAAGCTCTCGCATTCAGAGAAGGGCTTAGCACTGCCTTGGAGTACACAGCACAGCCACTTGTTATTCAGATGGATTGTGCAAATCTGGGGAAGGCATTGAAGGAGGAAAGCATGAACAAGTCACACATTGGACACCTGGTGAATGAGATTAAAGAGATTCTGGAGGAAGGGAGGGAGCTTGTCATAAATGTAATCAAGAGAGAAACAAATAGTGTTGCAGATCGTCTAGCCTATATTTCGAGAGCGGAACACCGAACCGATTTGTGGTTGCAGGATGCTCCTGATGCTCTGGCAGACCTTCTGGCTACTGATTGTAATCCTATTCCTGAGTAATAAAGCTCCCTTTTTAGAGCTAAAAAAAAGCTAGTACTAGCTAGCAAACCCAAGTTTTTGGCTGATGGATAGAAGAAGAATAAGAAAAAAATACGCGAGCTTCTATCGGTCGATCGCGCATGCACGCATGCTAACCTTTTCATATTACATGTTCAACTCCTACACGGAGATGTTCAACTCAACAATGGACGTTTCCTTTTCATATTACATATTGAACTCCTACACGGACATCTCCATGTAAGTCATCCGGTAGGAGTACTCTATGTCTCTCTTTACAAATCTGGGACAGCTTCCATCTACATAATTGTTTCCAAAACGTGCAAGTCAAGCAAACGATCCATACATATGCATCCTAGCCAGCCGAATCTACGAAACGGAAGCGATCAAATTAATGGCGCAAGATGAGGACAACCAGGAGGCGAGCCTGCCGGAGGATCTGCTGGCGGACATCCTCGGCCGTCTTGCACCGCGCTGGCTAGCCGTGTCCCGCTGCATCTCCAAGGCCTGGAAAGCCACCATTGACGCACGCCGCCTCCTCCTACGCACATACGGCCTTCTCCCGCTCAGGCTCGAAGGCATCTTCCTGTACTTAACGTTCCACAAGTTCCCGGAGTTCTTCTCCCGCCCCGACACGGTCATCACCGGCGAGATGGACTTCCTGCCTTCCGCCAACGATTGCATGGAGGATGACCTCTCTGAAGTCCAGGATCACTGCAATGGGCTGCTCTTGCTACAGAACCCGTACAACTTGAATTCCAGCTACGTTGTCAACCCTGCTACGCGGAGTTGGGACCGTCTGCCAGACCGTCCGCCGATCCACGTCATGGGGGTGGACTTCTGGAGCGACATGTTTCTTGTCTACGATCTCATGGTGTCACCGCACTACGAGGTGTTCATCATCCCATATTTTCCATGGATGAGAAAAGATGAACAGCCTGACCCTTCATTTGAGGAATCTGAATGGCCGCCGGCAACATTCATCCTAAATGTCTTCTCGTCGAGGACACGTTGTTGGGAGTCAAGGTCTTTTCATCGGGAAGGGGGTGCCCTAGGGACCATCGCTGAGATGCGACCACGTAGGGAGCATAGTGGTTCTTCGTGGTGGCAGCGGCGCCGTGCCGTCTACCGGCGAGAAACACTTTACGTGCATTGTGACGAGGGTTTTCTTATGAGGTACCTGCATTGTTGATCTCACTTTTCGATTTTTTGAACCTCGGTCTACCTCTTTCAACATCAGTATTTCAGTCCTCAATGCTTTGACTTTGCAGAATATCCTTGTCGAATGGTATGTTTCGTGCAACTGAACTACCAGAAGGTGTCATATCAAAGAAATATACAAAAAACTATCTCGGAAGATCAAAAGAGGGGGTGTATTTTGCATCGCTATACGAAGGTAGGCTGAGTTTGGATTCTTAATGGCCCGTGTGGTGAGATGGAATGGATGTTGAAACACGACCGTGACCTTGTGCTGCCACATCATGTGTTTGACGGACAAGTTGTTCCTGGACCTTGGGTCTTACAAGATACGAACTACAACTTCTTTAGCCATCGCATGCCATACATATATACAGAGACGAGGAAGGTGTATTTGATGAAGAGGAGTTTGAACGGAGCTCCGATGACGACTATAACGTTGCTGACAATAGAGACATGGCTGAAGAGTGTTACCGTGGAACCATTACGATACTTGGATTTCACCCATTCAAATAGATCATATTCTTGGGACGCGTCCAGCTGACAAACGTTTGCTCAAACGCACCCTGCGAGGGGCCGACAAAAAAGTAGTAGGATTTTGTCTCCCATACGGTAGAAAAGGAAAGGACAAGAAAATTCAAGTTCTCGTTGGTCCCCACTAGTTCTAGTCCATGCACGGCTCCTCTGCATACACTTAACTGACAATACCATGCCTATTTGATTTTTCTTTTGACATATTCAAAATGCTACTCCCTCCGTTCTAAATTAGATGACTTGTATTTTTTCAAATGTGGATATATCTCTACTTGTAATATGTCTAGATACATTCACATGTGGACAAATGAAAGTCATCTAATTTAGAAGGAGTCTAACTTTTGACCAAATTGTCAAAATTATGATCTGTTTTTATGTTAAGTTTCTCGCGACGAGATCTTTAAAACTAGATCCCATTTGACTATGTTCTGGTCATATTTTTTTGAAAAGCAACTTTTGTGTTGTCACAAGCAACTTTCTGTTGGAACAAGAAAATTGGCTCACAAAGTTGCACACAATCTAGTGCAGCTATTGAAGTTGCCATTCAATGGATAGAGATTATCGTGAAAGATGATGAATTTGTTGCTACAACAAATATGTTGTATCGGGTGGAGTTAAAGTTGCACTAGATTGTGTTGAATTTGCAACTAAACAGTGAAGTTGGTGCATAGGACATAGTTGTTGCTAGAAATATTGGCTGGTTGCTTTGCTACAAAGATTGTAACAGAGGTACATAAGTTGCTTATGGACGCACTGATGTTGTCGCTAAAGGTCACATTCGTTGCGGGATGTGCCAGTGTTGTTGGTTGGTTTCTCATAGCCCTGCAACTTTGCTACAATATTTTACGACAGAGGTTATATAAGTTGTTGCTGGGTAACTGAAGTTGCTGTTAAAGTCACTTTGGTTTCTGGTGTTGTGAGTGTTGTTGGATGGTTGCTCCCTACCACCGGTAACTTTGTTACAAAAGTTGCGGAAGAGGGTATATAAGTTGCTGGTAAAAGCCACTTTGGTTGTTCGAGGTGTTAGTGTTGTTGGTTTCTTGCTCCCGACCCGTGGAACCTTTGCGACAAAAGTTGCAACATAGGGTACCTGATCTGCTGCTGAAAAAGTGAAGTTGTTACAGAAGTCTCAATGTTGTTGCTGGAGTGCCAACAGTGTTTGTTGGTTACTACATACTCTTGGCAACTTTGCGACGAAAGTTGCAGCAAGAGACACATAAGTTGCTTCCTTATGTACTAAAGTTACTTTCGAAAAATATTTGTCAAAACATATATAAATGGGGTCTAGTTTTGAAGAGCTCGACACGACAGAGCCAACCGCGAAAACGGATAGTAATTTCGACTTATCTTTCATGAGATATCACTTTTTAAATGAATCATTCAAAGGGAAATAATACGTGGTGCATTTAACATACACAGATTCTCAGTGCGGACCAAATTACCAAAACACGAAGTCTGCTTTCACACGGTATTACTGATTTTGGCCGGACGGGTGACAGCGTGTGTTTTCTTTCCGTTTATGGGTGTGCGCCACAAGTAGTCAAATAGCGCAGCTTTGCTATTTGTCATTTGGGATATTCTTGCTATTGATTGGATTAAATATAAAGACACCACTGGCCTACCATTATAATAGCTTGAAGGCTGAAGTCTTAGGCATTGTAGATCCAAAAGGTTACGATGATTATTTCGTCGAGGTGCCTAATGAGTCACGCACAATCGAAGGTTTTCCTTACATGTCTTGTTGGCTTGAGTAGTTTTCTAAAATACTAAATCTTGAAGAACATCTTAAACATTTCACAGTTGCTTTTCTTTGCTTATTATTTTATGAGCCTTTGTTCGGCCTCTGTTTAGTTATAGATTTTGCTGCTATCCTTTACAGTAGTCGTGATCGTACCACAAAATATGAATCTTCTAACACTTTGATCAGCTCATTATTTAGCCATGTATCCCAGAGTTGCTAGCTAGTTTGTTGTGCTCTACTAACATCTAGTACGTCGCGGCAAAGAACATTGCAGTGGTTCACAATGGCGCCCCCTAGCAAACACGGTATGAATCCCATCGGAAGCAAAATTATGGAAGTATCTTGAAAGAGCACTTCTATCTTAATGAAAATTTAGTAGGGCTACTCCTGTTGGGGGAATGCCTTCTGGGTAAGCCCACGAAGCGGGGCGGCTCGAAGGACCAATGAGTCCCATGGTCGGCTCGTAACCTCCCAGCTCCTTGGATTTACATGGTGGGGCGGCTCGTTTAGAAGACAACTCGTACAAAGAGTTCGCACAGAAGATGTAATCCTAACAAGAGGAAGGTGACGCTCTGGGCTAGTAGACTCTGGTTAGGACACCGACCTCCGGAACAACCTGGAGGGAACTTGTAACCCTAGGACAAATCGTGTATGTAAGGTCAGGTACACGACCTCTCAAAAGATCCAATTCAAGTCTTAGTTCTCAATATCCAAGTAGCGGAAGCGCAACCTTGTAATCGAGACTATCATCATCCATATAAATCAAGAAGTAGTAGGTCTTTACCTCCACCGTGATGGGCCAAATATGGATAAACCTTGTGATGCGGGTACGGTCCCGATCTTCACGGATTTGGGGCGATGAACGATGAACACGAAGAACACGAGGAACACGAAGAACACAAGAAGGGAAAAACTCACAATAAGATAACTAGCAAAGCAACACAGATGAAATCAACCGGTAACAAGTCCCCAAGGGCAGCCCCTGATTCTCAATCTCCAAGCAACCTTACTCTTAGGATTGTTTCTCTTATCGGTCAACCCAACCGATCCAATCTAGTCACTCAAAGAGGAAGGTTTGGCAAGTAGCCTCAACTACAAGAAGGAGCCTTGAATCCACAAGGGGATTTTCTCCACAAGGGGAGGTCTTGATTCATCTCCACAAGGGGAGGCCATGATTCATCTCCATAGGAGGCAACACCAACAAAGGGTGGAAAGGAGCTAAGCTCAACTCAAGTCTAATCTCAATCTAACCCTTGAACTGAGGTGAGAAGCACCAATTTATAGGCAAGGGGCGAAAGGGTAGGTGAAGGGATAAGATTACATGACACATGGGCCATTTCAGCACGCAGGCTCGGGCTTGGTCGGTAGTACCGGACGGATCCCGGTAGTACCGGCTTCAGACTTCAGCGCGGTAGTACCGGGCCTGACGTTCCGGTAGTACCGAGTGGGAAGCAGTACCGGGGTGCCTCTGGCGGTAGTGCTGGGCAAAACTCCGTTCGAGTCCAGTAGCGTTTCGGCTAACTTAGCAGTACCGGACGGGGCGGTAGTACCGACCCGGCCCGGTAGTACCGGCCATGCCAGTTGCAGCTTCATCTTCTTCTCGTCAGGGAAGTGGTCTTTGCATAGATGTAGCCAAACTAGATCACCTTCTTCAAAGATCATGGCGCGCTTGTTCTTGTTCATCTTCTTGGCATGGAGTTCATTGTGCTTCTCAAGTGTAGATCTTGTGTCCTCATGTATCTTTTCCATGTAGGCGATGCGCTTGTCGAAGTCCATGTTAACGCGCTCATGTAGAGGTAGCGGGAGAATGTCAAGGGCGGTGTAGGGGTTGAAGCCATAGACAACTTCAAACATTGTTTGCTTCATTGCTCGGTGGAGCGCTCGATTGTAGGCGAACTCGGCGTGTGGGATGCACTCTTCCCAATTCTTCAAGTTAGGCTTGATCAACACACGAAGGAGTGTAGAGAGGCTTCGATTCACCACTTCAGTTTGACCATTAGTTTGAGGGTGGTATGCGGTCGAGAATAGTTGCTTAATTCCTAGCTTGGCCATCAAAGTCTTCCAAAAGTAACTCACAAACTTGACGTCTCGATCCGACACAATTGTCCGGGCACTCCATGAAGACGAACGATTTTCCCTGAAAAACAACGTAGCAATATGTGAAGCATCGTCGGTCTTGTTGCATGGTATGAAGTGTGCCATCTTAGAGAATCGATCAATGACGACAAATATGGAATCCTTGTTTGTTTTTGTGCGTGGAAGGCCTAAGACAAAATCCATTGCAATGTCGGACCATGGCTTATGCGGAATGGGCAAAGGAGTATACAAGCCATGAGAGTTAAGAGTAGACTTAGCTTTGAGACATGTCGAACATCGTCAACTAGGCGTTCCACGTCACGCTTCATTCATGGCCAATAGTAGTTGGTGGCGAGCATGGCGTAGGTCTTGTCGCGGCCAAAGTGTCCCATGAGTGATCCTCCATGTGATTCCTTCAAACGGACCAAACATAGCGAAGACTCGGGAATGCATAGTTTGTTAGCCTTAAACGAAAATCCTTTGTGCAAATAGAAATCATAAATGCCTTTATGTTCTGTGCACATGGCAAAAACTGGACCAAAGAAAGTGTCTGTGGCATAAAGATTCTTGATTTCATCCAAACCCAAAACATTGATTTCAAGATGCGTAAGTAGGTTGGTTTTGCGGGAAAGAGCATCCGCGATAACATTCTCTTTGCCCTTTTTGTACTTGATTACATAGGGAAAGGATTCCATGAACTCAACCCACTTAGCATGTCATTTGTTCAAACTTGTTTGAGTTTTCAAAAATTTCAAGGACTCATGGTCGGAGTGGATGACAAACTCCTTAGGACGAAGGTAGTGTTGCCAAACATCTAAAGCTCGAATCAAAGCAAACAATTCTTTGTCATAGATGGGGTAATTCAAATGGGCTCCATCAAGTTTTTTGCTATGGTAAGCAATTGGTCTACCATTTTGCATAAGCACGGCTCCAATGCCCAAACCACTAGCATCACATTGAATTTCAAAAGTTTTGGAAAAATCCATTAAAACAAGAAGGGGAGCTTCGGTTAGCAACCTTTTGAGCTCATTGAAAGCAAAATCTTGCTCATGGCCCCAAATGAACGGTACATTGTTCTTGGTAAGTTCATGAAGAGGGCATGCAATGGTGGAAAAGTTCTCAATAAAGTGGCGATAGAATCCGGCAAATCCAAGAAAACATCTCAACTCGGCAAGGGTCATAGGAAAAGGCCAATTGCGGATTGCTTTGATTTTAGCTTCATCAACTTCAACTCCATTGGAAGAAACAACAAATCCTAAGAAAACAAGCTTACTAGTGGCAAATGTGTATTTGGAGAGATTTGCATAAAGCTTTTCATTTTGAAGAACCAACAAAACTTGAGCAACATGATCATTGTGTTCTTCCAAGGACTTGCTATAAATTAAAATGTCAACAAAGTATACCACAACAAATTTTCCAATGAAAGGTCGCAAAACGTGGTTCATAAGACGCATAAATATGGAAGGTGCATTGGAAAGACCAAATGGCATAAGAAGCCATTCATAAAGACCAAGTTTAGTTTTGAAAGCGGTCTTCTATTCGTCACCTTCACTCATTCGTATTTGGTGGTATCCACTCTTAAGATCGATTTTGGAAAAGATGCAAGCACCACTAAGCTCATCCAACATGTCACCGAAGCGAGGGATAGGGTGGCGATACCGTACGGTGATGGCATTGATGGGGCGACAATCCATGCATAGCCGAAGTGTGTTGTCGGCCTTGGGAACGAGGATCACTAGAACGGCACATGGGCTCAAGCTCTCTCGAATGTGTCCCATCGAAAGGAGTTCTTGTATTTGGCGCTCGATTTCCTTGGTTTCCTCGGGATTGGTGCGGTATGGTGCACGGTTTGGTAGAGGAGCGCTGGGGATGAGGTCGATGCGGTGCTCAATGCCACGAAAAGGAGGTAGTCCCGGTGGCACGTCTTGGGGAAACACATCTTCAAATTCCTGCAAAAGAGACATCAAAGGAGGAGGAAGGTTTGTGAAGTTGTTAGTCAAAGAAGCCTCTCCTTTGCATATGAGGACATAGTGGAGTATGGATGAGTTTTCTCTCAACTCTCTTATCTCTCTTTTGGTGACAAGCAAAGAAATGCTTTGTGGAACTCTCTTAGTGTTTACACTCTCACTTGGCTTGTCGCTCTCACTCACATTTTGGTGGGTCTCTCTCTCCACTCTTCTCACTAGAAGCTTTCTCTTGTTGTGTTCTTGCTATAGTCTTGGCGTTGTCGGCAATCACTTGGCTTGGTGTCATGGGACGGAGGACAAAGTTCTTGTCGTTGCTCTTGAAGCTATAGTAATTGGTCCTTCCATCATGCATAGCACCCTTGTCATATTGTCATGGGCGTCCAAGAAGCAAGTGGCACGCGGACATAGGCACAACATCACAATCAACGGTATCTTCATATGCTCCAATCTTGAAGGACACTTGCACCATGTGTTGAATCTTCACGGATCCGGAGTCACTGAACCATTGCACATGGTATGGGTGTGGGTGCTTCTTGAACTTCAAGTTGAGCTTGTCACAAAGTTCTTTACTAGCCAAGTTGTGGCAACTTCCACCATCGATGATGACTTTGATAGACTTTCCATTAATGCCCGCTCTTGTTTGAAACAAGTTACATCTTTGGTCTTCATCAACTTGGACATTGGCGGTCAATGCTCTTGCCACAACCAATGAAGGGTTGTTATCACCATCGCAATAGATGTCATTGGAGTCTTCTTCAACGTTTTGCATTGTGTTGACTTGGTTCAAAGCATGGTACTCATCTTCACTCATAGACTCATATTCTCCTATGTCATTGACAATCTTGACTTTCTTGTTTGTGCACTCAAAGGATTTGTGTCCTTGTCCTCCACACTTTTAGCATTTCAAGAGTCGTGTGTCGGACGAAGATCCTTGAGGCGTGTAGCTTGTGGGAGGTACTTTCTTGAAAGGTTGAGAATCTTGAGTGGATGGTGTAGAAGCTCTTGTAGGTCCTCTTATGTTTGCTTGAGGAGGAGCTTGTGCGGGTGTCGGTGTTGACGATGAAGGCTTGTTGGTGAAGAATGTCTTTGTCTTGATGTATTTGAGCTCTTCAAGCACGTGACGCTCGGCCTTTGTTGCTTGATGCACTAGCTCAACCAAAGAGGCATATGGTTGAAATTTCACAATCTTCTTGATTGGATAGTTGCGACCATTCATGAAGCGAGCCATGGATTGCTCTTCCGACTCCTCAATATTGGCTCTCATCATGGAAATTTCCATCTCCTTATAGTACTCATCAACCGATTTCAACCCTTGCTTCAACTCTTGCAACTTCTTGTACAAGTCTCTAGTGTAGTGGCTTGGCACAAAGCGCTTGTACATCTCTTCCTTCATCTCAACCCAAGTGTTGATTGGTTGTTGGTGGTTGTGCAAGCGTGTATCTTGAAGTTGTTCCCACCACAAGTGAGCATAATCTTCAAACTCCATTGATGCTAAGGCAACCAACTTGTTTTCGAGTAGTGTCGGACTCGGAAGATCTTGTCAACCTTGAGTGCCCATGAAAGATATGCTTCCGAGTCACTTGTTCCATAGAACTTTGGCATGTCAAAACAAAGGTTGTTCAAGTTGTCATCGTCGTCTCGACGGTTTGGAGGTGGGAATGCACGTCCATGTCTCCTTCGGTGTAGTCCATCACCAAGATGTTGGTGTGACTCTGTATCACTTGATTCGGTGTGGTGGTGGTGACGATCATGCGGACGCTCTTGGCGTTGGCGAGGCTCATGGTGAGGATGATGCTCTTGGTGTTGTCATGGATGCTCGTCATGGTTCCCATGTTCACGATTGTCGTGTCGTGGCCTTGGAGGATGGCGGTGTTGACGGCCTTGGTCACCATAGTCATGTGCACCCGGTACACCATTGTCATTGGCCAGTGGGTCTTGACGGTCTCGATGTGGAGGTGGTGGTGGCGGTGTTCTTCCACGGCGTCCACCATTTGGCCGATGTTGCTCGTGATGCACATTGTCATGGTGCGCTCGAGGAGAAGGTGGGTGTTCCACTTCATGGCGTTGTCGAACATGTTCGTCGCGCCTTGGAATATCTTGACGAGCGTGTTGCGGTTCTTCTTGATGAGGATAATGATGTGCATGCCTTGATTGTGTCAACCTTGAGGTGCTCCTTTTGCGGTGGGAACCCGAAGAAGAAGAAGATAGACGTTGCGCAAGGTTGTTGAGAGCTTCGGTCACTCGTGGCATTTGGTCATTGAAGTTGGATTCTTGTGCTTGAAGACGGCGCTCATAGCGGCCTAGCCCATCACGAACAAGGTGTTGAAGGCCCACGAACTCATTATGTGTGACATAGCCATTGTCACCTTGAATTCCTTCATTGATATCATCCTCCGAGCTTGAGCTTCCGTTTGTACTTCCCCTAAACATGATCTCAAGAACAAGTGAAATGTGTGGAAATGGAGAACCAAGAGAAACTATATCCAAGGAATAAAGTTGCTTGATGAAAGAGAATCCGGTTCTAACACCCAAGAACACACACACACTTATGAGGACAGGAAGGTATGGTGTCTAACGGAAACAAGCAAATCCAACGAAAAGTATGTTGTAAAGAGTAGAGAATAACCACAATGATCAAATTGACAAAGAACAAATCAACCACACAATGCTACGGAAACAACGGAAATACACACACACGAAAGATACAATGGGGCTAGTGTGACCAAAGGGCGAGCACCACGAATATACCAAATGATGAACCTAACGAAGACTACGTGTTCAAGTGTCACACCAACACAAGAAGGACGCTAGTTCAATTGCCTTGGGTAAGGGCAACTAGATTTGCACACGTGTCAACCTTTTACTCTCGCTAAGCATTTGCAGCGTACTACTCACAAAGGATGATGCTTGTCACTTTATATATATATATATAATAAACAAGAAGGAAAATGATTACTACTAAGCTGCGACTTTGATGAACTACTGCCACAAAGTTGAAACGATTGCAAAATTCGTGGGAAATTGACAAAATTAGGCTTGGACACTTGGAACAAAGGTGGAGAAGGTCCTAAGGCAACAGATCTGTGGATCAAAACTACTCAAAACTCAACAAATCGAGAGATCGGCTCAAATCCAAGAAAGGCTATTTTTGGTGGAAATTTTTGAAATTCTCAAAATCAAAGAAAAATTTGGTGGATTTGGGGGTGGAAACACAAATCAACCCGTGGCAACCCTTGCTCTGATACCATATGATGCGGGTACGGTCCCAATCTTCACGGATTTAGGGCGGATGAACGATGAACACGAAGAACATAAGAGGGGAAAAACTCACAAATAAAATAACTAGCAAAGCAACACGGACGAAATCAACCGTAACAAGTCCCCAAGGGCAGCCCCCGATTCTCAATCTCCAAGCAACGTTGCTCTTAGGATTGTTTCTCTTATCGGTCAACCCAACCGATCCAATCTAGTCACTCAAAGAGGAAGGATTGGCAAGTAGGCTCAACTACAAGAAGGAGGCTTGAATCCACAAGGGGATCTTCTCCACAAGGGGAGGTCTTGATTTATCTCCACAAGGGAAGGCCATGATTCATCTCCATAGGAGGCAACACCAACAAGGGGTGGAAAGGAGCTAAGCTCAACTCAAGTCTAATCTCAATCTAACCCTAGAACTGAGGTGGGAAGCACCTATTTATAGGCAAGGGGCGAAAGGGTAGGTGAAGGGACAAGATTACATGGCACATGGGCCATTTCAGCACGCAGGCTCAGGCTTGGTCAGTAGTACCGGGCGGAGCCCGGTAGTACCGGCTTCAGACTTCAGCGCGGTAGTACCAGGCCTGACATTCTGGTAGTACCGAGTGGGAAGCAGTACCGGGGTGCCTCTGGCAGTAGTGCTGGGCAAAACTCCATCCGAGTCCTGTAGCGTTTCGGCTAACTTAGCAGTACCAGACGGGGCCGTAGTACTGGGCTGGCGGTAGTACCGACCCGGCCCGGTAGTACCGTCATGCCAGTGGCAGCTTCATCTTCTTCTCCTTCACTCGTCTCCTCTCCATCTTCGGCCACCTCTTGGGACTCCTTGTACGTTCCATTCCTGAGTATGCACAAGGTATCTGAATGAAGTAGCAAGCCATTCAAAGGGGTGTCAAAATCACACATAGAGAGGAGCGAGGTCACCTTTTCATGAAGTGCTTTGACTCTTGATCTTGTCATTGGACCATTTGGCGTAGTTGGTGTCTGTCGTGGGGTTGTCACGGCAGATGTTACCATAGGGTAACTTGAGTTGTAGGGCAAGGCGAAACTAGTGTCTGGGAGTTTGTTTAGCTCTGCGTGGACAAGGGATTTTCCCAAGTTCGTCCTCTCCATTGGAGATAAAGACCTACTTCCTGCTATGCTGTTATTGATCTCAATCTCGATAACCCGGCTATGACAATAGAGCCAGATCTCGATCTAGGTTACAGGGTTCGCTTGGTAGCGATGATCTCTCTGATCTCTTTCTTTGGTTCTCTCGCTAGTACAAACTTGTCTAACTATGACCTAGGAGCCCGCTTATATAGATGGCCGGGTCTCCTGATTCTATACATGGTAAGCCCGGGTTCTACCCAGACTCGGAGTCCCACTCTAGGTCTTCTAGCCTTCGTGTCCTCCAAGTCCTGCACCGCCTCCGGGTCTTCTAGAAGCTTTCCTCTGTTAGCCGGGTCACCGACAAGCTTGCTGGCCCATCGACGTAACCCGGCCCATGCTGATGGTTCAGTGTCTTGGCCGGGCCTTCTGCCTGGCGGGTCACGCTTCCCTCTTCATGGGCCTACCGGGTTATAATCCCCCCATCAGTAGCCCCCAGGTTAACAGGGTCTCCAGGTTGGCATGCTCTTCTTCTAGTCTCGAGCTTTGCTTTCTTGGTTAGAGCTGTCATCCTGGCTGGCCGGGTTAACCACCTGAAATATTAGAATAACATACAAGTTAAGCACCGGGTTACATTGCTTTTCTCTTTAGCTAGGCCAGCTCTCCTTGGCGGTCCATATCGTAACCCGGCTCAATCATACCGGGTTCATACGCATCCGGGTTTCGTACTCAATACTTAGTGAAAACTGCAGCCTAACTGCAAGTCAATCTCCAGTCAATCTCAACCGTGATCTCGTCAGATAATATCCCTTTTTTGTCTCATTCTGTTTGTCGTTGACCCTTGGTCAAAGATCCTTATCTCCTCGTCTTTTTACCACAACACCCCTAGGGCTTTTTACTGCGCCTATAAGTATAGGGTTAGGGTAAATGGGTGTCACTTTCCCCATTCCCCTTTTCTTCATCTTCTTCCTCTCGCAGCCGCCGCAATCGCATCTCAAATCGAGCTCCCAAACCTCGATAGAAATCTCCACAACCATCATCTACTCATCCATCCATGTTGCGCCCTCGATTCCAAGCTCAATCGCTCCCACAATCACTCTGCATCTTCCTCTCCTCGCACCCACCTCCATTGCTAGGGTTAGCTCATCTCCCTCTCCGAGATTGGGCACCACCACAGTTCTGCATCAATGGGGAAGGAGAAGGTAAAGGCTGGAGGTCCCAGGGCCGCGAAGAAGAGTGCGAAGAAGGGATCCAGCTCCAGCGCCGCCGCGGCTGCCACTCCGGTGAACTGGACTAGATCCAGTGCCACTGACACAACATTGCAGACGTACGTGAACCGGGGCGAGCTTCTGCCCAAGAGCGAGATCCACTAGCGCGCTCCTAGAGAAGAAACGCGTCCCAACCCCAAGGAAGGTGAAATCGTTGTCTTGCTTGATCATGTTCCCCGTGGTCTCCGTCCTCCGGGCTCTCTCTTTTTTCGCCAAGTTTTTAAGTACTATGGCCTCACCACACTAGATGTTGCTCCCAACTCTATTTTGAACATTAGCAACTTCGTAGTTTTCTGTGAGGACTATCTCCAAATGGCTCCCAGCTTAGAACTGTTCTTAGAAATCTTTTACTGCAACCCCTCTCACAAAAACAAGCCTCTTGGTCCTTATGGAGGTGTTTCCATCCAATGCCGGAGGGAATGTGATTTCCCGGCTCTTGTACTAGCCAGTCACCCCAAGGGGTGGAAAAACTCTTATTTCTACTGCAAAGATACTTCTCCCGAGTCAGACGAGGCTCGTTTCCTGGCTTTCAGAAATTCTCCCTTGGTTTATGACCCCAAGATGAACAGCTACGCCAGCGATGAAAACGGGTCTTGGTTGAAGCTGTCCGCGTCCGGGCCAGAGCTCTGCTCGCTCATGGCCTCCGCGATACTGATTTAGTCAAGTGCTGGATTGGTTGGCTCATCCAGCCTCTTAGCATCAGGACCCGACTATTCCATGAATACACCGGGGAAACAACTGATAACATGCGTTACTCCGAAGTGACGCTTACTGATGATCAGATAGTGAAGAACGCCAAGATGCTGCTTGGCGAAACCAAACATGACATTGCGCTGACCGGGCTTGCCCCGTTCAGTGCCAAGAACAAACCTCCTATGGTACGATACCAATTCTTTTGCTTTCTGTCTTTTTGTTAACCCGGTTTTTCTCTCATAAAACACTTATCCGTTCATCTTTCTTCACCTCAGGACCCGGAGTGGTGGAAAGCTGATTATGCCCCTGTGTCTTCTCCTGATGACGAAGACACAGATGCAAGTGATGAAGATGAAGAAGAAGGTGAGCTAGACTCAACAGGCCGGCTCTTCCTCGACTTGATTAACAGCGAGGTCACCACTAAGGACCCCTCGACTGTTAACCCGGCGTTTCTTGTTCCAGGCCCCACTGACCCGGCTTCTGATGAACTGCTGATACGTCTCAAACGTATCTATAATTTCTGATGTTCCATGTTGATATTATACCAATTGTTACATGTTTTACATACACTTCATAGCATTTTTATGCATTTTCTGGGACTAACCTATTAACAAGATGCCACAGTGCTAGTTCCTGTTTTCTGCTGTTTTTGTATTTCAGAAAAGCTGTTCTGGAAATATTCTCGGAATTGGACGAAACCTGGACAGGACCTCCTATTTTTCCAACACGTACACGAAGTCCGAAGGAGAGACGGAGGCGACCGAGGAGGGCGCCACACCCTAGGGCGGCGCCCCCCCTCCAACCGCGCCGTGGTGGGGTGTGGGCCCCTCGGGTCGCTCCAGCCGCCGCCCTTTCGCCTATTTATTCATCTTCACGGGAAAACCCTAGACACCCAAGTCTCCATCCACGAAAAGTTCTGTAGCCGCCGTCGTCAACCCTAGCTCGGGAGGGTTCTGAAGCTCTTCCCGGCACCCTGCCGGAGAGGGGAATCATCACCGGAGGGCTCTACATCACCATGCCTGCCTCCGGAGTGATGCGTGAGTAGTTCATCTTGGACTACGGGTCCATAGCAGTAGCTAGATGGTTGTCTCTCCACTTTATGCTATCATGTTTAGATCTTGTGAGCTGCCTATCATGATCAAGATCATCTTATTGTAATGCTACATGTTGTGTTTGCTGGGATCCGATGAATATTGAATACTATGTCAAGTTGATTATCAATCTATCTTATATGTTATTTATGATCTTGCATGCTTTCCGTTACTAGTAGATGCTTTGGCCAAGTAGATGCTTGTAACTCCAAGAGTTAGTATTTATGCTAGATAGTGGGTTCATGCCTCCGGTAATCTGGGAGAGTGACAGCAACTTCTAAGATTGTGGATGTGCTGTTGCCACTAGGGATAAAATAACCGATGCTTAGCTTAAGGGTGCGCCGTTAGGTCTAATGCATTTGTTTACATTACGCACATTACTTAATGCGATTATCCGTTGCTTGCAACTTAATACCAACGGGGAACTCGGTATGACAACCTGGAGGTGGATTATTAGTCATAGACGCTGTTGGATAACGGTCTATGTATTTTGTCGTAATGCCCACATGAATATCATAGTAATCATCATGTCATATATATGCATTGTCATGCGCTCAATATTTTGTCAATTGCCCAGCTGTAATTTGTTCACCCAGCATGTTAGTTATCTTTTATGGAGAGACACCACTAGTGAACTGTGGACCCCGGTCCATTCTTTTACACTGATAATACAACCAACTGCAATCATTGTTCCTTTTCATTCTCTGCAATTAAACACTGTTTTCCACACCATACGTTTAATCCTTTGTTTTCAGCAAGCCAGGGAGATTGACAACCTCCTGTTTCGTTGGGGCAAAGTAGTTTGATTGTGTTGTGTGCAGGTTCCACGTCAACGCCGAACTCCCTTCCACACGCAAGTACTTTTCTGGCACCGTTGACAACCTTCAGAAGTTTCTTGCTCCTACTGGATCGATAACCTTGGTATCTTACTGAGGGAAACTTGCTACTGCACTGCTTCATACCTTCCTCTTGGGGTCTCCCAACGAACGTGTGTCCACGTCATCAAGCATTTTTCTGGCGCCGTTGCCGGGGAGCAAGAGGATTTCTGCAAGGGGAGTTTCACGCTTCCAATCTCTTTACTTTGTTATTGTCTTGCTTAGTTTATTTTTATCTTGTCTTGTTTGCTTTATTTATCAAAAACACAAAAAAATTAGTTGCTTATTCGAATTGTTATTTTTCAGTCTTGTTATCATGTCTAGCTCTGCTCCTTTTTCCGTAGTGCCACCTGTGGGAGAAATTATTACTTTAGACAGAAAAGTGGGGAATCCTTTAGGAATGCCTGGGAGAGAATTTTGGAATTGCACAAGAAGGTGCAACTAAGATGGATTTGAGAGTTCTTATAAAAAATTACTATGGTTTATTTTCTGTTTATCAACATGCTCTAGATACCATGGTAGGGGAAACCTTTTCTGAGTTTGATACAATGAAAGCTCATAATATTTTGAGTGGTTTGTCAATTTTCCCAATGGTGGACGAAACTGGGATATTCACTAAGCTAGATAAAATAGAAAAGTCAATTGATAATTTAACTCTGAGCCATAATCTTAAAGAACAACCTTTAGTTGAGCTAAAAAATGATTGGGAACCATTCATTGAGATTAATATTGGTAATGAAAAGTTTCGTGCCTACTGTGACCTTGGTTCAACAATGTCCATCATGCCTAAAATGGTTTATGATCTATTAAAATTTGATAATATGGTTGATTACCCTGTTTTTCATTTTCATGCTGATGGAACAATCACAAGAAGCATAGGGATTATTAATGATATTATGGTCACTGTTCAAAATAAGACCATCCCTGTGAATTTCATGATCCTTGCAAAATCTCCCAACCATATTGTTTTAGGGAGATCCTTTTTAAAGAGTAATGGGGGTTTTATCAATGCAAAGTATGGGTTTATGAAATTTAATACTCCTATCAATCGGAGGTTCTTCTTCCCGATCAAAAAAGATGACCCCACCGAAAGGTTGGGAGATTTTAATGTCTTTGGAAACACTTGATTCTTACTTTCTGCGCCTAGCTGAAAGGCGTTAAAGAAAAGCGCTTATGGGAGACAACCCATTATTTTATTTCTGCAATTTTTCTTTTCTTTTTGAGTCAAGGAGTTGTTTACTTCTGTAACAATTCCTTTGTATCTTTATTTTATCGCATTGTTGTGCCAAGTAGCCTCTAATAGGAAGATGATGCTAGATTTGGATTTCTGCGCAGGAACAGATTTCTGCTGTTCACCGTTTTACTTCTGTAAAATCACAGAAAAATTATTTAAATCTGCAAATTTTTGTGCGTGATCCTCAGATATGTACGCATCTTTCGTTAGTTTAGTTTTTCGATCTGAGCAACGTAAGTGCCTCGAAAAAATTCGTCTTTACAGACTGTTCTGTTTAGACAGATTCTGTCTTTTATTTTTCGCATTCTCTCTTTTACTAGTGTTGAGTGGAATTCTTTTTTAGGGTGAAGAGCTTCACATAACATCAGTGGCAGTAGTTAATGTTAAAAGTAACGGTCATGTTTGTGTCCTTATAGAACATGTGAGTTTTTGATTGTGCACTAACCCTCTAATGAGAATTACTCTGAGTTTGGTGTGGCGGAAGTTTTCAAGGGTCAAGAGAGAAGGATGATATAATGTGATCAAGAAGAGTGAAGAGCTTAAGCTTGGGGATGCTCCCATGGATCACCCCAGCATATTTCAAGAAGACTCAAGCGTCTAAGCTTGGGGATGCCCAAGGCATCCCCTTCTTCATCAGCAACTTATCAGGTCATCTCTAGTGAAACTATATTTTAATTCTTTCACATCATATGTGCTTTACTTGGAGCGTCTGTGTGCTTTTATTTTCAGTATTTTATTTTTCTTATGGTCAACTTGATTGGACCCTAGCATTCTTGATTGGGAGAGAGACACGCTCCGCTTTTTCATATGAATACTCCTATTCTTCACTTATACTTGTTGAGTATTCTTATCTAGCTATTGCTATGCTTTTAGCTCCTGTTTTGCATGCATCTCTTATTCAGAGCTGTTAGTTCTTTTAAAGAAAGTACTCTCTTGCTTCACTTATAATTGTTTGGAGAGTTTATGTTGAAATAAATTGATTGGTGTTTGGTTGGAACAGAAAATGTTGCATGTGGTAGATGGTATAATGGAAAAAGCTTACATATTCTTGTAGATCACTGTATTGGATAATTTGATACTTGTCAATTGTTTTGAGTTATCAAGTAGTTCATGTTTAAGCTTTTGTATCATGTAGTTAAAACCTATTAATGAAGAACTACCGTAAAGCTCGTTGAAATTTGGTTTGCATGATTGGTATCTCTAAGGTCTAGATATTTTCTAGTAAAAGGGTTTGGTTAACAAGGAAGACAGTGTAGAGTCTTATAATGCTTGCAATATGTTTTCATATAAGTCTTGCTGTGTCGGTTGATATCCTGTGTTTGCTTCAAATAACCTTGCTAGCCTAAACTCTGTACTGAGAGGGAATGCTTCTCGTGCATCCAAAACCTTGAGCCAAAATCCATGCCATCTGTGTCCACCATAACTACCTATATGTGGTATTTCCTTGCCATTCCAAGTAAATTTTTCATGTGCTACCTTTAAACTATTCAAAAATTATTACTCCTTTTTGTGTCAATGTTTACCAAGCTCATGAGGACGGGGTGGATGTCTTTATGTCAACTGTCAAACAGACTTTACCACCGGACTAGCGGCATATACATCCGCTTATCCATTAATTTTGCAAAAAGAGCTGGCAAATGGGGTGCCCAGTCCCAATTAATTACAACTTTAACCGCTTAATTCTCTTCACATTTTTGCCCTGATTTATCAGTCAAGCAATGACAAACAGTGAAATATCTGCATGTGTAAACAAAAGAGAAGAGGGATGATCTGCCTTGCTGGTAGAAATAACGTCCTTCATGGGAGCCGCTCTTAAAAGTCTGGTTGGCAGGGGTCATATTGTACTTTCCATTTTCTGATTCGTTGACAATTAACAAACACCTCCAAAACTTATTTTTACTCTCTATATGATTTCAAAAACTTAAAAAGCTCTAGCACATGATTTAATCCCTGCTTCCCTCTGCGAAGGGCCTTTCTTTTACTTTTATGTTGAGTCAGTTTTCCTACTTCTTTCTATCTCAGAAGCAAACACTAGTGTCAACTTTGGTGCAACAATTTTTATATGCTTGTATATTGCACTTATTATATTGCTTTGTGTTGACAAATATCCATGAGATATATATGTTGAAAGTTGAAAGCAATTGCTGAAGCTTAAATCTTCCTTTGTGTTGGTTAAATACCTTTTACTTAGAATCTATTGCTTTATGAGTTAACTCTTATGCAAAACTCTTTGATGCTTGTCTCGAAAGTACTATTCATGAAAAGTTTTTGCTTATATGATTCAGTTGTTTGCTCATTATCTACTTGCTAGCAAACTATAGACCATTGACCTGGATCACTTCATTCATAACATGTGCTTTACAATACTATTTGATCAAGATTATGATTGTAGCATGTCACCTCAGAAATTATTTTGTTTTTATCGTTTTACCTACTCGAGGACGAGTAGAACTAAGCTTGGGGATGCTTGATACGTCTCAAACGTATCTATAATTTCTGATGTTCCATGTTGATATTATACCAATTGTTACATGTTTTACATACACTTCATAGCATTTTTATGCATTTTCTGGGACTAACCTATTAACAAGATGCCACAGTGCCAGTTCCTGTTTTCTGCTGTTTTTGTATTCAGAAAAGCTGTTCTGGAAATATTCTCGGAATTGGACGAAACTGGACAGACCTCCTATTTTTCCAACACGTACACGAAGTCCGAAGGAGAGACGGAGGCGACCGAGGAGGGCGCCACACCTAGGGCGGCGCGGCCCCCCTCCAACCGCGCCGTGGTGGGTGTGGGCCCCTCGGGTCGCTCCAGCCGCCGCCCTTTCGCCTATTTATTCATCTTCACGGGAAAACCCTAGACACCCGAGCCTATCCACGAAAAGTTCCGTAGCCGCCGCCGTCGTCAACCCTAGCTCGGGAGGGTTTGAAGCTCTTCCCGGCACCCTGCCGGAGAGGGAATCATCACCGGAGGGCTCTACATCACCATGCCTGCCTCCGGAGTGATGCGTGAGTAGTTCATCTTTGGACTACGGGTCCATAGCAGTAGCTAGATGGTTGTCTCTCCACTTTATGCTATCATGTTTAGATCTTGTGAGCTGCCTATCATGATCAAGATCATCTTATTGTAATGCTACATGTTGTGTTTGCTGGGATCCGATGAATATTGAATACTATGTCAAGTTGATTATCAATCTATCTTATATGTTATTTATGATCTTGCATGCTTTCCGTTACTAGTAGATGCTTTGGCCAAGTAGATGCTTGTAACTCCAAGAGTTAGTATTTATGCTAGATAGTGGGTTCATGCCTCCGGTAATCTGGGAGAGTGACAGCAACTTCTAAGATTGTGGATGTGCTGTTGCCACTAGGGATAAAATAACCGATGCTTAGCTTAAGGGTGCGCCGTTAGGTCTAATGCATTTGTTTACATTACGCACATTACTTAATGCGATTATCCGTTGCTTGCAACTTAATACCAACGGGGAACTCGGTATGACAACCTGGAGGTGGATTATTAGTCATAGACGCTGTTGGATAACGGTCTATGTATTTTGTCGTAATGCCCACATGAATATCATAGTAATCATCATGTCATATATATGCATTGTCATGCGCTCAATATTTTGTCAATTGCCCAGCTGTAATTTGTTCACCCAGCATGTTAGTTATCTTTTATGGAGAGACACCACTAGTGAACTGTGGACCCCGGTCCATTCTTTTACACTGATAATACAACCAACTGCAATCATTGTTCTTTTCATTCTCTGCAATTAAACACTATTTTCAGCTAGCCAGGAAGATTGACACCCTTCCTGTTTCGTTGGGGCAAAGTAGTTTGATTGTGTTGTGTGCAGGTTCCACGTCAACAGCCGAACTCCCTTCCACACGCAAGTATTTTCTGGCACCGTTGACAACCTTTAGAAGTGCTTCTTGCTCCTACTGGATCTGATCCCTTGGTATCTTACTGAGGGAAACTTGCTGCTGCACTGCTTCATACCTTCCTCTTGGGGTCTCCCAACGAACGTGTGTCCCACGTCAACAACTGTCGGGTCCTCAAACTGCTGGACCTCCTCCTCTCAAGAGGACTCGGGCTGCTATTGCAAAGGTGCCGTATTCTCGTCTTTCAAATTATACAATGAACACCTCTCAATCCCAAGCACACATACAGGCAAAGGAACTTGAGAAGGAAGCTGAAGCCAGCAAGAAACCTCGAACCCGGTCTGCTGCAAACCCGGGCTCTCTGAACACAGGTATCCCTCCATGTTCTTTAACCAGCTAGGCCAAGTCCATCCAGAAAATACCTTGTGTTAAACATCCTTTAGCTGGCAAAACCCGGGCCGCTAAATCATATTCTTTGACAGCTTCATCCTCGGACAGTGTTAGCACACCCGAGGACTTCCAAATCAATACCGGGTTATAAATGCTTACATATCTTTTCCATGCTTCTCTGTTTTACTGCCCTTTTGACTAAATCATTTTATTTTGTTTCAGTGCCAAGGCCTTTGCGGATGAAGACCCGGACTCTCCTCCAGCGGCATCTCCTCCTCTAGCTACAACAGTGCCTTCTCCCATGAAGGCACATATTGAAGAGCCAGCAGACAGAGATGAGCCCATGGAGCATCTAACCCATATTGCTTCTCCAAAGAGCCCAATTGCGCCTGCACCAGAGCGATCTCCAGCCGCTCAGTCGCCCGGGTTAGGATTAGGCACAAAAGAAGATGAAGTGGAGATCACTGGAACCCAGCACGTTCCTGTAAAAGATGCCCCTGAAGTTCTGGCCAAGGTGACAACTCCTGCGGTTAAGCCGGTCTCTTCTGCCAAAAGCAAGGACCCGGTTCCTTCGACTGATTTGCCGGCTCTGGACTCTATGTCCACGCCAGCCCTTTGCGATGAGTATTTTTCTCGTCTTGCTCAACACAAGAACTTGGAAACTGAGCTAGTCGTCCTGATTCAGAAGCGATACCAGGTACCCTTTTTCTTGCCTTTACTTTTTCTTGCATAACTATACCCTGAGTAGCCCCCAAGCTCTAAGATTATCACTTGTTGATTAGCTTGGTGCTTATAATACGAATACCTTAGATAAAAACTTCAATCCTGTAGCCCCCAAGTGCCAGGTTGTCTGTTCACAGCAACTTGGGACTAAAACTTTGTCCTTTGGAACTTCTCATCTTTCATATCAAATTTAAACACTGTAGCCCCCAAGTGCCGGGTTGCCTGCCTGCAGCAGCTTGGGACTAAAACATAGAAACTTTCAAACTTTTGCGCGTGTAGCCCCCAAGTCGGGTTGCACGCCTGCAGCAGCCTGGGACTCCACTTTATTCTATCCTTGTAAAATTTGAACACTGTAGCCCCCAAGTTCCGGGTTATCTTTCCAACAGTAACCTGGGACTAAAATGTACCTATATTGCTGCTTACGTACTGCTTAAAAGCTTCAAACTTGTAGCCCCCAAGTTCCGGGTTAACTTGCCTGCGGTAACCTGGGACTAACTTTAACTTTTTCTCTTGTATTATAACAGGAAGATCTTGCCAAAACCGAGGAAGAAATTGCCCGGCTCAAAGGCGTTATAAAAGCTGAATCTGAAGCCCGGCTCACAAGTGCTGAACAACTTGAGACCTTGGAGAAAAATGTCACTGAGACGACTCAAGAAAACTCTGATCTTAAGAAAGAATTGGAAGATCATGAAGATCATTGGAAAGAACAGAACTCCAATCTCCAAAAGCAGTTGGATTCAGTCACCAATGAACTGACCAGGTTGAAGAAGATGATCACCTCCATGGTTGCCTCCTTAGTGGGTAAGTATCATTCCTCTTAATGCGAAATCTTTTGAGCAAGTAGACCCGGATTTTGATTCTCACCACTATATCTATCTTATTCAGGTCCTCGCGATGGAAATCTTCGTAAAACTGCTGTGGAGAAGGTCAAATGCATGTATACTCTGGTACGCCAGCTATACTTTGGCAGTTGTGAAGTCATCAAGGCAGCGAGAAACTGGGAGAACGCGCCAAGCACTTATACTGAGGTGCTTGGCCATCTATCAACAATGCCTCAATGGATCCATCTTCTGAAGAGATCTGCTTGCAGAGCCGGGGTGATGCGTGGTCTTGCTTTGGCAAAGGCCTATCATCCCAATCTTAACCCGGCTCCTCTTATGGACGGCTTTCCACAGTTCAATGCTGATGGCACACAGTTTGACAAGAGAAGCTATTCCCGGGTTGTAAAGCAAACCCGGCGCGCTGCCACTGTTATTGCTAGCAAGATGAAGCTACTCACTCTGCAATATGGATACAACGAAGCCGACGAAGAGATCATGGATGATGAACCACAACGCATTGACCTCCTCCAAAGCTACAAGGACTCCATTGTCCCAGACAAAGTTGCTCCCAGTACCTCCACTGCTCCAAGTTCATCTACTCCAAGTGTTCCTCCTCCATCACGAGCTGCAGTTGAAGACGATGATGAGGTTATTTCCAATCCCTTCAACATGTCACCTGGCGTGGAGATGGAGCCCCCAAGACCTGGGCCAAGGAGACAAAGACGACAGAAGCTGAGCCGGCCGCTGCCAAGGTAGATGACCCAGCTAAAACCACGGAGGAACGCCCAGCCAGCTCTCCACCTCGTGACCCGCCTCTTGAAGCCGATGCTTGAAACTTAGGCAGATATCAGCTTGCTGCAAAAAACAATCTCATTCGGCCCTTTGGGCAGTTATTGTAATAACTTAGCACTTTTTACCCCATGCTGCGATGGTGTGTCTATACACCTTTGAAACTTTGTTTGAATCATGTGAAACTTTTGCCTTAAGATATCTGTCTGTGTTTGGTTTGATGACCCTTTTGATTTCTTTAACTGTGAGTTGGCTTTCGCATGGATTCTCTGTCGCAACTTCTCTGATAAAAACAGGGTCAAACCAAGTCCCATTGGGCATCATGGTTGATTGAATTTTCAGGTGAGCAATCAGGCCATATAATTGCGAGTCACATCAAACTCAACAGCAAGATAACCAAGAATAAAACTGGCGGCGCAAAAGCCGGGTCTTGGGATTGCAGCTACAAACTATTCAAGTGAGAGCCCCCAAGACCTGGATCAATGTTTATAAAGTAATGGCTTAACTATGCAACATTACCCCATTGATCCACATACTGATGAGACGCGCTCTTTGGGCATCTTCTATGATAAAAAATTGCAACACACTATATTTACTTGTTCTACAACAGAAAACATAAGGAATAAACTGTAAACTAAACATGCACACTAACGAAAAAAACAGTAACAATAACCCCAAACTCTCTTTGCCGGGTCTCAAAGAACTTTGGGACCCGGATAACCATAAAGCCGGGTCTTGGATGAAAAACTGTGCCACCTCAATGACCAGCCCCCAAGACCTGGCTTATCATCAAACTGTGCTACGGTACATCTCAATCTTTTAGAGAATAACCGGCTTTCAAAACACAAACTGAAATGTAAACTGAGACAACACAAATTTCTGTTCAACCTTCACTTTATTGATAGAAAAGGTTAGGTCAGCAAGCCGCCTCATTAAAAACCTTCCAGTCCCCTTAGGTACCCTGGTAAGGAAAAGACGCGTCTGAAACCTGCTGCCTGTTACATCGTGTATTACATCTGATATCTTGCTCTCATGCTAAGTATAATATGGGCGCAGCTGGGCAATGTTCCATGGCCGCTCGCGCTCCTCCAATGAAGAAGTGGAATGTGTTGTGTCGTTCACGTACTCAGATTTCTCTCTAGCATCCACCAGATAATACGAACCATTGTGCAGATTCTTGCTTATGATGAAGGGCCCCTCCCATGGAGGAGATAACTTGTGCATCCCTTCCTTGGATTGCGTCCACCGCAGCACTAAGTCACCCTCCTGGAAAGTGCGAGTTCTAACCCGGGACTGTGATACCGCCTCAAATCTTGCTGATATATTGCAGATCTTTCCAATGCTTGTTCTCTATTCTCCTCGAGCAAGTCCAAAGAATCTTGCCGGGTCTGCTCATTCTCAGTTTCAACATAAGCCGCCACTCTAGGCGAGTCATGTATAATATCACTTGGCAATACTGCCTCTGCCCCATACACCATGAAGAAGGGCGTCATCTTTGTGGATCTATTTGGCGTTGTGTTGATTCCCCAAACGACAGATGGTAACTCCTCAACCCACGCCCCGGCGCTCTGATGCACGGGACCCGGAGACGTGGTTTTAAACCTCTGAGTAATTCTTGATTTGCTCTTTCTACTTGCCCATTGGCCTGTGGATGAGCAACTGAAGCCACATCCAAACGTATACCATTGTTTCCACAAAACTTTGCCATCTCTCCAAGTGACATGTTAGTTCCATTATCTGTGATGATGCTATGAGGATATCCAAACCGATGTATGATCTTTTTCACAAACTTAACTGCTGTAGCTGCTTCACAATTTGTAACTGGCATCACCTCAACCCACTTTGTAAATTTATCAATGGCAACTAAGAGGTGGGTTTTCTTGCAAGGGGACATATGAAAGGGACCCACCATGTCAAGCCCCCAAACTGCAAAAGGCCAGGTCAAAGGTATTGTTCGCAATTCCTGAGCCGGCACATGAACTTGCCTTGCATATCTTTGACACCCATCACATCTGCTCACCAAGCGCTCTGCATCTGCCTGGGCCGTGAGCCAAAAGAAACCGTGTCTGAATGCTTTTGCTACTAAAGATCTTGTTGATGCATGATGACCACAATCTCCCTCATGGATCTCTTTCAAAATTTGCCGGCCTTCCTTTCCAGATACGCATCTCTGAAATACTCCTGACACGCTCCTTTTGTACAACTCACCATCAATAACCACGTAAGCCTTAGCCCGGCGTACTATTTGCCGGGACACAACTTCCTGCTGTGGCAACTCCCCTCGCAGAAGATACGCCAAGTAAGGTTCTGTCCACTCTGGAATTTCATGAGTTGCTGCTACCAACTGCGAATCCGGGTCATCTTGATATGCAAGTTCTTCCTCATCTTGAAGCTTGACTGAAGGAGTCCACAATTCATCCAAGAAAACATTAGGTGGAACCGGCTCTCTCGTGAGCCGAGTCTTGATAAAGCATCTGCAGCATCATTTTTCCTGCGATCAATGTGATCCACCTGATAGCCTGAGAAGAACCCGGCTACCCTATCCACTTCTCTTCTGTAAGCCGCCATTGTTGCATCCTTCCTATCCCATGTTCCTGAAACTTGCTGTGCCACAAGATCTGAATCTCCATAGCACTTGATACGCTTGATGTTCATCTCCTTTGCCATGCGCAAACCATGCAGCAAGGCCTCATACTCTGCCACATTATTGGAACAATCAAAATGAATTTGCAACACATAACTCAACTTGTCACCTTTTGGAGAAGTTAACACAACTCCGGCTCCTGAACCTTGCTCTTGCTTAGACCCGTCAAAATGCATGATCCAGATTTGATACTTGGTGTAAGAGGTGGTGCACTTAACTGTGTCCAATCATTAAGAAAATCAGCCAATGCTTGAGACTTGATGGCTGTACGAGGCTCATAGTTGATATGATACGGCCCCATCTCTATTGCCCACTTGGCAACTCTTCCTGTAGCTTCTGAGTTTCTGATAATATCTGCCAATGGAATTGAACTAACCACTGTGATTGGATGTTCCTGAAAATAAGGCTTCAACTTTCTACTCGCCATGAAAACACCAAACACTAATTTCTGCCAATGTGGATAGCGCTGCTTTGCCTCTGATAATACCTCACTGACGTAATAGACCGGCCTCTGGACCGGGTTTTCTTTGCCTCCTCCTTACGCTCGACCACCACCACAGCGCTAACAGCCTGAGGCCCGGCGGCGACGTATAATAGCATGGGCTCTTTGGGACCCGGCGCCGCAAGTATTGGCGCTCTGCTAGCTGCTTCTTGAGAGCTTCAAATGCCTCATCTGCCTCTTGATTCCACACGAAGTTGTCCGTTTTCTTCAGTAATTTGTACAAAGGGATGGCCTTCTCTCGAGCCGGGATATAAACCGGCTTAGCGCAGCTACACACCCCGTTAACTTCTGAACATCTGCCAATTCCTCAGGTTTCTTCAAACTTTGAATAGCCTTGATCTTTTCCGGGTTTGCCTCAATTCCTCTCTCTGATACGATGAAACCAAGAGCTTCCCAGCTGGAACACCAAATACACACTTTGTAGGATTGAGCTTCATCTTGTACTTTCGCAAGTTAACAAACGTCTCTCTTAGGTCATTAATGAATGACCCGGCTTTCTCTGTCTTGATCACACATCATCCACATAAGCATGCACATTGCGCCCAATCTGATCATGAAAACACTTCTGAATACACCTTTGGTACGTGGCACCTGCGTTTTTCAATCCAAACGTCATGGTCTTGTAACAAAAAGCACCAAACGGGGTTATGAACGCTGTCTTTTCCCAATCTTGCTTATTAAGCTTGATCTGATGATATCCTGAGTATGCATCCAAAAAACACAAGAGCTCGCTGCCCGCAACTGCGTCAATGATTTGATCAATGCGCGGCAGTGCAAACGGGTCCTTGGGACAATGCTTATTCAGACTTGTAAAATCAATGCACATCCTCCACTCATTATTTTCTTCAGAACTAGAACCGGGTTAGCCAACCACTCTGGGTGAAAAACTTCCATGATAAAGCCAGCTGCTAGGAGCCGGGCTATCTCTTCTCCTATAGCCTTTCTTCTCTCTGCATTCATTTTCCTCAAACCTTGTTTTACCGGCCTTGCTTTGGGATCAACATGTAAGCGGTGCTCAGCGAGTTCAGTCGGAATGCCAGGCATGTCACTAGGTGTCCATGCAAAAACATCCCGATTCTCACGGATGAACTCGATGAGCGCGCTTTCCTATTTATCAGTAAGATTGGACCCTATGGCGAACTGCTTGGAGGAATCTCCAGGCACGAAATCCACCATCTTTGTATCTTGGGCGGCTTTGAACTTTGCCCTATCATCTTCTGTTGTTGGTTTCTTGAGTGTTGTGTTATCCTCCGGGTCAAGATTAGACCTATAAGCTTTCAATCCTCTTTCGCACAAGCTGCTCTGCCAAGGCCGCATCTCCTTCATCACATGTGCTGCTATCTCTTTGTTGCCATGAACTGTGATGATCCCCTTAGGACCCGGTATTTTCAACTGTAGGTACACATAACACGGCCTTACCATGAACTTGGCATAAGCCGGCCTTCCAAACAATGCATGATAAGGACTCTGAAACTTCACCACTTCGAAAACGAGCCACTCTGATCTAAAGTTGTCAATGGACTCGCCAAAAGCAACCTCTAACGAAATTTTTCCCTCTGGTGTCGCTGACTTCCCTGGAACTATGCATGAAAAACGTGGATGTCTTTTGCAGCTGTGATGTTTTGAGACCCATACGCAAAAACGTCTCCCAATATAAGATGTTGATACTACTTCCACCATCCATCAGAACTTTCTTCAACTCAAAGCCACCCACTTGGGGAGCCACAACTAAAGCTAGCAGACCCGGGTGCTCACAACATCCGGGTGATCCGCTCTACTCCACGTGATCGTATGCTCTGACCACTTAAATATCTTGGGACTCCTGCAGCAACTGCATTAACCGCCCTTTTGACTACCTTTCGCTCTCTCTTGGTTGTGCCACTGGTGTATATGTGATATTGGCCAAGTTGCTTTGGCTGCTGTGAAAACCCGCCTTGATTGCCTGTGTTCTGACCGCTCCTGAATTGTTGGTGGGTACTGCATTTGCTCCAGTTAAAGGTCCTGTAGCCGGGTTACCACCCGGGCCGGGTCCTCCACCTCTGCCTGCTCCTTGCAGTGCTCTATGTATCTCATTGTTTTTCCACCTGTTTAAATCTACACACTGGGCCAACGAGTGATTGGCGGGTTACCGTTCCTGCTATGGCGAGGACACGGCATCCTGAAAGCCTCTTCAGTGCTGGTTGGGCGTGACATTTGATAACTGTTTCCACCATTATAGTTCCCATTATTTCCTTGATACCTCTATTGTCCTGAAAATTTCCTTCCATCCTTTGCCTCTGAAACCCGGCATTTGTGTTTGCCACCAACTCTGAACTTCCCTCATTGTGCCCACGCTTGTGTTGATTCTGATTGTTGTTGTTGTTTCCATTGCCATTGTTGTTCTTTCCTCCATTATTCACAGGACCTTTCCCTTTCTCTTCCTCGTTATCATCCTGGGTCTTGTCCGTGGCTGCGTGCCTGTTGCAAGCATCCATCAACTCAGCCATGGTGACTGGCTTGACCCGGTGGCCCTCCTTCATACGGCCCAGCTTCTGGACCAGGGGAGTAAACTTGCATGTTTTTTCCATCGTTGAAATCGCATCCTTGGGCTCAATACCAGATGAGGAGTGAAGGATCTCCGTGACCCGTCTCATCCAATGCCGCGCTGACTCGCCCTTCCTCTGTACACAGCGATCAAGGTCTTCAATAGAAAACAAACGCTTGCATGTACCTTGAAAGTGCTTGGTGAAAACTGTCTTTAGCTCGTCCCATGACTTGATGGATTTCTCTGGTAAGTTCTTGAACCATAATTTTGCTGCCCATCGCTCATCATCAAGTACATATATTTTGCACAAACATTCTCCGTGGCGTTGCGTATACACATTGCCATCTCATAACTGCTCAACCAGCTTGCCGGGTCCATGCTAGGCTCGTAATTGGATATCTTGTTGGGCTCCTTGAACTTCTCAGGGAAAGGCTCCGCTCTAATGGCATCTGAAAGACACTTTGGCCCGGCTAAGTTAGAAGAACTTGCTAAGAAATTATTGTTACCTGGTGAGCTTATGGACACTGCTGCCGCGGCGCCGGGTCCTCCTTGCGGCACTGCTGCGACAGGTACCGCCGGGTTCGCGCTGGCCGCTCTTCTCGCTCGCGATCCATTGACTATCTGCTGAGCCACCGAAACTGCAGGTGCGGGCTGGTATTGCTGATTGTTCTGGTTCTGTTGAGGTGGATTCTGCTGTTGCGCCACGGCAGGCCCGGCCAACGATGGGGTCTCGCCATGGCGGCTCTTGGTATGCTTACTACGATAAGTTGTGGAATGAAGTGCACTTTTCTCCTTCGAATACTGGACTTGCTGAACTACTGCGGTACGCAACATGTCAATGGCACGCCGGGCTTCAATCTCTGCTGGCGAGTCTCCAAGGGGAATACGGTCGAGCGCTAAGGTTGCGGCGTACACGTTATCCGCTGGATTGGAATAATGACCCGCCGGCGTGTGGAATCTCGGTGTTCGTGGTGGCAGACCGGATTTCCCCCGGCTCCTCCGGCGAGCAAACCCGGTGTCCCAGCCAATGCGACCCCGGCTCCAGCAGTTCCTCTGTTTTGTTCTACGGGTGTCCTAATGACCGGGTTTTCTTGGACCACACCAATGGGTTGATCCACTGGAGTCCTGAATAATACTGCTGGGTTTATGGTATTCTCTCCCGGAGCCAACCGGCTCTGGTGTCTTCTCTGGTGAACCCTAGTCATGTCATTGAGGCGATTCTCTGCTCCTCAATTTGCTTTTGTCTGGCTGCCATCTGCTGCTTTTCTGCCATTGTATCTCTACGCATTTGTTCCAAAGCCCGGCGCGCTGTATCTAACTCATAGCTCTTACTGCTGCATTTTCTGGAGTAACCAATCTTGTAAGCGTTGTTGGGTCTAGGGTCAGGCCATTGTTGAACAAGGCAGGAGCACTAGCCGTATTGTCTCTTTCTTCGCCCTGAGCCCGGTTATTGAGGAAACCAAAGCTATTTCTGTAATGAGCCGTGTCTTCACTTTCATCCGTCACCGAGGCCGGGTCTCCATCCATCCTCTGACCCGCCAGCTCTAGTATCTGTGGTAATTGTTGCTGCTGTTGATCCGGGTTTGAGGCTGGTGGAACAACAGTCGATGGTGACGCCCCAGCATTGATCGAAGGTGTTGTATAAACTGTCATCCTCCTAACCAGGCTCGCGCTGTACTCTTGCTCCTCCTCGTCCTCTTCTTCTGCCTCGTACCCATACCGACCTTCAAACAGGGCAAGATTGATTCTGTATCCTCTTCATGCTCCATCGCGTCACCCGGGATCCATGCCGGCTCTCCCGACCGTTCCTTGTGCATGACCAATGTTAGCCCAACTTCTGTCGTGCCTACTGATTCCTCCCCATCAGATTGAACGAGGGTGGCGGCTCCTGACACAGATTCATACTCTTCATCACTAGCAAATCTAGTTGCATGTATCATACCAACAAAAACATTAATCTTGCCAATTGGAATAACATCACCTGATTCTAGCAGATCTGATTCCGGCCCCCGCCAGAATCACCGACGATGGATTCTCCTTGTGAGTTGATGGTAACCTCGCCGAAAACGAAATTCTTGATTCCTTGCATAGCTTCTCCCATGATGATGACACCTTTGGACGCAGGCCCCACGGTGGGCGCCAACTGTCGTGGGGTTGTCACGGCAGATGTTACCATAGGGTAACTTGAGTTGTAGGGCAAGGCGAAACTAGTGTCTGGGAGTTTGTTTAGCTCTGCGTGGACAAGGGATTTACCCAGGTTTGGCCTCTCCATTGGAGATAAAGACCTACTTCCTGCTATGCTGTTATTGATCTCAATCTCGATAACCCGGCTATGACAACAGAGCCGGATCTCGATCTAGGTTACAGGGTTCGCTTGGTAGCGATGATCTCTCTGATCTCTTTCTTTGGTTCTCTCGCTAGTACAAACTTGTCTAACTATGACCTAGGAGCCCGCTTATATAGACGGCCGGGTCTCCTGATTCTATACATGGTAAGCCTGGGTTCTACCCAGACTCGGAGTCCCACTCTAGGTCTTCTAGCCTTCGTGTCCTCCAAGTCCTGCACCGCCTCCGGGTCTTCTAGAAGCTTTCCTCTATTAGCCGGTCACCGACAAGCTTGCTGGCCCATCGACGTAACCCGACCCATGCTGATGGTTCGGTGTCCTGGCCGGGCCTTCTGCCTGGCGGGTCACGCTTCCCTCTTCATGGGCCTACCGGGTTATAATCCCCCCATCAGTGTCGGTGGTCGAGGTTGGGCTACATCACCTTGTTTCTTGAGTTCCCTAGATCTCTCACCAAATAAACCCTAAGTTGCCAAACACTCCACATCTACGAAGTCATTAGAGATCACATATGTCGTGACAATCCCACGGCAATTGGCGCCCTCCATGGGGCCTGCATCCAAGGGTGTTGTTTTTCTAGAGGGATCGCTTCCTGGGATCGAGAAGCTCGCCATCGACCGAGTCACCACCGATCAGCACGGTTTCCACCTCATCGACGACTTCGGCTAGGGTCCTCAGGCACTCACCCTTGATCATGACTACAACTTTGCCATCGGCAAGATCGACGTCTTCGTCAGCTTCATCGGAGGAGTTTGTCACCAGCCGGCTCCTGAGGACGTCGAGCTGGACTCCGTCTCGGGAGCCGCCATGCTCGTCCAATCAGATGGCGAATCTTTGGTCGGCAACAGCGACAGGGAGGACGATGCCGAGTTCATACTTCCTCTCTTCCAGGGAAGGCTAGGATACAACTCGGATGCAGAATCAGATTACTCTATTTCCCTCGGGCGATCTCTGTCCGACTCTCATGAGTAGCCCGCCAATGGAGATGAGGATGCAGAAGCCATCGCCATGTTAGGCGTGTTGGGACTAGGATCGGACGGCGCATCGGGTTTAGGAGCCAACGGACTATCCAACACAGCAAGAGCTCTGATTCCACCACTGCCGCATAACCCTCTGAGGTTCCCATCACCGCAGAGAACGCAGCCGAACGAGCCATCCAGCTAGAAATTGTCCATCTATGGCTGTAGAGCCAGGCAAACTCACACAATGCTGAGACGCTGATACCCACAAGTATAGGGGATCGTTGAAATCTTCAATGTGTAAGTATAGTATCGATCCCACGAGAAGTAGAAGGTATAAGTATTTATCCTCTCAAATAAGAGTGTCACTTCTCTTATTATCTATGCACTAGACAAACTAAAATGATTAAATGATGCAAGTGTTTTTGGGTTTTTTGCGTAGAGTTTGCAATAAAGTAAAAAGCTGAAAATAAAATATGACAAGTGAAAGCTCTCAAAGAGAGAAATCCCAATCCTCTATGCAGCGAGAGGACAAGCTCAAGTGTGTGTTTCTTATAAGTGGAGAACGTTCCCAAGGGCTACCTAGACTTCGTGACATAAATATTTCTAGAACAAGGTAAGCATTTTGTCAAGTTTTAATCTTCTTTTGGACGGAGCCATAATTAGGGAAAGCTAAATAAATAAACTAAACCCCCTTATGATGGTTCTTATGGCCAAGTAAATGACTGCACAAGAGTTATTAAGACATAGAGTCCCACCATAGCCTTAAACTCTAAGGTCCCCGATACTAATACCCTCATAATGCAACTTCATGACTCGGTCTCAGGTTTACATGTCCTCCCAAGTCTCCCTCACTCCATTACACTACGGTGTTCTCCTATGAGCCCATATAGGTGAAGTGATGTGCACTCGACGTTCGCACAACACCATCATAGAATTACATAAAAAGATAAACACTAGACAAAATACCAACACATGTCATAAATAAATCATTGCCAATCCATCCTATGCCCCCAGGAACATGAGAGGACTACTCACAACGCGAAGACATGATATGATTCAATGGCATAAGTGATACAACACAATCTGAGAATATAATCTCCCCACAAAACAATGACAAGTAGCAATTCACAAACATATAGAATAGTACTTAGACAATAGCTAGGGTTCAACAATCTCAAACTATGAGGGGGATGAAGTGGATCACGAAGATAGTGATGGAGATGGTGCTGGTCTTGACGGTGGTGTTGATGGAGACTCCGGAGGGGGGATGGAGCAGCCTTTCGGAGGTGATTCCGGCGGCGTTTCCCCCCTCCGATCCTCTCCGGCGGCAGCCTTCTGTCTCATGTTTCGTGGTTTTTGTGTTTCTCCGCCGCCTCCTCGCGAAACTCCTCGGGGGACTATTTTTATAGTCGGTTTTGGGTCAAGACGAAGCCACGGAGACGAAAACGGACGGCATCGGAGCCACGAGGCCCAGGATGGGGGTCCCACGCGGCCAAGGAATCTGGCCGCGTGGGCCCACCTATCTTGGCCCTCGGGTCTCCGTTTGTTCGCTCCCTTCGTTCCTACGCTTTGTTCCTTCCAAAAACTGATGCCCGTAAAATATTAGGTCATTTGGACGTTGTTTGGGTCCCTGAAACATCAAAATATAGAAAATAGGGTTTTCTGCCAGTGCAGGGTTAATTCCAAATAAATGGGGAAACTGTGAATTATCCCCAAAAATCATTATAAAACATAAATATAACCCATATATGATGCAAATAAGTTGGAATATCAAGTAATAAAATGTAAAGTTCATGTATGCATTTTACATGCATCAACATCCCCAAGTTTAACCAATACTCGTCCTCGAGTATGAAGGTGATAAAACTAACATGGACTTTGCATTTTAATACTATCAATGGATATCATAGATGATTACTATTGCTACATAGAGTCAAATGATTCATTCTTCAAAGGAGTAGCAATATACAAGATGGATTATAAAGTGATATTAAATATTCAATGAAAGGATGTTCAATGATAATTCACAAAGTGTAACATAGAAGAAAGTACTATGGACCAAATGTATGCATAATGAAAAGTAAAAACATCCTATAATGGTCATAGAGCCTTCTTGTAAATCTGAATATAAAAGGTGGACACTTTGGAAAGATATATAAATAAGTAGAGGTAAAACATGAATAAGTTTCATCTAACTTCCAAATGTTTCTACTTAAGTTAGTGTTTGCAATGTGGTATTCATTGGTGTGAAGCTCTCATTACCCCTATCATAGCATCTTGAATGGTTAAAGTTTAAAGTGAAAGCAAATATGAGTAGTGTGCTTGACAAAGTATGGGTTGAATGCCTCATGCCCCGTGAATACGAGTACCTACACCACGGTGTTACTCAACTCGGGCCACAAAGAAAGTTCAAGTTAAGGTCATTGTAAGTAACATAATAGCGTCATCAAGAGCGTCAGCTGGGGTACCTCTTGTCCCAGGACATGGAACAAGCCCATGTCAAAATGACAAGACAAACAAACAAAATGAACAATCTCAACACCCTTTTTATTTACTATTGGTATAGCTTTTTATTGTGAGGCGCATCACTGAAGGTTCACCATAGCATGTAAGTAAATTTCCACCATGAATGATGCATGGCTTAGATTAGCGGCCCAGGCGTCTCTCTAGCCATTTATACAAACTCATTAAACTTACTAAGTTTCCGCATTTATTTGGCACCATGATAAGCATCCATAAACAAAAGTACATGATATCAACTAAATATAATTAAGAGCACGTTGAAAGCTTGCCATGTGACAACACATATGAGCTAACTCTCAACCAAGACTCTTGTCAAGCTCACAACTTCATAATTTTAATCACAATGGGTCATGTTTATTAAGTGCAATAAAAGTAAGGTGTGCATCAAGTTCGTGAGAGCTCTTTAACCAACTTTTCCCATAACAATCAATAACATAAGCATTTTAATTCAGAAGTATAGATAATACAATATAACATGATAAACATACTCGGAATAGCATAAAGCTAATAGGTAGATATGGTGGACTCACTGGAAAAACTTTGGTTGAAGGTGTTGGAAAACAAGTTTTTACTTGTTGGAATTTTTGGGTTAGCAAGAGGGAGAAAGTTGACCGTCTAAATGCATGCATAAGTGTCCATAGAACTAACCAATCCATGTTAAACAAAGTAAAGTAACATTCAGCATCAAAACATGAATAAAAGATAGCTCTTGATAAAACACTTACAAATTAATACTCATTAAAAAGCACATGAATCATGCAACTATATGTATCTTTTTGAATCAACTCAAACATCCCTTTCCCAATTTTTAATAGCATCCAACTTAATTCAACCCAAATTTCCAGTAGCTCTCTCATGTATAAATGATAGTGGTGGTCTCAAGACAAACAAAAATCAAACCGAAATAAAAAGCAAATAAAAAACGCTCCAAGTTTATGCGATAAAGTGCATTGATCGAAAAACAGAAGTTAGACGTGTGCAAACCGAGAGTGTGATGGTCCAGTGGGGTGGTCTTCACATCTCCAAGCTTATGGTATTCACCATCCCTGGATAGCTCTTGGTGCATCTCCTCTAATCCCTGTGAAAAAACTTCAAAACACCGTTTCTCCCATTTCTTTTCTGTGGGGTGACATTAGTAGTGATAGACAAATGAATTGCTTGCTGCATAAAATCCTTAAACAAAAATTCATATGAATGTCCAGAAAGTGTATAATGTCGTATGCCTACTTATAAACTCAATTGTATCAAAAAGATTCAAGTTAAAAGTTCAAACAATGCATCAAACAAAATGGGACAGAATCTGTCCAGAAAAATGGCAGCAGCAAAACGTATTTTCCTACCCTACTTAAATATGTTGAAAAAATCTGAAACATTTCATGCTTACAGAGGATGAAAAGTTGCAACTACAGTTAAAATATCAGCTCATTCGGAGTTACAAAATAGGAATGAAAAATCATACCGTGCACAGATTCGTGCTGGAATAAAATCTCCGAATACAATAAGCAACTTTTTCAACCCAAAATGGGTAAAACTTGGTACTTTATTAAAAATTTCAGAAACAAAACTAAAAACTAAGTTTCTTGTTACAGCAAGAGGACACAAAGAAAACCAAACGCAAAAACAACCGGGTTGCCTCCCGTAAAGCGCTTTCTTTATAGCCATATAGCTAGGCTTACTTACTTGGTATCAAGATGGTTGGAGTGATGTGGCTTGGCGTCCCCAAGCTTGAATTCTTGTACTTATTTGATCTTGTTCATCACCCTCAACTCTTCCACTTGAAAATTCTCTTTACACAAAACTCATCATAAAACTTGATTAGAGGGTTAGTGTCTCCATAAATTAAATCCACATAGGTATAGCAAAGACATATCATGAGTTGATTCTAAACATTAATTACTGTTACTATGGTTGTATATTGTTCTTTGATCAAAAGAACCACACAAAACACAAGTAATGAGAGTAATGCAAAATAAAGACATAATCTGTCAAAAACTTGGCAACCCGTAAAGAGTGAATTTTCAGAGGCACTTACGTTGCTCAAATCAGAAAACTTTGAACTAATGAAATGTGTATTAATAACTGAATATTGCTGTCGTAAAATA
Source organism: Poa pratensis (assembly GCA_947311845.1). Classification (NCBI taxonomy): domain Eukaryota; kingdom Viridiplantae; phylum Streptophyta; class Magnoliopsida; order Poales; family Poaceae; genus Poa; species Poa pratensis. The sequence goes on from CAMZMU010000042.1 coordinate 27,281,904, forward strand.
TCAAGTCAAAATTCCTCTTCTGTGATTTTATATATTTTTCGCAGTGAAGCTCAGGAATCTGTTTTCTGGACAACAAATCACTATTGTTTAATCCTACCTCTCAAAAGAGGTTATTCTTGCCATAAAGATGAAAAAATAAGATACAAATGTGTTGTTACAGTAGTAATCAAGCACCTTGACTCAAAAACCAAAAATGAAACTGAATATAAAAAATCATGGGTTGTCTCCCACAAGCGCTTTTCTTTAACGTCTTTTAGCTAGACATGATAGTTTTAATGATGCTCACATAGGAATAAGAATTGAAATGCAAAAGAGAGCATCAAGAGAAAAATATGAAACACATTTAAGTCTAACCCACTTCCTATGCATTGGGATCTTGTAAGAAAATAAATCATCGAAACACAAAGCAAGTAGCATAGGAAGATAAAACAAGAGCAATTTCAAGATTTTGAACTTAAAGAGAGGAAACGTAATAATATTGAAATGTTTAGAACCATGTTTTCCCCTCTCATAATAACTTTCAGTAGCATCATGAATGAATTCAACAATATAATTATTACATAAAGCATGTCTTTCATGATCTACAAGCATAAAAGTATTAAACTCTCCACATAAGTAAAATCCTTCTTATTAGGGATAGTGGGAGTAAAACATTCATAATCATCATTGTAATCATCATATATAGGAGGCATATCATAATCATAATAAACTTTATCCTCGATAGTAGGTGGACTGAAAATATCACATTCATCATTGTAATCGTCATAAATGGGAGACATAGTATCATCAAAATATTTTTCTCCTCTATAGTGTAATCAGGAGAATTCAAGGACAAAGTAGGACTCTCATTAGTAAGAGTATTTTCACACACATCAAGTATATCATTTTTATCCTCACATAAAGTAGTAACAAGTTCTAAACATGGAGGTTCATCAAGCAGAATAGGATCATCATCTAGAGTACTATCATAAAACACGTCTAAACCATACTCCTCATCATTTTTAAAATTATTATCAATAATGTTCTCATTAGGCATAGGTTGATAGTCCTCCTCATCATCAGAATCATAAAAGCAAAGTTTATCATCAACAAAAATTTGAGTGTTACCCTCATCCATAGGTGGTGAAGGTGGAAGTTTTCTCTCTTCATTCTCCAGTTGTTCATCATTTTCATCATCTTCTTGGGGTTGCACGGGCATCCCCAAGCTTAGCTTTTTATCCTCTTCTTCACATTCTTCCTCTTCCAAGCTTATGTTTTCATCATCTTCTTCCTGCAAAACATCAGTACTTTCTTGGGGGACCTTGCCCCTCTCATTATAGTCAACAACATAAATATTTTGAGAGAACTTGGCTATGCAATATTCAAGAATAGAAGTGACCTTTCCTTCGAATCTCTTAACTCTAGGACAAGTTTTATTTTCATTAGCAAAGGTGTGCAATTCATTAGATGCATAATAAGTAACAAATTCCTCTACTTGTTCCATCCCTAAATGAGTGTAATCATAAGTATGGTAAGATGCTAAGACACGTTCTTCATGGAACTTACATTGAAATTCAAAGTGTCTATCAGTATGTTTAAAGCAACAAGTTTTATTATCATGGAATAAAAGCCACTCTCCAGCAATATAATTTAAACTTTCCATGAAATCTTTTAGTATTTTCCGTTCTGTTGACTCTCTAAATTCCTCATCAATTTTAGAAGCTTTCATGTATCCATAGTAAAGATTCATTATCTCCGGAAGAATTTTTATGGTATTTTCCATTTTCTAATTTTTTTGGGTTTTGATATATATAACTGAAAGTAAAACTAAACTAAATGCAAAACTGAAGGTAAACTATAGTATATGCAAAACTGAAAATAATTATCTAGTGCAAACAAGAATAAAAACTTAAGCGCTACACTCCCCGGCAACGGCGCCAGAAAATGTCTTGATACCCACAAGTATAGGGGATCGTTGAAATCTTCAATGTGTAAGTATAGTATCGATCCCACGAGGAGTAGAAGGTATAAGTATTTATCCTCTCAAATAAGAGTGTCACTTCTCTTATTATCTATGCACTAGACAAACTAAAATGATTAAATGATGCAAGTGTTTTTGGGTTTTTTGCGTAGAGTTTGCAATAAAGTAAAAGGCTGAAAATAAAATATGACAAGTGAAAGCTCTCAAAGAGAGAAAGCCCAATCCTCTATGCAGCGAGAGGACAAGCTCAAGTGTGTGTTTCTTATAAGTGGAGAACGTTCCCAAGGGCTACCTAGACTTCATGGCATAAATATTTCTAGAACAACAAGGTAAGCATTTTGTCAAGTTTTAATCTTCTTTTGGACGGAGCCATAATTAGGGAAAGCTAAATAAATAAACTAAACCCCCTTATGATGGTTCTTATGGCCAAGTAAATGACTGCACAAGAGTTATTAAGACATAGAGTCCCACCATAGCCTTAAACTCTAAGGTCCCCGATACTAATACCCTCATAATGCAACTTCATGACTCGGTCTCGGGTTTACATGTCCTCCCAAGTCTCCCTCACTCCATTACACTACGGTGTTCTCCTATGAGCCCATATAGGTGAAGTGATGTGCAGTCGACGTTCGCACAACACCATCATAGAATTACATAAAAAGATAAACACTAGACAAAATACCAACACATGTCATAAATAAATCATTGCCAATCCATCCTATGCCCCCAGGAACATGAGAGGACTACTCACAACGCGAAGACATGATATGATTCAATGGCATAAGTGATACAACACAATCTGAGAATATAATCTCCCCACAAAACAATGACAAGTAGAAATTCACAAACATGTAGAATAGTACTTAGACAATAGCTAGGGTTCAACAATCTCAAACTATGAGGGGGATGAAGTGGATCACGAAGATGGTGATGGAGATGGTGCTGGTCTTGACGGTGGTGTTGATGGAGACTCCGGAGGGGGATGGAGGAGCCTTTCGGAGGTGATTCCGGCGGCAGCCTTCTGTCTCCTATTTCGTGGTTTTTGTGTTTCTCCGCCGCCTCCTCGCGAAACTCCTCGGGGGACTATTTTTATAGTCGGTTTTAGGTCAAGACGAAGCCACGGAGACGAAAACGGACGGCATCGGAGCCACGAGGCCCAGGATGGGGGGTCCCACGTGGCCAGATTCCTTGGCCGCGTGGGCCCACCTATCTTGGCCCTCGGGTCTCCGTTTGTTCGCTTCCTTCGTTCCTACGCTTTGTTCCTTCCAAAAACTGATGCCCGTAAAATATTAGGTCATTTGGACGTTGTTTGGGTCCCTGAAACATCAAAATATAGAAAATAGGGTTTTCTGCCAGTGCAGGGTTAATTCCAAATAAATGGGGAAACTGTGAATTATCCCCAAAAATCATTATAAAACATAAATATAACCCATATATGATGCAAATAAGTTGGAATATCAAGTAATAAAATGTAAAGTTCATGTATGCATTTTACATGCATCAGACGCGGCGACTCACCGAAGAACAAGCTCGCCTCCGAGGAGAAACGTTCCGCATCGAGAGTTCCAGAGCAGAAGTTGTTGCAGTTGCGGAGCGCAAACAACCTCGCATGCTCCCAGAAGGATCAAATCGAATCAGCCCTGCAACGTTGTTCCACTTGCCAGAGGGTCCGACGACGCAGACTGACTTGACTTCAAGATGTCGTGCCCGCACCACAGAAGGAACGATTGCACAACCAACCACTCCATGGAGAACTGGTTCATCATGAAGAAGTGGATAAGTGGTGAATATGATAAGAGGAAGGGTGATGGAGGCAATTGAAACAATGGGAATTGTGGCAATCACAACGATGACAAGACTCAGGGACTGCAGGCAGATTCCAGCCAAACCCGAAACAACTCGGCCAGTACCATGTCTTCGCCACCAGTACCTCCAGGTGAGAGAGGAAGTTGACAAAACGAGTCGTCAATGCGGTGGCTTCTAGATTTCCTAGGTGGTTGAATTGCTGTGAGCATCCCATAACATTGATCGGAGCAGATCATCCTCCACTGAGTCAATGAGCTGGGGCAACTCGCCCTAGTGGTAGCTCCCCAAATTGGTGAATATGTCCTATCAAAATTTCTCATGGATGGTGGCAGCATATCAACATCTTGTACTACGACACCTTCAAAAGGATGAAGCTCTCAGAGAAGCAACTTCAACCCACCACGACTGTATTTCATGGCATAGTTCCAGGGAAGTCGGCACAACCCTTCGGTAAGATTTACTTGGAAGTCGCTTTCGGTTCCATGGAAAATTATCGCACATAGATGCCCTCTTTCGAGGTGGTCAACTTCAAGAGCTCGTACCATGTTCTCTTCGGCCAGCCTGCGTACGCTAGATTCATGGCAAGGTCATGCTACGTGTACCTCAAGCTCAAGATCACGACTAGACACATTATGGCCATTCCCCACGTACCATTTTTCCGTAGAAAAACATAAAAGAATAATAGGAATTATGTCGTGAATCGTCGAGATTGGAAAAGTCCACAATCGGCACAATAAATATTTATTAAAATAGGCCCAATCTTGTATTTGATGGTCCGCGTGGCTATAGGCTTCACTTTGTCGAAAACCTAAAATGGAGCCCATGCTACATGGTACCTTTTTTTCAAAAATTCAAAATCGATATTTTTTAAGTTTCCAAAAATCAAGAAACACTTTCTGGATGTAGATATTGTCGTGATCTACAATGTACAAATTCGCAACTCCAAATTCGTTATAATTTGGGGCTAATCAAAAAAGATAAATTGGTTGATCTGGGTGGTGAACAATACATAGTTTCAAAATTTTGAAATTTTCCGGATTTGTCTTTTTTGTACAGCCCAAAATAAAACAAATTTTAACGTAAATTTTGCATGCTTGTAGATCTCGACACTATCTACATATGTGATTTTTTCGCGATTTTTGAAAACTAACAAATATCATTTTCGTTTTTTAAACGGGCCCCATTTAGCCCGGGTTCCAAATATTCACTCTCTCACTTTGTAGACTAGTTTCCTCGCCGCTGCAAAGACTTTGCGAGAATCGTCGACATGCGATTTCGGCAACCTAGGGCAAACAAAGACGTCTAACAGATTAAGAATGTTAAGGCCTTTCCTTCGAAATAAAAAAAAAGCTATACTATTGACCAACTTTATCATACGTTTTTCGATAAAGGGAATATATTAATATCGCGGAGATGCCAATTACACCCAGCCTCTGCAACAACGAAATGTGCTAAAGACATTAAGGATGCACACATCTCTACAACACAAAGGAGAAGAAGAGAAAAAAAGATCTCGCTACAGTAAGCAATTCCTTTTAGCTGCAACACAAACCACCGCCAAGACAACACATGGAGTCTAAATTCTTCAAAAGCGACGCCACCAACAAGGGAACAGTGCACAAGAGCCATCGCCGTCAGATCATAGATCTTAGGTTTTGACCATGGAGACAGTCCGCACTCTCAAAACAATGCCCTCAACAAGGTCATTGCCACGCACAACCAATTAAGGTCAGACTTTGGATTTTACCCTGAGAGATAAGACTTTGTACTCCTTCTGTGCTTCTGCCCCTGCTTGCCGATGTCGCTGCTACAAGTCACGAATCACCAAGTAAAGTCCTCATCGCCTTAAAGACCCAGTCCGCCATTACTAGACCTCGGCCGCCATGACATTCTCCACCACTGTCATCACCATTCTGAAGCCTCACGGCCAGAAAAAATGTTGAAATACTGACATGTCCCATGGTGACAACAGACAACGAAACTTCACGTCACTCCATTTTGAAGCCTCATGGCCAGACATATGGGTGCACACGACCGAATCCCATCCGATCCAGCAATCTACAGGCATCAAGTGCCGAATGGAGATTTCTGGCGGAGCCTTCTGGAACTCGTCACCGGCCAAATAATGAGGCCAGGCATCAATCAGAACACCGTCTTGACGCGAGAAGAAACCTAGGATCGCCACCTTTATTAGGCAGATCGGCAGGCCCCCACGCCACCGCCCGCCGGCTTCCAACAGCAGGCCGGAGATCTCAGCAGGCACCGCCTCCATCACACTCACCACGCGGAGATAAGGGGCTTGGCCCAACCGAGTCCCCCGAACTAGCCGCCCTCAGGGCCACATCAGCCGCTAAGGTCACCGAAGAAATTCGGGGCCGACCGCCCCGGCGTTCGTCTCCGCCGAACGAACCGCCGTCTAGGACGGCCGCGAGGCTCCGACCGGAGAACCCGCCACACGAGGAGGACGGAGCCCCTGCCACCACCATCAGTGGGGATGAGAGCCCGCCACCGCCGTCAGTCGCACAGCCTTTGACCGGTAGCATCCTTCGGCAGCGGCGGGATCGGAGTGGAGGAGAAGGAGGTGGCGGCGGCTAGGGTTCCGCCCGAGGCGCCCCTCTTGGGAGCGACGTGAGCGTCCTCGCGTCATCGACACAAGTCATATCGACTTTATCATACTTATAATAGGCTTATCATTTTTCATGAGGCAAACCAAATAAACAATATATAAAATACAGAATTATCACGTCGGCTCTGTTTACCCGACACTGCTGTACTTTGCACGCTCCTTCTGCCCCTTTGGAAGCCCAGTTTTCCATCCAAATAATGTCATAAAAAATCATCCCAACAAAATAATGCTGTGTTTTGGGAGCAAAGTTTTTTTTCAATGTTATTATAATAATACAGTGATTTCTGAAAATTGGTTTTAAATACTTTATGTGTTTGGTTTAGCAAAAAACGTAGTTTTATATAGTTCGATATTTACAAAACTGCACTACGACTATGTTTGGTAGCTCAACATTTTCAAAACTTAAGTATTTCAAAACTAAGTAGGACCATCGTTTTTATTTTTATCATTTTTAGGAAAAAGAAGGTCGGACCGCTTCCTCCAGCATTTTAAAAACACAATTTTAGAGATATTTTAGTTCTTAAAATTGCATATTAATTAAACCCAAATATCTAAAGTATTTCAAACTATAGTACTGTATTTATGGAAACCGTAGTATTATGAGAAAACTTTTAAAAATAAAAAAATTGGACTGCGAAACGCACCCTACCTCTATTCTATACTTATATATCTATACTACTACTAGCAAACGTGCCCGTGCGTTGCTACGGGGTGAAAAGTAAGTTTTGATTGCAAAACATTGACAAATATCAAATTTTACCCCCACCCGTATAATAATATGACCTCTTGCTATACATTGATGGTAGATGTGCTAACTTTCTCTTCCGTTGCCACATATATATGCAGGATGCTCCATCGCAATTGAATCTTTGCATGGTGTGTTGCACCTAAGCTCTATTAAATCTTCTTATTTCTCTACCTGCATATTTCTGCTTTTCTAACACGAAGTTTTTTGTCTTCTATTCTGGCTCTAAAAATCTAGATGCATTTTTATTTTTTCTTGTTTTTATTCGTTGGTCATGTGTGCATACCAATCTCTCTATATATTTTCCTTCTTTGATCTTTGATATCCATGACTAAATATTGTACTCCCCAATTGCTTGGCTGCATGAGAGTTTATGAATATGTCATTGACAGAAAAATAAGAAACTTATTAGATTTTGTGCCGCACTCAGTCCGCCGAGATGCGCACATACAAGCTATCTAGCAATCATGCTGGTTGCTGGATCAGGTGGACATGCACGTATTGGCGCTTTGCTATTAGCCTATCTCATTACTTTTCTAGCTTGACGTACAGATCGAACTGGGACTGCACGTCCGTGTTATTTCCAACAACGCATTATAGAAGCTCCCTGTTGGTGCCGGCCTGCTGCATGACTTAGAAGCAGGTGGTGACGATGGACCTGCGCCGTGGAGGTTGGCGAGCGCGTAGGTGGTGCGGCCGCGCACGCAGGCGAGCAGCACGCCTCCACCGCTGCACGACCCTAGCTGGTGAGGAGAAAGTAATTAACCCACTAATCGCGCCTGGCAATCCATCTAATTACTACAAACCCATGCCATGCACGCTGGGCCCTCTCGCGCGCGCCACACGCCGAAGTCGGTGGAGAAAACTGCAACTTATCGCCGAGGCCCTTGGCTAATATCTCGCGGCGATGCACATAATCGGTTCGTCAGCTATGCGGCGTCATGGTGTTCTCCAGGTATACCTCCGATCGGCCACCTTCGGCTGCTGCCCGAGAAACTTGAGGTTCCTGTTGAACTTGGTCTCCACAGGTCCGTGTCGATTAAATTGTCTCTCAGGTACCTGGCGCTCCATAGCGTCTCGACGTGCACGACGCCGGGCGGCACCCTTCTCGTGAACAACTCGACGATGGTCTTCCAGAACACGCCGTCGTCCTGATTGATCAGGTTCTCTTTCCGGAGTTGCTCGATGTGGTACTTGGCGGGCTCTCTCCCCTCGCGGTCGTACTTCCTACCATTGCTGAAGGCCTTGTCCTTTCTGCGCCAATCTGTCGACTACACGATTTTTTTTTTTGTTGGGAATCGAGTCGAGACACGAATTGACTGATGAATATTCGATTTGATCACGAGAGGAGGCGGCTGCCCTTGTTCGTTCGTTCCTTGGCTATATGGGTGGGAGGAAGGATCCGTTTCAAACTACCGTGGTGGAAGGATCCGTTCACGATACGAAAGCATGCGGGAGCCAGGAATTCCACACCGATCTGGTCTTTTCGACGTACCAAACGACGGACGAAAAATGTACCAAAAATTAGGAGGAAGAAACCTTCTTAATATTATATAGTAGAGATTAAAAGAGCAAACTTGTTGGGATACTTTAAATCTGGACCGTTCAATATCCGATCAAACAGTCCAGATCGTCTCAATGTTTGACAACTCAACAATGTCCGATTTTTCCCGTTTTACCCTCCCACTAAATCACATAATACTGCAAATATGCCATCATACCGGTTTGTTTATTTTCTTGTCACCAGCTGAAAGAACGATCCCCTAACCTCCGGAACAGAACCGTCTCATCCCACCATGTTGATTTCCGGCCACCGGCAACATCCACCTCATCCGGCCGACCGACCGGTGGAAAGGGACTGCGGTGGATCCAAACCTCCACCCATGCTATGCGCTCGAAGTCGGCCTCCTTGGACTTGGCGAGGACGCAGGTCAGGGCGTCGTGGCCGCTAGAGCTAGGAGCGGCGGCGGGCTGAGGGTGCCGTCCGGCAGGGAGGCGGCGAGGGAGAGAGCGGGGAGACCAGGTCGGCTTTGCCATTGAAGGTTTGCTGGAGTACACGCTGTTCCGGGATGTGGAGTTCCGCAGAGGACGTGGGCGGCGCCGGCGCCACATGGATCGACTCGGGCACAGGCAGTTCCGCCATGGACTTCATTTTGCTGGAGTACACGCTGTTCCGGGATGTGGAGTTCCGCGGAGGACGTGGGCGGCGCCGGCGCCACATGGATCGACTCGGGCACAGGCAGTTCCGCCATGGACTTCATTTTGATACTCAGTAGCTGGTTCGGTTGGGTCAATGGTGGATGTGATCTTGCTCCCGCGTCCCGCCCACGGCCCAGCTACCGCTCCGCGCAGGTGCTCGAAGGCTCAACGCCAACATCTGTTGTACGGTACGTGGCCGTGGCCTACAATCGCCTTGCTGCTCTAGCCTGTAGCACCAATCTGAATATATGCTAGACGGCGGCCCTTGGCCTACAATCGCCTTGCTGCTGTAGCCTGTAGCCCCAATCTTCTGGATGACGTCGATGGAAGTAATCTCGCTCATTACAAGCACCTGATGTATTTCCTCTCTTTTCAATCAGATCTGGGCTCCTTTTTCTTGCGAGGGATCAGATCAGTTTTTGTATCGTACTCTCAGTCTCAAAGAAAATGGATGTTTACTTGGTTTTTCATGTATATACACAGAAAGAAGTCAAGAACTAAACGAACTCAATATGTATGCAAAAAGAACTAGCTGTCGCTGATACGAAAACAACTAGGCAGTAGGCATACGCTCAAACTGAACAAATGAAAAGCGGCTGCTGCTTGCAAATTGCATACTTATTGAGAAAGCAGAAGAATAATCAGTATTGCTAAAACTAAACAACCAATATTGAGCACATAATGGTAGGAGTTTTGAGCCTAAAACCGAACCACATAGTTAAAATTATCGTTCGTTTTTCAATATCTATAAAAAGAGCTCACATTCATCGATCAGTTTCTTCACGGTCCTGTGCTCGTATTGATTATTTGCATATGGAACAGAGTGAAAAAAAACTTATTTCCACTACGAAAATTCTCTACGAGCATAAAATGTCCAATTAAAAACCGTAACCAGCACATGCATATTTGCTAGGGAAAAAAAATACTAAGGCAGAACGACAAACTGATGTTATGTTTAAGCGGGTCGATCGATTTTGGGACAAAATTTAGGTTGCGCCGATATTTGTAAAAGTAAGTTGATTATTTTTCTCATTTTTTGCAACGAATGCCCGTCAATGGATTTAACCAAAAAATTAGGTTGTGCTCACGTATTCCAACAAGTAGTTTTTTCTCTTTCGTTGCAATGTAAGCGCATGGATACATTTTGGGCCAATATTTATGTTGCCCGATATTTTTTTCCTTCTGTTGCAACGCATGGACATATTTGATCAGGGAAGAGGCGATTTTCCCTAACAGATGTTGGCATCTACATGACTACATATTGCATCACCGGCGGCCTCCTCCCACAACAACATTGGATGATGCAACTGTATGCGGAACCATGCAGTTATCCATATTTTCTCTGCACAACTCTTTCCAGGTTTTGATTTGACGTAAATACGATGGCAACTTGAAACCTTTTCTACATACATAGACGGAAAAAAAACAATGGATTGCTTTAATTTTCCTAAAAGAACGGTTGACTCTATGATACAATAGTGTGCAATATAAAATTTAGAACCGATGCAAAAGTATAAGAAAACATAATCCATGTCGCGTATGATCTTTCCTACTTGTAAATTGTTCATTTAATCGAGAAGACGTGCGTTGCACGTACATGCCAACTAGTTTTCTAAAACAGAAGTATTTGTTGCGGAAATACCACAGTTTTGGCAGTCTGGTATTTGCTTATTTGGCCATTCGAATCCGTTGGTTTGCAAACTATGGCTGGTAAAAAATACCGGCAAATGTCCTATTCTAATCCCAGGGTATCGGTTCTGCAGCTAGGAGAGACAGGCGACGCCGCCGGCGCCATCCCGGCTTCCTTCCCCGGATCCCCGCCGCCGCCATTCTGACTTCTACACGCGAGGAGGGACTGCGCGCCCGCCTCCCCGTTTGAGGAAGGTGCCGTCGGTCGCCGCTACCGCTCCTCCCAGCTGCGCGTGAGGAAGGCGCCGCTGCTGCTTCTGCCGTCTTCCCGGCGAGGCTGCCCCGTACTGTTCCCTTCTTCCCTGTCGCCAACGCTGTTTCTCGGCCACCTTCTCCACACGGATCCTTCTCCCAAGGCACTGCTCTGCTCGTATATTATAACTTTATAAGTTCTTGCTGCATATTCTTGTCCCTATTCTTGTTCGAGATGCTGGTTGGATGCAATGCAAAGGATAACTTGTTCGTGATGCTTTATTCATGTAGAATCTGTATGCTTGCCATTGTATTGTGAAATTTAGTCACGGATGGACACCACAGTGCTAATCTTGTTCCACAATGCACCAATTTATAATTATCAGTGTACGTTGTTGGTGATGTCCTGGCCATTGCAGTGCCAGCTTGTAACCTAGCCAAGTTTTTGATTAATAACTTATCATAAGTGGCCTAGAGAACACAGATCAGTGTTTACGGGTTGTAAAGTCTATTGCAGTTGTTGGGGTACTTGTCGCGACTAATTTTATATGCTTATTGTCATCTATCGCGTTAGAAGGTTCTTTATACATTTAGAATACATAGCTTCCATTTTCTTATCTTGTGAAGAGAATGAAATGTTATTACTACTTTTCTAGTATTTTTGTCATCACTGCACGCTACCTACACAAAGTCTTAGTCTCTCATCCGTAGAGTTATCTTGCACCTGGAGTATGAGTAGTATGTAACTGAAAAAAGCTCATATTTCTGTCCTCTGCTTGCAGTGTCACCATGAATTAGTAGTAATTTCTCACGGGATAATGAACTCATTAACTATGGGGTGGCACATACTAATCATAGAGCAACAGAAAGCTGCATGCCTTAGCTATTGCGGCTTGCCTTTGCTCCCAATCCATGCATGATTAATACAAATACACACAGAACTATGTATCTACCTGCATGATTACTTGCCCTGTTCCTGTTTGTTAGATGATTCTTCTTATGTGCTGTTGGGGCACGACATTCATGTTCAACTTTTTTTCCACATATTCTTTCCCAGTGTGTATAAAAATCTTGTTTTGTTGTCTATGTGTGTTCATATGGATGGTATAGTATGTCTTTCACTAAATAGTATAGCAACCAGCTGCATCATAATGCTGTAATTTTGCATCTGCAACAGCAGTTCATAAGTGTTGCAATTGTAGAAAGAGAAGTTGTGTTCTCAGATATTTCATCTGTAGCAACTCTAGCCAACTCTTGCTGATCACTTATCTTTTGAACGATTTACTGCATTTCTGAATATTTTCTCAGATATTAACGTTTCTTTGTTAATTTTTTTCGATTGGTGTGTCTATAAATTCCTTAAAATATTTGTATGCTTTTTTATTTAAATCAGGTTCTAATGGCATCACAAAGGGCAAAGTGGACAGGAAAGTGTGAAAAGGGGTTGGTGGATGTACTATTGGAATACAAGGAATCACAATTCCGTGGTCAAAATGGATGGTCTAGCAAAGGGTGGAATAGTATTGTGAGAGATGTTAACAAGCTCTTTCCGGACGAGAAATTTACCAAGTCGCAAATTCAAGACAAAGAAGCTCAACTCAAGAAGAGTTACAAGGCAATCAAATCCATTGTCAATAGAAGTGGAGTATCATGGAATCCTATTTCGTTCATGATAGACACAACTGCTAAGAAATGGGACGAGATCATTGAAGTAAGCATCTGACCCTTCTAAGTAACTTCATTAGATTTTTTACCCAACTAACTATGGCCGCATTGACAAATTTGTTAGGAGGACTCCAAGTTGAGGAAGTATCAAAACAGGAGTTTCCCATTGTATGATTCATTGGATCAGTTATATGAAGGTAACCTAACAAAGTTGAGGAGTTTTCTAAATGATTTGTAATGTCATGATTTTTTTTATTTCTTATTATTTTGATGTCTAAATAGGACAATTTGCTAAGGGAAAACATTGCCTCACTTCTATTACAGCTCCTGATCTTGATGATTCAAGGGCTGCGACCAGAAGCAATAGTACTTCGAGTAAAAGTCCAGGGGAAGATACACAGCAAGATCCTCAAAGAAAGGATGCGTGCACAAGTCTAAGATTGCATAATGTGACCTTTGATGATGGAAGAGATGAGGTCGGTGGAAGAAGTTATGGCCACCCAATGCCACAAGGTCTACATGGAGAAGATCTGGATGATGATGAAGTTGATACAGATCTACAAGCACCAAAAAGTGAAGAACCTTCAAACTCTAGTGTACGTAGCTTCCATTTTCTTATCTTGCGTTCTCTTCGTTTGATAGTTTTACTTTTCTCACCCTTTGAATTCTTAGAAACCGAATATGGATAATACTCCCTCTGTTCCAATGAATAAGCCGTATTAATTTAGTCAAAAGTCATCGTTCTCTAATTTTGACCAATGTTATAGAAAAATATATGAACATTTACAATGCCAAATCTATCAATAGATTCTTCATTATAATATTTTAGATGTTGATACTTTCTTCTATATATTTGGTCTAACTTAAAAAGCTTTGACTTTTGACTAAATTTGTACGCCTTATTCATTAGAACGGAGGTAGTAACTTTCTTCTCACTGATTCTGGGGAAGAAGAGGATGGAATGTTATTTCTAGTATTCCCATCATCACTGCGTTCTATCCAGACAAGGTCTGAACTTTAGAGTTATATTGCAACTGGGGTAGAAGTAGTATGTAGCAAAACATAGCTCTTATTTCTGTCCTCTGCTTGTAGTGTCACCATGAACTAGTAGTAGTTTCTCACAGGATAATGAACTTTTTAACTATGCTGCGGCACATACTAATCCTAGTGCAACAGAAAGCTGCAGGCCTAGGTACTGCGGATTTTCTTTGCTCCCAATCCACGCATGATTAATTCAAACACACACAAAACTATGCATGTACCTGCATGTTTACTTGCCCTGTTTGTTGGATTCTTCTTCTTATATGCCCTCGGGATACGACATTCCTGTTCGATTTTTTTTACAGATATTACTTCGCAGTGTGCATATAATATTCTTTTGGTGTCCATATACATGCTCGTATGGATGGTCTAGTCTTTGATTAAATAGTATGGCAAGAAGCTGCATGATGTCGCAATTTTTTTTTCTGTATGGCAGCATGATAATGCTGTAATTATGCATCTTCAAACAGAATTTCATATGTGTTGCAGTTGTAGCAACAGAAGTTATGTTCTTAGATATTTCAGAAGTTGTGTTCTCAGATTTTTCAGTTGTTGCGACGCTAGCCAACTCTTGCTGATCACTTTTCTTTTGAACGATTTATTACATTTCTGAATATCTTCTCAGATGATAACATTTTTTTTTGAGAGTTAACATTTTCTTTGTTAATGCTCTAGATTGGTGTATCTATAAATTCTTAATTAATCTTTGTTATGATTTTTTAAATTTAAATCAGGTTCTAGTGGCATCAAAAAGGGCAAAGTGGACTGGAAAGTATGAAAAAGGGTTGGTGGATGTACTATTAGAATACAAGGGTTCACAATACCGTGGTCAAAATGGATGGTGTACCGAAGGATTGAATAGGATTGTGAGAGATGTGAACAAACTCTTTCCGGATGAGATATTTACCAAGTCACAAATTCAAGACAAAGAAGCTCAATTCAAGAAGGATTACAAGGCAATCAAATCCATTGTCAGCAGAAGTGGAGTATCATGGAATCGTATTTCGTTCATGATAAACACAACCACAGAGAAATGGGACGTTATCGTTAAAGTGAGCATCCGACTCTTCTAAATTTATTAGTTTTTTTACCTAACTAACATTGACCCCAGCACAAATTTTGTAGGAGGACCCCAAGTTGAGGAAGTATGAAAATAGGAGTTTCCCATTGTATGATTCATGGGATCAGTTATATGAAGGTAACTTAAGAAAGTTGAGGAGTTTCCCAAATAATTTGTAATGTCATGCAAATTTTATTTCTTATAAACTATTTTGATGTCTTAATAGGACAATGTGCTGAGGGGAAGCATTGCTTCAGTTCTATTAGAGCTCCTGATCTTGATGATTTAAGGATTGCAACCGGAAGCAAGAGTACTTCGTGGAAACGTCCGAGGGAAGAAATGCACCAAGTCTCTCAAAGAAAGGATGCCTCCACAAGTCAAGTATTGCATAATGAGACCTTTGGTGATGGAAGAGATGAGGTCAGTGGAAGAAGTTATGGCCAACCAATGCCACATGATCTCCATGAAGAAGATTTGGATGATGATGAAGTTGATGTCAATCGACGAACACCAAGATGTGAAGAACCTTTAAACTCAAGGAGTGTGGATTGTGGTACGAATGGAAGACCTAAGAAACGTAAGGATGGATCAATCGCACGCCTTGATGAAACCATTTCAGCTTATATTGATCTCAAGATAGCACAGACTAGCCCTAAGGAACAAGCAATGGCACAGGGGCAACAATACTCGATGTCAAGATGCTTTGAAGTGCTCCATTCCATGGATGATTTATCTGATGACATCATGGTTCTTGCATCTGATGTATTCAAGGATCCAGTAAATCGTGAGATCTTTATGTGCTATCAACCTAGATTCTGTGGCTTGTGGCTGAGAAAAGAAGTGGCCAAACTCGACGTTCCAGAATTCCGTTTGTAAGATCTTTCTTCACAATTCTCTCTTCCATACTCAGTTATCAAATGGACTGGTTTCTTGTGTTATATCAGTATACAAGTGTCATTTACTTAACTATGCATTGCCATTGAGCACGAATAGCTATTGCATAATCTGAACTGATTCCATGAGCAATTATTTATGTTAGGAGATGATAACTTTAGGATGCAAGAGCTTGACATTTGACAACCTGATAGGAAGGTAAAGAATTATCTCTCCAAATCAAATATTTCTTTCTTAATGTGGATTATGTCTTTCTTGTCACCGAGATGTTTTGGCAGTCCAGATCTGGTTCATTAATCTCTTCGCTGCACTATTCTGAGATGATAAATAAATTCGTTTAGATGCTCAGAATTGGAAGATTCTACTACTGATTAGTATAGATGGTAACTTCCTGCAAGTAGATAGAAATTTTGAGATGTAGATAGGCTCGGGTCTCGGGCGCTCTATTGCATCGTGTGCTTGGATTCTTGCACCTCTGATATTTGAAAGACCTAAGGACAAGTGCAAGGTTATGATGAAAAATAGTGTCATCGTAAATTGCTTAAATTCTTTGTTACAGTTTTTCTAGAAAGCAAATGCTATGCTACTCTGCTCTGAGATCATTGTATAGACAGATGAATCTAATTTTCATATTGAAAGTATATTTGTGTATACTATTCCAGGAAACAGCCTTCTCAGTTTTCAGTGGTGTCTTTGCGCTCCCTGATCACTTTTCGTTTGAATGATTTACTACATTTCTGAATGGTTAAAGCAAATGCTGAACTGAATAATTGTATGTTGTAGTCAATTCCTACTGAGGTGCGGATCGTAGATTATTTGAAATGAGATAGTACCACTAGTCAACTACTATTACATTTACATGGTCCGTGCGCGGAACCTGGTGCATGCTTTGACCCTGAATCGAAGTGGTATTATTGTGGATTGACCAGCTCACCCGGCAATGAGGACCAAAAACTGCATTCCTAACTTGAATATTATTATTGTTCACAAATTTTAAGTATTTTGTTCTATTTATTCCTCAGCTTCAGTATATGTAGAATATTGTCTCTCTATGAAAGGAAAGAAGGAACAGGTGGGCTCTCCTATAAATTGTGTCTTGCTTGTGACACACAGCTTGTGAAAACAAATATTCTTTCTTCTGTTCTCTTACATGCTACTACATACCTTAATGTGATGGGCATGCGCTCAGAGTTCAGTTTCACGGTCCTCTTTTCCTCACAGAGCTCCCAAACAGTGCCCTTGAGAGTCGTTTCCGACTTCTCCGCCGCCGCCTCGCCGGCGCGCTCCTTGCTTCTCTCCGGCAGCGATGCTGCTCGGCGTGGGCCTGGACGCGTCGCCTGGCCTGTACATATTAGTCTTAGGATTAGATGTAGCTGCTTTGCTGCTTTTGCCTATATGGCGACTGAGAGTAGGACGGCGGATCTCGGCGGCCAGATCCGCCGCGCCCTGGTCTTCTTCTTCTTAGCTGCTGTGTGCTGGTGGCAGGCGACGCCGTATGTAAAGTCGAAGAAGCCTCGCATCTCTCCGAATAAGGTACGCAAAGGAAGTATCGATCTGGAGCTTTCCGGCCAGCTCTGGGCTCGGGATCTTCTTCTTTTTCTGGATGCGCTGCTCCTGAGGTTGGAGTGCGTGGTGAAGGGAAGGATTTCCAGCTTTCATAAGGTCGAATCCCTGGTTTTTTGCTGCCCTTTCTTCGATTTGCCTCCTCTGGATTGTGGCAAGAATCTAGAGATTGTTGGCGAATTGGTGCATCCTGATTGGCGGCCGGAAACTAGGCTTGTGGGAGCTTCTCGATCAGAAGTTGATGCTCTTCTATGGCGCGGAGGTTGCGGAGAAGAAGGCAGAAGCTTTGATTCGGTGGCTTCCTGGGATTTTGTGCTGATATTTACAGAGTTCATCAATGGCGGCGAATCGACGCCGTCGTTATCTCTAGCCAAAGGGGCTACTCTTTGCTATGGTACGGTATGTGCCACGGCGTCTTCAACCTCCAGGCCAGTGTGCCGCTGTGGAGGCCCCTTCGCAATTCCATGGTGGCGTTCGACATCTCGCTGTACCCAAGTGGTTTCGTCCCGGCGTCGGCGATGATGGCTCCCGTGTTGAGTTGCTTCATTTGCTCGGTGGAGAAGGACCCGATTGTGATTCTAGTTGTCTAGCTAAGGTCCTTTTTGTAATTGCCAAGGGCTTGATTGTAATTTTCGTTTTTACTGAGGTCCTTGTTGTAAAACTTATGCCCACCGAATAAAGCACTCGGGATCCTTCGGGATCCCTCCCCTTGTTCAAAAAAAAAAAAAAAAAACCTTAATGTGTAATTTATCATGTAGACAACTTGCTGGGCTAGAAGAGGAAGTTCTCCGATGTGCTTTTCACTTGTTGCCTAAGTTTGAGATCCAATAGCTGATGTTTCTTTTCTTTCTTCAGGATGGTGACAACTGACAAGAATACATGCTCAACGTTTTGTCAGCTGTTGTTGATTCCCAACTCATGTAGCACACTGACGAGACGAGCATCAGGAATTTTTAATTTAAGTTTGCTGATGTCGAACTACATGAATCTTGGTTCTCATAGATGACTATGCAATACATAAGTTGGCTTACATCTACACATCAGTTTATATATTGTTTGGGCACCTATGCTAGCCTGGCACGCATATGAATTTGCTCATATGCTCATCTCAGTTCAAAGTTTGATAGCTTGCTTGTTCAGAGCTACACATGATAGCCTGTTAAAAATACTTGCTATCAAAACAACACTTACCGACCTGAATGAGATACCCCAGTTCTGTAAGTTTGTTTTACAGGGCTGCACAAAATACTCCTGAAATCTTCTTACACCTGTAAATCTCCACCGAATTTGCGCCAAACGGTTTTTTTGTCACTTTCCGGTTGGTAACGGTATATCTATAAAATGCGCCTTCTCTTAGCCATCCACATCATTTAGAGAAAATAAAATTATAAGTTATACAATGTATTATCTCTTATTGTCGTCTCTAGCAATTAATGAGAATTGATTATGTTTTAGTAGGAAATTGTATTTTGAAGGGGAGACAAATGGTAAAATGGTGATATTAGCCTTCTCTTATTTTGAAGGGAAGGCAGCCTCCCCTTAATTCATTCTCTCTTCTCTAACTAGACAAATATCTTATGTGTCAACGCTAAGAGAAGACTGATGTCACCCCATTGTATATGCTGAGATACTATTAGGGCATGTACAATGATAGGGAAGAGGGGACTTCTCTTAGCACTCCACATCATATAGAGAAGACAATAAATAAGAGTCATACAATACATTATCTCTTATTGTTATCTCTAGCCATTAATGAGAATTAATTAAGTTTTAGTATGAAATTGTGTTAATAAGGGAAGGCATGTGGTACAATGGAGAAGACAGTCATTTCTTCCTTCGTTCTCTCTCCTCCAACTAAGCGAAAATCCTACGTGGCATCTCCCTTAGGGCATGTACAATGGTAGAGAAGGCGAGTCCTCTCTTAGCACTCCACGTTATTTAGAGAAGGCAATAAATATTAGTCGTACAATGCATTATCTCTTATTGTTATCTCTAGCAATTAATGAAAATTGATTAAAATAGCTTAATAAGGGAAGTCATGTTGTACAATGGAGAAAATAACCTTCTCTTAATTTTAAAAGATCATCCCTTAGCTAAGGAAAGACAACCTCCTCTCTCTTCTTTCTCTCTCCTCAAACTAAGCAAAAATCTTACGTGGCATCTCTAAGAGAAAGCTGACATCATCCTATTGTACATGTCCTTAGCCAAATTTTACAAGGTGTAACTAATTACTAAAATCAAGACAGAACTGTTAACTAGACACTGATTTTTTTAATGAAGTCATACAGCTGACAATGAAACGACTAAAAAATGGAACAATATGCACGTAGCGAAGAACGATACAACAACCAACAAATCCCAGCTCATAGATTTTTCGTATAATCCAGCTCACGCCTTGTTCATTGGTTAGTCAACCCGGCTCCATGTACAGTACAGCTCCCTGTCATTCTCCAAGCCTCACCCAACTCTACCGCTCCGGATTCGCTGTACTCGGACCTTGTTCCTCCATGGGGATCTCTGTCCTCCTCCTCTTATCCCTCCTCCTGCCGCCGGCCGCCGCGGACTTCTCCTTCACCTACAACTTCACCGCCACCTCCGACTCGGCGGCTCCGTCGGGCATCTCCTTCCAGGGCGACGCCTTCTTCAACAAGTACATCCGCCTCACCCGCGACGAGCGCGTCGGCCCGCTCACCAGCAGCGCCGGCCGGGCCTACTTCTCGCACCCCATCCCGCTCTCCGACCCCGTCTCCCGCCGCCCGGCCTCCTTCGCCTCCGCCTTCTCCTTCGCCATCTCCGCGCCCGACCCCTCCGCCGCGTCCGGCGACGGCCTCGCCTTCTTCCTCTCCCCGTTCCCCTCCGTCCTCCCCAACAGCTCCGCCGGCGGCCTCCTCGGCCTCTTCAACTCCTCCGGGCCCGGCCTCTTCAACTCCTCCGGGCCCGCCCTCCCCCTCGTCGCCATCGAGTTCGACACCTACCGGAACGACTGGGACCCCAGCGACGACCACGTCGGCGTCAACCTCGGCGGGATCGTCTCCGCCGCCACCGCCGACTGGCCCACCAGCATGAAGGACGGCCGCACGGCGCACGCGCGCGTCGCCTACGATGGCCAGACCAACAACCTCACCGTCGCGCTCTCCTACGGCGACGCGGCCCCCACGCCCACGGACGTCGTCCTGTGGTACGCCGTCGATCTGAGGGAGTACCTCACGACCAACGCCGTGGCCGTCGGCTTCTCCGCCGCCACGGGCGAGGCCGCCGAGCTGCACAAGGTCATGTACTGGGACTTCACCTCCACCATCGATCCCGAGAAGGAGACGGTCATACTGTGGATCGTATTAGGAGTGTGCGGGTTTCTTGTTCTGCTTGTCGCTGCAGGGGTCGTTTGGTTCGCCAAGGAATGGAGGAAGGCCGGAGAATCCGTCCTCTATGCTGACATTGAGGATGCGATGGGGTACGAGGAGCTGGACGACGATGAGTTCGTCGTGGAGAGCGGGCCAAGACGATTCGGGTACGCTGAATTGGTGGCGGCGACAAAGAATTTCTCCGAGGAGAGGAAGCTCGGACAGGGCGGGTTTGGTGCGGTTTACCGGGGTTTCTTGAAGGAGCTTGGTCTGGAGGTGGCCATCAAGAGGGTCTCCAAGGGGTCGACACAGGGGCGCAAAGAGTATGCCGCCGAGGTGCGCATTATCAGCCAATTGCGCCACCGCCATTTGGTCCAGCTCGTCGGGTGGTGCCATGAGCACCGTGGTGATTTCCTGCTTGTGTATGAGCTCATGCCCAATGGCAGCGTCGACCAGCACCTCTACGGCAAGGGCGTGCCCCTCACTTGGCCGACGCGGTATGACATCGCGCTGGGCCTCGCGTCGGCGCTGCTCTACCTCCACGAAGAGTGCACGCAGTGCGTCGTGCACCGCGACATCAAGCCAAGCAACGTGATGCTGGATGCCACTTTCAGTGCAAAGCTTGGTGACTTTGGTCTTGCCAAGCTAGTGGAGCATGGCAGCGATCCCTACACCACCGTCCTGGCCGGCACATTGGGCTACTTGGCGCCAGAGTGCCTGACGACGGGCAAGGCGAGCCAGGAGTCGGATGTGTTCAGCTTTGGCGTCGTGGCACTGGAAATTGCTTGTGGAAGAAGGCCAGCAGAGCTCTCCGAGGAGTGGTCCAAGAAAAGACTGGTGCCGTGGGTGTGGGAGATGTATGGGAAGAATGCCATTCTTGAAGCAGCAGACTGGAGGCTGAAGGGCGAGTTTGATGAGAAGCAGATGGAGCATCTGATGGTGGTCGGGCTATGGTGTGCTCACCCTGACTACACACATAGGCCAAGTATCAGGCAGGCCCTGAATGTGCTGAAATTTGAGGCGCCACTGCCTGTGCTGGCACAGAAGATGCCGGTGCCAACGTTCTTCCCAATCATTTTGCCTGAGGAATCAGTTGGAGGTTTTTCATATGGACGTTTGCGGATGATAACAGACATTCAGGAGTATGTTCCGTCAGCTGACAGCGGGCCATCGGCGAGGGATATGCTTCAGGAGCCATGAATGTGGATTTTGGAAGCTCAACATAACTTTCATAAGAATTTTGTTTATTTCTTGGTGTGATCTGTTTGAGTTTGGTTTGTATAACAAAACACTGTCGGTCAGAAAGTCGGCGCACAATTTGTCACAGTTCGATCTGTTATATTCTATGTTGATTGCAGAGTACAGACAAACCAGAGATCATCACGGTTGGCAGGTGACTCGTCACCAATGGCCTGTAGCAGGTCACAGACAACGGCAAGGAAGCGAATGGTCCCGTCGAAAGATACACAAGCATCATGTGCTACCAAGCATAAAACATCATCATCCGTTCTCCACAAACTATATCAAAATGCAAATAGACCAGCTCAAGCTTTAATACTGTTTATTACGTAAAACTACACACCGCAGATAAGGCCAACCCGAATTAATATGTGCTGGTGAAAACTATGTATGTACAAATATCAGGTTAGCTAACTGACATATTTCCTCTGTTATCTTCATGATAGTCAAACAGGAACTATGCTGCCGGTTAACATTTGGCCTAATGATGATGCACCATCTACTTCCAATGCGAAAAGAATTGGATATCTAACAACCACAATGACATCTTCCAACTACAAAATCTCAGCACCTGTACAAACTAAAAGCACTAGTAACACTAGAGAAATGCTATTTGTTACCTCCTGAGAAATATTAATCTATCCCTGCCTATTACACCTTTCCATGAGCAAAATTGCGTTCCATCTCAGGAGGTGATGCTAACCCATGAACAAATACCGCAAGTCATCCACTGTCAGTCGAGTCTGACCACCACCAGATTTATCTTCTCCAAAAGCAGAAGCAACCATCTCCCGCTTTTTCTCCTGAGACAAATTGTACAGATTAGTAGGAACTACAAGAGACAGACATTTATTAATTTATTGTCAAACAAAACACTATTCAAAAAACAATAGCAAGTGAATCTTTATAGGGATATACTTGAAGCTACAACAGTTTTCGTTTCAAAAACGAAAAACAAAAAGCTCTCTCACTACTCAAAGTGGGGCTGGAGCAGCATCTACTTTTAAAAACTGGACCGGCAATACTGGTCAAGCAACCTACTAAATGGTTCATGGTCGAATCCTACAGTCAATTTGAACACAGAACTAGTAATGCTATCCTAGCCATACAAACTCAAGTGATCTCTTGTACAGCTGATGGTTTTTACCTGGAGCGCCAGAATACGATCTTCAACACTATCTTTTACTGTCAACCTTGATACTGTGACCGGACGTGTTTGGCCAATGCGGTGTGCTCTATCAACAGCTTGATCCTCAGTGGTAGGATTCCACCAAAGATCGAGCATAAGCACATGGCAGGCAGCCACCATATTCAGACCAAGACTCGCAGCTTTGAGAGACATGATAATAACAGAAACCTGCCAGAAGCAGAAGTCAACAGTGAATAAATTGTGATACACTCAAAGTTACATGTAAGGCATATTATTGCACACAAACCTCTGGAACTGTCTTGAAGTCATTCACAGCTTTTTCTCGAGCAGCAACAGACATTGTTCCATCAAGCCTCCGGTACGACACATGAGAAGCTTTCAAATGAACCTCTAGCAAATCGAGCATTCCGGTCCACTGAGAGAAAACAATGGCCTTCTCTGTCAACTTTGTGTCAGCATATTCTGAACCCTTCCCATTGATATTTTCGTATGCAGGCCCAATTGTTTGTTTGTTATCTACAGTTTGAGTGGAATCAACTTTTGGTAATGACAGAATAATATCTAGGGCAGCCCTCACTTTAGAAGAGGCATATGACGAATCAATCCCAGTTTGGTTTTCAGTATGGACCATCTCTGTACAGGAATCATCAGACTGGTATTCACTGGTTAATTTGCACAGGGAGAACTCAAGGGTGCCTCGGGAGAACAGTGAGGTGGCATTAAGTCGGATTCTGCAACTGGAGACTGGACATATGCTGTCATCACCAGTAAGTTGTTCCAATATGCACTGGTTGCAAAAAACATGGCCGCATAAAGTAACGACAGCATCTTCGGGTGCATCCTGCGCAATTTAAGCAACTAAAAATTAGAAATGAACTGAGGAAGAATAGAAGGCACGAACCAAGTTGGGGTCATTAAACCGGAATCAAGCCATCTGTTATTTCCTTTCGAAAAACATGTTTATGTCTGTCCAGGAAAACAAGCTCATAACCAAAACCAGAGCACAACGCGCTAACATTTCTTAGTGCTGCACTGTGAATATGTGATACAGGTTCGTGGTAATAAAAGCAGTTGGTCCAATTGCCACTAAAAAACTCAAAACCTCTTTCTACTATGTAACATTACTAGCCGCAGTTATTCAAATATGAAAGATCATACTCCACGGCATGATAGTAGCAAAGAGGAAATACTGAAGTACATGATGCATATATAAAGAAAAATATACCGATTTTTAACTATAGATAGATACAGGACAAAATGAGCCAGATTCACTTACATTGCAGAGAGCGCATATTGCAGAACAAGATTGCAAGCAAACCAGCAATTCCTGTTGCCGTTCCATGGGAAGTTTCTTTGCAGCCTCCAATGAAGACGTCCAGCTAGATTCATGACCTTTAACAAGGTGAGGGTGATCACACGCCTGCCTGAGCCGTAAAAGCATCAGTAGGATGTTGACGTAGTTTTGCTTAACAGTACCAGCAGCCGCGTACTCCTGCAGATGAGTTGTTAGCTTATACTACTGAGCAACAGAGGATATATGTAGGGTTGCCATGAACTAAAAAACGAAATGAGTGTTCAGACATGCTCCCATCTCATAAATATGTATCTCCCTGGTTGTAAGTTACAGTTAAGGGCTGTATAAGCCCAATCATAGCTAACTTGTTTGCTGTCCACGTACCTTAATTCCGAGAAAGGTTACTTAGTATGTATATTCCAAGCATAAGTGGAGACTGACCAAAATGCATGTGCCATGTTTCAACAATACATGGAAACAGCTTTCATAATTTAAATAAAATTCCGAGTGACATGCCAATGTATCTGTCAGATAAAAATATGCCTATATCTTGTGGAAAACTAGCAAGATCAAACTGAATGAACAAAGAAAACAATATATCAGAAAGTGGACGATTGGTCAACACTGGACACACCTTGAATTGCGCTCGTGATTCAGCTTCTAGATTGTTATAAAATACACGCTCCTCACTCGTGAAGCTCACGGCCTTGAGATGAATAGTCTTCGGCGGCAGGGAAATGATTGGTTTTCCATCCAACATCGTCGCTATATTAACAAACACAAATATAACTTTCAACACCAATTACAAAATTTAGAAACATGGTGATAACATATCTACGTCGCAGCAGAAAATATTGCACAAGAATAGCAGGCTGCCAGACAGTGGCGGAGCTTGACCAACATATTAGGAGGGGCCAAAAGAAATTAGATGATAGCTGAGGGGGCCACTTTGAAGTATTTTGTGTTTTACATGGTCAAAAGTGGTTAATACATAGTACTTGTATGCAAATTTTAATTAAGTTGGGGGGGCCATGGCCCATGTTGGCCTCCACTAAGCTACGCCTGTGCTGCCAGATCAAAACCACATTAGTGAAACTAAATCCTCAGCAGTAGCGATACGATTACGAGACTACATACTGAAATAGGTCATTCAACAAGTCACCAAAAATACTTGTTCCATGTACGTCACCTATAAGACACATTTTTAGGACTAAAAGTAGAAGACCAATAGAAGTTTCGAACTGTACAAATTCTGCCTATCCTGCTAATTAGTGATACTGTGACATCTCCCCCTTGTATAACATCCACCAAAATATATCATTAGTCTTTAAGACACTAGCAATACAGCTTTTCAACATGATATGGTGAAAGATTAGCAATTAAGCTTAACCATCATGATTTTTTATTTACTTGATACAACAATTATTGCCACAAGTACTAAACAAAAGTTGTCTCCGTTAAAAATGGCAAATGTAAATTTAGTTTACGTAGCCAGTAGATCTTAATTGTTGGAGACAGCAAACTAATACTTTTCTTAGATATGCACGGTTTAAGAGATGGAAAACGCAAATAATATGTTCAGTAATTGACCTTTAGTCCGACGTAGCATTACAGTCTTCAAAACAACTTGCAGCTTCCTGTAACCAGTAATTGGGTTCCTATTGATTGGCATTTTTATCAAGGCGCAAAATTGCTTGTATCCACAATATGGTTCATATCTCAGAAATTTAAAATAGCTAAAGAGATCGTCAACAGCATTCTGTATTGGTGTCCCAGACAAGCACCACCTTCTTTTGGCTCGCAAACCCCAGCAAGCCCCAGCAACGTTAGTTCGATAATTTTTAATACTTTGTGCTTCATCAAGAATAACCCTGAACCATGCAACTTTTGCAAGAGGTCTCTCAGGCAAGCAACTCTTCTCTTTTGTAGCCTTTTTGGTTTTCTTCCTTTTTTTGCTACCTGAAACAAAAAGGCCATATCTGTCTGGCCTTCCTTTCTCTTCATCGTCAGTGTCAGGACTTGATTGCTTAGGTACCTCCATACTTACTATAGAATATGTAGTTAGCACAACATCATATTTAGTAAGCTCGTTAGGATCCTTCGTACGATTGCTACCATGATATATTAGAAAGGACAAATTAGCTTTACTGGTGACTTTGCTCCTCAGTTCGTCCGCCCACTGCCGTAGAACACTTGTCGGGCAAACAACCAGAGTCCCAGCAGCTGGCCTAGTCTTAATCTCTAGAATATGATTTTCTATCTTAACTGTAGTGCTTGCCACTTCAGAATTACATGTATATGGCCTCTTTTTCAAACAAAGTTCAGCAGGGCCGTCGTCATCGTCGTCAAGAGTTACAGCTTCGCAGGGCTCATGCTTGATGGCAGATGATATTGGTAATGGTGCTCTTTCTGTCAATATCAGTGATATAGTGGATATAGTTTTACCCAGGCCCTGAAAAGCATCAGATGACATATAAGACACGTTTGTCCACTTTGCTGAGCAACAGCAACATCAGAGTCTTTTGTCTTTGCTGAACAAAGGAGAAAAAATAACTGGTATACCTGATCATCAGCAAGAATTCCACCAGAGCAGTGTGAACTATTTCTCTCCTTTTGCAGCATCCATGCCAAAGCAATTTTCTGTCCAGACAAAATATAGTACAATTACCCAGAAGCTGGTGACACTACTTTGAGGGAATCACAAAACATTCACCGCAAGGCGTACCTGATGCCTCAGTAAAGGAACTGATAAAAGCCCATCAGGTGGATTAGCCTCAGACTTTGCTTGGGACATATCCTGGCAAACATCCAATATGTTAAGCGCACTGAAGAAGCATATGAAAACTGGATGCAAGAAAAAAACATATATATTAAAGTGATGCTACTTTCTCCATCATCATCAGATAAATCCAATGTTCAGTTACTAAAAAACATATATATTACTTTCGTGGCATAAGTTCAAAATCACTGTTCTATAGAGTACGGTTGTACAATATCACAGAAAATTGGAAACATAATCCCCAGCAATTAGCGGTACAAAAAATGACCTTAGTAAGCTAAGAACTAGCATATGGAACTTGCCGCAAAAATTATAACCTACACGAAAGATAAAGTAGCTAGAGATGGAAAACATTATCAGCGAATATCCCAATGCTGATACTCAATAAAATATTTTTTGTATTCCATTATTCTAAGAACTGCTTACGAAAAACTGCATTTGGGATTTTGAGTAACCACTCATACTAATCATGAGTGATTTGTGGCAGCAGGTAGAACCAAGTTAACAGAAGCGAAAAGAAGGACCCAACAGTAAAGAGGGATATATGACCTGTAATGCAAGTTGTAGAGTCGTCCTTTCCTGACATGTCTTATATCCACCAAATCGGGGAACAACAGGATTTGCAGACAAAGATTGTTGAAAGTTACTCAGTTTCCCCTGGAGTGGCAATAGATGACCAGGGGCACAACGGCTACCAAGGATAGATAAATCAGAATCACCATTGACGAAGCAACTTCTTGACAAACTCCCCTGAGTAAAAGAGTTGCCACTTCTATGAATATCATATTGAGCTGCAGGGATTTGATCTGCCATGCTCCTAAATGGTTGTTGGTGGCTGATAGGATCCAAGTTAGAGTTCAGCAGCTGTTTTGCTGTGCCTCCCAAGTATTTATCAGCATCCTCTGTAGTAGAGTTTCTGCTTGAGGGTACTGGAGAAGAGTCAGTGCTAGACTCACTCTTGAAACCAATATATTCAGATTGGTTCTGCTCACATAACGACTCTGGAGAAGACACATCATCCATGTAGTAATTTTCTGATAAAGATGTATCGTCACAATATTCATCCGGAGAGCCCGTCTGCATCGAACTGCTTTCACATATGTTTTGCTGGAACTGTTCCATCTCGTAGGACTGATTGTTTTGTGGCAAATCATGCAGTGGCATTTCACCAGACATATCAAGAGACCCATACTCTGGTTTCGGATATCCCACAAACCCCCCCTGAAGATATTCTTCCTGTACAGTTAGGCAACTGTTGTTGCCAGCCTCACCAATATTCAGCTCAGTGTAAGAAATATCAGGTATGGTTGCACTATTATGCTGAAGAGAGAACATGTTTGTTGGTCTGAAATGAATACCCTCCTGACCAGTATTATCAAATATTGCACCTGTATCCTCGCTTTTAACTTCACTCAAACCAGATTGCTCTGGGAATTCGTTAGATGGCAAATCTGCAGCAAGTATCAAATGAATAACGGGTTTGGTATGGTTAGATGATGCAAGCTATATATTGCAAAAGAGAAATTGACATACAAGTATTAATATGTGGCCCCATGCTCTCTAAGTGGTTCTCTTCTTTGATCTGTGTGCCGAAGTACATTTGATCTTCATCATATGAAGACTTTGAGATAACTTCGTATGGAGATACAATTGCTTCTTCAACAGCATTTATATGGTTTAATGTGTCCTTTGGTAAAGGTTGGTTGCCATGATTGCTGGTCCATGAGTTCCCAGATAAATCTGCAAGTAAATGGTCAAATAAACAGTTATTTATGCAGAGGTAAATATTAAGTTTCACTTTAAAAAAATATTGCTTCTTACCATTATCAAGCAAACCATAAGCGGTAGCATCCGAGTTATCAAAAGTTTTATCTCCTTGTTCCACCATTGGTTCCATCTGGTACTGAGAAGGGTCTACATACGAGCAGTTTGACCATAATCCTCCATCCTCCAAATGATCTACTTTTAAACGAGAGCTTAATTACGATTATGTAGAATAAAAGCAATGAATCTCATAAAAACATGTGATACAATGACAAGCTGAATCTACCTTCTTTGTTTTCAAACCCATTTTCAAAACCGGCAGCGTCCAGTGGGACCTCTAAGCTACCTTGATTGGCCTGCAATTGAATAACAAGATGTGTGTTTGATGAGGGATAAGAAATAACAGATAAGAGACAGAGTCTAACAGATAGGGGACACGGTATGAGATAGCTTGACCAAAAAATATTGATGTCCCGAGATAGCTGATGCACAATCACGTCACCACTGACCACAAACATTATAAGCAATTGACGTGTTGTTCAGACAGAAACAGTGATGCTAGCAAAATTGGAGGAAACATTTTTGCTTCATCATTTTGTTCCGGTGTTGCTAGAGAAGAAGGCAATGTGATCCGATTATCCAACAGTAAATTGTTCTTATTATTGTGGATGAATTCAGAAACTAGCTTTCATACTGTGAGATTTCCAGTTCAAAACAATCAAGTGGTTCAAGTAACAAGCTGGCCTCCCAAAAGTCAACTATTAATCAAAATACACTGGCGAAACACCTTTCACCGCAAAACAAAGAACAATCAAAAGTTCAATATATCAGACAGCACTGAGTCACTCACACATAGAATCCAATACTACCACAGCCCAGGCCAGTGATCCAACACTCAACCACTGGACCCAAATGCATCAGGGCAGGAGCCTCTACTTACTCCAGTGACAAAGGCCGCACCCGATGCTTGTCCAGATGTTTGGGTCCAAACATCCAAGCATGGCTATCATTTCTCAACAACATTTAACAGAGAGAGATACATGGAGGGCACAACTTAATTGCGTCTCATGCTCGAACTGAGCTCCGATTATTATTACCAAAAAAACAAGGAAATCCCTCTCCAAACTGAAAAGCCACACCGAATCCCTTGACTGGACCTGATCACGCTCCTCTAGCTCGCAAAATCGCAAGGGCACGGCATCTAATAAGGTCACAGAAGTGGTAAATTGCAGGTACGCACGGGCGGAAGTCGTCCCCAACAGCCTAGGCGCGTCCTCTCCGACGCAATCCAAAACCCTAGCCGAAAGGTAACCTCCGCCGCGACCAACCCTGGGTGCCGAATTGGATCCGACTAGCGCGCGAATTAGGGCACACACGAATAGAGGCGGGGGTAAGGCGGGCGGGCGGGCGCACCTCGGGGTCGTCGGCGGGGTCGGTGTCGAGGAAGGCCATGAAGTCGCCTAGGGGCATGGAGAGGTTGTCCTCGGGTCCACCCTCGAAATCCATCGCCGGTTCCTCCGCCATCATCCTCCGCGGCGCGATTCGATCATGCAATTCGCCGCCGGGGAGAGCCCCTTTTAATCGTGGCGGGGGCGGGCGGCTGCGGCGCGGTGGGCTCGGCTCGGGAGGAGAAGAGATGCCGTCCGCGTCGAAAAGGGGCGGAGGAGGACGAGCCTGGCTGCGAAGTGCGAAGGGGAAAAATTGGTTCCGGGCCTGGCTGGGGATTTTTATTTAAAAGGAGACGAGAGACAAAACAAAAGGTCGGCGTGGAGGGGGTTTGGGAATCGTCGAATCGGAACCGGAATCGGGTCGGGTGGAGTAATTTCGTGGCATGTACACCACGCGGTGGAGAACACGAGGGCCCAGTCCAATTCATCGAGGAGTTGTGGCATTTTGCAGGAACATCCCCGGGGTTCTGCCGATTCCTGGATTGTCGACGATTACTAGTGTGGGATTGGGGTTTGGACGTCCATCATCCATGGCCGGGAACTGGGAGACAGTGGTAGACTGGTAGTAGTAGGCTAGTAGCACGTTGTGTTTCCTTCTCTCGCACGGCAACGATTGCGGTGAGATTTAGGCCTTACTTTTGGCTTCTTCTTTTTTGTTAAACTAGTTGACATGTACGTGCAACGCACATCTTGTCGATTAAAGGGGACAATTGAGAAATGCAAAAGATCATACCAAGGACGACATGGATTACTTTTATTATACTTCTGCATTAATTCTAAATTTTATTTTCACAACATTTTATCATAGAGTCAGAAAGTCACTTGCCTCTTCTCTTCTGCAGTTAGCTGGAACGGCGACGCGATAGCTGGAGGTTGGCGCAGTAGTCAGCCGCGCGCGCAGGGTCTTCTTGTCGGCAGCGACCATGGCCTCATGAAGCTTTGTCGTCGGCTCGATTTAGCAAACTAATCTGAACTGCAGTTGGATGGCTAGCTAGTTCTACCAAACTTATCCTCAACAGCGAACAAGGTAGAAATGGAAGAAGTACTAAGTAACTGAAATTAGTTGCCCCCTCACATGTATCGATGCATGCTAGAACTCTGAACTACTCATTTCAAAACAATTTTGAGCTTGACATCTTCTTGTTGCTTAACTGTCACAACTGATCGCTCTCAGACATTGAGAACAAGCAAGAGCGCACCCCCTGGGCGCCTCCTCACGCTATCCACGTGGCGCCCAGGGGATGGTTTTGCGGCTCGTTTATTGGATTGGCTCGATGGTTTTGTCCTGCTCGCTTGTCTTTCTCTGGCCCCATTCCCTCACCAGGAGAGGAAAAGGAGGCCACCGAGCAACCCTAGCCCCATTCCCTTCATGTGCCGCCGCCGCCTTCACCTCCACCGCCGCCGCGCCGCACTGCACCCGGTGGCAAAGAAGAGGTCGCTGGGAGGCGGCGCCATACCTCTGCTCGAATCGCGGCGGTGACTACAGAGGTTTAGAAATGCCTCCCCCATGGAGATGGACGACAACATCGAGCCAAGGCGAGCCCCCATCCCGTCCTCTCGCGGCAGTCTGGTGCGGTGGTGGAGGAGCGGCGGATCTAGGCCATCGGCGCTCACCGTCTACTGCTGTCACGCGGTGATTCAGGTTTGCATCTCCCTCCTCTCTTTATCCCTGCCTCACTCTCGTTTCTCTCCCCTTTGGTTTCTCATGGACGAGGCATCCGCTGCAGTGGCGTGAAAAAGAGAGCGGAGGAAAGTCCTGGGGCCGATGAAGGTCGTTGCCGACACCCGCACCGTCTCACTCCCGTGCAAAAAGAGTTCGTCGAGACCAAGTGTTGTTGGGACCTCGCTCCTGGATCAACATCCGAAGGACACACAGCAGATCCCTCGATCCATCTCCGGGTAGTCGATGACCCCAGCACGTCCTGCAACGATGTCTATGCGCGGTGGCTGCCTCGTCAAGCTTGCCCTGTCCACGAAATTGTAGCAGCTGCAGTGATGCAGGGCACTCCATGGTTGGTAGGTACGCTCAGACGAGTTTCTCTTACTCTTTTTCGTCTGGCTCTGTGAATGGCTATGCCCGGAGCACTTTCTTGCCATCGTCTCTAATGACAGAATAAAAAAAAAAAATTGTAAGGTGGACATAGCGGGACTCTATAGGCTGCTCTACAAAATAGCCCAATGACAGAAGTTTTCTTAAGATACCATACTGCAACTCCCAGGAGGCAAAGCCATATACAAGCATGCGGCCTGGCCCGTCAAGCTTCAAAAGATTATTTCTATATATAATGGAGATAGGTATATACACGTACCATCAGAGGCGGCAACTCATGTTATTTTTGGTTATGATATGGTGTTAGCAGTCAGAATATTTATTGGGACTGATCAGGAAATTAAATAGCCGCCACCTCACTAATTTATATTTAGTTGTTTAAGGCCTTGTTCATATGGTGATGACCTTTGTTAGTTCATACATGGTATCATTAGGGCACCGTCAAGAAATGTAGAACAAAAAGGACCAAATTCCTTCACGTTTAATAGGTCACTTTTGCATAGAAATATATGTTTAAGCGTAATTTCCAGACATGAGATACCATCATGATGGTGTAAATGAAATACAGGCTCTACGCAGTTTATTATAACACAGTTTGAATCTCTAGATTTGCGAAACTTATTTCTTTTCATGGCAAAGCAACTCTTGCATCTTGTCTGTCCTTAATGGTTTGCAAACAGGAGCACTGAATGTGTTTATTTTTATGGACAGACAGAAAACACACTCTTGGTGTTTGCTCATTCCGATCCTCGGTCCTCTAATAATATTGCTTGCCATCTATGGTCTATAATTTACCTGCATACTTTACATCTGATTGCATTGTCTTCCTTATGTATATTTTCTTAATGTAAAACGGGATTATAGTAGTTCAATGGACCATTTCATTCATATTACATCTCCCAGATCATTACCTTTCAGATTATTACCATCTGTCATGTTCTAGAGTCCTTAATATTTCCGATTCCTTGATATACAAAACGAGGATTGGCAACCCAGCTTTGACTTGGATCAGCATGACTGTTTGATGCTTGCTGAGTAGTGTATAGCAGTATGTCTAGGCGTCTAGCAGTTCATTTATGTGCTAAGACGTGTGAATGCATTTGTCCTAATCTTTGTCACCTTGCCATTTAAGCTGCAGTAGACAAATCTATGCAGAATTTGTTGAAAATTAGTCTTGTAACCCATGCCTCCGCACTTGATCTTCTTACATGTATTCATTCCTACTGGTTTTGTTATGGGCTTGTCACATGAAGTAAACGGTTACAAAACTCTCGTTTTGCTAGATGCGTATATTCTCTGAAAGCGTCTAATTTTTGCCAACTCGTGACTGAACATCTTTGTTGTTCCTATTAGATGCCAATTTCCCAAGGAATCAGTTGCGTTTATTGTGTATCAAAAATTCAAAATGCCTTTTGTTATATTTGTTATGCCAACCATTGTTAGATAGCAATTTCTATTTGGTTACTGGCAACTACTCTGCTTTTGTTCGAGTTATCATCTTTAGCTTTACTAATTATTTTATGGGGCATTGTCAATGTAATATATCATTAGTATTGATGTTAACAAGATGACA
The DNA here is from genome assembly GCA_947311845.1 of Poa pratensis. Classification (NCBI taxonomy): domain Eukaryota; kingdom Viridiplantae; phylum Streptophyta; class Magnoliopsida; order Poales; family Poaceae; genus Poa; species Poa pratensis. Next base: position 27,315,982 of record CAMZMU010000042.1, read on the forward strand.
ACAACATCAAGCTAACACGTCTCGTTTCTAGGGATATATCCTCAGTCTAATTAAGCACTTTTATGTAGTGCCTCCCTTTTGGCACTTATTTGTGCATTTCTGTATTATGTGCCAGTTCTGCAGTCTATTTTGTACCTTAGTTTGTATTACTCACCTGTTAAAAAAAATCAGAAATGCACTAAAAAATCAGTCTGATATCAAAGCTAATGTGGTGCTATAATTCATATGTTTTTGTTGTGCTATAACTTACATGTTATTTGTTTTGTTCTCTTATTTTTATGAGCAGATTAGCTCTCTGACTGAGATCAACAATGGTAGCAGAACTGAATTATTTACTTTACCCTTTCTTTAGCTTAGTTTATTTACTTTTCTATAGCTGTATTGCAAATATTTTTCTGGAAAATGAATTATGTACGATTTCCCTTTCAAACATTATATCTCCACACATCTAACTTTTAGAATGCAAACAGCTAACAATGGAAGAGGTTGTTGCAACACATGCTGTAAATGTTTCTTTCACTTGTGACTCGTATGCAACTTGGATTATTGCGACTAAAGAACCAAACTTTCCTGCATTGCTGGTTTTTTATTCTGCTGTAGCTTGTATTATAAGCATGTTTTCCTTTCAAATATCTACATTTCCACCGCTAATATTCTGGGGAACATGTACTTGATTATCTGATTGCTAGGTTGTAAATGTTTATCCATGTTTTACTCAGGTGGAGAAACCTGCAGATCCTGTCGACGAGGAGGCAAAGGCTCAAGAACGTTGACCATAAAGCCATTGCTGCTCAACTGGAAGTATGTAGCTGTGGCATGTAGGCATGTTGGTTGATGTCCTTCTACTTGAAGATGTCAGGACTGTATGACAATGTGATATTGTAGTATCGTGTGTTTCGTTCTTGTTTTTCCTTTTGTTGTTTCTTCGCTTCAGTCCTGTTCTGCTTGTGGAATGAGCAGTTTTGGGTGTTGTATGTATTGCCTTGTGCAATCGCTGCCAGCTGCTTTCATCATCCGAATTTGGTGCTCAATACTGATGTTCACTGGCTTGGGATTTAACACCTCATTGTGGATTAAAAAAATGGTAGATATGTGGAATGGAAAGGATTATGCTTTTATTTCCCTACTTATGGCTGTGGTCCATCCTATCTTATTTGGGCGAATGAGGCACTTACATCCGTAGCATACTGCATACCTAGCAATTGGGATGGATTGGGGCGCAGAGGGACGGCCAGGAGGCGCCCCGAGGGGCGCCCCAGCCTCTAGTTAGAATAAACACCAATAGAACACGATGAAGAGAGAGCATCGGTATGTAGAGAGCAAAAATCTTCAGCAGTTCCAGTGTTGTTCTCAACGGCCAAAGAAAAGCAACACAACAGTTAACCCACGGGCTCATCATGGATGCCTACACAACTGGATAATCGTGAGCAGCGGTGAGAACAGTGTTGGTCGATCCACGTATATACCAGCTAGCGTTCCTTGAAGGGTCCGCCCGGAGACGCGCTGCCGCCGCCACATCTGGCAGGGGGCGCCGATGATCATGACGAGTGGCGTCGACCTGTTTAGCGCGACGCCGGAAGATGTCCTCCGGCACGTTCTCTCCTTCCTCCTGTCGCACGACGCCGTGTAGGCCTCCGTCCTCTCCCGCCGCAGGCGCAACCTCTGGAGGTCCATCCCCGCCTTCCGCGTCCCCTGGCCGAACGCCGCCCGGCCGTACCACGCCTTTCTCATGTTCGTGAACCGCTTCCCTGCTCCTCCGAGACGGCGCCTCGCCGCTGCGCACGTTCGAGGTCGACAGCGGCCACGGCGACGATGCTGGCGAAGACGACGTTGAGCCGGCACAGGCCACGGTGTTAGAGTTTGTATATACGTAGTTTGTATATGTTGTAACCTAGATGTATTGTACTAGGACTCTTGGCTTTTGCCCATATAAATACAACCGGAACCCCACGTATTGATGCGTGAGAGGCTTCCCCCAAAACCCTATTCTCCTACATGGTATCAGATTGATCTCTCGATCCAACCCTAAGCCGCCGCCTCCTAACCCTAGCTGGCGGCTTCTCCTTCCGCTGCCGCCATGGCCGCCACTCAAGGCGCCCTCAACTCCTCTTCCTCCGGCGCGCTCGTGCCGACCACCACCGCCGCTCTCCCTGCTGGCGGTGCGCCTCGCCATGTTGCGCCGATCGTCCTCTCCCTGGACGCCTCCAACTACTCCAAGTGGAGCATCTACCTCAAGGCGTCCCTCGGCCGCGCCGGGCTCCTCGGCCACATCGATGGCACTACGCCCGCCGCCTTCACCGACCCTGCATGGCAGGCTGACGACTACGCCGTGCTCAACCTCCTCCACTCGGCCATCGACGAGGACGTCGCCGACATGGCCCTCGCTCGTGATCAGACCGCGCGTCAGCTTTGGCTCGCGATCCTCGAGCTCTTCTCCGCCAACAAGGCGAGCAAGGCGATCTACCTCGACAACGAGTTCCGTCAGCTGGTCCAGGGCGCGTCCTCGATCACCGAGTACTGCCGCCGTCAGAAGCAGCTCTCGGATGCCCTCGCCGATCACGACTCGCCGGTCTCTGCGCGCGCGCTCGTCCTCAACACTCTGCGCGGCCTTGGTCCCCAGTTCGCCTCTGCGGCCACTGTCATCTCCATGACCGAACCGCTGCCAACCTTCATCCGCGCCCGGAGCATGCTCCTCATGGAGGAGATGCAGCAGGCCAATGCGGCTGTCAACGCCGCCTCCACCGCCCTCATCGCTCAAGCGCGGCCCCCTGCTCCGGTCTGTACCGGCACTGCATGCCGTGGCGAGTCCTCCACGTCCGGCACGCCCCGCAAGAAGAAGAACAAGAACGGTGGCAAACCGGGCGCGGCTCCCCAGCGCCCTGTGAACCCTGCTCCCACTGGACCATGGGTGTGCTTCTCTCCTGGTGTTTCGGGTGCAGGGCAATGGCGCTATCCTTCACCTGCCCCGGGCATCATCGGCCCTCGCCCGCAGGCGTACACGACCACGGCCGCCCCGCTCTACCAGTCGGGCGCCTCGTCCTCTACGTCGCCTACCTGGGACAACGCCGGGCTGATCGCCGCCCTAAACAGTCTGTACCAGCAGGGCGGCTGGGTGATGGATTCCGGCGCCACCGCGCACATGACGAACGACGAGGGTAACATACAGTTCGCTGCTCCTCTCTCTCGTCCTCACTTCGTCACTGTCGGAAACGGCACCTCTGTTCCCATCTCTTCTTCTGGTTTTACCTCTTTCCAATCCCCTTCTGGTCATCGTTTTAAACTAGATCACGTTCTTCTTGTTCCACACTTAATTCGAAATTTGCTCTCTATTCGTAAATTCACTCGGGATAATTTCTGTTCTGTTGAGTTTGACGCTTTTGGTTTTTCCGTGAAGGACCTGAAGACTCGTCGCGTGATCCTTCGCTGCAACAGTGAAGGGATCTCTACACGTTTCCCGGCACCCCACGTCGTGCACCACCTGCCGCCATGCTCGCCACCGCCACCGCTGATCTCTGGCACCGCCGACTTGGACACCCTGGTCAAGATGCTATGTCGGCTCTTCAGAAGTTTTCCCTTATTAAGTGTAATAAAATTAGGCGCTCCTCTGTATGTCATGCTTGTCAACTTGGCAAACACGTGCGTCTACCGTTTAGTTTGTCTACTTCTACGTCTAGTGCCAAGTTTGAGTTGCTACATTGTGATTTGTGGACCTCTCCGATTATTAGTAATTCTGGTTTTCGATATTACCTTGTCATTGTCGACGACTACTCTCACTTTTATTGGACTTTCCCTTTGCGTCAGAAATCTTGCGTACATGTCACTCTTGTTCAATTTTTCGCATATGTCCACACACAATTCGGCACCACCATTCGCGCTCTTCAAACTGATAATGGCACCGAGTTCATCAACTCAGCAGTAAACACTCTTCTCGCCTCCCATGGCACGACACTACGTCTCTCGTGCCCCTACACTTCACAACAAAACGGCAAGTCTGAGCGCGCAATTCGAACTGTCAACGATATAATGCGCACACTTATGTTTCAGTCTCATGTTCCTGAATCGTTTTGGGCTGAAGCTCTTGCCACCGCCACATATCTCCTGAATAGACGTCCTTGCAAAGCAATTCGCTCCCAAATACCCTACACGTGTCTTCATGACCGATCACCACCATATGATTCGTTGCGTGTTTTCGGCTGTCTATGCTATCCCAATGTCGCCTCTACTGCAAAGCACAAGCTCCGTCCTCGTTCCATACCTTGTGTTTTCCTTGGATATCCATCGCAACACCGTGGTTATCGCTGCTATGATATAACTTCTGGGAAACTAATAATCTCGAGACATGTTGTTTTCGACGAAGATGTGTTTCCGTTTCAGCTCGCAGCTCAGGCACGGGATTCTCCCGTGTCCTCCTCACCTCGGCGCCTGGACTTCCTCTTCACCGACATATGGGACTCACCACAACGTGTGGCTCCTCCTACTGCCACGACCCATGATCGTCGTGACACCTCTGCGGCTGATCGCCATATCGCCGCGAGCTCCAGTCCTCCTGCCGTGGCACGAAACTCTGCCATGGCACCCGACGCTGCTGCGGCCCCCGAGCATGCCGCGCCCCCAGCGCCTGCCGCGGCTGTCCAGCGCGCTCCCACGCGGACTCGCCGTTCTACTACCTCGACAGCTACTGTACCTACGGCTCCAACGACCACCCGGGCTGGTCGTCGCGTGCGCCCCGTGGACAGGCTGAACCTGTCGGCTGTGGACAGCCCTCTTGCTCCTGTCCCTACTACATTCCGTCAAGCCATGCAAAGCCCCCAATGGCGTCAAGCAATGGCCGATGAACACCAGGCTCTCCTCGACAACAAAACCTGGTCCCTTGTTCCTCGACCACCGCGGGCCAATGTGGTCACTGGCAAGTGGATCTTTCGGCATAAGTTTCACTCTGACGGAACCCTAGCTCGCTACAAGGCTCGTTGGGTTGTTCGCAGTTTCTCTCAACGTCCCGGAATCGACTATGACGAGACGTTCAGTCCTGTCGTTAAACCTGCCACGATCCGGCTGGTGCTTCACATTGCCATCTCCAGCTCCTGGCCCATCCGGCAACTCGATGTCAAGAATGCCTTCCTCAATGGCTACCTTGATGAAGTTGTTTACTGCCAGCAGCCCCCCGGATTTGTTGATGCCTCACGGCCTGATCATGTTTGCCGCCTACACAAGTCTCTTTACGGTCTGAAGCAAGCTCCCCGGGCTTGGTACCAACGGTTTGCTGCCTATCTGACCACACTGGGATTTGTTGCATCTGTCACTGACACTTCGTTGTTCGTTCTGCGATCCGGCGCCGACACGGCTTACCTGCTCCTATATGTCGACGACATCATTGTCACTGCATCATCCACTGAGTTCTTGCAGCGCCTTCTGACCAGACTTCACAGCGAGTTCGCCATGACTGATCTCGGCGACCTACACTTCTTTCTCGGCATGGCTGTCAGCCGATCGTCTGATGGATTGTTCCTGTCCCAGCGTCAGTATGCTATGGAGATTCTACAGCGAGCTGGCATGGCCGATTGTCATCCTTCAGTGACCCCTGTTGACACTCACGCCAAGATTTCAGACTCTGATGGTGACCTTCTTTCCGATGCTACGGAATACAGGAGTCTTGCTGGTGCTCTTCAGTACCTCACCTTGACGCGCCCGGATATCTCGTATGCAGTTCAGCAGATTTGCCTTCACATGCATGCTCCTCGACAGCCCCATCTTGCTCTTGTCAAGAGGGTTCTCCGATATGTCCGTGGTACATTGGGTTTCGGTCTCCATCTGCGTGCCTCTTCCTCCACCAGTTTGACAGCTTACTCTGATGCTGACTGGGCTGGTTGTCCTGACACTCGACGCTCAACGTCTGGGTACTGCGTCTACTATGGCGACAGTCTCATTTCCTGGTCATCCAAGAGACAAACCACCGTGTCACGATCCAGTGCAGAAGCTGAGTACCGCGCTGTTGCTCATGCCGTTGCTAAGTGTTGTTGGCTTCGTCAACTTCTTCAGGAACTTCATCGCCCCCTTCGCTCGGCTACGATTGTCTACTGCGACAACGTCTCCGCCATCTACATGTCGTCAAATCCAGTGCAGCATCGCCGCACAAAGCATATTGAGATCGACATCCACTTCGTCCGCGAGAAAGTCTCCCTTGGCGAAGCTCGCGTTCTGCATGTTCCTTCCGCGCTTCAGTTTGCTGATGTTATGACAAAGGGACTGCCTACCCAGCTATTTCTAGATTTTCGGTCCAGTCTATGCGTCCGAGAATCTCCCGCTGCAACTGCGGGGGGGTGTTAGAGTTTGTATATACGTAGTTTGTATATGTTGTAACCTAGATGTATTGTACTAGGACTCTTGGCTTTTGCCCATATAAATACAACCGGAACCCCACGTATTGATGCGTGAGAGGCTTCCCCCAAAACCCTATTCTCCTACACACGGGGTGCCCGCGGCCATAGACGGATGTGACGGGGGAGGCAGAGATCACGACGGGGGTGGCGTAGGCCTGCACCCGCGATGCTGCTCGTGGAGCTCGAGTGGCGCATGGGCTGGTCCGGTGGTGGGGTCCTGGGCGGAGGAGACCTCAGCAGCGACAGGGAGCCGTCCGGCTTCGGAGAAGGAGCGGAAGACCTCGACCGGCGGGTGTTGGTGGCGGCGTCGAGGAGCGCCTCCTCACTCGGGAATCGTTGGAGAAGGAAGATGTACGGACCTCATCTGTACACGAGGCATAGCTTGAGCGAGAGAGCAATATGGGAAGGTCAGGAGTGGATGAACTGCTCACCGTGGAGGACGATCGATCGTGGCTTCGGGATGATCGGAGGAGAAGAAAATAACCAAACAAATACCAAGCGGTACGATGGTAGTTGTGTAGTATTATGTTATTTTGTGGGAGGGTAATACGGTAAAAAAAGATGTGTTGAGTTAGCTCAACACGGATGGAAGAATCTGGTTCGTTGATCAAACATCGTACGACATAAATTTAATGTATCCGATCAAGTTTGCTCTTTTAATAGTAGTATAGAAAAGCCACAAAATCAGCTAGATAGGTGCTTCTGATTTTGGATTTTGCGTTATACCATCATGCAATAATATTCAGTCAAAAACTATTTGGTTCCTTTTGTAACTTTTAAGCCAAGTCTAAAACTTATAAATAAATTTGTTGAAACATGGCCTTGAAACTTATGTGGACTCGCCTAAATGTACAACAAAATCTGCACAAATGAGCCATAACATTATTATTCCCTAACTAATTGCCATAGTCAAGCTTTGTGCAAATTCCTAAGTCGAGTTAAATCTACTAACACAATCAAATCATGCGTCAAGACCCTTTTCTTACAAGTATTTAGTAACAGTTAAAAGAGAACGTCTTTTTTAATAAAGAATGTATATTAATATCAAGAACATATCAATTACACCCAGCCTCTGTAATGTGTTGCCCTAGCGACAACAGGGATGCACACAACTCAGAAAAACAACATGAATTATAAAAAGAAAAGTCTCACTATAGTGATCGATTCTTTGAAGCAGCAGACCTAACACTACCAAAACAGTACCAAAAGTACAACTTCTTCAAAAGCGACGTCTATAGTGCTATAGAGCCGTCGTCACCCTGATCATAGATCATAGGTTTTCACCCTGAAAAAAGATACATTCTCAAAAACAATATCTTCAGCAAGATCATTCTTAGGTACAACCAATTAAGGGCAATCCTTAGATTTCACCCTGAAAGTATCTGGACAAACAAATTGCAATTCCAGACTGGTCATATCTTCCGTGATTTCACAAGACGAAAGGTTTGGCCTTTTTTTGGGGAAGGATGTACAGCGACATAACATTTGAGGATTCCGACGGTTGACATGGCACTGCGTGGAAGAGTGCGAGAGGATTCCCGGTCCCAATACCAGTCCCACTCGCGGCCGGATTCCAATTAGGTAGTAGTTGGGAGAAGTTACGGATTTTGTGGAAGTTGTTGGTTTGGAAACGCTCTCGTAATCCGCCGGCGTCACTGCAGGCGTGCATTGGTGAAGACTAGTACTCCTACGGTCCTAGCGGACCCGACGGCCGGAGAGAGACGAGGCTTTTCCCATGTTATTAGACACGCGAGCACAACTAAGCGACACCGGCACCTTGCCGTACCCTGCACTGAACAAAAAGATTATCCGGACTACTGCGATTACTCCACGGTTTTTCATGGAGTTAGCGCCGTGAGCCCATGAGGAATTGCTCCGTCAAAACTAGTCTACTCGCTGTTTTTTCTTCTTGATGGATTGGATAAGAGTACTGTTCATTTTCGATGAACGCGTTTGTTTCACGTTTTTCTTCGCATAGGAAAAAATAAAACGCAGGAAACGCTCGTACACCGTGCTACTATAGTTCCTGGGAAAATCTTTGTCCGGATTGAACTGGTCACAGCAAATCCTTTTCCCTTCGGGAAGAGGGATGACTACTCTGGCGGACGCCGACACAAATCCTTCCTTCTTTTGGGACCACTAAAGCCGTAAAGAAGAAGATAATGTCGTCGTCGTCGTCGTCGTCAATCCAGCGCGCAAGCGGCCGAAACTGTTGCTCGATTTCCCGATCAGTTCGAGGTATCAAGGCTTCTTCGCTCGTATAAAAATGGAGAAAGTCGCGTACGTCAAGCGCGAGCACGCACCGACACACTTGTGTGGGAAGAAAAACACGAGCGACCGTTTCGACCTGCTGCACATGGCAGTACGGCTGTAGGCTTCTCTCTTCTTTCTTTACAAAATGTTGACGCTGCCGACCTGTAGTAGTAGTTGTTGGGTGTTGCTTCGATTGGCCGACGTCCAAAGAGCGGGAGGGCCGTGTCAGTTTTCCAGGAAAAATCCTCCCCGTTTCAAAGCCTCGCGGAAGCAAAAAAAAACATAGGGCGTAGCGTCCTCCCTCGATGCGGATACAGCAGCTAGCATTTGCTTAGAGCATCTCCAACAGACGCGCAACGCAGTATAAATTTTTTGCAGCGCCAAAAAGGCGTTTTGGCGCGCCGCGCGTCTGTTTCGCTTTAGCAGACGCGCCAAAACTTGCCGCTTTAGCAGGCACGCTAAAATACAGCTCCAGAAACCTTATCCAAAACGAGAGCGCGCTGAAGTTGGATCGAAAAAAGACTTGGAAAATAGAAATATATTAGGGTTCATAGGGTTCGACGAACACAGCTACGCACACAGGCGCTACAAACACACACACTAGGCGCATATAGGCGCAAACGAACACACTACGCGCCGGCGGAAAGCGCCGGCGATCTAAAAGTCGCTGTCGGAGGAGTAGAAGTCGGTGTCGGAGTTCGTCGGGTCGGAGACGGTGTCCTCCAGCGCGGCCCACATCGGGTCGCCGGCGGGCCACCAGCCGCGGCCGGCCGCCAGTTCAGGCTCCGCCGCCGCCCTGAGCGCCCTCCTCTCCCTGCGCCATTCATGCATCTCGGCCCGGCGCTCGGCCCGCTCCGCCGCCCTTGTGTTCCAGTGCTCGAGCTCCTCTTGCATCTGGTCCGGGTGGGCGCGGTACCACGCGTCCACGGCGAGGCGGTCGTTATCCGCGACGAGGTCCAGCGTCGCGCGAAGGCGGAGCGCGCGGCGGTCCTCGGCGGTGACGATAACCGGCTGAGGCGCCCGGTTGACCGCCTCCTGCACGCTGCGGGAGTCGGAGAAGTTCATGGAGGTCGGGTCGCGGCCGAGACGCCACGCCGCCGCGTCGTACGCGCGGGCGGCGGCCTGCGCACTGAAGAACGTCCCCAGCGGGACGTGCATGTCGCTGGAGCGGATCTCCGCGCTGTAGCGACCGTTGGGGCGGCGTCGGACGCCGCGGTAGCCGGACTGCGAGTGAGGGCGCGGCGGCATCGTGGGAGGGGAAGCGGTTGCGCGGCGGCGGTGGCTGGATTCAGAGCGGTGGCGGGAGGGAGGGGAAAGTGGTTGCGCTGGCGCGTGGATGAGCGCGCTGGACGCGGGGCGGTTTATATAGCGCCAAACCTACTGCTTGGGCCAGCGCGTGCTACGGTTTTCCCAGCGCGCCCTTTTTTCCCGCGCCTGCTGGAGCGGCCGATTTGGCCCCGCGCGCGGGAAAAAGCGGTTATTTGGCGCGCGCGGGCCAAATTGCGCGTCTGTTGGAGATGCTCTTAGAGCATCTCCACCGGGGGCCTCTAAAGGACCCCCAAATGCCCTTTGGGGGGCCGAACACCAAAAACGTCCACCAACGGCACCCCGCAAAGCCTCGCCCCGAGCGATTTTGTGTCTGGCACCCCCAGTAGGGCCTTGGAGGCCCTCCTGGGGGTGCCGGACATTGACCGGACATGGCCTCCGACAGGTGCGCCCCACCCGTCATAGACATAGGCGGCGAGGGGGTGCTGTAAATTGCGCCGTGCAGGAGGCCGTTCCGCCCGCGTTAATGGAGATGCGTTTCTGCAGGCGATGAAGCGACGGGACAGCGAGGCTTCTGCGGCACATCTCGCAATTACGCCGGCGCCCGGGCTGTCCCGGCTTCCCAAGCGTCGGCGTGGCCGAATCGCGTCGCCGCCACATAACTCCGACGCGACGCGTGCTCACCCACCCGCCGCTTCCCGCCCCTCCGTTTCCCGTCCCCTCCCCGCCTATATAACACTCCTCCGCCGTGCAGCCTCGGCACACACTCCTCCGCCGTGCAGCCTCACCACACTGAAAGTGCATGGTTGCCCCCATGTGTGGTTTTGTAATTAATGACAATCCTTATGGACTAATGTTTGCGTTGAGATATACTTGTAGATCTTGTCCATTGGAGTTTATGTGTTGGACTCTTGAAGATGGCATGATGACCAATGCTCTATTTAAGGGTTTATATGAAGAATGGTCATGTGAAGAAGATGAAGTGCAAAGGAAACATGAAGACGGAGCTTTTGGAGAAGTCTTCATCAAGCATGTGCTAGCAAGCACAATCAAGAAAGGTGTTCCAACTTGAGAGAGTCAAGATCGTCATCATCGAGCTCAAGTGGAATGCGCAAGGCAAAGGTATGATCTTGATAGGGTTTCTATTTTACCGGTCTCATGGTGTTAGTGGGAGACCGGGTTATAGGATAGACGGCGTACTATCAAGAGGGGCTCTCAAGTGAGTAACTTGATCGCATCTTTGTGGAGAGCTCAAACCTTTGCATACTTGGCATTTCATCTTTCTTGGTTCTTATTTGGCTTTCATCCATGTGAGGTCTTAGAGCTTGTGTTCTTCTCCATACCAAGCTCTAATGCATCAAAAACGGATTTCAAATGAATATCTTATTGCGTTTTTGATGTTCGAGGTTTTACCGGTTTATCTTTTGTAAGATAGGTAAAACTCTCTACTTGTTGTTTCTTCCTCACATGATGGACTATGATGTGTATATGCATAATCTTGTTGAGCTTGTGAGTATCTTCTAACAAGCCCAAGATCATAGAAAACTGAGTTCGGATGAGAAACATATCGCGCTTTTGGTTTGGAGGTTTTATCGGTTGTTCTTTTATAGAGAGGTCTAACCTTTCCCCTTTTGGTCGTATCCTCCTTTGTTGAACTATGATGTTTCTCTGCATGGTCTTGTAAAGATCTTCATTGTGTTTCCAACGAGCCCAAGAACATCGAAAACGGAGTCCGGATGTTCAAGTTATTGAAGTTTTCGTGTCGCTGTTTGCTCGGCCAGCCTCCCAGCCAGCCTAGGCCGGCCAGCAGGCTGGGCGCGTCTGCCACTCGGCTAGCCTCCCAGCCAGCCCAGGCCGGCCAGCAGGCTGGGCACCTCTGCCACTCGGCCAGCCTCCCAGCCAGCCCAGGCCGGCCACCAGGCTGGGCGCTCGACGAGTGGATCTGGTCGTACCTGTCAACGGCCATATTTTCTAGTGGACTATTTAAAGGGCTTTCTTCCCCATTTGTTACATAACCTTTGAGCAAGCTTGTCCATCATCTCTCCTCCATTATTGCACTTTGCATAGCTTGCTCTTCCTCTCAATCCCTCCCATGTTTCTTGCTCATATTTGAGGGATAGTGAGAGGTGATCTTGATCTACGTTTTCACCGATCGTTTTCTCCTCTAAGTGAGGGAAACCTTGTAGATCTTGATCTTGGAGTTCTTGGTGCATCTCCTCTTTGTTCCTCCTCTCTTATTCCCCCATAAGCATTTGTTGCTTTGTTGGAATTTGAGAGTGAGGATTTGAGCACTTGTGCTCTTGCCTTTTGCATTTGGTGCATCGGTGTGCTCTCCACGAGGATTCGTGGAAGTTGAATCTTGTGAACTTGTTACTCTTGGGTCTTGGCCCTAGACGCCTTTGTGGTGGTTGGACCCTTGTGTGGTCACTTGAAGCCGTTCGGGAGCCCCCAACCTATTGTGGGTTGTGCCTCGGATTGTTGTTGAAAGGCTCCGGATTCCGCCTCGAAGGAATACCGATAGTGGAAGGTGAACCAAACCTTTGTGGTGCGGTTCATCGGAGAAGAGGGTGAAACCTTTGTGGTTGTTGAACCGTTGTGTCGGTTCACACCTCTCCAACGAGACGTACTCCCTTTCAAGGAGGAACTCGGGAATACATCCTCGTCTCCGCGTGCTCGGTTATTTCTATACCCGAGCTTTTACTTATGCACTTTACATTGTGATAGCCTTCGTGCTTGAAGTATTATATTGCTATCACCTTGTTGCTTGTCTTGCTTAGCATAAGTTGTTGGTGCACATAGGTGAGCCTAGTTTATTTAGGTTGTTGGCTTGTTAATTTAAACACCTAGTTTTATTCCGCAATTAGCAAGCCTAAACCGGAAAAGTTTTAATCGCCTATTCACCCCCCCCCCTAGGCGACATCATTGTCCTTTCAATTGGTATCAGAGCCTGGGCTCTCTTTTTGGGCTTTACCGCCTAGAGAGTAAAAGATGTCGTTTAGGGAATTAGTGCACGATCCCACTTTCATATTCGATGGCACAAATTATGATGTTTGGAAAATTCGCATGCTTAATCTTTTTAGGGCCATGGGTCCAAATTATATTAAGAGGATTGTGGATGTGGGTTTTTCTCCTCCAAAGGATTCTCAAGAATTATCTTTAGAGGATGAGGAAAACTCTCATCTCGAGACTCTAGTTTCTAATGGTCTTATATGTGTTTTGAGCGATGTAGTTCTTGCGTCAATCATGCCTTTTCGGAACGCTCATGAGCTTTGGACCAAGCTTCAAGATATATATGAAGTGTCCAAAATTATTGAGGATGATTGTTCTCCTTCCACCTCCGGCCGTGATGAGTTCACAACTTCTTCCACTTCACCAACATGTGATTTGTCACAAGGTAATGATATGGTGAGTGGTGATAGAAATTGCATTGTGATGGTGAACTTACTATTGATTATACTTCTTCTCTATCACATTGCAATGTTCTATCTTTGGACTTAAACTCTTCTAGCACTCCAAATGTCATACATGCTAGAGTTGATAGTCCTTGCATATCATGTAATAGTTGTTTAACTAAATCTCATGATGATATGCTTCATATGTCTTGTTGCCATGAAAACAATGCTTCCATATCCTCTAGTACTTGCATGACTAACAATGTAGAGGAATCCCAACATTTGTTGGAACAAGACATGGACCTAAATGGTGCTTCAAGTTATTCTCATCATCTTCATTCTTAATCATGTTTGCCTTATGGCTAAGGATTCCGAGGTGTCTCCCACCTCAAATCCAAATTGTGATGATGTGGATGAGGATTCTCATGAAGAAGGTTTTGATTTTGAATCCTTAACCAAGATGGGTGAGATGGTACTTGGTGCTCTCCCCAAAGGTAGTAAAGCTATCCCTCCTCTATGTGAAATCATTGATTATGTTCTAAGAGTAGGGAATTTATTGAGGATTTGGAAAGTCAATTTGATGAGAAATGTCAAATTGAGAGATGACTCTATACTATAGCTTCCTTGAAAGCTTCTCTTGAAGAAGAAGAAGAGCTTAGGTCTCTTGAAGAGAACTTGAATCTCTTGATGAGTCTAATGATCTTATTATTGCTAAAATCATTAAGGAAAGAGATCATGCTTGCTAAATATAAAGTGCTTAAAAAGGAAAAAGTTGAATTTGGTGTTGGCAATGCTAGACTAAGTGAGGACATAGAGAGACTTGACAAAGCTCACAAGGCTTTAGAAAGTGAACACTCTCTCCTTATCAAGTCTCATGATCAACTCCAAACTCAACTATCTAAGAATGATAAGCTTGCCAAATTGTCTTCTTCCATTTCTAATATTAATGATGCTTGTGCTACTAACTCCACTTCTTGTGAAGCATCTATTTTGAAGGAGAATGTTGAGCTAAGGGCTCAACTTGAGTTGCTATCTAGCAAGTATGGGAAATTGGAAGAAAGTCATGAAAAGCTTTCTAGCTCTAATGATGATCTTCTAGCATCCCATGCTAGGCTAAAGTTAGCTCATGAGGCTATTTCTACAAAGGTAACATCTTGTGAGCCTCATGTGGACAAAGGCACAACTTCTACTAAAATGCTTTATTGCCATGTGCTAGTCCTAGTGATTCATCCACTCACAATATTTGCTACATCTTGTGATGAATTACTTTCATTGCCTTGTTGCTCTAACAATGAAGCTTCTACTTCCTCTAGTGTTTTGTTGATACTAACCATGTAGAGGAACTAAATGAGCTCAAGGCCCAAGTCACTTCTTTGAAGAAAGACTTGGAAAAGCGTCATGTTGGGAAGTCCACACTTGACAATATGTTGAGTGTTCAAAGACGCCCCAATGACAAGAGTGGACTTGGATTCAACTCCAATAACAAGAACAAGTCCAAGTCTACAAGAAGAACAAGGGCCAAGAACAAGTTAAAGATTCGGCCAAGATTGTTTGCTTCAAGTGCAAAGTTGAAGGGCACCATGTTAGATCTTGCCCTTTGAAGAAGAAGGCTCTTAGTGAGAAGCAACAAGGGAAGAAGCCTCAAGTTCCTCAAGTTGAAGAACAACCTCTTCCCAAGAATCAAGCTACTCCTCCTCAAGTCAAGATTCCAACCAAGAAGAGAGGAGGAAGTCGATGTTGCTACCTATGCCGTGAGAAGGGTCACCTTGCTTCTTCATGCACAAATGGTACCTTATCCAACCCCATTATATTGATGATGTTTATTCTCTTCGGAAGGATAAGGTTGGCAATGTGTTTGCCAAATATGTTGGACTCAAAGTGGTGTCAAGAAAAGAACCATTTGGGTTGCCAAACCTATTGTGACTAACCTCTTAGGACCCAACTTGGTTGGGGACCAACAAGCTAAAACTTGATCAATAGGTGTTGTTGGAGGCATTGGAGACTTGGCTACATCATGAAGAATTAAGGGATCTTCATCAATTATATTCTCTCAAGCCAAGTCATTTGGATTATATTGTTCTACTCATATCCAATGTTCCTCCTTGCGGTAACTTTTATTTAAATCATATATACATTGAAAGTTGCTTGCACCCTTGCATGTGTTTGGTTTTGTACCTTGCTAGTGTTTGTATGTGTTGTGCTCTCTACTTACTTATCTTGAGAAATCAAGTATGTGTATGTTGGTTTGCACACCATTTACTTGTGTTGAGCCTTATTGCTTTTATTTGATATATTACTTGTTGGCTCTCTTTTGAGAGATTAATGGACCATTCCATTTTTGGAGAGTGATATGCTTCGTGCACTTCACAAACCAAAAATGTGTGTACATGAGGAATACCACTTAGTGATGATATATCAATCTTATCTATTCTCTATGTGGTATGTCATGCTCATGAGAAATTCAAATTCTATTATGTCCATTAATTTCTCGAGTTGGTTTTGTTTGCCTCTTGCTTTAAAAGAAAATGGATTATCACATTATGGGGGAGTAATAAGCTATGTGCATATTACAAGCCTAGAAAATGTGAACATGTGAGGTATTGCCACCTAGAATTGATATTCTTCATTATCTTATTCCTTGTGGCATGTTTCTCAAACAAGTTCCTTTTGCTTAAATGCTTTTGCCTCTCACCGTTGGATCTTGTTTGTGATGGAATTTCTTGATATGGCTTTCCCTAAATATGTTCTCATATATCTCTTTGGGAAACCAATTGCTTCAAGCTACTCCTTGGAGTTGCTTTGCATTATTGCGTGATTTTTGAAGCTATCAAGAATTCTATCTATCTAAGCATGGCTTTTAATTCCTATCCTTTGCCATATGCTTATGTTTTGTGAATATGATCTTGAATATATCTTTGCAATCCACCACCGAGAAATATCTCCATACATTACTTGTCTTGACAAGTGATAATCATATTTGTGGTAAATATATTGATCATATTCACTTTGGCTCTTGCTTTGAATTGCCTTATTTGATTGCCAAGGATTTGTTTTGATCTAACTCTCATTTGTCTTCCTTGTATCTTTTGGATCCTTTATTGCTCTACTTAAAATTTGTTTTGTGCTTTCTTGAGTTGGGAAAAGCAATGAACCAATTCTTGTGCATTGACATTCAAAAGTCATACTTCTTGATAATGCACTATTCTTTGGGAAGCTATCCTACTTTGAGTAAAACACCGTTCTTTAAATTGGTATTGCAATTTCTTGCCTTTCTTGAACATGACTAGTGTTTGAATATATATATATATATGGAGAGTGATGATCTCATTTGTGTGCATTTTGTATTCAAATGCAAAATCTTAAATAATGCACACATCTTGGGGGAGCAATCCTATAGGCTTTTTGAACATTAGTTGTCTTCATTTGATATTTGATCCCGATGACGTGTCTCCTTGGAAGACAAACATTTTTCGTCTTGGTACTTGTGCCATCATGAAAAGTGTAGAGGGTTTGGTTTATTCCTTGATGATTTTTCATCATTTGGTATCTTGATTTCATTGGTATCTTTTCAAAGTGGTATCTTCACTCATGTGTTGATTTGGGTATTTGATATAATTTGGACACTTTGTTTTCTTGTCACACTTGTGTGTGCTTTGTTGGTTTACTTGGTGTTTTGTCTAAATTATATCTTGTTTGGTTCTTGAAAGTCATGTGCATGCATATTTATTATATGTATATCTTATGGCATGCTTACTTTCGTTGATCCAATATATAGGATAAACTCCATCAAATCCTAAATGACTAAGATGTGCATGAAATTCAATTTCATATCTATATGCACATAGTTATGTGGAGTTTGTCCTATGTATTGTAGTTGCTCTAACTACTTTGGACCCAATGAGTTTGGGCACCATTTTGTACTTGAATTTGTTTTAGGTACATTTGGAGATGCATTGGAAGCTTGTCTCATCTACAAGGAAGGTGTTGTCACCATGTGCTTATTGGAGCCAAGCTCGGATGATCGTGAATTCTTATCTTCTACATCACCAATGCTATCTCGGTAACAAGTATCTACCTCATGCATACTTTTCTAGCTCTCAACCTTTGTAGGTTGTTTCATGGCATGAATCTCTTTGGCTGCAATTTTGATGTTTCTTCAAAATCATTTGCCTTTCGTGATACTTGTTATCTGACTCGGAGCATCCCTTTTATCACCTTATCCTTTGTGGATAATTTTCTTTGATGCTATGATGAGTGTGTGTTGGGAGTTCATCTATATTCGTTTAAGATAAAATTGGGCTTTGTGCTATGTTTTCAAGCAAAAATCTTATTGGTGTATTTATGACTTCCTCTTGGATATCATGACCTTTACCTTTGTACCTATTTTGTGTGTACATGTTTATTTGTGGACTTATATCTTCGTGATTGGGGTCTACTTAGAAACTTATACACATAAGAATAGTTACATCTTTATTTGGTATTCCAATTCGTTAGTGACCACCTCTTATTGCTTTTGTTTCCTTGGTGGTTTCTAATTAAAGGCACAAGCTTTTGTTGTTTATGTGTTATGCTTTCGCATTTTAATAAGCTTGTGGAGCTATTTGCTATATCTCCTTTGGTGTGTGGGTTTGGGAAAGACATGATATGCACTATGTGCAACTCCTTTTGAAAGACTATGTTGATGCTTTGGCTCATCCTTGTATTAGTCTCCTAAAATGTCTTTTGAACTCACACCCATCCTTTTAGTTGCCGCTCCTTGCTCATGTTGCAAAACATTTTATTTGTTGCAAGTTGTTTTACCTCTTTTCATTTATATTCTCTTGCATGTGCTTGTGTTCGATTTTATCTAAGAGGGAGTGAGGATTCCAGGTTGTGCACACTATATTGAAATACAAATCCTATTTGTGCACGTACCTTGGGGAGTTCCCCCTTGATATTTAGAACATTGTTTGGATCTTTTTTGATTGCTTGCTTATTTCGTTGAAGTATCTTTCTGTTTGATATTCATTTGCAATCTTTGGATCCTCAATATATGATCTCCTTTCCAACTATTCGTTATTGGATATGTGCATTTGATTTCACTCATATTATGAGAATTGCACACATTATGGGGGAGCTCTTACTATATTGGCCTTCTAAATTTTTCCTCCCATTTCGGCAATCGATGCCAATGGGGGAGAAGTTTAGAGGGTTTAAGGAAATGTGGTTTTATGCTTTAGTTTTGTTCTCAAGCATTTGCCTTTCTTTCGCTTGCATCCTTGCTCTTTGTGTTGCATGGTTGCTTAATTCATTATATAAACCCTCGTAAAAGGGATTGTCATCAATTACCAAAATGGGGGAGATTGAAAGTGCATGGTTGCCCCTATGTGTGGTTTTGGTAATTAATGACAATCCTTATGGACTAATGTTTGCGTTGAGATATACTTGTAGATCTTGCCCATTGGAGTTCATGTGTTGGACTCTTGAAGATGGCATGATGACCAATGCTCTATTTAAGGGTTTATATGAATAATGGTCATGTGAAGAAGATGAAGTGCAAAGGAAACATGAAGACGGAGCTTTTGGAGAAGTCTTCATCAAGCATGTGCTAGCAAGCACAATCAAGAAAGGTGTTCCAACTTGAGAGAGTCAAGATCGTCATCATCGAGCTCAAGTGGAATGCGCAAGGCAAAGGTATGATCTTGATAGGGTTTCTATTTTACCGGTCTCATGGTGTTAGTGGGAGACCGGGTTATAGGATAGACGGCGTACTATCAAGAGGGGCTCTCAAGTGAGTAACTTGATCGCATCTTTGTGGAGAGCTCAAACCTTTGCATACTTGGCATTTCATCTTTCTTGGTTCTTATTTGGCTTTCATCCATGTGAGGTCTTAGAGCTTGTGTTCTTCTCCATACCAAGCTCTAATGCATCAAAAACGGATTTCAAATGTATATCTTATTGCGTTTTTGATGTTCGAGGTTTTACCGGTTTATCTTTTGTAAGATAGGTAAAACTCTCTACTTGTTGTTTCTTCCTCACATGATGGACTATGATGTGTATATGCATAATCTTGTTGAGCTTGTGAGTATCTTCTAACAAGCCCAAGATCATAGAAAACCGAGTTCGGATGAGAAACATATCGCGCTTTTGGTTTGGAGGTTTTATCGGTTGTTCTTTTATAGAGAGGTCTAACCTTTCCCCTTTTGGTCGTATCCTCCTTTGTTGGACTATGATGTTTCTCTGCATGGTCTTGTAAAGATCTTCATTGTGTTTCCAACGAGCCCAAGAACATCGAAAACGGAGTCCGGATGTTCAAGTTATTGAAGTTTTCGTGTCGCTGTTTGCTCGGCCAGCCTCCCAGCCAGCCTAGGCCGGCCAGCAGGCTGGGCGCGTCTGCCACTCGGCCAGCCTCCCAGCCAGCCCAGGCCGGCCAGCAGGCTGGGCGCCTCTGCCACTCGGCCAGCCTCCCAGCCAGCCCAGGCCGGCCACCAGGCTGGGCGCTCGACGAGTGGATCTGGTCGTACCTGTCAACGGCCATATTTTCTAGTGGACTATTTAAAGGGCTTTCTTCCCCATTTGTTACATAACCTTTGAGCAAGCTTGTCCATCATCTCTCCTCCATTGTTGCACTTTGCATAGCTTGCTCTTCCTCTCAATCCCTCCCATGTTTCTTGCTCATATTTGAGGGATAGTGAGAGGTGATCTTGATCTACGTTTTCACCGATCGTTTTCTCCTCTAAGTGAGGGAAACCTTGTAGATCTTGATCTTGGAGTTCTTGGTGCATCTCCTCTTTGTTCCTCCTCTCTTATTCCCCCATAAGCATTTGTTGCTTTGTTGGAATTTGAGAGTGAGGGATTTGAGCACTTGTGCTCTTGCCTTTTGCATTTGGTGCATCGGTGTGCTCTCCACGAGGATTCGTGGAAGTTGAAATCTTGTGAACTTGTTACTCTTGGGTCTTCGGGCCCTAGACGCCTTTGTGGTGGTTGGACCCTTGTGTGGTCACTTGAAGCCGTTCGGGAGCCCCCCCAACCTATTGTGGGTTGTGCCCCGGATTGTTGTTGAAAGGCTCCGGATTCCGCCTCGAAGGAATACCGATAGTGGAAGGTGAACCAAACCTTTGTGGTGCGGTTCATCGGAGAAGAGGGTGAAACTTTTGTGGTTGTTGAACCGTTGCGTCGGTTCACACCTCTCCAACGAGACGTACTCCCTTTCAAGGAGGAACTTGGGAATACTTCCTCGTCTCCGCGCGCCTCGGTTATTTCTATACCCGAGCTCTTTACTTATGCAACTTACATTGTGATAGCCTTCGTGCTTGAAGTATTATATTGCTATCACCTTGTTGCTTGTCTTGCTTTGCATAAGTTGTTGGTGCACATAGGTGAGCCTAGTTTATTTAGGTTGTCGGCTTGTTATTTTAAACACCTAGTTTTATTCCGCAATTAGCAAGCCTAAACCGGAAAAGTTTTAATCGCCTATTCACCCCCCTCTAGGCGACATCATTGTCCTTTCACACACCGGCACTCGCCGTAGCCAAGCACCTCGCCAAGCACCATGCCTCGCCGCCTCCAAACCACCTGGTCCACCCTCACCCAGGCAACGCGCCGCGATCACCCTCTGGGGCAGGATCAGGCGCCGGAGCAGGCGCTCCAGCCGGTCGTCGACGAGGAGCCCTTCGATTGGGCGAACGCCGACGACATCGACGTGGAGGAGCAGCTGGAGCAGGAGCCGGCCCAAGATCCTTACCCTGGACAGGAGCCGCCTCCGGAGGAGGAGCCGGCGCAGGAGCAGGAGCCGGCGCCAGAGCAGGAGCTGCCGCCGCCGCTGTGGCCCGACCAGGTGGTCGCGGTCAACTCCTTCGACACCTGGCGCGCCGAGCAGGCGGCCAACCAGTTCAGGCTCGGCTACGAGGCGGTTGGCGACGCCGTCGAGGCCGCCATCCTGAAGGCCTCCCTCGAGACTGCGGAGCGAGACGCTCGCTGCCGCGCCTTCATGGCCGCCGAGCGCGCAGCGTACGCGGAGCTCAACGCCGTGGCCGCGGAGCGGGAGAATCCGACCTCGATGGAGGCCGCCCAGCAGGCGGTTTACGAGGAGCTGAACCGGGCATGCGAGGCCAGGCAGGCGGCAGCAGCAGCTGCAAGGGATGCCGCGCGCGAGGCGAGGCAGGCAGCAGCGGAGAGCGATGCCGCAGCTGCAAGGGCTGCCAGGGATGACATGCGCCGGGCGGCGAGCGCGCTCCGGCAGGAGAGGCGTGTCCGCTCGCGCCTAGCCCAGGAGAGACAGAAGGCCTCCCTGGCAGGACAGGCGCCCCGCTTCGACGACGAGGCAGACCAGGGCGGCGGAGTTTAGATTAGGGTTTAGCTTAGGGCTTAGGGTTTAGATTAGGGTTTAAATCTCAATCGTTTAGTTTAAATTTGAATCGTTTAACTTCGAATCGATTAAATTTCATGTCGCTCGCAATGTTTTTTGAACGCCCCTGAGGTGTTCGACAATTTGCGCGGGTTTGGGGGTGGCCCTTTGGGAGTACCGCTGTGGGCGGCCTCTAAATGTTGCCCGGACACATGTCCGTCACCCCCCCAAAGGAGGCCCAATTGGGGATACCGGACACCGATTTAGAGCCCCCGGTGGAGATGCTCTTACATCGGTCGATTGAAGTTTCCACTGAAATCCCGACTTTTTTTTCCTGTGAGAGAACAGATGCAGCAGTTCGATAACTTATGAGAGAACGGTACAAGTTCAGCGACCATACCACGTTTTTTTAGTGGGAGCGACCATACCACGTAGTAGCTGTATATTCAGCTTGGTGGGCTTTAAGTCTGCCCCAGTCTAGTAACATGGCCCCAGATACATGTCTAAGTCTAAGCCCGGCTCACAGTTTTTTTTTAGATTCTCAAACAAAAACTAGGAGTCCAACTCGTCTGACAATCTGGGGCCCAACACTTGTCACGGGCAGACGAACAACAGAGGCCGAAGCACCTGAGTGATCTACATAAACTAAAAAAAAAACTGAGTGACTTATAGTTCTGGCTTATACGAGGCCTATTTATTATTTTCTAGCAAACGTGCACTTAACCATTCACGTTATAAAAAATAAAAAATTGATAGCCATGTACTTAGTATCAAAAAAAGTAAGATTCGTCTAATTCTTTTGAGAAAACTGAATGTTAGTCAGTTGACATGTAAATAGAATGCATGCTGTTTTTTTGTCTCTACCACATAGTATTTTGGAAGGAATTTGATTTTCACCATACTTGGAATGGACCTTGATAAAAGCTATACTTCGGCTTCATATGTATTTAAAGTAATGTCCCAATTTGTTATATTATTAACTAAGAAGTACCCCCTAACGTTATAAGATATTCTGGTACTTAAAAAAGAAAGTCATTGGAGATACAAGTGAGAACAGCACTCTTTTTTTTGCATGAAAACTGTGTGGAAACCTTAGTTAGGTGCTCTAAAATATTATGAGAATAATACATTCATGTGGGAGGGTAATGTTATATAAATATGCAAATTTGCAAGTTCCATCTCATATTCATTCATTGTTGTGCAAAAGACATTTTTTGTGATGAATAGTAACAGATACACTTTGGTACAACTAGTCATTGCTTAATCTTGCAATATCATAGTTCGTTTATAATTTCGAGTTTCAACTTCAATTTTTACGTCTCCATATAACTCTAAATTCCCAATGTACAGATTGTTTTTAGAATATTTAGAACTTTTAAACATTGTTTTACTTGGTTTTATCGATTTCCACTTATAGTTGATTTTCACCTTTTTTCTTTCTTTCCACATGTAATCTTTCACACCACATTGTGGAAAAAGTTCCTGGGAAACGGTTAAGCTACACTAGCGCAGATAAAAAACAATTATTGTGTAAACCCAAGGACAGTGCTGCACTAATCATCCTTTCTCGGTGAAGCCAACGTTGGCGTTGCTACTCAACGAGATGTGACGATCTCGGTGAAGCAAGTCGGAGCAAGGTACAAGTACAATCCTCCTGATCCAGTCTCTCCCACAAACACCTCCTCTCAGCGGCTTTTCCAAGTGCGGCCAAAACATAAAATATCAATATTTCTTTTTTCAAAGTCATGGATTGGGGGGAGGGGGCAGGTGCCCCCCACAGTAGTTGTACATAGTCCCGCCGAGGGTTCTCGTGTCTTAAAATGGAATGATTGTTTGATATCATATTTGTACTTTTCTTTTCTTTTTTAAACGGCTCGGCGGGTCTGTAGGCCTTTTAGAAGGCGAACAAACAAAAGTTCTCCGCGGGCGCATGTGCTATCTTGTTCGCTTTTTTTTTGGGTACCATATCGACCTAGGCAAAAGTCTGGACAAGTTAATTTCAACGTACACGACAAAGACAAGTGTATTTGGTACAATTGGCTAATTTGGCTGTGGGATAATGACATGAGCGAGAGCCTAACAATGTCACATGGACACTTGAAACCGTCTCCATGATATGAGCCAAGTAGAGTCTTACTCAATATTCGATTTTTTTTTTTTTGACGCAAACTTGGTTCCCGTGCATGCAGAACACGATGATCTGATTTGCCGACCAAATTCCCGTGGGCCTGGATAGAACAGTGAGAAACTGGTCAATGAGCTGGATCGGGATTTCGACCGAGCACTGCAGCTGGACGTGGAGACGCGAACCAACCAACAGTCCAACGCGGTCGTCGTGGCTGACGCAACAGTACAGTCCAGACAAAGCGCGACGCGAGCACCTAGACGAGACGCGCGCGTGGGGCGGTGGGGGGCCGGGCCGGGATCAGCGGCAGCCTGCCTACGCCGACACGTCAATTCTCAAATCTGCTGCTGGTCTTCTTCTTTCCCACACGCAAAGCCAGCAGAGGTAGCGCGGCGGTGCATGCTGCAGCGGGAGAAAACAAGGCGGGATCCCGTGATCTCCATCTCACGTTCCCCGTTCCCGCGCCAATTTTTTAACACCGGCCCGGCGCTTCATCATCAGCTGATCGGATGCAACGCAATACAGTGCACGGGGGCAAGATCTGATCACACCTGTTTTGCCTGGGTTCATGTGCTCATTGTTTGCAGATCTGATTCCTTCTGATTAGATCACAAAGCGGCGTGGATGGATGTTGCTGGCTGAGATGAGATGAGACACTGCTCGATGACACCCCACCCTGAGATAGTGAGATGGCGTGGCCTGCTGATGGAAAAGTATCCGATGTCTGAACTATGAAGCCTGACGCACTTATGGTGAACACAACCAAGGTCATCGGGCCTTGGCATGCACACTGCTTCACATTGGACCACGCCCAAAGTGCGATTTGCAGTGTCTTGGCTGTGTTCGACAGTATGATGGGTCAGGACGCCTGAATTTCATTTGAAATGACTAATCTAACGAGGATTGGAGGGTTAATGTTCTAGTAGCAAGTGAGAGTAAACGGGACAGCGCAATACCATACGGATCAGAAATTCAGAAGCGAAGGCTTCACGATTAGTCGACGACAAGTAGGGATTACCCAGAAAGGCCAAAGATGACGCCCCCACCGAACGCAAAAGCCAAAAGAAGCTACCAGCAATTCGATGGGAGATGGCGGCAGCGTTACATCACCGCAAACCAGCTAACTTTCTTTTCTACCCTACTGCGCAGCCTAATTAATCAGCACCTAATAATACGGAAGGATTAGTCAAGACATTCGAAGGAGAACAGCGGGAAATCAATCGGAGATCAGCACCGAATGCGTCAGAGGAAGATGAAGCATTCCATGGATACAAGCGGGTTCTCCAGCGACTCCTTCCCTGTCTCGCCGCCGTCGCTGTCGCCGTGGCCTTTACCGTCACCGCCGGCATTGGCATCCGCGACGCTGACATCGCCTCCTGCGGAGTCGGCAGCCTCTTCCGGCTGCGGTGGCGGGGATGCCTGAGGAGGAGGTGGCCCCTCCCGCGCCCGATGCGGCGAGGCGCGCCGGCTCGGAACAGGCGGCTTCCGCTGCAGGGGCGCGGCCGGGCTCGCCACCCGATGCTGCTCCCGCTTCGCCGCCGGCGACGGCGACCTGCGCACGGACCGGTCCCGTGCCGGCTGCTCTCGCCGAGGAGGTGGAGACGGCGAGGCCCGACAGCTCCGGGACCGAACGCCATAGGCTGCAGCGGCAGCGCGGTCACGCCGGGCGAGCCCCAGCTCGCCGGAGACCGGGCGCCTCCGGGCCGGCTTCCGCGGCGACCGCTCCGGGCCCATAACCGAGCTGGTCGCGACGGACGACTCGGACGCCGCCTCGGACCGCTCGTCGGTGGCCAGCGAGAAGCAGCTGCCGAGATCGCTCACCGCGGCCGCAGCATCTGCCGGAAAAGCCTTCACCTTGAACACCTCTTCTCGCTCCCGCTCCTCCGCAGCCGCGGCATTGGCGACGGGCTTGGGCTCCGCCGTCGCCCTGGCGCTCGGCGTCTCCGAGAGCACCTCCTTGACCTTCTCCTCCTCCGGGGACGGCGGCGGCGGCGGGTCACGGTCCTCCGGCTTGTAGCGACGAGGGAAGTCAACGGAACTGGCTGGATGCTTCGCGCGCTTCTTGCTGAAGCAGCAGCCCATCTCTCCGGCGCGCTGGGCGGCCGTCTACGGCGATCGATGCGGCGGTGGTAATCAGTTGGTGGCACTGATGTGCTGAGTTCGCTGCGGGGAGCTTCGATTTGGGCGAGAATGGTAGAGTGGCGTGGGCACTTGGGAGTTGGGTGTGTGTGTGTGTCTACGGTCTAATAGTGAACCCCGGATTTGTCAACAAAAAAAAGGTGAAGCCGGATGTGGCAAGTACGGGCCTTGATCACTACGACACGCTACAAAATATTGATCGCAATATATATTTTTTTTTTGAGGGAAGATCCGATCCATAAAAACAGAGTACTCAGTACAAATTACACGAAAGTCCAACAAAGAAAAGAAATTACAAAAGGACCCCGCAAACTTGCACAAAACACCCTGAGTACACTGAAGGAATCACAAACGGATCCGTCGTCTTCACCCAAGAGCCTGGCCGATGCCGCCGTCGCCGTACCACCAACCACCAAGGAGAGAGCACCGCCACGAAGAGTAGAGGACCGCAGGAGTCGTCCGCCGCCGCGCGACGGAGCCTAGACCCAATGAACGAGCACGGCCACAGCGCTCCCTCTCCAGCTCCACCGAACCTCCAGCCGAAGCAGCGCCGCCCAGGCCAGCCACCACCAACCGCACCGCCCCTCCCGACGCAGCTCCCCTCGCCACCACGGCCGGCCAGAGCACAAACGTCGAAGAAGGAGACCTCCACCACCACCTGCACCAAAACGGGATCGCCGACCACCCCGAGCTCCTCCCCATGACGCCACGGCCGGCCAGAGGAGCAAGGGCGGAGGCCCGCGCCCAACCAAACACCTCCACTGCCTCCCCGGCGACGCCGGAATGGGGAAAGGAGGGGGAGGAACAAGCCCTATCTACCAGCGCCACCGCCGCCGTCTTCGGGGACGCCGCAACGGGCACACACACCTACCTCTACCTAGACTACACGCACGGACAGAGCCGAGGCTCCCCCCCACCTCGCGGCGCCGGAACGGCCGCCGGAGGTGGAGGGGAGCAGCAGATCTACCGGCGAGACTCCGACGAGCTCGGTCGCCTCTCTTTCGCCTGAGGGCACTGTAGCGGGAAGGAGAGGGGGCAAAGCAGATTCACTTCTAGCCGTTTCCCCTGCTGTATATTGATCGCAATATTGGTTGCAATAAAATCTCATACTCCGTATTACAGGACAACGGAAGTACAAAATTGACGTATTTTAGCCACAAAGTCACGTGTAAACATGCAGCGTCCGGGAGATTTCTTAAACATTGAAAACGTTTTTTGTTCTGCTAAAACATGCAACTATGATGTGAATATTTTTGTGCAAACACGATATGGTCAATTTATAACTTCATTAAAAATACGATCAACGGTGTCTAATACACATAAACAAGAGGTAAGCATGTACTTACAAGTCCACTTAACTATTGAGAACTTGTGTGTGGTAAAATAGTTAGAAGGACGAACCCCGGGCATCGGGCTCCATCTGCACCTTCGTCTCGGTGGCAGCGGCGGCTGACTAATCGTCTTTGCTCCTGTGCGTGCTGAGAGAGAGGATTTGAAGAGCGAAAATGAAGGACAAATACAGCTCATACGACTACGTG
This sequence comes from Poa pratensis, assembly GCA_947311845.1. NCBI lineage: Eukaryota > Viridiplantae > Streptophyta > Magnoliopsida > Poales > Poaceae > Poa > Poa pratensis. Next base: position 27,343,398 of record CAMZMU010000042.1, read on the forward strand.
TTGACACCATAAATACTAAATATTGAGGGGCTAATATTCAAAATGTAGGACGTACCGGCATGATTCTGCTCAATATTTTCCGTCTAGTGAAACTTGACTGTAAAGCCATAGGAGCACATGTGGAGCTTAAAAGTGAGGGGGGCAACCGCCCCCCCCCCACACCCCTTATTTGGACGGAAATTTCAAGATTTTTTTGAGGGTATGAATAGAAATGATTATACTTTTGAACGTCCAAATATATGTATAATTTATTTATTGTTTCGTGCTACTTTTATATCATTGTTACATATTTCTATTGTAATTAAATATCAATTTTGACATTTTCTTGGACTAACCTCCTGCAACATGTTAAGTGTGATTTTCTGTCTCATACGTTTTTAAGTTTCAAAAAAACCTATTTAAAACTATCGTCGAAATTGTACGCTAATTTATGGAGAACTTTTATAGCACGGAAGAAGACGATAGATCAAGGCTGTGTTTGCGGAGAGGTTGCGGGTCCCACTTGTGGGAACAGCTCCAGCCCGCGGCTATGCATCGAATACCGCCTTGCGAAGCGTCTTAGTCAATTAAATTCCGTCATGACCAAAAGTCTACGAAGCCCGGAGGATTTTTCTAGAGACAAAATAGGGCTCAGCCGCCATCAGAAACTCTAGTTCATATTTTTAGAGTTATGTGACGACACCCTGATGGGACGGCGATTGTCCTCTGGAGCTATCTTCAAAAACCGTGCTGCTTCCATGATGATGCGGGAGTAGTCCTGCCTCGCGGCCGAGGACTTGTAACTCTAGCTATGTGGTTATGTCTCTCCCATAGTGTGATCCTTATTGTGATCGTGAGTTTTGTTAATGTATTTCACTCATATGATGTTTCCCTCTCTATTTCATTTACGTAACTGATACAATGTTACTCCCTTGATGATATCTAGTACTATAATTTTCGGAACCCGAGGCTACAATGGAGACTCTACGTATTTCAAATAGCTACTTACACATCTCCACTTGAGGCGTAATTTTCTATTCTCTACGTGTTCCTAGTAATGAATTTGTTGATAGCACGATGGTATTTGCTGAACAAGACCTACAAAATGTATTTCCCAAGATGGTTAGGAGGGTGGTTGTACCCCAGCCCACCAGAGTTCAAACCTCAGGTTTGACGTTGGTGTTTCTCATTTAGGCGGAATATTCTTTCAGTGGGAGGCGACGTTCCCGTCGACAGCGAGGCGCCCGTGGTGAGTTCGTCAATCTCAAGACCCAACCGCCGGCTCAGTCTTTCGGAGGTGCTCATAGGGGTAGGGTGTGCGTGTGTGCGTTCATATGGGTGAGTGTATGCGCGTGTATGTGAGCGTCTGCGTTGTACTGTGTTTCTCAAAAAAAAAATCCTTAAAATGAAAGCTTCGTAAAACAAATAAGAAGGACGAGAGGAGGTCCAAGAGCATCTCCCCGTATCCCCTGAAAATGACTCTGAGAAAACGGTTCTGGGATCGAGAGAGAATTTTTTTCGGGGAACCCAAATAGCTTCGTGCAAATAGCTTTCATAGATTTTTCCTGCCCCAAATATTTTTACACTATAATCATTATTCTTGCAACTACTAATGCATCTACATAATCCTAAAATTTAGAAGGACGGAAAGGAGAATTTAATTTATACGATCTATCTATACGATCATATGCTCTCTTATTTAATACTATTTGATCTTCCAATTATAAATTCGTTCTAATGATAAAATCTGAGAATAAAGAAAAGAGCGTCCCAAGTGAGTCAGTCTCCTTGGGTGACATGCGTCACAATGTCACATGCCTACGAAAGAGCGGATATATGGGTCGAACAAATGTAGCAAATCGGGCATCTGTGTTTTTTTTTTTGGGTTATCATAGTCTCCTCATGGATTATCTTTTAAAAAAATCTTACATTTTTTTTAAAAAAAAATACACGAGAGAATATAGATTACACGGACGAATAGTTGGACAAAATCACGTTCCATGTGATGCGACGATCCTCTCTTCCTCTACAAATACACGTTTACGGTACCAGCACGACGATGCGTTGACGGATGCCCCGGTCACCCCCAGCGCTAGGCCCGTGCGCTAGGCCCGGCGTATGGCTTGCTTGACTACCCGCACCATCGGGGCATGTGCCAACCATCGACGGGGAAATTCAGGAAGTGGACTGGACGACGCGGCCGTACTGACCCTATATCTCCTAGGTAGGACGCTGCTTGCTCCTGACCAAATCCCCCAAATGGGGTCACATGTGTGCGTGGAGGCAGTGCAAACGCAGTGTCAGGTCGCCTTGCCCCTCGCAGAGGTGCGGCAGACTCGCACGACGGTGTGGACTGCGCTACACGGCTGGACCTCCTGGACATGCACTGCATGCACCTACTGACCTACCTACGCTATTCAATGGGTCGTGCTCGTGCTCGTGCGCGCAACTACAAACACGCCGTATGAGCACGGAAGGACGAGTTGCACACCTGGACGAGCTGCAACTCGCCGCCCACTTCCATCTTCCACTTCTCCTTCCTTCCTTGCTTGCTTCAGCGCAAAACTCCACTGAGCGAGACTGCGAGAAATCCTAACCCTATCGCGAGACGATGGCCATGGATCCGTCGCGGGTGGCCGAGCTGCGCGCCTTCGTGGACGCCTGCAAGAAGGTGCCGGCGCTCCTTGCCGACCCCACCCTCGCCTTCTTCCGCGACTACCTCCTCTCCCTCGGCGCCGACCTCCCGAACGCCGGCAAGCCAGGCCCCAAGGTCGTGCTCCCGATCTCTCGATCAATTCTCCATTCCTTGCTCTTGATCTTCCTTCTCCGCCGAGCCGCAAATTGATTCATGATCCCTTGTTTGTTGGTTTGATTCGGACCTCAGGTCACGTCCATGGACGACATCGAGGACGAGGACGACTACGACATGCGCGACACCACGCCCGAGTCCGACGAGCTCGACGAAGACATCGTTGAGTCCTACCTCGATCTCGACGGACACCACACAGAAGGTCGGTACCTTTGCCTCCCCACCACCAGTGTTCCGGGCGGGCAAAATTGTTTTAGAACTAGAGATTTTGCAAATATCTGCATCGACTGAGCTGAACGGCGGCGACCTCCTTTCGCTCCCCGACATGGCATCGCCGCTGGCTGCAGAAACCTTGCACGGGTCGCTGATTGGTCTTGGTTGGTCTCTCTTCATTGCTATTTGGTTTTCTATCAATGAACTTCTGGTTCCCCATTCTTCTGAATCTCCAAAGCTTCAGAACAGAGTTTGACTATTGATGGGCACCCCTGTGTCGTTGCGGATGATTGTCCTGGGCTCTTGGCCCCAACGAAGCAGGAACTAATGTTCTGAGGAGAGAACAAGGCGCTCGCCCAGAAGACTTGGTTCTAGGTTCTGTGGTGACCACCTGGCGTTCACGACCAGTCTGCACCCGTCGCCGGCAGGCTCCAAGCGACTTCTGGCAGGGAATCCCGCGAGCAGGCACTTGTGTCACCTCCTCATGTCCAGCACTTGCTTTTTTTAAATTCCATTGCTAAGTAAAAGTAAGAAACATAAAGAGGCTGCCTGTTGTTTGGGTGGTTTGTAGAAATGCCTCCACGATAGCACGCAATTGTCTAATTTGTAGATGCTCTAATTTTTTGTCTACATGTGTCAGTTCATACTAACAATTAACGACAATGAAGAATTAAAATAAAGACCGCTAGCCTAGCAGGTTAAGTTCCATGTCTACATTCAGATGACCACATAAGCATGCTATTTTTATCATTGATAACTTTACGAGCACGAACATGTAGTACAAGCTGTTTTGTCTATCATATTGCTGGTAAGAAGCCATTTACATATAGAACCATTTATGTAGGAAATGAGAAGACATTGCACATGGCTTCCATCCAAGATCATTGTCCTATCTTGTTAAATCTTGAATGTGATACTGCTGAAAGAGTACATGTTCCTACTCGCAGGTATGAAGCCTGCTGGGAACAGGAGGCTTCTCTTGTTGAAGAAGTGAAAACCGCTTGGGAGGGGCATATCAAACCAAGAGACCTTGGGGAGGTTGCCTCAAACCTGTCTGGTGTTATGAATTGCCTGCAGAAGTGGAGCAAGAAAACGGTTGGGGCTATCCCAAGCCGTATTGAGAAGCTGAGAAGAGAGCTGAATAGGATAAACATCCGAAATTCCCTCACTGATCAAGAAGAGAAATTCCGCATCGAAAAAGAACTTGATTCCCTTCTAGAACAGGAAGAGATGTACTGGAGACAAAGATCCAGAATTAATTGGCTTAAAGAGGGTGACAGAAATACTAAATTCTTCCATAAAAAAGCAACTTGGAGGAAGAGAAAGAATAATATTGTCAAGCTGCAGAGAGAAAATGGCACGATCACGGATATAAAAGAAGAAATGCATGATATCACCACATGTTTCTTCAAGAAATTATTCAAAGCCGACCAAGATGTTAGACCTTCGATGGTTACGGATAAGGTACAGCCTCAGATTACTCAGGAGATGAATGGAAAATTGTGTGCGGATTTCTCTGATGAAGAAATTAGTAACGCACTGTTCCAAATTGGGCCTCTTAAAGCCCCTGGTAAGGATGGCTTCCCAGCAAGATTTTATCAACGCCATTGGGGGGTTTTTAAAGATGATATCATCTCTGCTATTAAGGAATTCTTCAAGAGTGGAAATATGCCTCAGGGTATTAATGATACCATAATTGTCTTGATCCCTAAGGTGAAGAACCCAGTTTCACTAAAAGAGTTCAGACCCATTAGCCTTTGTAATGTGATTTACAAGGTCATTTCCAAATGCCTGGTGAATAGACTCAGACCTCTTCTCCAAGATATCATTGCACCGACACAAAGTGCTTTCATTCCAGGCAGATTGATTACGGATAATGCCTTATTAGCTTTTGAATGTATTCATTCCCTACAGAAAAGTACAGACAAGAAAGGAAAATATGCTGCCTACAAGCTAGACCTTGCAAAAGCCTATGACAGGGTAGACTGGAACTACCTGGAAGAAATTCTCATCAAGCTGGGTTTTGACAGGCAATGGGTCAAGTGGGTCATGACCTGTGTCAAAACAGTGAGATATGCTGTACGCTTCAATGGTGAAATTCTTGATGATTTTACCCCAACTAGAGGACTGAGACAGGGAGATCCTCTTTCTCCCTATTTGTTCTTGTTCGTTGCAGATGGCCTTTCCAGACTACTGCAAGATGAGATTGATAAAGGAAACATCAAAGAACTGAAAGTCTGTACACGCAGCCCTGGAATCTCACACCTCCTTTTCGCAGATGATAGCATGCTTTTCTTTGAAGCAAATAAGGACCAAGCCACCAAAGTCAAATTGGTCCTTACAAATTATGAAAAAGCTACAGGACAGTCTTTAAGCCCGGAGAAATGCTCTTTGCTCCTGGGAAACAAATGTACTATAGAGGATGGTAATGTGACTGCGGCTATCCTCAATATTCAGACTGTGGGCTTTGAGGAGAAGTATCTAGGCCTCCCTGTGCCGGAGGGACGCATGAAAAATGGCAAATTCCAACCTGTGAAGGAAAAATTGAGGAAACGGTTCTCGGACTATGCTGAGAAGTATTCTTCAAGTGCTGCCAAGGAAACTTTGATCAAGTCGGTCATCCAAGCGATTCCCACCTTCCCCATGAGTGTGTTTAAATTCTCCAGTAGTCTGTGTGAGGAGTTGATGAAACTCACGAGAGATTTCTGGTGGGGTGATGAGTTTGATAGAAGAAAAGTCCATTGGCTGAGCTGGGACAAGTTAACTATGAGAAAAGGACAGGGGGGAATGGGCTTCAGAGATTTGCACTTATTCAACCAAGCGCTCCTAGCAAAGCAAGCTTGGCGCCTGATTGCTTTCCCAAATAGTTTATGTGCAAGAGTGTTGAAAGCCAAGTACTACCCAGATGGTGACCTCACAGATACTGCTTTTATTCAAAATCCCTCTCCTGGGTGGCAGGGAATTAAGCATGGTCTAGACCTGCTAAAAAAAGGTGTAATCTGGCGTATTGGTAATGGCAAAAAGATAAGAGTGTGGAGGGACAATTGGATCCCTAGAGGGGATCTAAAAGCTACTGTTAACCCAACAAACTCGAGGATTAGAAGGGTTGATCAGCTGATCAATGCTGATAGCCATACTTGGAGAGAAGATCTCGTTAGGACTGTCTTTCAACCTTCTGAAGCGGAGACTATCCTTCGAATCAAGCCCCTCGTACGAGACTGAGGATTTCTTTGCCTGGTATTATGAAAAGAATGGAATTTTCACAGTCCGTAGTGCGTACAATTTGGCTGTAGAATTAAAATCTAAACCTACACCAAATTCTAGTACAAATCTGAATGGAGATAGAGGCCTGTGGAAACTAATTTGGAAGTCGGAAGCCCCTCCAAAAATCAAGGTCTTTACTTGGAAACTTGCTACTAATTCACTTGCTGTGCAGGTGAACAGAAGTAGGAGGCTTCCTAATGTTCGTCCTACCTGCTCAATCTGTGGCATGGAAGAAGAAACTGGTCACCACGCCACCATGAGATGCAGCAAAGCTATTGCTCTGAGACAAGGACTCAGAAAGGTATGGAGTTTACCTGATGAACAAGTGCTGGGTGATACAGGTAGAGACTGGGTTCTTGTGCTCCTAGACAGTCTTACAAAAGAGATGAGAGTAAAGATGATGTTTCTTTGGTGGAGAGCTTGGCACCATAGAAATGATATCATTTTTGACAAGGGTAAGGCCTCTGTTGAAAACTCTATTAGGTTCCTCCAGAATTACCTAAATAATCTGAAATGCCATCCGCAGGGTGGTAGTACTTCGGATAGAAAAGGTAAGGGCAAAATGTTTATAGACACCACTGTTTTGACCCCAGTTCCTGGTACAGAGGGGTCTTCAAAAAACCTGAAGGTCACTAATTTATGGTGTAAACCCAGTGAAAACTGGGTAAAATGTAATGTGGATGCTAGTTTCTCTGCAGATACAGGTCAAGGGGCCTGGGGTGCTATAATGAGAGACAGTACGGGGAAGGTCCTTTGCTCAGCGTGGGATCATATCCCATACTGTAATTCGGCAGAAGAAGGGGAAGCCATTGCGTGCCTGGAGGGATTGAAGTTATTCCTTCAAAGCCCCTGGCCAAATGTTGTCATCGAGACGGATTGCTCAAGAATTCCTGAAGTTTTCAACTTTGTAAATGGAGATCGATCAGCTGTAAGCCTGATGGGCGAAGAGTTCAGAAGGAAGAAGCCGCCTGACCGACAAGTCCTTTTAAACAAGATTGATCGTTGTTGCAACTCTGCTGCTCATGATTTATGTCAATTAGGTCGTAGAGAGTTGCGTGGTGGGGTACTTCATGGATCGGTTCCGGCGTCTGTGCTGAAATCGGTTCTAAAGGATTGTAATCAAACTGTTTTACTTGCTTAATACATAAAACGGAAAATTCAAAAAAAAAGATTGACCAGTAGACTCGAGCTCCCTGATCCCTTCTGCTGAAGCTAGGTATGCTATGTATCTCTTTCTCATTAAATGGATACTATCTCACATTATTAGAAATTTTTGGATGAAGCTTACCTGCATGCAATTGGTTGGATACTCCATGTAATTGGTTATGGATAACTTACAATGGATAAAAATCCATGCAATTGGTTATGGATAAATTACAATGGATAAAAACTCGCTTCTCTATATGCCATTCGCTATTATATCTACATACCATCAGTCATCCTTGAAAAAGTTTATATCCGACATGCTAATTGTTCGTTCATTTGCTACACAGACTATATACATATATGTTCAATGTGGACATGATCCACAGATCATTTCTTATCTCTTTGTTAGCAGAACTTTACCACCTTTCTCATGTACGTGTTTGCAATGGTAAAGTCCATATCACGTTTTGAGCATGTAGGTGGAGTGTGTCCGCTTCTCCATATTATGATGAAAAATTGTATGTAAACTTGGTAAGTAACAGTTTGTATATTGCATTTGACAGTCTGAATTTTGTGTGCTTGCAGGCGGGTCAACGTCAGCTGATTTTCCTGCATACATTCGAAGAGTACCTACAAGCTATTCTAGAAATGGAAACTATGGTGACTCACACGTTTTAATTTGTATAGCTTCATGCATCTTTGCTCTGAAATGATTGAAATGCTTGGAAAAAAAGCAGAAGTTCCGATTATAGCTGTTCAAGTTTGAAACAGTTTGAGGACAAGATTCAATTTGCATGGGTGAACCAAGAAGATGTTGCAGAGAATTGTATGCACCCACATAATATTCAATCCAGGACACATACATTTTGGATTTTCTTCACAGAGTAATAATCTGTATTTATGTGTGCAGGAGATGGCATTGGATTTTCTTTCACTAAATGACAAAGATATCCGAAGTGAATAAGGGATACCCAAATAACAGGTATATGTTTTCATCTGGGTTATGTTTGTTCCCTTAATGATTTGTTAATTTAGGATATTCTTCTCTTTGTTCATTTCTGCTCATTCCTTGTATCAGCGCAAGATGCAGCAATACTACTATCTCTGCAAGTTGTGGTTTTCTCATTCAGCGGAACCGCCATGCTTTAATTGCAGGGCAATCGACGATCATGATATGCGGCGAGTTCTTGAGTTCAGATAGTAACTGATATGCAGCGGCGTAGTACTGAAGTAACTCAAGATTTAAGTACACATTATTGAACTTTCAGGAATATCTCACAGTATTGAAACAACACAATTATCACCCAGCACAGCTCCTTGGCATGTATCTTTGATTTATTCCAAAATAGCGTATAGATCACTTATTTCTTCCGATGTGAATGTTTTTGGACTAATTATGTACCACTTGCCTTCCATAGATTAATGTAAGATGATCCATCGTCCCCTTTTCCATTTTGCCATATTGTTTTTTGGCCATCAATGTTAATTGCCCCTTTTTCCTCTTTTTTCTTCTAAACCTTTGAACCTTAAAAAGATGATTTCTAAATGAAGCTGCAAGATGACTTCTATAGGAATAGCAACACATGTTTTTGCTTCAGGTGCAAAACTATTACCTTATCCTTTAGACTACATGGTTTATATTTTCACTCCGTTGTGAGTAATTTGTATTTTATTGGTCTAACTTTTTTGTTGATGATACAAAGTTCGTGTTAGGAAGATCTTTTAGTGCAATGGGTTAGCAGCTGGCTGACCATTGTTTGGTCCAGTCACGGATTATATTCACATGTCTATTTTTTTAAACTTTAGTCATGTCCTATCTCGCAGAGCTCAGTTAAAAAGAACCTCCAGTGAGAATTTGATCTATCATTCTTAATCAAAATAATGTAGCTTGTATATCTTTCAGAGCTCAGTTAAAAAGAAACACCACAGAGGAACTACTAGACAATCTGTCATTCTTAATCGAAATAATGTAGCTTGCATTATCATAATATAACATATCTTTTTTTTGAACCTGGAGAGGCCCCGAAGGGCCTAGATGCTTTCATTAACTTCCAGCGGTGCAGGTGCAGTTTTAACAGGGACCTCACAGAAATACATAATCATCACATAGTCCTTGAATCTTACACAAAAGACCCTACTGTAAAAACAGGAAAAGCAATTGGGTTCTCTGCCATCGCTAGGGAAGAGGGAGCTCCAGCCGCAGCCATCCACATCGAAGCCGGGGACAAAATAATGTAGCCTGCACAATTTTCAGTTTGAAGGAGATGATTTATAGTCGACTAAAATCTCTATTAGTAGCTTTGTTTCACAGGCCCTAACAAAATGATTGATTGTTATTGCACATAAAACGCAAATGATTGTTCTTCAAAGTTCTGATATTTTTATTTAAATTAATATTGATAAAGGCACGCATTTTCAATCTCACAGAGATGATATATCATCGATCTGCATCTGCAATCTCTATTCATGGTGTGTTTTCTTTAGGACTTTGCAAGCTGATTCGAAAGTACATTTCCTCAAAGATTTCATATAATTGGAATCAAATGATTTAATATTTTTGTTGATTTTATATTGGTCGACAAGAATTGCTTTAACCAGTTGTGTAGGCGGGTGTTGCGCGTGCGTGATTACTAGTTGGCTTAAATATGCCTTCCCTATTTGACCCTCCTAAATTTTTTCTTCCCAATTTGACATGTAAACTTCATTTCTTTCCTTTCTTGACACTCTAGTGCATTTTAAGCACTAACGGTGTTAAAATATGAAAGTGAAAAGATGGTTTTACCCCTGATAAATTATATTACTTGAAAACTCTATACAAGTACATATTTAACCAAATGAGAACCATAAGTGTGAGCTTTAATATTAACGCAAGCAATATTATCAGTCCAAAAAAAAAGTCACCAGATTTTAATTTAAAAGACAAAAAATGGCAAAATCTCCCGTAATTTTGGTTTGGTTTTGATGCTAATTTTCAATGGATTGGTCTGTGTGGTTTGAGAGCGTACCTTGGTCTGGACTAGTTTGGGTCCTATCCTTTATTGGATTGGACTGGACTGGTTTGGACTTAAATAGTTTGGTCTAAACACGTTTCAGGGCTGTATTCATACTGACTGGTCTCAGAGACTCAGACCAAGTCATACGTGAGTGCGTCTCCAAAGCGTACGAGACGCTACCTCTGCCCTGTTCGATGCGCTAGGATACTACCGCAGGGGCCGCCGCTGGCCGGAGCTCAAGCGGCGCCGTCGCTGCCGCCTTCCCTTCCCTGCTCGTGCTGATCCGCCCCCGCCTTCCCCTCTCTCCTGATGTGTTCTTTTCAGCTCGTCGGTGCGTTCCCAGCACCATGGCCGTCGCTCCCTCCACAGACACGCCTTGACCACCACCCGCTGTGAACGTCGCCCTTGCCGCTTGCCGCCAGACGCAGCCTTGCCACCACCGGACGATGCAGCCGTGCCCGAGCCGCCGGCCGACGCTGCAGCCGTGCCCGCGCCGCCACATTTGACCGCCATTCGTCCGTCTCCCTCAGCTCGAGTTAGCTAGGGGTATTTTAGTCCAAACTAACGGCAAAAGGCAATGCCAGTGACGGTAGTGTCAAGAAAGGAAAGAAATGAAGTTTACATGTCAAATTAGGAAGAGATTTTTTAGAAATGTCAAATAAGGAAGACATATTTAAGACAGTGTCAAATAAGGAATTCTCTCGTCCGGTCTTGGCAGCGCAAAAGTGTTCCATGAGGGACTGCAGGTAGCCAAACAGAACCGTATCTACTACTTTTACCCGTGGTAAACTTGACAGCACTTGGCGGCTTGGCGCCTTGGACAACATTTTTCTCCTACGAAGCAAGCAAGCAAGCAAGCATGTGGCAAGAGTGAGATAACTAGCAAGTCGTAGTTTGCAAAGAGTATCCGCGGTTCACCTTTTTTTATGCGGTTCTGCTGTTGTGCAGTGTATAACCTTTGGGTAATGTTCACTGTTTCTGTAGTTTCGTGCCGGCTCCTCCGCCCCAGGCCCCGACAATACCCGGCTATCTACGTTTCGTGCAAACCATTGGTCTACCTGCGTACTCTATCTACGCAAGGCCGGACACAGATCCAGAGCTTCTACTCCTCCTCTGCACGATGCGCGTTTGATAGTGGTCGTTTGTTTGTGCCCCGAGTTCGGCGGATTTTCTTGGACTGTGTCTTGAAGAACACTCGGATGCAGCCCAATACGGCCCGATAATAACCACACGGGAACAATTAATATATGTTTTTTTTCCTTAATCCCATTTTTCTGAATGAGGTGTTTTGGCCCCCTCCGTTCTAGTGATCTCGATTGTTTTTTGAAGTTTCAACAAATTCTAAAAAAATACATATATCTCTCTCCACGAAAAGTATAACCCGACACGTGAAATACGCAAACTAACATGGGAAGTACACACAGTAACATGGAAGCATTGGTTCGAACAAGAAAGCAACATTTTTCTAGCGATTGTCTTAGCCCGATCTTGTTTACAAATACTAGTTACATTCGAATTTTGCAATCTGAAGTTCTGAACCGAGACATCTCTATTCTCTAAACATGCTCGAACCAGCGTCGCTGCATTGTTTCCAATCCCCGTCGTGACGGCCGGGAGATTTTTCTAGGCGGAGCTTGTTAATTAAGAACCAGTCTAACCACGATGATCGACACCTGTGAATGAGGATCCTTGGAGTCGGAGACTTGGAGTCACCGGAGTCCGGCAAAGCATGGGTGTCGCCACATGCTGCTCCGTAGTGGAAGTCCTCCACCATGACCCCAGCGCGCCGCCCATCTGATCTTCCCCGCACCGCACACGACACCCACCAGCACGGCATGTGCCAGCGAGCCGCCGCCTCGTCGTTTGATAATACTACTATGCACTGCTCGCTCGGCTGGGCACCTCGGAGTTTGTCTGCGTGCGGGACGGGGAAGGAAACGGTGGGGAAAGGAAAACACGGCGAGGGATTCTGTCGGCCCCTGCTCCCGATCGACGTATCGCCAGACCAGCCCAAAACGTTTTCTGTGCTTGTCTGTCCACGGGGGCGGCAGGTAGGCCAAATCTGAACTCATGGTGTACTAGCATCACCGTTGTGCACGGCATTGGCATTGACATGAATCCTGCTCATGCCAGCTCTGTACTCACTAATGGCACCGTCCAAGGGCCAGTCCTATCTTAATTTTTAACGGAAACATTCACATACACTGATACACACGTGTTTTTTCTGAACAATTTGAGTGATTGTTTGAAGATAGCCCATTTAAGAATGTGAGGACATGTTTGCTCAATTGAACAAATTATGGTTGAAAATTCTCTTGGAATATGTCAATTTGCACAGAAAATGACATCATAATGCCAAGTTTCAATGATATGATATAAAATGGGGGGAAATCAAGAAAAACTAAAAGGAAGACAACATGTCATTGTTGATTATTTTTCTAGTCTGGACACCTTCTATGTTGTAAATAGACTATATTTCCTCCCGATTTTGGCCATCTCTTAAATGAGTTATCTTCTAAATTGTTTCAGAATTTCTCTTGCTCTTGATAATTTTCGTAAGATATTTTCTTTTGAAATTTGTCTTGCGTTTAACAAAACTTACCAGAGGAAACTTTCTTTGACAAAACGAAAAGCTTTTCCTTTGCTGCAACCAAGATCACAATGAGATGTCAAACCAGTGACTCCATTATATCAATGAACTAAAGCAAAGTGCAATCATGAAATCAATCTATGTGTGCATTTTTATTGTATTTGTTCTCATATCGATGTAGGGAGTTCAGAAAGAGAGTTCAATCTATGTTTGCATTTTTACCATCATTCACGCTCTGCTTGTGTCAGTGACCGTGAATTCCTATTATCGAGGAATTCAGAAAGAGAGTTCAATCTAACTTAATGTCATTTAATTAATTTGTGATTGAAGCCACTTATAGCGAATTTTGACGATATTTATAAAATTAACTTCTTTGAACAATTGTAGCTTGCATGTTCATGTTTAACAATTATGTTAAATAGCTTTTACATCTTACCATGGGGATGGGGGTGATTGCCCCCTCCCCCACACATGATTTTATTTAAACAATTGTATATGTTTTTTACTCCGCCGTACCTAAATTATGAGCCGTCCTTCGTCACTGACACGATTAAGTCAATGCTTTGGACTCTCCTATCAATGCTTCATTTTTCGTTTACGCGATGTGTCTGGCCGTATTTGCGATAGAAAAGAAGTACGGTGGTCATCGATGGCATTGTCTTTAGAAAGTCTATATTACCTTCCAAAAACCACATTTCATTAAGTAATTAGGTACACTAGCTCAACCTTTGTGAGAATTCACAACTTTCAACTGTAAATTGAAGTAGAGGCTCGCATAGGGCTTGGCGTGGTTTCACTCCCAATAGAGGTCTGTATTGTATTATCATCCACCCTGTTGAATTAACAACAAGCTCAATTGTCTTGTTATCGTCTCTTACAACTCTCTTACTTCAAACAGTTGGAGGACAACTGTCAACAACAAGACAATCAATGTTAAGAATTCATGTCTTGTCGCCGCGCTGAGCACCCACTACTCGTTATACCTACATGCTGGAAGGGTCATACAACCATGAAGCACCCGAGTGAGGAATTTTTCCTTCATCTAGCAATTTATTTCCCTTTCCCTTTCCCTCCCTAACTGTATCTTTGAATCTGGTCCTCCATGCGCCCCCTCCACCGCCGATGCCCTTCCTTCCACGGTTCCACCACAACGACCTCACCATGCCTTCTTAACCCAACCCAACACTTGGTCAAAGGAGATTATCATCGTGGTTGCCCGCTGACCACCTTCTCATTGTCATTTATCTACCTCTGACCTCCTTGTCGCATTTACGACGATGAAGTATACATGGACTTCATGTAGATGACGTGCATCGTTACGATGCAGAGCCCGAGTGTTGTTCCCATGTTCAAAAAAAGAAAAGGCAGACAATAGGATGATGAAGGTCGTTGCGCTAAGCCGAGGCACGTGAGCATTTCTTATTGTATCGTTTTCTCCATGATACCCCTCTTATCTAACCATGCATTCTCATCAAATTATCGACGCTTGACACAAAGGCCCCGACGATTACCCTCTTTCCATAGCAATGCTGTGCACGAGCGGTTTTCTTAAGCATGATTCGCATGAACTTTTGGTTGGGTCGTCCCTCTTTCATCTCTCCCCCAACAAATGAACAGGAGAAATAAAGAGATAACCTCTCCTTTATCACGCTTTGGTACAACAAAAAAGAAAAAGAAACGAGACCAAAAGGCTCAAAAAGGGAAGTCGGACGACAAGAACTCCACTCTCCCACCCACCCACGCCGCTCCACCTCCACACCCATCGTTTTCACTGCTCCACAGAGAGGAGAAAGCCGAAGAAGCGGCTCCGTCGTCTCGCCCCTTCCGCCACTCGGATCCGAAATTCCCAGTCCCGCCCCCGCCCTGCCCGTCGTCATCGGCGGCGGCGGCACGACGACTCCTCGCTCCCGGGGGCCGGTGGCCTGTTGTGGGGGTCCGGGCCTCGGGGAGAGGCGGAGGGATGGACCCTGGGAAGCGCGGCTACAAGTTCCGTATCCTTTCTTTCGCTGCTGTTTCGAGTGCCTTTTGCCCCTGTTCTTGATCCGGTTTAGCTCGCGGGGGGAGAGGCAACTGTTTCTTGGAGTAATCTGTGCGGGCATTTGCGGGAGCAGTGGAGGGGGAGTAGTATTTTCCTCCCCCGATTCCTTGTATTCTGTTGCTGTTTCTTCAGTTAGTTGAACCGACGGAGGTAGGATCGCAAGAAAGGATTTACCACGTTTGCTCTGTGTCTTGGCAATATCGGCAGCCATCTCTTGAAGAAACCAAGCTAGACATTCAACGGTTGCAAACCTTCCCCCTTTTGCCCCAATTTAGGTCAGCAATGCTAGATTATCAAAATATATTTTGCCTTCGGAGCAACTACTATAACTAAAGGGATCCTCTAACTGTATGCGCCCTCGCAAAACGAAAGGTACCAGGAGAAGAAACTTAATGCTGATATGCTTTAGTGTGATCGAGCCGAAGAACAGTCATTTCCCGTTTAGTGTAAGCAATTCTTGGTGGAGTTGAATTGACAGACACTAATAGTCATGTGAACTTGCCACTAGTTAGCACCTGGGTCTCTTTGATTCACGACGTTCCGAAAATGCCGGGAATGGGAAAACTGTAGGAAATAAATGTCATGACGTATTGAATCCTACATGAATTGAGAATACAGAAAGAATTAATGGAAGTTATCTGGTTGCACACTTGCACCACAGAAAAAGGCAGGAATGTTGTTGAAGGATACTTGCCATAGTTGTCATAGGCACAAAGGTTACAATGAGCTTCGACTCAAATGAAGTTTTTCTTTGGAGTTGCATGCAATGTAGTCCACAGGGGAGTTTGTGTCGGTACTACAAATCAAACAAGTACTGTAGAAAATTTACACGAAATAGAGTTGTCCAAATTTCTTATTATATTTTGTGTGTATCAAATTGGCCCTGAAAATGTGTATTTCTCAAACTTGATTTCTCCTTAACTTGCAATCTGAAATCAGAGGAGTTTGTGGCGCACGATGCCGAAGTGCGATCCTTGTCAATTGGCAAGAAGTCGAGCCGTGTGTTTATTACTGGTGGTAGTGACCGAAAGGTTAACCTGTGGGCCATCGGCAAGCAGACTCCTCTCCTGGTTTGTGTCTCTTTGGCTGTTTTTAGGATTTTGCCCATTTTGACGTTTTCATTGAGTTTCTATCTTTTGCACAGAGTTTGTCAGGTCACACAAGCTCGGTCGAGGCTGTAGAGTTTGATACAGCAGAGGTGCTTGTGCTTGCTGGCTCATCGAATGGCTCCATAAAGCTCTGGGACTTAGAAGAAGCTAAAGGTATGGTTGGTGCTTATCTGTTGATCTCTTTTTTCCCTTGCGTTTCTATTGGTTCATTATTGAATACATTCTATGTGTTCAAACCCAAAATTTATATACTTTGATACAAATGGAATCACTGATTCACTGTCAAAGTGGGGCTAGTTTGCTGTTCTGTGTTGCTATTAAGAAGATTATTATATATAGTACTTTAGGCGCAGTAACCTTTGAAATCTTTGTCAAAATGTCTTCTGTGATAATGTGAAATACTATTACACTAGTTTTTGATTTTGGATTAATATCTCAGCTGGGCTAATGTTGCCCATAGCCTACTTTAGTAGACAGTAAACTTCCTATTAATACTGAGAGCTATGTTTTGCTGAAGCTAGATGTCTGAGTACTGTCTTGAACTGAAATGCAGTTGTGCGTTCTCTCACTGGGCACCGATCAAGTTGCACTGCTGTTGAATTCCATCCATTCGGCGAATTTTTTGCATCTGGTTCTTCAGATACAGATCTCAAGATCTGGGATATAAAGAAAAAAGGATGCCTCCATACATATAAGGGTCACAGAGGAGCAATTAAATCAATCCGATTTACACCTGATGGACGTTGGATTGTCACCGGTGGAGAAGATAACATTGTGAAAGTGTGGGATCTGACAGCTGGAAAGCTCTTGCATGATTTCAAGTTCCACAGTGGACAAATACGATGCATTGATTTTCACCCTCAAGAATTTTTACTTGCAACAGGTATGACTTTCCTCCCAACTGTTTGAAGGGTTGAGCTTTCTGAGAAAACACTTTTTTTGGGTATAATAATTCATCAAAATTATTATCTGGTTGGATCTAGAAACAAAGTTGACTGTATGAGGAATCCCATTTTATTCTTGTAATCGTTGGAAACATCATCATTATTTTTTCGCTAAGTAAAGTATGTGTTCTTGTAGGACTGACCTTTAGTAAGTGAAGTTGTAGGAAGCTGGAGTATATTCTCAGTCAGTTTACTGTTATTTTCCAGGCTCAGCTGATCGAACTGTGAAGTTTTGGGATCTTGAAACTTTCGAATTGATAGGTTCTGCTGGATCCGAGGTACTTGCAATTGCTTTTCTTATATCATGTTAATTTGTATGCAAGTCTAAATTTGTCATTTGATAAACCATAAGCTCTGACTCCTCAATTACAAAATTACTTTGTCTGCAATATGCATGGTAACCAAGTAGAGTGCATGGCCACTGCGGCTCATGTTTAGGCGTCTACTTTATTTTTTCAAATTTGCACCATAAGAATTCTTTGGAACAAATTTGCGGAAAAGAAATGATATTCTATTTGAAATACTTGATGATGCCTTCTTCACATTTCTCCATGATTGTTTCTTTTTGAGTTATTTTGAGTGGTGCGCTTATATCTATTTTGAACTTGATTAACTAATCTCTTGTGTTTTTTTTTATTCCTGCATTAAAAAGGTGCATGATGAGCTCACACATTTCTGTTATGATATCATTTACTTTACATGGATCGTCTTTTCCAGGATACTGGTGTACGTTCTATGGTCTTTCACCCAGATGGGAAAACCCTTTTCTGTGGATTAGAGCAAAGCTTAAAGGTAGGTTTGATTTTCATGTGTTATATTGATATTATTTGTGAGGCACTTGCTGACTGCTTGGGCATTGTTAGGTATTCTCTTGGGAGCCAGTAAGATGCCATGATGCTGTTGACATGGGGTGGAACAATTTAGCTGATCTTAGTATTTATGAAGGAAAACTGTTGGGATGTTCGTATCATGAACGCCGTGTTGGTGTTTGGGTTGCTGATATATCGGTGAGTGTCACTCTTTGCGTGCAGTATGTACTTTCTTGTATGTTCTAACTTTAATCTCTTGACCCAGCTCATTGCACCCTATGCTCTTGGTGTTTTGCCGAAAGCAAATTTCTTTGCTGAGCTTGTACATTCTATGGATGATAATAATGTCACACCGAATGGTAGCACTATAAAGCCCGTCCGTGCTATAGCCACATCACATCCAAAGACCTCATACAAAGTCCAGGAATCAGGGATTGGTATGGCTTTAAACCATTAGTATATTTTTCACCCGAGCACTCCATAGTCAATAGTGATAATATCTCTTCTTATTATAGCAGCTGAAAGCGGAGTTCGGGCCTCACATCTAACTCCAGCAAGTACAGATAAAATAAAGAAAGAGAAAGATAGGAGCAGCACCATTCCTCGAAGACCTGATTCATCTGTCAAATCATCTACTCCAGTACGACGTTTGAAGCCAGCTGATAGTCCTTCCACCAATCCAAAAACAGCAGAACGGCATTTTGGACAGCGAGACATGCCATTATTATCTCGTGCCGCGGTAGCTAATAATTCTTCAGCCACTAAAAAGTTTCACCCTGTAGAGTTGGCGGATATAAAAGATATTTACACTACAACACAGTCTGTTTCTGTGCCTGTTGCTGTACCCAGAGACATTTTGGAGGACAAAGCAGTAGCCAGTGTTAATAAAGGACTTGGAGGCAGAGCTGCACTCCCAGATGATTTTCGCAGTCCAGTTCACTTAAGAAAACTTTTACCTAGTGGTGGTACTGGTGATAGTGTCAGCTCAGTAAGATCCATGCTCCCCGAGCCTGATGTTTGCTCAGAGGGTTTGTCTGGCTTAAAGTTCTCCTTTGGACTAACTCCATACGAGAAGAAACACGATTCTGACGGTACCGATAAAGGAGATATTACACAAATAGCAGAAAAGATGGACAGAGTAGTGTCACTGGGGCATCCGGTGCAGTCAAATGATGATAAGTGTATAGCTCTTTTCTTTGTCCTTCAGCATTGAAACCTTGCAGTTTTGCTCATTTTGCTGATTAACATTACAATTATTTTCACAGCAGCATTTGAATCACCATGCTCAACGACAGAAACTACCAGGGTCAAATATGTTAGAGGAGGTGCAGTCTTGCATCCACCCTCAAGCTTGAGTCTACTTGGCCCAAAGATAGTTTTCTAACTACAATAGTAACTCCTTTTGCAGTGGCTGTGCCATTAGGAAAAACCAAGTCTCTTGTTGAGAGGTTTGAAAAGAGAGAGAGCTCTAGCATTGATTGTTCACCTCCAACTGGCTCTTGCGGTGATCGTACAGTGAGAGCTGACAGCCCTCCCACCAGTTTGGTATGTTCTCATGGTTTCTTACTATAGTTAACTTCATATATTTTTTACAAATCTTCAGTATTATCGTATTAATGAATTCTTAATATTTAGGAACTCCTCACCTAGTTACAGTATTGTTCCTCAAAATAAGAAGCTAAAAAAGTTGTACAAATTGTTAGGTGCTCCTCTCTTTTCTCTCTTCTCTCTGTTCTCACCCTAGCAAATGAAGAAAGAAAACAGGGAACTAGTACTACAGAGGAGCACACCAGTTTCAGGCAACAAATGCCTTCCTTTTCTATTAGCTTTTGTAGCAAGGAATGCTACACTACACAGGCAACGACTGCCTACAGACTTGGCAACCTATGCCTAGCTACACCTAACAGCAACAAATGCTGGCAAACCTT
This sequence comes from Poa pratensis, assembly GCA_947311845.1. Taxonomy (NCBI): domain Eukaryota; kingdom Viridiplantae; phylum Streptophyta; class Magnoliopsida; order Poales; family Poaceae; genus Poa; species Poa pratensis. The sequence continues at coordinate 27,363,220 of CAMZMU010000042.1, forward strand.
AGCAACCTATGCTTGCCCTCAGCAACCTATGCTAGGACCTTACACATATGCATGACAAACATGTGCTTCAAACCTGACAGACAGGATTTCTACCACATCTTGGCTTGTAACCTTTTCTTCTCTCCATATAGGGTGTCTCTCCTTATATAGAGGGTTCAAGGTCGGTGCTACAGCATTCTAGAGTCTTCTACTGCTACCCTATCTTACAGCCGAAGAATTTCGTACAAATAGTAGTCTAGAACATACTAGCACCTCCTGACTTAACTCCTAAGCTAGGATTACTCTCACACAACCAGCAGCCAGCTGCAAACATATTGCAGCATGCCTATCTACTTAGGAGACAACTCATGTGCCCTGTTCACAACACAACCTATGTCTGTGTTCGCACTATAGCCTGCACACAAACCTATGTATGCAGTTTACACCATGATAAGATTATATCAGGCCAGCACAAATCCCCAATTGAAAAATGTGTTTGCTTTGCAAGATTGCTTAAACTATTCCCATTATCCTGGATTATTTAGTTCTCAGTGAATAACTTCATGCATACTTTATTTTTATATGTATTGATACTCCCTCCATCCATAATTACAGGGCGGCCTATTTTTGCGTGCTCTATTTGACCATCAGTTTGACCAATAATACATGAGAAAATTTCATAAAAAATATATCATTGAAAACTGTTTGAATACGAATTCAACGGTATAATTTCAAAACACATAACACACGTTTTGTTGGCCAAAATAATGGTCAAAGTTGCTATGTACTCCCTCTGTTTTTTTAATATAAGATGTTTTAGCATTTTTCCACATACACATGTACATAAATGTATGTAAACATGTGTTAATGTGCATGTTCACTCACTTTAGTATGTATCTAGACAACATGTGTAACACCTAAACCATCTTATTCTTATATTAAAAAACGGAGGGAGTAACTGTGGATGGAGGGAGCAATTTAACTCTCAATCTTTAGGGTCCTTGCTAGTTATTTGGACATGTATGTCGGCAGTCATGATTTAATGTTTCCTGGATTTACAATATGGTGGTATGCTACTGGAAGACCGCAGATAGTATTTTCAGAAATTGTATAGAGAATACAAGTCAAAAAATATGACTACCACTAATGCTCTATTTTTATAACTTGGGCTCTCTAGTGTTTGCCATTGTTTTGTCTGTTCAACTTATTTGGTTTGCGGTGATTGCAATTGACAGGCAGAACCAAGTACATATGAAAGAGACCTGTCAACAGTAGACGAGGTGATGACCCCAGTCGATTTGGTGAAGAACCATGATGAATTCATAAATCTTCTGAAATCTCGGTTGACAAAGCTAGAGGTGATCCTTCTGTTCTTTACTTGCTGACCTTGTTTCTTACTAGCTCAGGGAACTTACCACCAACAATGGGATGCATGATCTTGGGTATCTCCTCTAGTTTATTTGGTAGTGCAACATATATGTGGCAGGCTATAACCTTTAGATTGCACCTTACTAGATGTGAACAAGTTCTTCAATATTCTTCCAAGAACTTTAGCTGATAGCCTTGGGACTAGAGAAATGACCGGTATTATACTCCTAGGATTAATGGAGATGAAACATGGCTTGACATATCAGTGCAGGTTACTCAGAAATCGAAATACACACTTTGTGCTCTAGAAAAATTCGCACCATTAGGCGAATTCCTAGTAGATGTGGGAAGTTGGCTCTCTCTGTCTGCTCTTCAGTGCAATTAGAAAGCTTAACAGTAACATGCGCTTATATTTATTTATTTTGAATTTTATCAATGATTCGGTGACATTTCGTAAACATATTCTGTTATCCTTCACTGCGAGGCCTGCTTATGGAATGTAAATGTTCGTCTAAACTATAGTTGATCAGCCAAAAGATCAAAATCTGCTATTTGTGATAGATCATTATAGTATTAACTCTTAATGTGCTCAGATGATGCGGCATGTCTTTAGCCAAAATGGTATCAAGGGAGCAATTGCGGCAGTGGCGAAGTTGCCTGATATTGTGGTAAGTTTTTCTTGAGATGTGTGATGGCTTTATATCATGTTCTTCACATTATATGTTAGCTACTAATGGTTGAGTTTCTACAGGTTCAAGCTGATGTTGTTAGTACTCTCAAGGGAAAGCTTGGTCTTTTCAATCTAGATGTTTTCTTAAGCTTTCTGCCTGTTCTTGCCGGGTTACTGAACAGCAAAACTGAAAGGTAATATATCATATGTATAATTTTATTGCATGCTGGCTCTTACTGGACTGCCTTTTAGTGGACTGTGGTATATAGGAAATAGCAACACAGATGCAGATGCACCCATGCTTGCCCAAGAGGATTCCGATGCATTCAACTACGATTGTATCTTCATGCAAATCTGTACAATTGCAACATATGCTCATTAAATGTTTATTCAGACCCATATAATTATCCTGCAAATCTGCAATATGTGAATGACTGAATCATGCACACATTGGCCTCCTACAGTAATGATTAGTTTAGTGGCAACTATTATGTCTGATACGTACTTTGTCTAAAATTTGCAGGCACGCTATCGTTTCTTTGGAACTATTATTGGATCTTATAAAGATTTTTGGGCCTGTTATTCATTCAACATTGTCATCTAGTTCAACTGTTGGAGTAGATATTCAAGCCGAACAGAGGTATGCTCGCTAACTTTACTCTGGGAAGGGAGCTGGGTGTTGTTTAAACAGGATGGTGCAAAGAGTTGTATGTTGCTACAAGGAACTCAGTGTGAACTTACATTCGGGGAAAACTGTTGTCCTAAAGCAAAGGGTGTAGTTACTGCAGTGTGCAGTCATCCGTAGCATATTACCCTAGCTGAGGCCTAGATGTGTGTTTGAAGATAAACATTGCAGTGACCAATTCCTCTGATGTCACGCAGGTTGCAGCGTTGCACCCGGTGTTTTAACCATTTGCAAAAGATTTTGCAGGCTCTACAACCGTTGATGATGTAATCCTCGTTTACCTTCCCTTTACCAGACACTGCCAGTCTTTTTTCATGCATATTCTTCTACTCCGTTATGTAGCACTGCAACTTGAGAACTATTGGCAACACCAGGATCTGACACAATTTTTGTTTCTCTCGTTGTGTTGGCGCAGGCGGGGTGGTCAATCGGCGCAACTTGCTCAAGAATTAAACATGTCCTTGCAAACCCTGGTGGTGTTCTGAAATTAGCCGGAAGACATACTGTCAGAGTAGATACGATTCTTTTTTTGGCGCAAGATGGAAACCGCCACAGGCGGGTTACGTAGCTCTGTTGTTGTCGTGAGTGGGCTCTTGTAATTGTGTGTTGGCCTGTCCTGGATCCGGCATCTGTTGTTCCCTTGTTGTACATGTGAGGTCGGCTGTTCATCAGTCTGTAATTAACCCCCATTTTACTGCATGGACAGCCCCGGGACGAGGAGGGAGTTGAAATGAATGGAGAAATCGCCTGCTTGTTAGTTAGTTCTATGTTTGGTCGTCACTTTCTGTGGTGTTCGTTCGTTTCACCATCAGCCGTGTGGTTGAAGTTGTGAGGAGTTGAAGGGTAACAACCATCTTTTCCTCCAGGGTTCGGTACGGTTTTGGATGTTTGACCCAGCCTTTGTTTGCCGTTGTTTTAACGTGCACCAACTGGTTGTCATTGACCGCTCATTTGAATATTTCCTGAAATGCGAAGCCATCCTTGGCTGCGAAGGAAACTATCCTGTGCAGTGTACGACCAGTTAAGTTGGCTTGGCTGTTAGTTTTTCATTGACTCCTTTTTCATTTCTTGAATCGTATTACTGTCCTGCCTTGATGGCGATTTCCTGGTTATGTGTTGGTCTGGCAAATCTTTTTGCCATGCCTAAAAAACAAGCTCTAGTCCTACTTGCCCCGCGGGTCCACCTGTCGGCCGCGCAAGATCACGGCAGTCAGATTTGCACAGCAGGTGGGGCCGGGGCTTCAACAAATCCACATTCCATTCCAAACCCACCGCGTCACGGAAATAACACCGGCTGAAAAGCGCAGTTGGTCGCCTCGCCACCGCCGCGTTGGACTTCTCCCCCCTTTCCCTCGCGGCCTCGCCGGAGAACCCGCCGCAGCACCACAGCCGCCGCTTCTGGAGGAGGAGGTGTGGTAGGAAGGAAGGAGGCCATGGCGGGGAGATACGACCGCAACCCCTTCGAGGAGGACGACGTCAACCCCTTCGCGGTGAGCTGCAGCCTACTTCATTTTTGTTTAGCTGCCTCGCCGCGCCGCGGTTCATCTAGTAGCTTGTTCCCTGGCGTTCCTGGATGTCGGGTTAGTTTGGATCGCCGTTGGAGTTATATCTGTTGCTGGTTTCTGGCTGTGACGCCCCTTTCGCTCCCCTGCCGTGCTGGACGCTCGGATGGATCTGGTTGATTTTCTGGTGCGGGGCTAGAGGGGGATTCGATTGATGGATGCGTTTGTCTGCGTGTTCTGTTCTGTTGGTTGATCTCGAGTAAAATTGGCTGAAAGTCCTTTGTCTCTTCTGTATTCTCAAGGGCTTTTACTTTTCGAAGGGGAAATGATGGTGCCTGGACTGGGATAAACTTTGAAATTGTTGTCTAATTACCGTTATGCAGTTTAGTGCATCTTTAGTACTTTGAAAATACAAGTCAAAGAAGAAAAAAAACTTTGAAAGTAGGCCATTTGCTCTTCAAGTTATTTCACATCGTACGGCAAAATGGAATACCTATCACCTGTTCGGTCTAGATCGTTGATAACTTAAGAAGATTGAAGGCTGTTTTACTACTAGTATCATATTGTGTAATATTGGTAGTCACAATTTGGAGAGTGTGCATGTATCTGCTGTATATTGCTGCATGTGTTCCAATTAAGACAAGAAACATTTTCTATTCTCCCAATTTGGATGGTTGTGCCAACTATCATGGACAAGGATGCCTCAGTTCTGCATAAGCTTATAATTTGGTTGTGTCATGTTCTACAGGGCGGAAGCGTACCTCCGGCTTCTAATTCTCGGATGCCACCTCTTCCCCATGAACCTGCTGGATTCTATAATGATCGTGGAGCTACTGTAGACATCCCTCTTGATTCATCGAAGGTACATGTGCCTCCATTGACCTTGTTAGCTTTGTACTTAGCAAGATGTGCTTTACACAGTGAAAGCCCACACAGAATGCAGTTGACCAGTGATTATGGTCACACTATTATTTGATAGATATTACCTATTTCGAAATCGATTACATTTTTTTCTCATTCCATGTCATTGATTTCTTATGCTGCGTATTCGTATGCTATATTCAAATGTAGGACTTAAAGCAGAAGGAGAAAGAACTGCGGTCGAAGGAGGCTGAGCTTAACAAAAGGGAAGCAGTACGTGTCTATTGCTTGAAACTTGAAATTCTTGCTTTATAATTTATACTCACATCGCACGGCACACACTATCCTAAATTTCCTTTGAGTAATTTATTTGTTCAAACCATGGCTTTATGATTGAAAAAATGTTTCTAGTGCATCCAATGGTCAATTTTTGTCCTGCTACACGTAAAATCTTAAGTTCTCCTGGAGGATATTTAGTGAAGCTCCCAGATGTTGTCAAATCATTGTACTTGGATATCTAGCTATATATATCAAAACATAAGTTTCTATGGCCTTTGCTTGTCCTGAGTTGTTGAACTAGTCACCATGATGTAGCATGAAAACTGGTGAGCTATAGTTGGCATGGATTTGCCTAAGAGATCAGACAACTTGTAGTCTGTGCTGGTCTAAGCATTGATCGAATCATTGACAGTGCATCTTTAGTTCGAAATAATGAGCAAGTCTGGGATCTCTATTCCAACAATTATAGGCCTATGAGGTGACGAAGATAGTGCTCGTAGAAACTGCCAGTTGGTAGCAGAACATTTCTTATAGCCATCTCTCATTAAATTCAGACAGTCAGATGATAAATTCTTAACATGACTGTACAATATGCTGAATAAAAAGTCAGCAGAACATTTCTTATAGCCATCTCTTATTAAGTTCAGACAGTCTGACGATAAAATTCTCAACATGACTGTACAATATGCTGAATAAAAGGTTCAGTAAAATCTTGCCTCGACAACGTCCCACATAATGGAAACATCCTAAATGTGTTCACGAGCATTTTCTCGTATTTCCGTCTTCAAATGTTGTACCTGATTTTATATTCTCCTGAAACCAGGAATTGAAAAGAAGGGAAGAAGCTGCAGCTAGAGGTATAGCTCTTTCTGTGAGTAGATGTGGTTAATTTTTCTATATCTGTAGCAATGATTGGAAAGAGGCGGCAGACAGGATATTGTCCCAACAAATTAACGAGGAGTTTGTCTGTAAACTTCTGGCATTTAACTTGAATTTAGACCTTGAATGATCTAGAAAAGCAATTTAAGATAATTTGTTTTTTGTGCTGTTGCTGTTTCAGTCCATTTTTTCGTTACCCCTGCCTTTCAACCTCATACTGCCTTCCTTTTTATTTACAGCTGGCATTGTCATCGAAACTAAAAACTGGCCACCGTTTATGCCCATCATTCATCATGACATTTCAAATGAGATACCAGTCCACCTACAAAGGATGCAGTATCTTGCATTTTGTTCACTGTTGGGTAAGTATTGGTTCTTTTTTTGACCCTGCACCCTCTTGTGGTAACACGCTGTCCAACTAATGAACTTACTTCCCCTGAATTAATATGATTATCCCATTATCTCCTAGTGTGTGAATCTGACATTCTCTTCTGAGAAGTGATACGGGATAACAGAATGATATTTCAAAACGACTTTGATTAACATTTTGTACTTTGGCGATTTGTGGGAGGAGAACTATTCACAAAATTTTAACCAGTGTGTTGTTCCCAAAATATAGTTCTTAGTAATGTAAACCTGATTACTGCCTACTCTTATTTGAGATTGGGCTTGAAGCATTGAGCTTCCCACCTTTGTAACTAAATGCCCACCAAATGCTAGAAATCATTTAGTTGTGATCTGAGATGAATTAATAAAATTGAGAGAGGAGAGATAGACTCCATCAAGGTGCTAATTTGTGTAAACTTTGATGGCATTCAGGATTGACGTTATGCCTTTTTTGGAACATCATTGCAACTACAGCAGCATGGATTAAAGGGGAAGGTATGGCTGAGTAGTACCTTATTGTCTATGTCTTGTTGATGAACTGATATGCTTTGACACTTAAAGGTTGTTCCTTCTCTAGGTGTTATGATCTGGTTGCTAGCCATTATCTACTTCATCTCTGGTGTCCCTGGGGCCTATGTGTTATGGTATCGGCCGCTTTATAATGCGATGAGGTTGTGCATATGCTTCTTTGTTGTTGCTTATATATATCGTGTATTATGTTTTTCACCTTATACCATGTTACAGGACTGAAAGCGCTTTGAAATTTGGATGGTTTTTTCTGTTGTACTTGGTAATATCCTTACCATCTAATATTACTCCTCTAGACATATATTGTTGATATTCCATTCATCACTAATGAACTTCCCTTCCAGGTCCATATACTATTCTGCATCTGGTCAGCCGTTTCTCCCCCATTTCCCTTCAAAGGAAAATCTTTTGCGTAAGTATTACATATACTATTCTGCATGAATCTTCACTAGTCTTAGCATATACTTGGCATTTGATCAAAGGCACCACTACCAAAGTCGTCCTGGACTGTTTTGTTACATTTCCATGGTTATTAGGTGGTGTTCTAATTTGGTTAGAGTACCTGGACCAATTCTATTGCTGCTCTTATTTGTTTTATGTTAAGTGCATTAAATAATTGGTACTTTGATATCATCTCCTCATATATACAACTCGTTTCAATTATCTATATTTTAATTGCATGTCTTGTTTCTGTTGTTTCAGTGGGTTTTTGCCAGCAATTGATGTCATAGGCAACAATGTTATTGTCGGGGTAAGTATTCACGCCTTCAACTCGTGATTAGTCTGATTCAGAGTTAATTTTGCATTGTTTTCGGAAAATATTCACAAAATGCCCTTCAAAGTCTCAAGACATCATGGTTTTATCTAGCAGAACTCAATATTTGGAGTTTCTGATGTTCTGTTTTTCTGGGTGCTTGATGAAGCAACTTTCACGAATGAGCCTTAGTTATATTGCACGTCTCGTATAGTTCACTAGGCACTTACATTGTTATTCCACTTGCTTTGGCAGATATTTTACTTTGTTGGATTTGGACTGTTCTGCCTTGAATCACTGCTCAGCGTTACTGTCATCCAGGTTCGTTTATAACCTTTTGTTATGCGTTCTGTTTCCTTCCCCAAGAGAGATTGTCATTCTGAACCTGGTCATATGAAATGCAGCAAGTGTACATGTACTTCCGTGGAAGTGGAAAAGCTGCACAGATGAGACAAGAGGCAGCACGGGGTGCTATGCGATCAGCCTTTTGAGAGAGTGGCCTTGATGAATGGAAGAGAACAGGCTGATGGTGTCTTGTACATCCCTATACATATCGCTGCGTCGCCGAGAATACTTGTAGCTAAGGATCGTATGTCCTCTTGTAATATATTACCAGTGCTTATTCTTTACCTAGGTCCAGATGTGCTTATAGGTAGCTTAATCTTTTGGGAATAGACTTGCCTACCTGTTTTTTACTTTGTGAGGGGACTTGCCTACATCAACTTCCAAGATCACAATTCTGACGAGCTTGATTGTTCTTTTGTGCGATATAAGTATTGTTAATATATGTGAAGTTACCGCTTGAATCTTGTTAATACTAGTTTACTGTCCCATGCAAAACTGAAAACCTTATTGCATTACACAAGATATATCTAGTCCACTGTAGCCAAGAAAGTTGAAAGCCTAACATGAAATTGAGAATGAAAGAACTAAATAGCACTTGAAATGAATGGAAGAACTAGCATTTAAACCAAATGAAACGGGAGAAAAATCTAAAGCTGAGACTTTATACTTTTGGCGCCTCTATTTGCCGCTCATGGCAGGCTGCGCTTGCTGCACCTTAGCCCCGAAACCGCACTTCCTGGTGAGCAAGCTCCATGACCTCCTGGGCTTTCCGAGCCGACGGATCTCGTGCTTCATGCTCATGCACTCCTTCTCCAGCTCCGACACCCTCGCCTTCACGTCGGTGATGCCCTCGCTCCCCTTACCATCGGGGGTGACGACGACGGCTTCGTCCTGCCCGCTGTCCCCCACATTGCTGCCCTTGGGGACGATGGCGCCGGCATTGTTGCCCGGGTGGTGCGGGTGCGCGCCGTCGTTGTCGGACACGAAGAACCACCCTGCGATGGAGGTGCGGAGGCGGAGCTGTTCGAAGAAGAGCACCTGCACCACTACCCGGAGCGGCAGGCGCTCGTTCTGCGCCGCGTGCGTGCAAGCTTCCAGCGACAGCTTCTGGCAGTTCATCAGCCGGCAGAGCTGCTCCCGCTCCGACTCTGACAGCCACGGGTGCGACTGCACACAAGTGAAGTGTAAATTTCACTGCAAAAGAGAGAGAGTGAAATGTTAATGCAGCAAATTGATCGTGTCTGTCAGGGTGTCACCTTGAGGTATATGTCCATGGCGCGATAGATGCCGTCGTCGACGGGCCGAGCGTAGTCGGGCACGACGGCGGCGAGCGCCTGGAACTTGGGCAGCTTGAGGTTGGCGTCCGGCGCCACCTCTGCGAGGTATCCATCCATGAGCTTTGCCACCATGGCGACCGGGGACACGGCGGGCGGCGTGCCCGCGGCCTGCATGGGCGCCCCCAGCCCCAGCTGGCTCCCCTGATCCTCCGCCACCAGAGCAGCCGGCGACGTGAACCCGGTGCCCAGCCCTCCGTCCGTTGACGACATGAAGTAGTCCAGTATCCTCTGCACGCAGTCGATGTCGTACAGCGTCTCCACGGTGTAGCCGAGGTTGGGCACGAGCAGGTCCTCCAGGCACGCGTCCTCCAGCTGCGCCCCGATGCGCCGCTCCAGGTTCTCCCGGCACAGCGGGCTGGCGTGCAGGAGCATGGCGGTGCGGAGCAGGCCGAGCAGGAACCTGGTGGACGCCACGCCCTTCTTCGCCGGCAGCAGCGCCACGATCTCCTCCAGGAAGTACCTCTGGTCGCCCTCCGACACGCCGCCGCTGGAGGCGCGCGGGGTCACGCTGCGGCTCCCGGCGTTGCTGGTGGCGTTGCTGAAGCTGGCGGTGCGCTTGAGGCCCGGGAGGAGCCGGCCAGCGTAAAACATGATGGCGCCCGCGATGCTCTCGGCGCGCATGCTCTTGGCCTCCATCGCCTGGACCAGCCGCTTGAACATGGGCAGGCTCAGGAACGACACGTCCTCGTACCACCAGTCCATGGCGGCGGACGCACCGCGCGGCGTGTCGCCCGTGCCGATGCCGTTCCAGAGCGCGTCCCTGTCGAGGCTGGCGTTCTTGTGCGGCGCGGCGCCGTAGGCGGCGGCGTCGGAGGCGCAGGCCTTGGAGGCGAGCGCGGTGATGCAGCGGGAGACGATGTGGAGGTCCTCGGCGGCGGGGAGGACGTCCTCGCAGGTCTCCAGCGCCTTGATGGAGTCCTTCCAGTTGGCGAGCACGTCGGCGAGGAACGACTCCGCCTGCGTGATCAGGTTGCCCTCCGCGTAGTGGTCCGTCATGCCCAGGTACTCGGCGGCGCACCGGAGGCTCACCACGTTCAGCGCGTTGAGCTCGATCTTGACGTCGTAGCAGAAGCGAGCCGCCAGCTCGAACGCCTTGGCGCCGCCCGGGATGTCGTCCAGCTGCAGCGTGCACATGCCGCCGTCGTCCGACGAGTCTGGATGGTACTCGCTGATCAGACGCTGCAGCACGCCGCTCCGGCTCAGCAGCGGGAACTGCAGAGCATGCTCCCAAAATAACATCAGCTCGATCGGAAGTTTAGTCGACGAATGTGATAATGTAACGGTTATTTTTTTTATTTTTTTTTTGACAATGTAACGGTTATTTAGAGGCTGCTAACCTTGTGGAGATAAAAGGACATGTCTCCTACTTCGACGACAACATCGCTATCAAGCTCAGTCATGGATCTCCTGGGGAAAGATTCAGATGGTAAAATGTAAAAACATCGGAAATACTATCAAATCTGTACGCGTGCTCGTCTGTGCAAATGAACTGATTTTTTGTTAGTAGGCAACATGCACTGTCCAGATGCTGAATTTGAGCCTACGAGATGTTTTTCTATCTGTGCCCACTATCTTCACTTGATGCTTATTTGGGTAACAGGAGCGACAAAATATGGAAAAAGGTCAAAAATACATGGATCTAACAATAATGCAATTGTAAAACAAGAAAAACTCATGAAACATCGTAGAAATTTGTCTTTTGGACAGAACACGTGAAAAAGGACTCGAGCTTGTGGGAATGAATGGGAAATGGTGGTTGATTAGTTCTTGTGAGGGGAGTTGGAGGCTAATCATGGGGAATTTTGGTGGCATCATTCATATGATCCACAAAATTTCTCTAGGATATTTTCAAAGAAATGTGATCAGAACTAGGTCTTGATGAAAAATCATACAAAAGTTAGACTATTACACCTGTTCAAAATCAGGCAAAATGAATATGCTTGGTGAATGGTGACGCAGAACAGAGAAGGGAAAATGGATTCACTCGTACCTAGAGAAAGATCCAAATGTACACAGTGAGTTAACTATGAATGAACACATTGTAAAAACAAAGTCGGGATGGAGAAAACAAACCATGTGAGGCCTTCGAGGACGAATATATCCGGCTTGGAACCCAGCTTCATGGTCACCATCGTCTTCTCCCAGAATTATTCTACCACCTATCCAGAGGATCTACACGTCCCTCAGACTGAAGCGTGAAGTAGAGAGGGGCCTCCGTTTGCTCGGTCTGAACCCTGCTGAGGGAGAGGGCCTCTGTTTACTGAATCTGAAGGTGAGGTACGTTCGGAGGAAACGGAAGCCGAGGGAAGGAGGTGAGCAGAGATTTATTAGCAGAGGAGATGTGGCGGTTGCGTGCTGGAGTACGTAGCTGAGGTGGCGCGCGCGCAGGCAAAGGTGCGAGAAGGAGAGATGCATGCATGGACCAACAGTTCAAAGGTTGGCCCTGGTCTGAAGGGGAGAGGCATCAGCGGGCCCTAGCGTTTCCTCTTCATCACTTGGCGTTGGCAGTTTTCATGAAGTATCTTTCTAGGAGTGAGGTCTTTTGCCTTCCGAGATCTCGCTCGTTATTTTAAAATATTTTTATTTTTTAAAAATAGAAAATTACATGTATGTATACACATTTATCTAGGTAATACATTATATATATCATCGGAGATTTACTACTCACTTCGATCCGTACTAATTGCAACTGAAAATCGGATGTATTTATACATGTTTTAATGTTAGATACTATTCAGCGACAATTAATATGGATCAAAGTGAGTAGATCCACATAAAGATCACAAAATCGTGGCTCTAAAAGCCAAAAAATAACTCATTTTTTCTTTTAACCGTTTGTTTTTTCTATGTAGGCCACATATGAAAAACTATTTCAATGCAAATTTTTGTATGATTTTATTTGGAATTTTTTGGGACCTAAAAAATAAACTTCTCGATTTTTTTAAAAGCAGTATCACTGAAACTAGGAAGCTACAAATGATTTTCGCTAGACTTTCTAACTCGTACAGACTGTCGGTTGGCTATTATGTGAAGTTGATGATGTATTGTACGTGGTCATATCCTCTATGCTACATAGATGTTGCGACAAACGGATGGCTTGTCGACTCTCTATGCGAAGCGATACCAAAACGGCTAGGCCATTACCATGCATCTTCTAGTGCTCTGCCTAGACGTGGCAAACCAACAGATCCACCTCTCACGGAGCTATACGTGTAGATGCAATGACACATGCTGATCACAACCGCAAGTGTGTCACGGTGATCTTGCACGGATGATGCTAGGCAGGGTTGATGTAATTTTTTTGGGGACCGGGCGAATTATAATAAATATATTCATACTAAACTTTTATATTTATTTGTGACTTAATTTAGTTATATTATAATCTTAAAGAATATAGTTTTTATATTTATTAGCTTCCACACTTAACCACATTTGAATATTATTAGTAATATTAATTATAGCTTTCTTTATTACACAATTGTAGTGTGGATCAGTAAGAAATTGTATTGTGAGAAATTTAAACCATATGTTGTAAAAAGTATTATCCGTGTTTTTTTTATAATAACTTAAACTTATATGATATATATGTATATATTTCTATCTGTGTATATGCGCGTGTGCGGTCGAGTCGATTGTAATATACTTAGTATCATGGTAGAGATTTCTAAAGCGTACACTCTAATAAATAAATATATATATTAGTAGTGGTTTCTCGTGTATGATTAAGTAAGCATATTTGTATAAACTTCTAGCGTAAAAATTTAAACATCGCTAAATCTGTGTTGCAAGTTTGGTTAGCTACGTTGAAAATGTACATATGTTTTCAACTTGGTATTGAAATGGTATCGACCATAATAATCACTGGATAATATACTTTACATATGATTTCATTATCTTATATTCGTCTGCAATGTGTTTTGCACCATATATTGTATGTAACAATCTAATTCTCAAATAAATGGTTAAGCATAAAACATGAAAATCTCGTAACATAGGTTTGAGTACAACATGTAGAACATCGTAATGAGAAAACTTAACAGTCTAACTGAAACTCATGGTTGTCCATCAGATTAGTTAGTTTCTACGTGGTAGTGTGGTACACGATATTTGCCCATTGTTTCAACTTGCTCATGCAAACTTATATTTTTTAGATAGGTCGAAAATAGTATAATGGTTCTTAATATACTTCAATATTAGAGACCCTTTTATTATGGGGCACGGGGCAGTCGGCTTGTTTGCCCAGCCTATGGTTATGGGCCAACCGTGACTACATGTACAGGAGTATATCAATCGCATGGGGGTATTGCCGGTTTAAAGTCAAACGGTCTAAAGGTTGACCAAGTTTTTATGAAAAAATCAGTAACATATATAATACCAAACTACTACTAACATTAAATATTTCATGAAATATATGTTCATATGATGTAAATATAATATTATTGTCATTGATATTTTTTTCTAAAAACTTAGTTAAACTCTACATTATTTGATTTACAAAAATTTATACCCCTATTTTCAGGAACGGAGAGAAGATGCCAAGCGGTGAAGCACGGGTACGATGCATGCTACATTGCTACTACGTTGGCTTTTCTCGGGAGCGAAGCGTGTCAGCCACTCTGCGTCGTACACCACTCTCCTGGCGGGTTCACCTCTGATGGATGTTTGGCAGTTTTGTCCCGTTCACCCTGAGAACGAATCTCTTTGCTGGATCCACCCGGCAGCGTCCTATCACGCACCACGTCCATCGATCCCACTACCACGTAGTAGTAGTCACTGCTGCTCCTCGTTGACAGGCAGCAGCAGCAGCAAGCTTCATACCATCACCCCGTGGCAGGCAAGGAGGCCGCGCGCACTGTGCGTGCCGCTCGCGGCGTGGCACCGTGCACTGTGCGCACTCCGACCACCCAACAGTGCGCGCGCCGGCACCGAGCGTGCGCGCTCACTGCTCAGCGGCCAGCGCTATCCTGTCCTACCATGCCGGCCGTGGCAGCAGGGGTTCCCCAAAGTCCAAATGACTACAGCTGGGCCCCACCGACAATGTAGAACGCAATTCAATGTAAAACTGTTGACGAATTGTATCCAGTAAACGACAAATAGCTTTGCTTCCCCAAATCGGTTTTTATGGAAACGGAAGCCAGCCATAGAACGAAGGAACAGAACGATGTCTCAGAATAGGGGCCTCCCCTCCGGATCGCCATGGATGGAAGCCTCGGCAACGAGGGAGCGCTTTCGGTGTCAACTCAACGAATGGAACGAATGGTTGTCGGATCATCCTACTCCTTGGAGTTGCGGCAGAAGTCGACGCAGGTCTGGCACCCACAGCCGGCGAAGCGGCACATCTCGCACCCGAAGCACACGCACTTCATGCAGCCGGTGCACGAAGCCGCGCGGGAGCACCCCTTCAGCACCTTGCGGCTCCCTCGCTCCTCCTCGTCATCGCAGCTCATCCTGGTGGCGGCAGCCATGGATGACAAGAGATAGTCAGATGTGCAGTAATATGAATATGAACTGATGCGAGACAAAATAACGGACTTGTCACCGGTGAAACCATACAGCCAACCAAGACAAAAGAAAAAGTGTGGGACAATACGAATCAAATCAAATGATCATGTTTATTGGAATAAAAACAAGCAAAGCAAAACGATAGAGCTGCAAACACCTACCATCCTTGATAATTTTTCTGATATGCTGTTATATGAAGGTTGTAGTTACAGGCCACACACATGAATGTGCAGAGAACTGACAATACCGGCAATAAACTTACACAGCAGTACTTGCACAGCATATAAGTGTTTCTACTTCCTAGTTCCTGCGGCATAATTCCCAAGAGTACTGGATTTATGTTGACTACTGAACACTCATGTGTACTTTAGTTTGAAGTTGCCCAAAATATTTGGTAACTATTAGCGAAGGTGATTTGATTATGAAAGTATACATTTTATTAGGTTGCAGCGGCCTGCTGACTCAGCAGGGTAATACCAGTAGTAATGTATGGTTTATTATTATTAGTACTAGTAGACAGTAGTATTATTTATTTATAATATGAAATGTGGTATCACTTTCTTTGTAAGATTAGGGTTGAGACAAACAACCGTTTCATAGATGGCTTCTATAAAGTTCCAGCCTAGAAAGGGAATCCACCATGCCACTAATATTTATCAATTCCTCTACCAAGAAATGTATAAAAAAGTAGAAGATATGAGAATGACCGGAAATCCCCAATTTTTTTAAAAAATATTAGGTTACACACTACA
The DNA here is from genome assembly GCA_947311845.1 of Poa pratensis. NCBI lineage: Eukaryota > Viridiplantae > Streptophyta > Magnoliopsida > Poales > Poaceae > Poa > Poa pratensis. The sequence continues at coordinate 27,379,048 of CAMZMU010000042.1, forward strand.
CTAGTAAAATAGCACAGAAGCAATCAAGTTGACATAAAAAAAATTATAGCCTTAGTTCTCTAGTTGCAACACGTACCTATCAGTTGTAAAATCTGCACATGTCCAGTTAAGTTTCGCAAGAGCATCATGGTAAACACGGCACTCTTCCTTGGTCCGAAGCCGGAATCTCCTCTCCTTGTCACATCTTGTACAACGGATGAACTCATCCCGGTGCGATGGACGTCCATTACGGCCTTTGCTTGAACCATTGTGTGACTGGTTGTAGTATTTGAGCAGAACAGTCTTTGCGAGTGGAACCTTCTCACCTTGAACCATGGCCCACACGGTGTTCCTCCACTTTCCAGCAGTCTCCCTTCCAGAGTGCTTCTCAAACGCGGAAGGAGTCAACTTATCTGAATTTTCAAGACACAAAACTTATGAAAATTATCACGGGTATCTATGATATCAGACCATTGTACTACGAGAATAACAAGCAGTACAAAAAAAATACCCAAAAGAAAAGCTGCGGAATTAAACAGTAAAAACAATTCGTGCGATGAAATGCACCATAAAACAATAATTTTTCTATGTGTCATCAGCTGTGTTGTCACTCCCAAGCACATAAAAAATTATTAAGATAAGTAGCCTTCCTAAAATGATGGGTGTTGTTTTAGCAAGGAGCACCCCACTGCATGCATGTACCAAGATCAACACACATCTTATAGAAAGCCGCCGTCATAACTTATTGGCCTAAGGACTGCATATTTTGGATGCAGAGCCTTTCACATTTCTTAAATCACACTTCTATCTAGATTCATAAACAAATCCTTGAAAACTGGAAGGAGCGGTTGCAACTCAACTAGCATAATGGCAAAGTCAGCACTGATGTCATCGTTCTTAATTTTTCTAATGTTGCTTTGCACACATTTTCCTTCTATGGAAGTCAAAGAACCATGCTAGATCAAATAAAGACCAATATTTGATTTAAGGGGATAAAGAGATTTGTTGTTTAACGCACTGAGCGCTGTGCTAGAAACATTTTGGATTGATGACACTGAATACTTAATTACGTATGCAGACTCTGAACTCATACAAATATGCAGACAATGCAAGATGATTGATAGCTAGTGTATAGTAACCACCCTCAGTAATACCATAACCATATAGTCTAGCAGGGTCGGTACGGATACACTGAAATTGGATATGAAAAACAAAATTTATTATCAACATATGTCGGAGACAAATGTTACAGGGACCAGCTACCAACATAGAACAGAGACAGGAATTAGCTTTCAGTCCCATTCAATGCAAATACAAGCATCCGATGTTCATGACACGAGGGCCAGCCCAACTGATAGGCACGTAACGAAACAACATGCAACCCCAAGCCAGAACATGGCCAAAGCAAAGCGCGATCTACCACAGCCGATATATGCAAAGGGAGACCTAAAAATAAGCAGAGACAGTAACAGCGTATTTTTGTCTGAATGATCAGCATGTGTGAACAAAGATGAAATCTGATCATCAACAGCATGCAGAGAGTACGACGGAAGAAATGCTTCCATCCATCCACGTACATGTGCTAGAGGCCCTGCAGAGGCAGCAGCATGAAGGTTCGCATAAACCGAATGAATGATGCAGGCGACATTAATCTCAGAGACCAGCGACCAAACATGCTACTTGCTACAGATATCCTGACATGAGCCAGAGCAACAATGCATGCTACCAACCAGGTAGTACTGGAAGCCGGGCGACGCCGCGCACGAACATGTACCGGCATTGCATGCAGATCGACTACACCGTGACCAAAAGACCAAACACCATCCGTGCATAGCATCGATGCACGGACATGAAATCAAGAAGAAGAAAACAAGAAACAGAAGCAAGCGACGTGGGTGTATGCTGAACTGGTGATGTTGTGGGGGCACGAACCTTCACCGCAGCCTGGCGTACAATCGCAGCTAATCTCCAGGTCGCCCGAAGGGTAGATGAGGAGGCGACCCACAGCGTCGCCGTAGCGGCGGCTGGTGCATCCGCACATGACCTCCACGAAGCCCTCGCCCAAGCGCACCCCGCTCACCTCCTGAAGCTCCTCCTCGCTGAACAGCGCCGCCCCGCCTCCGTTCGCCGCAGCCATGTCTCCGACCAAGTACAGGAAACTAAACAACTCGGGGAAAAAAAAGGGCCAGAAAGCGATCTGGTGGCCTGCGTCAAATCAAGAAACTACTGGACACCGATCAGATGACGAAACGGGGAAGGCAAAACCGGTGGATCAAAGTAAAAGAAGTTAGGCAGGTAGGTGGACAGGAGATGAGTTATATAGAGGTGGGAAACTGTGGAGAAACAGGAACCAAAGCGGCGCCTTTCCGCGAGGAACCACCGCGGCGAATTGGGTTCCCACCAAATCTCGACGAGAGCGATCTCGGAAAGGCCCAGCGAAGAATAAATGCAAAGGAGGCCCCTTTTCCCGGAAGCGATATATGATCCGAGGCTAAGAACAGCAACAAGCAGAGACGGCAGGAGCTAGCTGCGCAAAGGCGACTCCTTTGTGCAAGAAGAAGCGATTTGGGCTCCAGATCGCGCAAGAAACGACCCGAGAAGGCGGATCTGGATGAGGGGCGCGCGGGCTTAATGCATCCTGCTCCGACTCCAGCCCTCTCGATGGCTATGGCTATGGGGGGTTCGGAGAGGGAGGAGAGGGCCGGGGAGGAAGAGGTGGAGAGGGGGAGAAGGAGGAGGAGATAGGAGATGGAGCTCTGGTGTTGTGCTCGAGCTGGGCTTTTAACCTATGGACGGATGGGAGGATGGCTATGTTTGTGTGCGTCTCTTCTCCACGAGCCCTCGCTATTCATCAACTGTGCTTCCACTGTTTTCCATTATTGCTATTCAGAACTCTTCACTGGTAATTTGAAAAAAAGTTCTGTTAATTGGATTAGAAAAAACTAGGATTTGAGGTTGGTAAAGAAATTTTATAATTGGATTGAATTATTTGTCGGCTGCATGCTTTACAGTGAATGCGCGACAAGATGGTGGTGACGGCGGTGGCGCGGCGGATCTCTAGAACTTACCAAGCATGACCTAGGGCACGGTCATCCTCTCGACTTCGCTGGCCCACACATATGGGGCCTAAATGGTACACATTGTGTTTTGCGGGGTCCAGAAAGAGGCCCACTATTCTAAGTTGGTCGTGACGAGATAGAATATAGAAATATGCCAATCATGATCTAGGGCATGGTCATCCTCTCGGCTTCGCTGGCCCACACACATATGGGGTTTAACTCTTTACATTGGTACACATTGTGTTCTGCGTGGTCCAGAAATAGGCCCACTATTCTAGGTTGGTCGTGGCGAGATAAAAATATAGAAATATATCACGAGTAGTCTCCTTGGCCTATCTCGAGGAGGCCTCGATCCCCCTAATTCGTCCTTGCTCGACTTCTGGTATGTTCCTTTCAGGCGTAGTTATATGCCTCAACATGTCGAACTATCATCGTGAAGCTGTCACTTATGTGTCCTTTGTCTAAAAAGTTGTTCTTTTAGTACTTTCACCTAGAATTGTAACCAAATAATAGTGTTTTTGGATTACAATGACCTTTATAATAGTAGAAAACCAAATCACACTCCAAATAAAATTAACCATTAATTTCCTAACATATACTCCCCATTGATTCACACAACCTAGGTTATGAGTACCAAACTGGCCGGGATTGGTTGGTTTGTATTTGGAAATAGAAGGGCAAATATATAGTTGGCTCAATCTCTTCTCATCGAGATTGTGGAACCCACAATTATTTATTTAGTTGATAATTTGCGTGAATAATTTCCCATCTTTGTTCTATTTCTAGTTTCTTCTACGATGAATGGCTCGTATGGTTATGTATAGAATTGATAATTTTGGACATGATTAAACTATTACTGTATTATCCACACACGGAGGCTGCATGCCATTCCATATCGTTAGATCAAACTAAAGACGATAATGAATGTGTAAAATAGATGTTGAAGAAACGAGTACGCGATTATAAGCCAGTTTAGTGGTTTATACTTTTTTTTGTGAAATACAGTACAACGCAAGCGCTCATAAACACGCGCACACACTCACCCCTAAGAACGCACACACGCACACCCTACCCCTATGAGCACCTCTGAGAGACTGAGTCGGCGGATCGAGTCTTGAGATTGACGAAGTCACTAAAGGCTCCTCGCTGTCGACGGGAACGTCGCCTCCCACTGAAGAATATTCCGCCTTAAATGAGAAACACCAACGTCAAACCTGGGGTTTGAACTCTGGTGGGCTGGGGGTACAACCACCCACCTAACCATCTTGCCACGGGCAAGTTCTCGTTTAGTGGTTTATACTAGTACACTGTGTTTTAAAACGTTGGTGATACGTACTACTAACCTCCGATCCGAAAAAAGCGTCGCATGCCATACGTACCAGTAATATTAGCTAGGTTGTTTTCGTACGAATCTTTTAAGGGATCGGAGGGAGTACCAAAGTTTAGTGTGATGTTAGCGTCTAGCTATGTGTGCGTCGCTGTTGTTATTTTGGAAATTCATAATGTTTGAGCAGCTAAGACTAGTCACAATGGGAGTAACATGAGGAGTAACATCAGTGCCACATAGGCAAAAAATCTGATGTGGCGGGTAATTAATGAGGAGAGAGATGGTTGTGGTAACTAGCTATGTTACCATAACATCACACATTTCAAGGCATGATGAGTCTATAACCTATTAAATATGACACTACGCACATGTTACTCCCCACTATGGAGGTAGTAACTTAGAGTAGTAACATATGCATGTTACTAGTCTAAGTTACTCCCCATTGTGAGCAGCCTAATGTAGGAGTACATTCGTTTCCCGGAAAAAAGGGCCAGTAGTTAATATGCCACTTGGAATAATTTTAAAAGTAATCGAGTGGACGTATCACTTCATACGTACGTAATGGTATTTCCTTTTTTGGAGGGGAGTTATTGTGTAGGTGAGGTATGGAGCGCCGACGTCTTGTGCCCTTTGCGCAGCATATCGAGGACGGGGCCACTAGCAAAACCACAGGGCCCTACCGCGCAGCTGTGAGGAGGGAGGGAGGCGGCGGTGGTTGTGAGGTGAAGCCTCGACGCTGGACGCTGATACGTTGGGGAGGCTGGGCCGGGCCCGCGCCTGCGTGCGATGAAGAGAGAGCCCCAACTCCCGAGGCAGCGGAGGGGTGACGCGGAGGCTGGCTGGCGCGCGGCTAGTAGTCGCACCGTGCGCGTGGCGTGTGTCCGTGTGACATCACGGGCCAGGGCGTTTTCCGTCGGGTTTTCCGCTGCACGGTGTTGGCTCCTCGGTCTCTGGGCTGTCTCGCTCTCTCTCTCGTCGTGCCAACGTGCGCGTCGGTGGATCATTCCTGATTACGGGTCGTGCGCCGCGCCGCTGGGTTGCACGCGCACGAGGCCAGCCCTGCTTGTTGCGGTCTACCCACACGGTTCAAGCACTGGCGGAGCTTGAAAAAAAACTTGGGGAGGCGAAAGACGCAAAAAAAATTCAAACCAATGCAACAAACAAGAGTTTTATAGTATTGCTATTGGCCACACTGGATGCAAAATGCATGTAGATTGAGATCCATAATTCCATATATATATATGTTGTTTGTTTTTCAAATGTCAGTTTTTTCAAGTCCCCGCTCTATAGCTAGCAATGGAAATATGTTTGGATATATACTTGTGAACTGTTAAAACAGGAAGCTAACTCCCAATTAGGAATTTGAGATTGGGGATGGTGTGCTCTAGTGCTCGTGCTGGAAAATCCCCATTTCGCCACTTAGGCACTTACCAAGAATAAGGTTGGAGGGGCAGACCGGTGGAGCTGTGGAGGGGATAAACGTCACAACGGCGGAGCTGTGTCACACGTGATTGTTCTGCTACTCTGCTGGTCGCCGCTTGTCGCCGGGTCGCTGCTGCATTGTTGCTGGTTGCCGGTCGCCGGGACAGGGGATTGGGAAGGAAGCCACTGCTGGTGGCCGGCCGAGGGGTCGAGAGGTGGGATCAGGTCGCCAGTCACCGGGGCAAAGCAGTGGGGATCGGTCTGGTCACCGCTGCGACCATGCGAGTGCGACCTAGATGCGCTTGGACCCTTTCTATTTTTTGAGAGAAGATGCGATTGGACTGAGAGTTGGAGGAAGCGCGCTTAGTCGAGGCCTGAGGCCTGTAACATGCATGCGGGGGAAGTGAGGGGGCCAAAGCCTTTGTTTTCTCTTAATCCTGGCTAATCACTACCTAGTAATTAAAAAAAATATTTTGGGCGGGGGGGAGGCGGTGGCCCCCCTGACCTTCACGTAGCTCCGCCATTGATACAAGCTGCCGTGATCGGATTCTTCCTTGGTTGCGGCCCCCCTTGACCTTCACGTAGCTCCGCCATTGATACAAGCTGCCTTGATCGGATTCCTCTTTGGTTTTCTACAGCTTCTGGGAGGGGATTTCATCAGCACCGTTACGTGCACCACCTCCCTCGCCGACCTACTGACAGCTATAAAGAGAATGGGTACGGCGTCGGCGGGACTGTGTGCGGGCGCCATCCCCATGATGGTCACCGGCTTAGTACCGAGAGACTAGCTAAGCCACACGGTTTGGGCTTGTTCCATACTAATGATGGTCTTCCTGGCTGGTCTCTCCTCGTGGCTTGGTATAACTTCCACTTGGAAAGTTGCAGTGCTCAGTGATTTTCATTGAAGCTACATGCATTACGAACGAAATTTAAACTAAAACTTAAACTAGAGTTAACCTAGACTTAAACAACAACTAAACTAGACGCCAGGAGCAGGGGCAGCGTCGTCCTCCTTCGCCGCGAGAGAGGGGCCGGCCTCGTCGTCGTTCGCCCATCATCGGCGAAGTAGGGGATGCCAGTGGAGCCCGTATAGTTCTGGCCGGCGACATGCGCCAGCCAGCGCCTCTCCGACATGCCGCGCATCATCATGTCGTGCGCATGCGCCGCTGCGTTGTGATGACGTGGAACGCACGTTCGCTGGGAAACCCCAAGAGGAAGGTATGATGTAGTCAGCAGCAAAGTTTTCCCTTGATTACAAAACCAAGTTTGTCAGATCCAGTAGGAATTGGAAGAGCTTCAGAAAGGTGTCAGTGGCACCGTTACCCGATCACTGACGTGGACCTGCACACACACAATCAAAATACTTTGCCCCAATGAAACAGGAAGGTTATCAATCTCCCCGGCTTGCTGAATACAAAGAATTAAACGTATGGTGTAGTATATGATGATGAACACAAAAGTAGCAGCAGGAAGTAACGTAGAGCGTGGTGAAAACGGTGTTTGTATCAGTGTGAAATAAAGGACCGGGGTCCACAATTCACTAGTGGTGTCTCTCCATAAGACAAATAAACATACATGTTGGGTGAACGAATTACAGCTGGGCAATTGACAAATTGCAAACGCATGACAATGCAATATATGACAAGCACATGTTCATTGTTATATCTATTGGACATTACAACAATATACATAGACCGCTTACTAGCTGCATCTATGACTCATAATCCACTCACAAGATAGCTTCCGGATCTCCCATGAGTATTAAGTTGCAAGCAACAGATTATAGCATTAAGCAAAGTGTGTAATGTAAACAAACGCATTAGACTTAACAGCAGTACCCTTAAACTAAGCATCGGTTATTTTATCCCTAGTGGCAACAGCACATCTACAGACTTAGTTGTTTCTGTCTATCAAGCCCAGGCTTCTAGACGCATGAACACGCTATCTAGCATAAATACCCTCTCTTAAAGTCATTAGCATCTACTTGGCCAAAACATCTACTAACAACGGAGAGCATGCAGGAACATAGATAAAACATAATATAGATAGATGAACAAATTTGATCATAACTTCATAATTCATCGGATCCCAGCAAACACAGCATGTAGCATTACATAAAGATGATCTTGATCATGTTAGGCAGCTCACAAGATCTAAACATGATAGCACAAGGTGGAGAGACTACCAACTAGCTACTGCTATGGACCCGTAGTCCCGTGGAGAACTACTCACGCATCACTCCGGAGGCATGCATGGTGATGTAGAGCCCTCCGGTGATGATTTCCCCTCCGGCATGGTGCCGGAAAGAACTGCAGAAACCCTCCCAAACTAGGGTTGAAGACGACGGCGGCCTCAGAACTTTTCCTGGATTTTTGCTCAGCTATCTAGGGTTTCCCGATTAGATGCAATTTATAGGCGAAAAGGCGGCGTCAGTGGTCAACCGAGGTGGGGCGGCGGTCTAGGTGCGCGGCCCCACCCTGGGCCGCGCCGTGGGCCCGCCGGCCTGCCTGGTGTGGCCCCCGGCTTCGTCCTCCTGGCTGCTGCTCCGTCTCGGTCCAGAAATAAATCAGTTAAATTGGCGTCTGATTCCGAGAATATTTCCAGAATAGATTTTCTGAAACAAAAAGACAGCAGAAAATAGGAGCTGGCACTGTGACATCTTGTTAATAGGTTAGTCCCAGAAAATGCATAAAAATGATATAAAGTGTAAGATAAACATGTGGTAATCAATATATAATAAGCATGGAACATAAAAAATTATAGATACGTTTTGGACGTATCAAGCATCCCCAAGCTTAGTTCCTACTCGTCCTCGAGTAGGTAAACGATAACACAAAGATAATTTTTGAGGTGACATGCTACCAACATAATTTTGATCATATAGTAATGTACATCATGTGAGCTGAGATCAAATCATTCAAAGCAAAAGTCTATGTTTGATATTAAACACATAGATGAATACTTGTGCTCTTGCCATTGCTTCGTTGCATCGGTTTGTGCTCCCACGAGGATTCGTGGAAGTTGAAAGCTTGTGAACTTGTTACTCTTGGGCCCTTAGACCCTAGACGCCCGTGTGGTGGTTGAGACCCTCGTGTGGTCACTTGTACCTGTTCGGGAGCCCCCAATCCCATTGTGGGTTGTGCCCCGGATCGTTGTTGAAAGGCTCCGGATTTCCGCCTCGAAGGATTCCGATAGTGGAAGGTGAACCAAACCTTTGTGGTGCGGTTCATCGGAGAAGAAGGTGAAACCTTTGTGGTTGTTGAACCATTGTGTTGGTTCGCACCTCTCCAACGAGACGTACTCCCTTAACAAGAAGGAACTCGGGAATACATCCTCGTCTCCGCGTGTCTCGGTTATTTCTATACCCGAGCTTTTTACTTATGCACTTTACATTGTGATAGCCTTCGTGCTTGAAGTATTCTATATTGCTATCACCTTGTTGCTTGTCTTGCTTAACATAAGTTGTTGGTGCACATAGGTGAGCCTAGTTTATTTAGGTTGTTGGCTTGTTAATTTAAACATCTAGTTTTATTCCGCAATTATCAAGCCTAAACCGGAAAAGTTTTAAATCGCCTATTCACCCCCCCTCTAGACGACATCCTTGTCCTTTCAACAACCCCCATCTATTACACTACCCCCATCGATCAGGCAGATAGCATAACTTCAAAGGTAGACATCGTATATCGATCACATCACCGCATGTGACTCGTGCTTAACCTTTCGGTACTTGTGTTCCGAGGCCATGTCTGTACATGCTAGGCTCGCCATAACACACTCTGACGTATTTGCGTGTGCAACGTGGCTTACACCCACTGTATGCGAACGAAGAGACGAGTGTAACCGCAATGCGGCTTACCCCGTAACGTAGAACTTTATTGGTGGTGCACGACAGAGGGAGAACACTATTATCAGAATTTTGGGAGGGATCATCTTATATTACTACCGCCGTGTAACTAATATATAGACATATATATACACACAATATAAGATGCACACAATCTACATAACATCTAAAATGAAATATAATGCGACATGATATGGTCTCCTTTGCGCCGATGGTCTCCTTCGTGCCGACAGTTTATAAACAATTTAATAAACCTACCTTGACCATATCACATCGCCCCTACAAAATAAAGTTAGACGCTTTCTACTTTATCTTTTGCATGTTTTACGTGGCTGCTAGGGCTTCCGCACAAGAACCGTTTCTTACCTACGAAAACAACCACAACAGCGATAAGACAATTGTCTCTATTACACCCCTTTCGGGGCCCTCCATTGTAAATGCAATATCAACTATTGTAGGAGATACAAACACCCGCCAGCCACATATACGGTACAAGTCGTATGTCAAGTGTGGAACCAGTCTCGCGTAAGAGTACGCGTAAAGTCGGTCCGGTCCGCTTCATCCGACAATACCGCGATATAAACAAGTACACGCGAGAGGGTAACAAATGTAGAATCGATGCCCACATTCAATATGTGTTCTAACCGTACAGATATATCTACGCATAGATCGGCTCTGATACCACTGTTGGGGATCGTAGACAGAAAACAAAAAAATTCCTACCGACGATAACCATAAACTAGACAGGATCTATACTATGCAGATATACTAATACGGAGGAGATCAGAATACATACCCTTTTAGACCGGAAGCGGGATTACGTTTCCGCACAAACGTTGTCGGTGGAGACGACGGCGCCGACCTCAGGGTCGTGTAGTGGAAGAAGACAGCTCCCAGCACCAAACAATGGTGCCTCGCGGTTCCACACACGTACGGTGTGGATGACGACCTCTGGGCTCCAGATCCAGCACAGCAGCGGAAGTGGAAGAGTGGATCTAGCAGCACGGCGGTGTGCGTATAGTAGAGAGACTTCTCTCCCGTACACAGCTCCAGAAACGAAACCACGCTCAAGGTAGGAGAGAAGAAGAGGGAGAATTGGTGTATTTCCAAAGGCATGGGGGGTCCCTTATTTATAGGGGGAGGAGGGAGGTCATCTCCCTTGGCTAAGCCATGTGGGACTAAACCCCACATGGCTCGCCCGGCCAAGGAGGAGCCGTCAGCCCTGGTGGGCCCCATTCGGCCCAGCCAGGCCGGCCGGCCTCCCTTTTTTTTTCCTTTTTCCTTTTTTGGGATTTTCACCTAATGGGTCTCTAAGGCCCATATAGGTTTCATGCCTTTAAAATTCGAATTTAATTAAATAAACAAATATATTTAATTACTAATAACACTTATTAATATTAAATACATATTATTTAATTTATTCGGACCCCGAAACATATTTTGTTGCCCTCCGATCTCCATCGGACATGTCCGGAACACTTCCGGAGTCTCCGGTTTCTTTTCTCTCTAAATCCAATCTAATCGTCACCCACCCTTAAGTGTGTTACCCACGGTTCGGGATCACTCCAGACATGATCGAGACTCGTTCTCCGATCAATGACTAACAGCGGGATCTGGATACCCATGATAGCCCATGTGCGTCCACGAATGTCTTTTATCGTTTGAACCTTTAGACGTCCAGTCTCATCCTCTTGCCTAGCGATACTTAGATTGTCCGAGCGTCGTTCTCCAGTATCACGATTACCGAGCATGACTTCGCCATCGACAAATCTATCTTTACTCGTCTGTGATATTACATCCCCGTGACCTAGTCACATGCTTGCAAGCTCATTGATGTAATCTTACCGAGTGGGCCCAGAGTATCTAGCCTGCTATGTGGATTGGCAATTCCCGCTCTTGATCACTCGCTTCTACTGCTTCCTTCCGATACCCGAAAGTGTCAACTTTATTGTCACGCTATATAAGTCATGCCGTTTGATGCGATCAGCCGTATCTTTCAAAACCAGAGATTTGATATGATCTCACGGTCGAAGGTATGAACACTACGTTTCTATATTTTGGGTATGTCCATCAAATCATTCACCTAATGATATGACTCCGTTGTTAACTGACACCATTGTCCATGATCAGGAAACCGTGATCATCTGTTACCCAACGAACTAGTTAAATAGAGGCTACTAGGGACCTGGTTGTTTTCATACCACACGTGTATTAATGTTTCCGCGTAATACAGTTATAGCATGGTATTAAAACGTATTATGAACAATAGAGATATGACAAATAAAATCACTTTATTAATTGCCTCTAGGCCATATCTCCTTCACAAAACATGATGTATGAAACTGTATGCCTCTGCCAGTGTAGCAGAATGTGCAATAATCTTGCGTAATATGGGTAAAACCACACATCAGCTGTATAGAATCATGCAAAACAATATATAACAATGATGAATGACAACAAGTCATGTAATGTAAGGTGGAAGTTGCATGACAATATATCTCGGAACAGCTATGGAAATGCTGTGATAGGTAGTTATGGTGGCTGTTTTGAGGAAGATGTTTGGCTTATGTGTAGGAGAACAAGATGAAGTTCTCCCACGGGGTTGGATGTATTGGCGAAGTATGCACAACTCTCAATGTGAGCAGAAGGCAATGCACAGCACCGAAGAGGCTAGCAAAATATGGACGGTGGAAGTGCCAAAAACCGTAGCTCAACATTAGTCAAGAAGAATTCACAAGTTTATTGCAAACAACTAGCATTTTCAACATTAAGAGCATGATTAAATTTACCCCAAGGGCCGTTCACGGAGGCACAAGTACTCCGCTAGATCCCTGATGCGTGTAGACACACGTTCGTTGGGAGACCCCAAGAGGAGGTATGAAGCAGTGTAGCAGCAGTTTCCCTCAGTATGAAACCAAGGTTTAATCGAACCAGTAGGAGTAAGAAATCACTTCTGAAGGTTGTCAACGGTGCCAGAAAAGAACTGTTGCAGGGAATTCTGACTGTTGACGTGGAACCTGCACGCAAGACAATCAAACTATTTTGCCCCAACGAAACAGTGAGGTTGTCAATCTCACCGGCTTGCTGAAAACAAAGGATTAAACGTATGGTGTGGAAAACAGGAGTAAATTGCAGAGAATGAAAAGGAACAGTGTTTGCAGTTGGTTGTATTATCAGTGTAAAAGAATGGACCGGGGTCCTCAGTTCACTAGTGGTGTCTCTTCATAACAGATAACTAACATGCCGGGTGAACAAATTACAGCTGGGCAATTGACAAAATATTGAGCGCATAACAATGCATATATATGACATGATGATTACTATGATATTCATGTGGGCATTACAACAAAATACATAGACCGTTGTCCAACAGCGTCTATGACTAATAATCCACCGCCAGGTTGTCATACCGAGTTCCCTGTTGGTATTAAGTTGAAAGCAACGGATAATTGCATTAAGTAATGTGCGTAAAGTAAACAAATGCATTAGACCTAACGGCGTACCCTTAAGCTAAGCATCGGTTATTTTATCCCTAGTGGCAACAGCACATCCACAATCTTAGAAGTTATTGTCACTCTCCCAGATTACCGGAGGCATGAACCCACTATCTAGCATAAATACTCACTCTTGGAGTTACAAGCATCTACTTGGCCAAAGCATCTACTAGTAACGGAAAGCATGCAAGATCATAAATAACATATAAGATAGATTGATAAGCAAAAGGTATTTAACCAACACAAAGGAAGATTTAAGTTTCAGCAATTGCTTTCAACTTTCAACATATATATCTCATGGATATTTGTCAACACAAAGCATATAATAAGTGCAATATATGAGCATATAAAAATTGTTGCACCAAAGTTGACACTAGTGTTTGCTTCTAAGATAGAAAGAAGTAGGTAAACTGACTCAACATAAAAGTAAAAGAAAGACCCTTCGCAGAGGGAAGCAGAGATTAAATCATGTGCTAGAGCTTTTTAAGTTTTGAAAAACATATAGAGAGTTAAAATAAGTTTTGAGAGGTGTTTGTTAATTGTCAACGAATGGTAGCGGATGAAAACAGTATTCTCACTATCAAACAGACTTTTAAGAGCGGCTCCCATGAAGGACGCTATTTCTACCACCAAGGCAGATCATCCCTCTTCTCTTTTGTTTACACATGCAGGTATTTCACTGTTTGTCATTGCTTACTGATAAATCAGGGCAAAAATGTGAAGAGAATTAAGCGGTTAAAGTTGTAATTAGTTGGGACTGGGCACCCCGTTGCCAGCTCTTTTTGCAAAATTATTGGATAAGCGGATGTATATGCCACTAGTCCAGGTGTAAAGTCTGTTTGACAAGTCGAATAAAGGATAACCCACTACTTCCTCATGAGCTGGTAAACATTGACACAAAAAGGAATAATAACAATTTTGAATAGTTTAAAGGTAGCACATGAAAAATTTACTTGGAATGGCAAGAAAATACCACATATAGGTAGTTATGGTGGACACAGATGGCATGGATTTGGCTCAAGGTTTTGGATGCACGAGAAGCATTCCCTCTCAGTACAGAGTTTAGGCTAGCAAGGTTATTTGAAGCAAACACAGGATATCAACCGACACAGCAAGACTTATATGAAAACATATTACAAGCATTATAAGACTCTACACTGTCTTCCTTGTTAACCAAACCCTTTTACTAGAAAATATCTAGACCTTAGAGATACCAAACATGCAAACCAAATTTCAACGAGCTTTACGGTAGTTCTTCATTAATAGGTTTTAACTACATGATACAAAAGCTTAATCAAGAACTACTTAATAACTCAAAACAATTGACAAGTATCAAATTATCCAATACAGCGATCTACAAGAATATGTAAGCTTTTTCCATTATACCATCTACCACATGCAACATTTTCTGTTCCAACCAAACACGAATCAATTTATTTCAACACAAACTCTTCAAACAATTATAAGTGAAGCAAGAGAGTACTTTCTTTAAAAGAACTAACAGCTCTGAATAAGAGATGCATGAAAAACAGGAGCTAAAAACATAGCAATAGCTAGACAAGAATACTCAACAAGTATAAGTGAAGAATAGGAGTATTCATATGAAAAAGCGGAGCGTGTCTCTCTCCCAATCAAGAATGCTGGGGTCCAATCAAGTTGACCATACGAAAAATAAAATACTGAAAATAAAAGCACACAGACGCTCCAAGTAAAGCACATATGATGTGAAAGAATTAAAATATAGTTTCACTAGAGATGACCTGATAAGTTGCTGATGAAGAAGGCATCCCCAAACTTAGACGCTTGAGTCTTCTTGAAATTTGCTGGGGTGATCCATGGGAGCATCCCCAAGCTTAAGCTCTTCACTCTTCTTGATCACATTATATCATCCTTCTCTCTTGACCCTTGAAAACTTCCGCCACACCAAACTCAAAGTAATTCTCATTAGAGGGTTAGTGCACAATCAAAAACTCACATGTTCTATAAGGACACAAACATGACCGTTACTTTTAACATTAGCTACTGCCACTGATGTTATGTGAAGCTCTTCACCCTAAAAAATAATTCCACTCAACACTAGTAAAAGAGAGAATGCGAAAAATAAAAGACAGAATCTGTCTAAACAGAACAGTCCGCAAAGACGAATTTTTTCGAGGCACTTACGTTGCTCAGATCGAAAAACTTTAAACTAACGAAAGATGCGTACATATCTGAGGATCACGCACAAAAAATTTCAGATTTAAATATTTTTCTGTGATTTTACAGAATTAAAAGGGTGAACAGCAGAAATCTGTTCCTGCGCAGAAATCCAAATCAAGCATCATCTTCCTATTAGAGGCAATACTTGGCACAACAATGTGATAAAATAAAGATACAAAGGAATTGTTACAGAAGTAAACAACTCCTTGACAAAAACTGAAAACAAAAGATAATGGGTTGCCTCCCAAAAGCGGTGAACAGCAGAAATCTGTTCCTGCGCAGAAATCCAAATCTAGCATCATCTTCCTATTAGAGGCAATACTTGGCACAACAATGCGATAAAATAAAGATACAAAGGAATTGTTACAGAAGTAAACAACTCCTTAACAAAAACTGAAAACAAAAGATAATGGGTTGCCTTCCAAAAGCGCTTTCTTTAATGCCTTTTAGCTAGGCTTGAAGATTTTAATGATGCTCTCATAAGAATAAGAGTTGAAAAACAAAGGAGAGCATCAAGAGGCAAATATCAAACACATTTAAGTCTAACCCACTTCCTATGCAAAGGAATCTTGTAACAAAATAAATTATTGAAGCATAAAGCAACTAGCATAGAAAGATGAAACAAATAAAACTTCAAAACTTTAAACATAAAGAGAGATATTTTAGCGACTTGAAAACTTTTACAACCATATTTTCCTCTCTCATAATAACTTTCAGTAGCATCATGAACAAACTCAACAATATAACTATCACTAAAGCATGCTTTTCATGATCTACAAACACATAATATTTATTAAGCTCAAAAACAGTGGGGTCATTAAACCCACTTTTGACAATAGTAGTATAACAAATATCATTAGGCAATATAGGACCATCATCAAGAGCATTATCATATAAGACATTAGGGAGCACATTTTTACTTTCTGCAATTTCCTTTTCTTGAGTCAAGGAGTTGTCTACTTCAAATTTATCAAAAGGAGATATTTTAATAGAATCATGACATTCAACAATATAACATTCTTCCTCCTTAGGTAGGCACGGAGGGCAATCATATAATGTAAGAGTTAAAGAGTTACTATCATTAGAAGGTAGATCCTCCTTTTGTTCTTCACTCTCCTCCTCTTTTTCATCCAATGAGCTTTCGGCTTCAGCAATTTCTTCTTCCACAGGTTCCTGCAAGGCACAAGTTTCATCTTTTGGAGGAAACATCCTCTTAAGATGTTCAGTAATATAAGAATTGTTATCCTTGTAGGTATTATAACAATATTTAAGTATGCCAAAACTTTTAGATTTATAAGGGGCATCAATTTTATGCTCAAGATAAGAACTAATTTCAAGGGCACCCTTAAAAACAATAAATTCTTCAATTCTTTCTACCTCATACCCATTATAGTAACCTTTAACATAAGAAGCTAAGGTTTCATTATCATTACAAGCACATTGGAAAGAAAAATGTTTGGACTTCCTATAACAATCAGATTCATTAAAGCAAAAAGATTTGCCAAATATAAATCATAAATTTCTAGCATATTCCTCTAGTTGATTTAAGATTTTCCATAAGTACATCCCTTTTTGTGACAAGCGGTAATTCCTATAATATCTTCGTTCATCCTCAGTGGACCCACCTTGCCAACAAGATCTAGTTTCATAGAGATAAGCCATTGACAGCAAATAAACAACTAGACATAATAACAAACCGAAATAAACTAGATGCAAGTAACTAATTTTTGTGTGTTTTTGATAAATAAAGCAAACAAGACTAAATAAAAATAAACTAAGCAAGACAATAACAAAGTAAAGAGATTGGAAGCGTGAAACTCCCCTTGCGGAAATCCTCTTGCTCCCCGGCAACGGCGCCAGAAAAAGAGTTGGCGTGTGGAAGGGGAAGTAAGGAGATTTCTGAACCGAAGTGCTTCCGCTCCCCGGCAACGGCGCCAGAAAAAGAGCTTGATGCGTGTAGACACACGTTCGTTGGGAGACCCCAAGAGGAAGGTATGAAGCAGTGTAGCAGCAGTTTCCCTCAGTATGAAACCAAGGTTTAATCGAACCAGTAGGAGCAAGAAATCACTTCTGAAGGTTGTCAATGGTGCCAGAAAAGAACTGTTGCAGGGAATTCTGACTGTTGACGTGGAACCTGCACGCAAGACAATCAAACTACTTTGCCCCAACGAAACAGTGAGGTTGTCAATCTCACCGGCTTGCTGAAAACAAAGGATTAAACGTATGGTGTGGAAAACAGTAATAAATTGAAGAGAATGAAAAGGAACAGTGTTTGCAGTTGGTTGTATTATCAGTGTAAAAGAATGGACCGGGGTCCACAGTTCACTAGTGGTGTCTCTCCATAACAGATAACTAACATGCTGGGTGAACAAATTACAGCTGGGCAATTGACAAAATATTGAGCGCATAACAATGCATATATATGACATGATGATTACTATGATATTCATGTGGGCATTACGACAAAATACATAGACCGTTATCCAACAGCGTCTATGACTAATAATTCACCGCCAGGTTGTCATACCGAGTTCCCTGTTGGTATTAAGTTGCAAGCAACGGATAATTGCATTAAATAATGTGCGTAAAGTAAACAGATGCATTAGACCTAACGGCGTACCCTTAAGCTAAGCATCGGTTATTTTATCCCTAGTGGCAACAGCACATCCACAATCTTAGAAGTTATTGTCACTCTCCCAGATTACCGGAGGCATGAACCCACTATCTAGCATAAATACTCACTCTTGGAGTTACAAGCATCTACTTGGCCAAAGCATCTACTAGTAACGGAAAGCATGCAAGATCATAAATAACATATAAGATAGATTGATAATCAACTTGACATAGTATTCAATATTCATCGGATCCCAGCAAACACAACATGTAGCATTACAATAAGATGATCTTGATCATGATAGGCAGCTCACAAGATCTAAACATGATAGCATAAAGTGGAGAGACAACCATCTAGCTACTGCCATGGACCCGTAGTCCAAGGATGAACTACTCACGCATCACTCCGGAGGCAGGCATGGTGATGTAGAGCCCCCGGTGATGATTCCCCTCTCCGGCAGGGTGCCGGGAAGATCTTCTGAACCCTCCCGAGCTAGGGTTGACGGCGGCGGCGTCTCTGGAACTTTTCGTGGATAATGGCTCGGGTATCTAGGGTTTTCGCGTCGGGAGAAATAAATAGGCGAAAGGGCGGCGGCTGCGGGGCCACGAGGGCCCCACACCACCCCACGACGCGGTTGGGGGTGGGCCCGCGCGGCCCCATGGTGTGGCTGGCTCGCGGCCCCCCTCCGTGTCTCCTCTGGACTGCGTCTTCGTGTTGGAAAAATAGGAGGTTCTGTCCAAGTTTCGTCCAATTCCGAGAATATTTCCAGACTAGCTTTTCTGGAATACAAAAACAGCAGAAAACAGGAACTGGCACTGTGGCATCTTGTTAATAGGTTAGTCCCAGAAAATGCATAAAAATGCTATGAAGTGTATATAAAACATGTAACAATTGGTATAATATCAACATGGAACATCAGAAATTATAGATACGTTTGAGACGTATCAATCCCTCGACCTTAGCACACAACTATGTTGTTTCCAAAAACCTTCAGACAGGAGACGCTATCAAGTCCAACTACACCTTCAGCAATTTTAAGAGTTTGTAATACGGTACAAGCTTTAATAACACAACCACTAATCAGATTTTAGCTTTAATTAACCAGCAAGCATTTAACATCTAATTTCTTAATATCTCAAAACATTTGCAAGGAATCAAGTTATCAAAGTTCAATGATCTACAAGACTATGCAAGTTTTTCCATTATACAACTACCACACACTTTAGCATTTTCTGTTCCAACCAGACGCCAATTATACAACTCTCCAAACAAATATAAGTGAAGCAAGAAAGTATTTTCTATAAAAGAACTAATAGCTCTGAACAAGAGATACATGAAAAACAAGAGCTAATAGCATAGCAGTGCTAAACAAGAATACTCAACAAGTATAAGTGAAGAACAGGAGTATTCTAAGCAAAAGTGGAGCATGTCTCTCTCCCAAACAAGAGTGCTAGGATCCAACTAAATTATGATCAGAAAACAAAATAAAAACAAACAGAAAATAAAACACACAGACGCTACAAGAACAGCACACAATATGTGAAGCAATAAAAATATAGTCTC